>OZ024816.1:64261274-64889503 GCA_964017055.1 Chloromyia formosa
GTTGCGAAGTATGCTACTTCCTCACGAGGCGAACATTTCAAAGCTTTGTGCTTGCATTTACCACCCACTGATGAGAAACTCACTGTTGCTCATGGGGTAATAGATCTTCGGAGATCATCGTTGTACATATCCAGTATAAATTATGCATACATCGATGATCAATCGAAAATTGCCGTCCGTCCACGTCTACATTTATTCCGGCCTATAAAGTGCATATGTATATACATTCATTGCCATCTAAAAATACAGGCCTGCGCTCAGCTGATTTTGACGGCTAAATTACGCAATTATTTACTTGGGTGACTTCATCGTATCCACAATCCAGTGGTCGGCGACTGATGGCGGCGAGTCCCCGGTTTTTGTGCGTTCCGTGTTTAGTTTTCGTTTTCCACTTTCAGTGTTTATTTTTTTCACTTGTAGCGGAGGTAGGGGTTCCTTGGGTCGGATACTGCCCATCATTGCCGCCAACCAATTAGAGCACCCTACATTTAAACAATTTCAAGTCTCTAGCTTCACTCTATCGAAAGTTATCGCTTATTTGAAGTTTCATTTGTAGGGGAAGTAGGGGTTTCGTTGCTCGTATTTTAGGTATTTTCAATATTAGCCAACTGGATCATACTACAAACATTTGACCGAAATTTCAAGTCGCTAGCTTTATTTTGTCGTAAGTTCTCGCTTATTTTAAGTTTCATTTCTAGGGGAGGTAGGGGTTCCTTAGGTCGGATCTTACCCATCTTTAATGCCAACTAACTCAATCTTACTTCAAACATTTGACCAAAATTTCAAGTCGCTGGCTTCATTCTATCAAAAGTTATCGCTTATTTGAAGTTACATTTGTAGGGGAGGTGGGGGTTCCTTGGGTCTGATCTTGTCCATGCTCAATACCAACCAAGTAGGTCTTATTAGCGACATTTCGCCAAATTTTCAACTTGCTGGTATCATTCTATCGAAAGTTATCGTAATTAAAGTAATATTTCATTTTTTGAAATTTGTAGGGGAGGTACGCGTTCCTTTGACCTGATTATGCCCAACTTATAAAACCTTAAGCAGCTTCTCACCTCAGGGTTATATGTCAAAAAGCAGGTGTCTACGTCAATTTGCTCAAAAGTTATAGACAAAAAAACCAGAAAAGTAGGGTAGTATCCGCTCGGAAGCGGCCAGGAGGACAATCGTTATCCGCCGGTAACGAATATTTAGAGCTGGTTAGTCGCTTGTTAGTTACACGTGTGTAGTTCGCTTATTAAATAAAGTGTGTGTGTGTTTTAATCGAAATGTTTTCATTAAGCCCGGGCCACACCTATCCGATCATACTCCGATCATGCAGTCGAACTAGTGTATGAGAAGGAAATGGTATTGAGTTTCGAACGGAGTATGATTGGACGCGTATCTGAAAAGCGTGAACTCAAGCCCGGGCCACAACGCGTCCGAAATCCCATATAATTTCCCTCTCATATACTCGTCCGACTGTATGATCGGAGTATGATCGGATAGGTGTGTCCCCGGCATTATTCAGCATAGGAATATCTAACGAACCCGGCTTCGGTCGAAACATTACAATATATACCCTGAGTACATATGAAATACATACAACATACATTTTACTTAATTGCCTTAAACCCTTGTGGGCGCCAATTGTTCCATGTGGCCCAGTTGTCATTTCGTTGGCATAAACTACTTTCTGAGGCTCTAACCAGATTGAACGCAGAATGCAGCAGCAGCGGCAAAAGCAACAACAACAACAGGTAGATCTGTCACGGTGACACAGCGGCGATGACAGATGACATATGATGTTGTTGTTGCTTCTGCCGCTGCTGCTGCAGTCTGCGCTCAGTCTGGTTAGGGCCTGAGAATGCAGTTGCCACATTTTTGAATTTGTGTTGTCCGCTTAATAGGGAGTAATTTGCTTTGAGTGTTCGAAATTGCGTGTCCGCGTCCGGTTAAGAGGATGTCCGATTAAAAGAGAGTATGTTATTTGGAAGCACTTGTGAATAGCATCTGTCCGTGTCCCCAAAGACCCGCCATAGACGGTGCGATCCATCGTCAGGTCGATCTGAAGATGGATCGCCACAAAATATCTGACGATCGAAATTATATGGAACTGTCAAAAAAATCGTCAACGATAGTCACATACACTGTGACGATCACAATATCGTCAGATCGATCTGACGACGGATTGCATCGTATATGGGCGCTATAAGAAAGAGTACAATGTACCTATATACGTATTTGGGCTTCTTTTTGTTGTTTTATCATGGGAACTTCAGCGTATTCTGGGGTGAACTGCGCATTTATTACGAAGTTCGAACTTAAGGTGAGTACGGAGGCTGAGGTTATGGTCGATCAGACCGATCCGAACACCAACAATTCCTCAGCAGGTGATAAGTGTTGGCGCACGAAATGTTACTCATAATATATGCACATATATTGCATAGCCATAAGTCGCAGATGCCGCGCTGAATTATAATCTCGCCTAGCAAGACACATCTACTCGATCATCATTGAACTATCGTCGCTTTGACGATCGTAGTAAAATTACAATGGCTACTAGGGTTGGAAGAACAGATGATCGAATATTCGGTTGTTCGAACAATGCCGGCGGTTAATCGATTAACCGTCACATAAATCGAGGTGTTAATTAATCTTATTAACCGAACAAATCCGTCAATTAATCGTTGTTTTTAGAAATTACTTCACAGCCAAATAAATGTGTATGCAAATGCATTTAAACAGGAAAAATCAGAAAATTAACTGATTACATGCATTCGACTTGCTGAATACTAAACATGTTTAAGATCGTGTGATCGTGTGATCGCGTGAACGCGCTCATTTCTTTCGCCAACGAATGATACGATATGATAAAAATGGTCAAAAAATGGTCGATCAGGTCAAGATTATCTCCTGAGCACCTGAACCAGTTCATATTTTTGCGCTCTGTGAGTGCTGTACTGTGATATTCGTAAATGTTCCTTTGATATTCCAGTTTTACTTGTAAGTGTCACCATACACTATCGAACTCGATCTTGAACACGAACCTGGTACTAATGTACTCTGAATAGCTCAAGACACAGACACATACTTCACACGAACCTGAAGAAAACCGGTCCACTTGTACCATGTTCGAGATCGGGTTCGACAATGTATGGTGACACTAAGAATTTACAATTACTTTTACATTAGTCGCTACTAGCAATACAAACCTTTAATATACGACCTACATTGGTAACAGATAAGATGATAGTTGCTTTGTTTCATTTTGAAAATGGTCGCACTTTATACGTCTGTAAATATATGATTTATGCTTTCATTTTAATAATTTCATCTTCTTCAACAATCATCATAATAACAATCATCAGCAATATATCCACTTTTTCGAATTTTTCCTTTCACTTTACTTTCCAGAAAGTATTCGACACTGCTGGTCACCGCCAGCGAAAAAATAATTACGAGTAGCGTCTTTATGTCCAACAAGAGAGTTTTTTCTAGAATTGTTAGAATGATTGACTGGTGTTAAGTAGTAATGAGTCTTTAAAAATGGGGTCATGGTCAATGTAAAGACAGCTGCGATGCCTGCTTGGGTGATGGAAATAGTTACGCCTCTCACATGCTGTCCAAAATAAAACCAAATACTTTTACAAATATTTTTAATTTCATTTCCCCTTTTTTTTCTGATCATTTTATGGCAATTGATTTTATTCAATTGAGATTCAAAGTTTTCACTTTCAAGTTATCTACGTAATGTTGCTACAGAGTCTAAGACTATATTTCTGGACAAAAAAAAATATCACAAAAAAGCTGAACGATAGTTTGATAACTCTTTTAGTAATTTATTAATTTTGTTTTAATAGTGATTACAATTCCTACTGCAGGTTTAGGTTTCCAAACCGTATGGTCACGGTGGCATCCTAGAGTCTCTACCCAGGGAAGTATGGGACATTGCCAAAAGACACTACATCGTCACCGTGGAGGAGTAACCGCCAAGCCGCGGTCTATTTCACCCAATTTCACCCAAATTAGTGAGATAATGCCGCCTGAAGCTGACCGGATTGACGGAGCTAGCGTCTCCCTTTTATAGATTCTGGGGCACAGGAATATAGCGAGGAACGAGAGAACGGACGAACTGGCGAGATAGGGCTTAGCACTTAACGAGCGACGTGCGTCACACCTAGTACGCTATGGCCATCATACAACTTACAAAGGACAGTCGCTCTTCTGAGGAGAACCCAACCGGACGTAGCCATTATAACGGGCCACTGGCCGGAGGGAGCGCACGCGGCCAGAGTGGGTATTCCCTACAATGCAAACTGCCCGAGCTGCTTCGATGGGGAGGAAAAGGAAACCCAAATGGATTTCCTGTATGCATATCCGTCTCTAGCTAGAGCTAGGAATCGAGAACTGGGCGAAACTTTCTTCGCCACCATATTCGCTATCTCCTCGAATACGATTAGTGAGATTTTACACTTCCTTAACTCGACCGGATGGTTCTGAGAACTTTCTCCGTAGACCACCATGGAAGAATTTGATAACTTAGGTTTTTCTTTTCTGCGAGGCGTGTGATATCAAAACGGTGCACGCGCCAGTTATTTCTTTCGCAGCAGCGGAATAATGACATCCACTTGAACCAACAAACCAAACATAGGGCTAAGAAATCGGCAAAGAAAAAACGAGAAATGAGCAAAAGCAATGAAACGTTTTACAATATTTACCCTGCCAACTGGGCTACGAAAAAGAGAGGAAGACGCTGTTCTGAATGGCACAAGCTGCTTTTACTACAACTAAATAAAAAATCTCATTTGAAGTCCGCATGCTTGGGGACAAAAATTCCTCTTCCATACTCCTCTGCGTGGGCGCCCCTGTAACGGCAGTGGTCACTGCCCATTGCTAATAAATGTCAAGCCGCCAGTGATTGCGACGCGTTGATTTGGTTGAGGTAAACCTTCGCCCTGTGGAGTGGGGTGTAAAAATAATACTACGGCCTTTCCCCTTGACGGCCTGTCGTTGAAACCGACAAACAGAGGACAGGCAAAAATTCCTCTTCCATAGTCCTCCGCGTGGGCGCCCCCTGGAACGGCAGTGGTCACTGGCCATTGCTAACCAACGTCAAGCCGCCAGTGATGGCAGTGCGATGATTTGGTTGAGGTAAATCTTCCCCCTGTGGTGTGGGGTGTAAAAGTAATACTACGGCCTTTCCCTTTGAGGGCCTGTCGTTAAAACTGACAATCAAAGAACAGGATGTGTATGCCAGCAACTTGCACTATCCGAAATCTTTATCTGCTAACGAAACGTCAACTATGCCTCGGATAAGGACTGACTCAACGGTTACGACTTTTGGCTATCTTACAATGACAAAGATTGGATTCTGGAATGTGCGTACTCTCCTGGACAATGGATCAGAAGGTCCCCAGAACGCACGATTTCTCCAATTAGAGAGTGAATTTCTGAGGTACAAATTAAAGATCTGAGGAGTTAGTGAGATATGATGGTGGAACAGCGGAGAATTCATCTCTCCAACGGGCAGCACTGTAATGTTGTACTCCGGTAAACCTACCGGTAGTCGTCGTAAGTCAGGTGTGGGGCTCCTTGTAACCAGAGCCTCACGAAACTGTCTCTTATCCTGGAAGCCGGTCTCTGACAGAATCTTGACCGCCAGGTTCTGGACCAAAATGAGGAACATCTCAATAATACAATGTTATACCCCTACTGAACCCGACGATATCTTGGCAAAAGACTCCTTCTACGAAGAACTAAACGCCGTTCAGAGCAGAACACCTAAAGGTGACAATATAATGGTTATGTGTGATTTGAATGCAAAAGTTTGCGCTGATAACTATGGGCTCAGACATGTGATGGGGAGACACGGTCTTGGTGATCGTAATGACAACGGTGAAAGATTTGTAGAGTTCTGCAACTTTCACAGTCTCTTCATCGGTGGTACTATGTTTGAGCATAAGGACCACCACAAAATCAGCTGGTCCTCTGTTGATCGGCGCAGAACACAAAATTAGATCGACCATTTTGCTATTAGTAAAAGATTCAAGAGTTGCCTCCTGGACGTGCGAAACAAGAAGGGTGCCGATATTGGGATGGGAAGAGACCATTACCTTATGATCGCTAATGTCCGACTGCGTGTTGCAGCCATGCGCCGCCCTAACGACGAAAGATACAGGCGCCGCAAATTCAACACCGCTCGACTAAAAAATCCAGCTGTCTTACAACAATATAATGACCATCTTGCGCAAAAATCAGCTGAGGTAACTAGTCACCCAGATAGTGACATAAACAAAAACTGGGATTCCAAAAAAAATGCGTACATTGATAGCGCAGATACCATCATTGGAAAAAACGCGGATTGCCGGAATAAGCCCTGGATGTCCGACGCTTCATGGCAGCGGATTTTTGAAAGAAAGGAACTGAAGGTTCGTTTGGCTGCAGCATCAAACGACAATCGAAGCAACTTGCAACTAGTAACTAGCAACTAGCCGGACTTGACGGTATCCCTGCCGAACTTTATCAAATGTGAGTGCTCAAAAAAGTAAACCGAAATTACATTGCAAATCGAAACTCGGTTGTGCATGCGCATTAAATGTTGGAAATTGGAAATATGGGAAGCAAAAATATGATTTACGATTTTCTAGCTAGGTTCCGAAAAATACATATACTTCACCCAAAATTTAGTAAAATACGGTATGCAATTTTTGGACCTTAATTCATCTTTTGATTTTTGTCTGGATTAGGTTAAATGGTAGGGGCTAAGTGGACGTTCACACTGCGTGCGATGCCGAGCCGAGCCGAGCCGGGTCGAGCGATGCGATGTGGTGGGTGTTCACATTGCACGCCGTGCGATGCCGAGCCGAACGATGGCTTGCGATGCAAAGATGATCCGAGCGATGGCTTGCGATGCAAAGATGATCCGAGATGTTCACTGCACGCAATGATGGAGTGTAGAGACCAATTTAGTTCAAGGAATAGAATCTGTTCGACATCATGTCGTTTGTGCTTCACCCAGTAAATTTATTTCTGTTTCAAAACAGTGCTCTAAAAATGGAAGGGCGTCGCCATTGGGTGCATCCCATTAATGAAGAAAGGCCCAGTGTTGGTGAATTTCATCATCTCTTCCGCGACCTCAGACGAGAGGTTTCACAAGCGGATTGAGCAGCGGCGCACCGCTGTGTATAAACGCAAAAATCGGCAGCCGCGGCGGCTTTAGGACGATGAATGTATAAACCGCTCGACTCGCCGTTGCGACCACCGCCGCGGTTTGTGGAGCGGCAAGATTGCATTTGAATTCAGTGTAAGAGCCGGTACACATGGACGTCCAAATGACGCCGGACGCCTCGTCACTTAAGCTCCTCCTTCTTTGATACCTAACTGCATTTCAACTCACATGATGCGATAGGACGCAGCGTCACTCTGTATTATATAAGCCGGGCCACATAATAGCGAACCGGAATTTACAATTTATGTTATTTTTAGTTTTAAATAAACCGTTTTTTGGCCATCACTTCTAAAATGTAAGGAATATCGCATTTTCACCCCCCTTACAAACCCCCGTCCGAGCTGAGAGCGCCCTTCCCACCATTTTTTTTTTTTTTTTTCAAAATTAATTGTCAATTGTAGTAGTCACGATCAACGATTAACAATAATTAATTAGTTGGCACTTAAAAGTGATCCTCAAGCGAATGGTTTAAGAAACATCATACAAATCAGACATTGTGACCGTGTCCGTGTTCCGGGTTCGAATGTATGTAGGCCGGCTTATTAAAAATTGATATGCGGACGCGTGAAATGACGCAGATAGGAGCAGAAACCAGCGTCATCCCAGATAGCTATCTGCGGCCATGTGCATCGCTTCATTGCCCGTAATGTATTTCTTCCTAACCGATAGAAAGTGACGCAGCGTCAGGCGTCATTTGGACGTCCATGTGCACCGGCAGTAAATATGTAAACCGCCGCTTCTGCTCTATGCCTTTATACGCAGCGGTGTCCGCTGCTCAAACCGCTTGTGAAACCACGCGACCTTATTACGGTGGTAATAACCTTTCATTTGAGCCATACTGAATCAAAACCGGAGTCCAAAGCGTATATACCCTAGACTTGTACAGACCTAGTTGTGATACCAAAACTTCCAACTGGCAACGGCCATTGCATTAAAAGTGAATTTTCCATATAGTCAGTTTAATCCAATGAAAAGTTTCATCGTTCATCCATTCGAATTTTGGATATTTACATTTGAACTAACGTTTATAGCGAAGGTTGCGTTCATTCAATAGGGTCATGCCCATTCTCAAAATTAACTAACCAACCAACACTATAAATATTTGTCGTATTTTGCAAGTCGCTATCATCATTGTATCGAAAGTTATCGCTCATTTGAAATTTCATCTGTAGGGGTTCCTTGGGTCGGATCTTGCCTATTTTCAATACCAACCAACTAGATCATGCTACAAACATTTGACCAAAATTTCAAGTTTCTAACTTCATTCTATCGAAAGTTATCGTGCAAACGAACAGACAGACAGATATGGCTAAATCGAATCAGGAGATGACCCTCATAATTTCCATGTATACACTGCCACACCGCCGCGCCTAAAAGTCTAGGGTATAAAAGCAGACATACATGCATTTTTTTCAGTGTGATCTTACATCAAATATTACTTTACAGCTCGTACTTGCACCATACTGGCTCCAAAAAGCTTCACATCGCAAAGCATCGCAAAGCCCATTAAATTCCATCGCAAAAAATCAGCAGCCGGTACTCGCACGAAAAAGCAAAGAAGTTTGTGAAAACATCGGGCCATCGCTCGGCTCATCATTGCATCGCGCGCAGTGTGTACACTCAAAGCGTGATTCCATTTAAAATTGAAGACTTTCCATTTTCTTGCTTTAAAAGCTTGTAATCGCATTGCATCGCTCGACCCGGCTCGGCTCGGCATCGCACGCAGTGTGAACATCCACTAAGTGGATGTTCACACTGCGTGCGATGCCGAGCCGAGCCGAGCCGGGTCGAGCGATGCGATGCGGTGGGTGTTCACATTGCACGCCGTGCGATGCCGAGCCGAACGATGGCTTGCGATGCAAAGATGATCCGAGCGATGGCTTGCGATGCAAAGATGATCCGGGATGTTCACTGCACGCAATGATGGAGAGTAGAGACCAATTCAGTTCAAGGAATAGAATCTGTTCGACATCATGTCGTTTGTGCTTGACCCAGTAAATTTATTTCTGTTTGAAAACAGTGCTCTAAAAATGGAAGGGCGTCGCCATTGGGTGCATCCCATTAATGAAGAAAGGCCCAGTGTTAGTGAATTTCATCATCTCTTCCGCGACCTCAGACGAGAGGTTCCACAAGCGGATTGAGCAGCGGCGCACCGCTGTGTATAAACGCAAAAGGCGGCAGCCGCGGCGGCTTTAGGACGATGAATGTATAAATCGCTCGACTCGCCGTTGCGGCCACCGCCGCGGTTTGTGGAGCGGCGAGTTTGCATTTGAATTCGTGTAAGAGCCGGCACACATGGACGTCCAAATGACGCCGGACGCCTCGTCACTTAAGCTCCTTCCTCTTTGATACCTATCTGCATTTCAATTCACATGATGTGATAGGACACAGCGTCACTGTGTATTATATAAGCCGGACCACATAATAGCGAACCTGAATTTACAATTTATGTCATTTTAAGTTTTAAATAAACTGTTTTTTGGCCATAACTTCTAAAATATAAGGAATATCGCATTTTTAACAGCATTTCAGCCCCCTTACAAACCCCCGTCCGAGCTGAGAGCTCTCTCCCCACCAATTTTTTTTTTCAAAATTAATTGTCAATTGTAGTAGTCACGATCAACGATTAACAATTAATTAATTGGCACTTAAAAGTGATCCTCAAGCGAATGGTTTAAGAAACATCATACAAATCAGACATTGTGACCGTGTCCGTGTTCCGGGTTCGAATGTATGTGGGCCGGCTTATTAAAAATTGATATGCGGACGCGTGAAGTGACGCAGATAGAAGCAGAAACCAACGTCTTCCCAGATAGCTATCGCGGCGGCAAAATGCTATAGCTATCAGTTTGAGCTGGGCTGGATCCAATGAAAAGTTTCATCGTTCATCCATTCGAATTTTGGATATTTACATTTGAACTAACGTTTATAGCGAAGGTTGCCGTTCATTCAATAGGGTCATGCCCATTCTCAAAATCAACTAACCAACCCACACTATAAATATTTGTCGCATTTTGCAAGTCGCTAGCATCATTGTATCGAAAGTTATCGCTCATTTGAAGTTTCATTTGTAGGGGACGTAGGGGTTGCTTGGAACGGAGCTTGGCCATTTCCAATACTCGTACCAACCAACTAAATCTAAATCCAAATATTTGAACCAAATTTCAAGTCGCTAGCTTCATTCTATCGAAAGTTATCGCTCATTTGAAATTTCATCTGTAGGGGTTCCTTCGGTCGGATCTTGCCCATATTCAATACCAACCAACTAGATCATACTACAAACATTTGACCAAAATTTCAAGTTTCTAACTTCATTCTATCGAAAGTTATCGTGCAAACGGACAGACAGACAGACAGATATGGCTAAATCGAATCAGGAGATGACCCTCATAATTTCCATGTATACACTGCCACACCGCCGCGCCTAAAAGTCTAGGGTATAAAAGCAGACATACATGCATTTTTTCAGTGTGATCTTACATCAAATATTACTTTACAGCTCGTACTTGCACCATACTGGCTCCAAAAAGCTTCACATCGCAAAGCATCGCAAAGCCCATAAACTCCATCGCAAAGCCCATTAAATTCCATCGCAAAAAATCAGCAGCCGGTACTCGCACGAAAAAGCAAAGAAGTTTGTGAAAACATCGGGCCATCGCTCGGCTCATCATTGCATCGCGCGCAGTGTGTACACTCAAAGCGTGATTCCATTTAGTGGATGTTCACACTGCGTGCGATGCCGAGCCGAGCCGGGTCGAGCGATGCAATGCGATTACAAGCTTTTAAAGCAAGAAAATGGAAAGTCTTCAATTTTAAATGGAATCACGCTTTGAGTGTACACACTGCGCGCGATGCAATGATGAGCCGAGCGATGGCCCGATGTTTTCACAAACTTCTTTGCTTTTTCGTGCGAGTACCGGCTGCTGATTTTTTGCGATGGAATTTAATGGGCTTTGCGATGGAGTTTATGGGCTTTGCGATGCTTTGCGATGTGAAGCTTTTTGGAGCCAGTATGGTGCAAGTACGAGCTGTAAAGTAATATTTGATGTAAGATCACATTGAAAAAAATGCATGTATGTCTGCTTTTATACCCTAGACTTTTAGGCGCGGCGGTGTGGCAGTGTATACATGGAAATTATGAGGGTCATCTCCTGATTCGATTTAGCCATATCTGCCTGTCTGTCTATTCGTTTGCACGATAACTTTCGATAGAATGAAGTTAGAAACTTGAAATTTTGGTCAAATGTTTGTAGCATGATCTAGTTGGTTGGTATTGAAAATGGGCAAGATCCGACCGAAGGAACCCCTACAGATGCAATTTCAAATGAGCGATAACTTTCGATAGAATGAAGCTAGCGACTTGAAATTTGGTTCAAATATTTGGATTTAGATTTAGTTGGTTGGTATTGGAAATGGCCAAGCTCCGTCCCAAGCAACCCCTACGTCCCCTACAAATGAAACTTCAAATGAGCGATAACTTTCGATACAATGATGCTAGCGACTTGCAAAATGCGACAAATATTTATAGTGTAGGTTGTTAGTTGATTTTGAGAATGGGCAAGATCCTATTGAATGAACGGCAACCTTCCCTATAAACGTTAGTTCAAATGTAAATATCCAAAATTCGAATGGATGAACGATGAAACTTTTCATTGGATCCACGCCCACAGCTCAAACTGACCATATGGGAAATTCACTTTTAATGCATATGGCCGTTGCCAGTTGGAAGTTTTGGTATCACAACTAGGTCTGTACAAGTCTAGGGTATATACGCTTTGGACTCCGGTTTTGATTCATTATGGCTCAAATGAAAGGTTATTATCACCGTAATAAGGTCGCGTTTAGAAGGCGTGGTTTCACAAGCGGTTTGAATTCAAATTCAATCTCGCCGCTCCACAAACCGCGGCGGTGGCCGCAACGGCGAGTCGAGCGGTTTATACATTCATCGTCCTAAAGCCGCCGTGGCTGCCGATTTTTGCGTTTATACGTGCGTGCAGTGAACATCCCGGATCATCTTTGCATCGCAAGCCATCGCTCGGATCATCTTTGCATCGCAAGCCATCGTTCGGCTCGGCATCGCACGGCGTGCAATGTGAACACCCACCACATCGCATCGCTCGACCCGGCTCGGCTCGGCTCGGCATCGCACGCAGTGTGAACGTCCACTTAAAATTGAAGACTTTCCATTTTCTTGCTTTAAAAGCTTGCAATCGCATTGCATCGCTCGACCCGGCTCGGCTCGGCATCGCACGCAGTGTGAACATCCACTAAGTTTCAAAGAAGAGCCACACACTCAGTCAGCAAGTTTCAGTTTAAGACAGATCGAAATTTTTTTTAAGAACACAGCGAAACTTGACGCGTCAGCCGTGGAGCCTACTCGATTCAACAATTTCCAATTCTCATTTTAAGGTCAATGTTAGCGACGGAATTTGGGTTTTCCTTTTAGGACAGACACTTGTGGCAGTGTCCTGAATCAAATACCATACGAATAACGAATTACACTTGAGTAGAGTCAGTTTGCAATTTTGATGATGCTTGCCATCGTTTTTGTAACATCCAAATATCCCGATTTTCTGTTTATTTACATTTACATCTGTAGGAGTACCCTGAACCGAATGGCGTTCGAATCAATTGCGTCCATTGTTTCGAGGTTTTGATAACATCAACTACCGCTTTAGCAACGCCCTAACGGTCTGATTTTTTTCTTTCTAAGTGGACTTTAGCCTACTACCATACAAAGACCGAACATTGAGCATGACATGAGTTGCTTCCTTTTTTATGATATTTATGTTAACTTGTACACCCGTTCACAACAGGCACCGGTAGACAGACCAGATTTTCCTTGTTTAACCAATCAAATGCTATTTGAGGTTATGGATTATAACTATGAGCAAATGCTTCATCTTTTGTTTCTACGTCTATCATGAACTTCACCTATTTTAAAACCTTAAAGAGCGCAGTTGTGCCTGCTTGCCTTTTGCAGATCCTAATTTAAAGTCATATTACCTCGCGGGCCGCTGGTTACCGACCCCTGCGCTAGGGTTTTCAAAAAAAAAATTAAATAGCACTAAATACAACAAAAGTTGAGTTGAATGTAAGCAATCATTGAACATTTTATAATTTGTTTTCAAATACTGTAACACTATTTGAATTGCAGAGCTGTCGAGGTCTAGACCCTTAAAACCTATCTACGGTGCCAAAATCTTATTTTAATACTATGTCAAGCAAGTAGGTGTATGCGAATGGCTGCAACTACGATTTGGAAAGTTTGTATTCGCTCTCCGATTTTTTTCAACGGTTAAAATGCCTGTAGTGGAAAGCTTAAAAAATTAAAAAAATAAACCGGAATATAGAGGGCTACGCAATCCGAAGGTTTTGTAGCAAGTACTTATTTTGGTATGTAAGTATCGGCTCCTTGCTTTTCTTGGTACCACTTAGATGGATAAATGAAACCGGAATATAGAGGGCTACGCCCGCAATCCGAGGGTTTTGTAGCAAGCTCTTATTTTGGTATATAAATATCGGCTCCTTGCTCTTCTTGATACCACTCAGATGGACAAAAAAAAAACATAATTAAAGTGTCTTACCCACTTACATTTTACATGCCAATTCATATTACGTGATTGTAACGAAACTTAGAACATATTATTGCCTAAGGTGTTGGTTATCGTTGGCCATCAGTACTTTTGACCTCGAAAGTGTTTAAGGCATGCAGGGGTGTGCTAACTGTAACTACATAAATTTCATAATTCTAACAGTCTCGAAATGCCACGGAGGGGGGATTACGAACTAATATTTTCTCCTCCCCCACTATTCCCCTTTCTACAAATTTCAAGAAAATGCGAAAAAATGGAATGTACTCAACATTACCTTTCTCACGACACCTCACTAGCCTATAACAGTCGATAACAAAAAATTGACCTTAATTTCGCCTCTATGTGGACCCCTCCCCCCTTCCACCCGGTAAAGTTTGCCAATTACGACGCAGCGCCCCCAACGAATCTTCACCCTTTCAAAAATGATTAATTAAATAACTGCAATTCGCACTACGAAAAACAACATGAAAGTAGTACTCACACCTATGAGGCCGGTAGATGTAAGTTTTGTGTGGATAGTGTCAAAATGCCTAACTTTAAATGAATGTACTATTATTAAATATTATGTGATTGTAATGAAACTTAGAGATATTATTGCCAATGATGTTAGTTATCATTGGCCATCAATATTTTTGACCTCGGGTGTGCTTAAAGCGTGCAGGAGTATGCTAACTGCAACTATATAAATGTACTATTATTAACCTTTTTTGATGAGATATCAAAATTCTACGATTTTCTGTTTTCTATATTAGTAAAATGCAGCTTTTCTGCAAATTTTCATATTTCTAAGTATAACGGTATCGAAATGCGAGGGGGGGGACAAACTCGGATCACATATTTTCCCCTCTATCTCTTTTCCCCTTTTTTTAAATTTGATGAAAATACCGGAAATGAAATGTACTCGGTGTTACCTTTCTCATGATACCCCACTTGCCTATACCAGATGAAAATTTTTTTTTGACCTTCATTGGACATCCCCTTAAAGTCAGTCTATTACAACGAATCGCTTTCTCCGGCGAATTATAATAATTCTACATACTCCCACAAAATTTCATGTATGTAGCTTCAGCCGTTCGTGAGATATTTCATGGACAGACGGACAGACGGACAGACATTTGACCGATTTCATAAGGGTTTTGTTTTTAATACAAAACCCTAAAAAACGATAATAAAAATGTCTGACTCATCATATAGTATCTTATATGCCCAATCATATTACATGATTGTAATGAAACTTGGAACATATTATTGCCATCCTTGGCCATCAGTACTTTTGATCTCGGAGGTGTTTAAGGGAAGCAAGGATGCGCTAACTGTAACTATGGAAATAAACTATTATTAACCTATTTTGAGGAGATATACAAATTCCATTATTTCCCCATTTATATGCTATTCGGAACCCACCTTCCTGAAAGTTAAAGTGTTACGGTCTCGAAATGCAAGGGGGGACAAATTGCGATCTAATACTTTCTCCTCCCTCATTCTTCTCCTTTTTTAGGGTTTTGTATTAAAAACAAAACCCTTATGAAATCGGTCAAATGTCTGTCCGTCTGTCCATGAAATATCTCTCTAACGGCTAAAGCTACATACATGAAATTTTGTGGGAGTATGTAGAATTATTATAATTCGCCGGAGAAAGCGATTCGTTGTAATAGGCTGACTTTAAGGGAATGTCCCCATAGAGGGGAAATGAAGGTCAAAATTTTTTTTTCATCTGGTATAGGCAAATGGGGTATCATGAGAAAGGTAACACCGAGTACATTTCATTTCCGGTATTTTCATCAAATTTGAAAAAAGGGGAAAAGAGATAGAGGGGAAAATATGTGATCCGAGTTTGTCCCCCCCCCCCCTTGCATTTCGATACCGTTATACTTAGAAATATGAAAATTTGCAGGAAAGCGGCATTTTACTAGTATAGAAAACCGAAAATAGCAGAATTTCGATATCTCATCAAAAAAGGTTAATAATAGTACATTTCTATAGTTGCAGTTAGCATACCCCTGCAAGCCTTAGGCACACCCGAGGTCAAAAATATTGAAGGCCAATGATAGCCAACACTATAGGCAATAATATCTCGAAGTTTCATTACAATCACATAATATTTAATAATAGTACATTGATTTAAAATTAGGCATTTTGACACTATCCACACAAAAATTACACCTACCGGCCTCATAGGTGTGAGTACTACTTTCATGTTGTTTTTCGTAGTGCCAATTGCAGTTATTTAATTAATCATTTTTGAAAGGGTAAAGATTAGTAGGGGGCGCTGCGTCGTAATTGGCAAACTTTACCGGGTGGAAGGGGGGAGGGGTCCATAGTTACAGTTAGCACACCCCTGCATGCCTTAAACACTTTCGAGGTCAAAAGTACTGATGGCCAACGATAACCAACACCTTAGGGCTTAGGCAATAATATGTTCTAAGTTTCGTTACAATCACGTAATACTTATGAATTGGCATGTAAAATGTAAGTGGGTAAGACATTTTAATTAAGTTTTGTTTTGTCCATCTAAGTGGTATCAAGAAGAGCAAGGACCCGATATTTATATACCAAAATAAGAGCTTGCTACAAAACCCTCGGATTGCGGGCGTAGCCCTCTATATTCCGGTTTCATTTTAATATAAGTAAATGTTAAAAATAAAATGTACTCAACATTACCTTTCTCACAACACCCCACTTGCCTATACCAGTCGATAAACAAAATTTGACCTTAATTTTGCCCCTCCCCGCCCATCAGCTTTGAAAGAAATTTACTAATTCAATCAGCGTTCAATATGCCAACCTTAGAGTGTGGCGCGAAGCTACGAGTACTTTGGCGGTATTGTATTCATATCAATCCTTTTTGCGGTTGAGAGGTTTTTCTTGGCGGGGAATTTTTTACAACAGCGTTGTTTTTGGGAGATGATTGAAGTTAGGTTTGATATTAAATTTTCGTAATTGGGCAGCATTTCGGCGCAAAGTGCGACCGCTTTAATTTTTTACCCAAAAATATCTTGCCGTTGTGTTGTTGTTTACTGCCCTTTTACCTATGTATTTCGCTCTATCTCTAAATAATAAATATTCATCTTTATTGAACACTTTTCCTGTTTACTAGCATCTCTAATATACCATTTTTGAAAATATATTGTTTCCAATATTAAATAAAGCGACTGTCTTAGTTTTAGGGTATAATTTATATTAAGGTATTGATAACTTAGTTCTCATCATCATCGTGGCGCGACAGCCCGACGTCGGGTCTTGGCCGGCTGGATCGTTGTCCTCCAATTATCTCGGTCACGTGACCGCGTCCTCCAATTTTGGAAGCCCAGCAGCTGCGCGGGGTCCACACCTACTGAGCTCTCCCAACGAGATCTCGGTCGTCCTCGCAGTTTCGCCCCGTCGACACGTTCTGCATTCATTACTCTCTTTGGCATGCGATCATCGTCCATTCTTTGTACGTGCCCTGGCCATTGAAGTCATTGTAGTTTGACGATTTTCGAAACTTCCAGCTCATCTTACAGTTCATACAACTCATGATTGTACCGGATGCGCCATCCATCTCGATCCCAAACAGCCCCGAAAATTCGTCGTAGAACCTTACGTTCAAATGTGTCTAGCATGTTTCCGGAGGCTTGAGTTATATAGGGTCCATGCTTCGCAGCCATAGCATAGCACTGGTCGTATAATGGTTTTGTACACGCGAGCTTCGTGTTTCAGAGCACATGCTTCGATTTCATTATGGGGAGAACCGAGAAAAAAGTCTTATTAGCTAACTATATCCGGCGCTTGACTTCGTCAGTTTCATTGCCGTCCCTTGACAAGTTGCAATCCAGGTAAATGAAGCTGTTCATGAACTCGATGTTGAGGTCCCCCACATTGATGTTCGGTTGTGCAGTTGTCCTTGTCGTCGATTGCATCATTATTTTAGTTTTACCCTTGTTAATACGTAGTCCAACTTCTTTTGCAGCGGTACCGAGCGTATGCAGAAGTTCTTCTGCGTCGGGACATGATGTTGATGTCGTCGGCATATGCTGCTAATTGTGTTGACTTGATGAGTAGCGTCTTGCTGTTGTCCATATTCATAGCCCGAATAACGTATTCCAGTGCTAGGTTGAAGAGGGTCGGTGCCAGTCCATCGCCCTGTTTCGGACCAGTGCGTGTTTCAAATAGATCAGTAAATCTATTATGGATCCTGACTTGTGAAACGGAGTTGGTCATCGTCATCTTAGTCAGTCGCACTAATTTGGCCGGTATACCAAATTGCAGCATGATGTTGTACAGTACTCCACGATCGATACTGTCGTATGCCTGCTTGAAGTCGACATAGATTTGGTATACGTTTACGTTTTATTCCCAGCACTTCTGGAGTATCAGTTTGACTGTGAAGAGCTGATCGGTTGTGGAGCGACCAGGTCTGAAACCGCTTTGATATTCGACAATGATTCGTTCTGCGTACGGTTTTATTCTATATTTCAGAATTTTCGTCAAAATTTTATAGGACGTACAAACTAGTGATATGCCCCTGTAATTCTCGCACCGCAGTTTATCTCCCTTTTTGTGAATTGGACAGATGATGCTTCTGCGCCAATCGTCTGGGATCACCTCGTCCTCCCATATACTCGCAGGAGTAATTGGTTTATTGCATTAGCTAGACCCGATCCACCGAATTTTAGCAGTTCAGCTGGAATGTCGTCAGGGCCCGGCGCATTATTTCGTTTAAGTGACCGCAACGCGAGATAAATTTCCTTTACTGTCGCCATGGCTCGTCATATTTTTCTCTTCTAGCTCTTGTTCCTCGTTGAATCCATTGTCTGTAGGCCTCGTTTTTCGCTTCAAGTGAATTTTTGCATTCTTCGTCGAGCCAGTCGTTTCACGCTCGCCGGGCTTTATATCCCTCGACAGAGTTTATACATGGCTCTAAGGCGTCTATTACACTATAAAAGTTATTTTACAAATATCTTTTATAAAAGACATTTTCAAAGAACTTTTCTAGCGTAATAGCCGCGACATGAACGTTGCTTCTTTCAGGTACTTCTCTTACAAGCTTGCACCTCTTCCCCTTTAGGCGGCTAATATCATTCATAAAAGTTCTTTTAAAATATCGTTCGTCAAAGATGTTTGTAAAAGAACTTTTATAGTGTAATAGCCGCCTAAGACGAATAAAAGAGTGGGAGTGGGGGTGTACTCGGACAAGTTGAATATAAACTTGTTACTACATCTCCCTGTTTTTTGCAGCGCTTTTCAGGCGGAGATTGCGGCTATTTGGGAGGTTCTCATATGGCTCGGGCGTAATGTCATAGCTGCTAAGGACATTTTCATTGTTACGTATAGTCAGCCTGCGATTAAATCTCCTAAATTGTGATTACAAACTCAAAGATTGTTGCCACATGCCGCACCTGTCTCCTGGTGATGGGAAACATTTTTAACATCTCCCTTTGTTGGATTCCGGCCCAAAGTGGATGGAAATTGCAAAGCGGATGAACTAGCTAGCAGAGGCTCTATTGAGGGCACCGGGTTTAGTCATTGCCATCTCGGGCGGTCTTTACCAGCCTGTAAATTGTTGATAAACGATGACGCGTTGAGTACTGCCAACACGAGATGGAGTAATGGTAGCACTTGAATGGTAACTAGGCAACTTTGGCCTAGGATCGATCCCAACTGCGGGGCTGCTGGCGTTGAATAGACGTAACCTACGGACTCTTGTGGTTGTGATTACAGGTCACTGCCCGATCGGCGAACATACTAGGAGATTTTGGCTTCCACACAACGACCTATGTAGGAGTTACGGGGACGAGGATGAGGAGGAGAGTACCTTTCATCTGCTATGTGGGTGTCATACCCTGGCTAGAAGAAGAAGGATTAGCTTAGGGTCTTTCTATTTTGGCGATCTGGACGACCTTAAGTATGTTAGCATCAGCCGGCTCCAGTGCTTAATCAACAGCTCAGGCTGGTTTAATGAATAGTTAGGACTCGGGTTGTGAAGTCGATGGTGGTATCACAAAGGACCCAGTGGTGGTCTATGTGTGCTGTGTGTATCACGGCAGCCCCTTTAACCTAACCTAACCTATATCCCACGACTTTCTCTGCGACATCTCTGATGGTACCATTGAGTTCTTCCCAGAACCCATGGACGCCTATGTTGCTGATGTGATGTTGTGTAACATAGGCGATAGTGTTTCTCAAGGGCGGCAGCGTACGCCACCGCTGTAGCATCGTTCAGAAGCTTATCAACCGCAAAGATTTTGGGAGGGCTGATTCTCGATTGGTGCACTGAGGAAATTCTACATCTGTAGGTCGTCTCAACCAAGTGATGATCTGAGTCGCAGTTTGCTCCTTGATAGGAGCGGATATCTATCACACTAGACGCTCATCTCATGCAAATGAGGACGTGATCAATTTGGTTGACGGTGTGTGCGTCTGGAGATTTCTAGGTCTGCTTGTGAATGACGATGCGGGAAACACGTAGAGTTTACGATTAGATTCCTGATGCAGGCGAAGTCGATAAGCCGCTGGCCGATGTCGTCGCACTCTTCAAGGAGACTGTGGCCTCCAGTGGTCCCCCGGTGCCAACTTTCATTTCCGACTTTCGCGTTAAAGTCTCCCAGCAGCAATTTGACACCGTTTGTTGGAAGTGAGTCGAAAAGAGTCTCAAGGCGGGCATAGAACTCGTCTTTTACTGCGTCTTCTTTAACTTCAGTGCAGGTATGTACATTGATGAGCCAGAGATTGAAGAATCGAGTCTTATTGCGAATCGCACATAGCCGTTCATTTATGGGTTTGAAGTCAGTAATGTGCGGCTTGAGGTAATTGTTTACGATGAGTGCTATTGTACTCCAAACTCCTTGCGGCCCGATGGTTTGCCACTTGTAAAAATTGTGTTCGATTTCTTGTCACTTATCTCGCTGCCAAGCCAATTTGTTTCCTGGGGGGCAAAAACTCCTCTTCCATAGTCCTCCGCGTGGGCGCCCCCTGGAACGGCAGTGGTCACTGACCATTGCCAACTAACGTCAAGCCGCCAGTGATGGCGGTGCGATGATTTGGTTGAGGTACCCCTGTGGTGTGGGGTGTGAAAAAAATACCACGGCCTTTCCCTTTGAGGGCCTGTCGTTAAAACCGACAATCAAAGGACAGGATGTGTATGCCAGCAACTTGCACTATCCGAAATCTTTATATGCTAACGAAACGTCAACTATGCCTCGGATAAGGACTGACTCAACGGTTACGACTTTTAGCTATCGTACAATGACAAAGATTGGATTCTGGAATGTGCGTACTCTCCTGGACAATGGATCAGAAGGTCCCCAGAACGCACGATTTCTTCAATTAGAGAGTGAATTTCTGAGGTACAAATTAAATATCTTAGGAGTTAGTGAGATAAGATGGTGGAACAGCGGAGAATTCATCTCTCCAACGGGCAGCACTGTAATGTTGTACTCCGGTAAAGCTACCGGTAGTCGTCGTGAGTCAGGTGTGGGGCTCCTTTTCACCAGAGCCGCGCGAAACTGTCTCTTATCCTGGGAACCGGTCTCTGACAGGGTCTTGACCGCCAGGTTCCGGACCAAAATGAGGAACATCTCAATAATACAATGTTATGCCCCTACTGAACCCGACAATGTCTTGGCAAAAGACTCCTTCTACGAAGAACTAAACGCCGTTCAGAGCAGAACACCTAAAGGTGACATTATAATGGTTATGGGTGATTTGAATGCCAAAGTTGGCGCTAATAACTATGGGCTCAGACATGTGATGGGGAGACACGGTCTTGGTGATCGTAATGACAACGGTGAAAGATTTGTAGAGTTCTGCAACTTTCACAGTCTCTTCATCGGTGGTACTATGTTTGAGCATAAGGACCACCACAAAATCAGTTGGTCCTCTGTTGATCGGCGCAGAACACAAAATCAGATCGACCATTTTGCCATTAGTAAAAGATTCAAGAGTTGCCTCCTGGACGTGCGAAACAAGAAGGGTGCCGATATTGGGATGGGAAGAGACCATTATCTTATGATCGCTAATGTTCGATTGCGTATTGCAGCCGTGCGCCGCCCCAGCGACGAAAGATCCAGGCCCCGCAAATTCAACACCGCTCGACTAAAAAATCCAGCTGTCTTACAACAATATAATGACCATCTTGCGCAAAAAGCAGCTGAGATAACTAGTCACCCAGATAGTGACATAAACGAAAACTGGGATGCCATAAAAAATGCGTACATTGATAGCGCAAATACCATCCTTGGCCCAAACCCGGATTGCCGGAATAAGCCCTGGATGTCCGACGCTTCATGGCAGCGGATTGTTGAAAGAAAGGAGCTGAAAGTTCGTTTGGCTGCAGCATCAGACGACAATCGAAGCAGCATCGAACTCCTTTACCGTCAGAAAGCTCGAGAAGTTCAGCGTAGTGTGCGACGCGATAAAAGAGTTTATGCCAATTCTCTTTTAGCGTCAGCAGAAGAAGCCGCTAGAAGTAACAACTTAAACGCCGTATACGGTGTCATCAAGGAGTTTACAGGTGGTCGTAACTCCTGCCAACATCCGGTGAAAGATAGTGATGGAAAGCTACTTATCTTGGAAGAAGATCAAATGAGGCGGTGGAAAGAACACTTCGCCGCGGTCTTGAACCGTGTAACCTCTGGTGAAGTTCCCCCTCATATAGATAATTTAGCTAACCATCAAAATGTGCGTATACGGTCCACTGCCCCGACTAAAGAGGAAATAGTCACTGCAATTATTGCACTAAAACGAGGAAAGGCCGCCGGACTTGACGGCATCCCTGCCGAACTTTATCAAGCAGCGCCAAGCGTAACTGCCGATTTGCTGCACCCACTTGTTGATAAAGCGTGGAATACAGAGACCTTTCCCACTGAGTGGAAGGAAGGTTTGATCATCAAACTTCCAAAGAAGGGTAGCCTCACAGACTGTAATAATTGGAGGGGCATTTGTGTGCTTCCTGCCGTTGCCAAGATAATAGCTAAAATCGTCCTGGAAAGACTAAAGGCCCACTTAGAAAGCACAATTGATGAAGAGCAGGCTGGCTTTCGATCCGGATTCTCCTGTGTCGATCACATTAACACCTTGCGAATCATCATCGAGCAATGCGCTGAATACGATTCTCCGCTTCACTTGCTTTTCATCGATTTCGAAAAGGCTTTCGATACTGTGAACCGGGATTCTATATGGGCGGCCTTGCGCAGGAGAGGCATCCCTGAGAAGCTTGTGGCTATTATTAAGGCAACCTATGACGGCGCGAAATGTCGCGTTCTGCATAAAGGTAAGGTGTCGGGGGACTTTGAGATTCGCAGTGGAGTTCGGCAGGGGTGCATCCTCTCACCGATCCTATTCCTCATTGTGATCGGCGATGTGTTGCATGCAGCCCTATCCGGACTCGACAGAGGAATTCAATGGACTTTGACATCTTATCTACAACATCTTGACTACGCTGACGACATATGCCTACTCTCCCACAAAATCATGGATCTGTCCGCAATGGCGTTAGATCTCGAGAGGGAGGCAAGCAAGGTTGGGCTAAAGATTAATACCAACAAGACCAAGGTTCTTGGCCCGCCGTTGCGAAAAAGAAATCCGACACCTATTGCCATCAATATTAATGGGCAGCCTGTGGAGAAGGTGGACAACTTCGTCTACCTGGGTAGCATTGTTGCCGAAAATGGTGGTACGGAGCAGGACATCGCTCGTCGTATCAACCAGGCTAAACGCGCATACGGCATGCTGTCCAAAATCTGGCAGAGCAGTTATCTCAGCATCAAGACCAAGCTGGGCCTGTTTCGCTCCCTGGTACTATCAGTGCTTTTGTATGGGAGCAGTACATGGAAAGTTTCCGTAGGAGTTACCAGAAAGCTGCAAGTTTTCGTCAACTCATGTCTTCGTCGAATTTTAAGAATTTTCTGGCCCGAAACAATATCAAATGAAGAGCTAAGTCGGCGTACGGGTCAGATGCCAATCGACGAATTGATACGCAGGCGAAAATGGCAGTGGATAGGTCACACATTGCGGAAGAGTGATAACTGCATTGCTTCGCATGCCATGAAGTGGAACCCCGTTTCCAACCAAGGCCGACCAAGAGGGGGTCCTCGAATCACATGGCGTCGATCTGTGGCAAAGGAGTGTCAGGTACTGGGTAAGTCTTTTGGGGAGTTGCGCCCCATTGCCCAGAACAGAGTACGATGGCGCGCAGGAGTAGTTGACGCGCTATGCCCCGCTAGGGGTTAAGGCAAAGTAGTAGTAGTAGTAGTACATTCCAGGATCCGAGAGAATAATGCTTTATTCGTTTGCGTGGTCGTCGTTGTTGATCCGTCTAATCCAAGCTTTTGTTACTTTTGTTCCAGGTTTCTTGACAAGAAGTGGTTTTTGCAAGGATGAGTTGTCAGCTTATCGCTTAACTCCATTCAGGGGATGACCTCGGCAAATAGCTGCTTCAGATAGTTTAATAAACGTGCTGGAGTTCACACAACTATGTTGCAGGTCGAACTACGCAAGTCATTCCATCCTACTTAACCAGAGACGCTTAGGTGTTGGTCAGCCATTCAGACTTCTGCTAAAAAGTAATTCATTCGAGCAATAACTTAAACCTAATATAGGTGTATTTCGATATTCCATTAAACAAATTTCTGGTTAAATTTTCATCTCAGCTTTTGCTTAACATACTCTAGCATATGCCTGTTCGACCAATACATTTGACTTTGGATAGTACGGACTTGAAGTCACGGTGTATGGAAAGCTCAACCGTTTTGGAACGATGGGGTAAATTTCTCCTGCCTAGGTGAACAAGCTCCGATTAAATGTCATTTCGCCAAACATAAAATATTTTTGCTCAATTTACTGAGCTTGCGGCAATGATTTTGAGCCTACAGAAAAATTTCGCAGCTGATATTTGTTATCATTCAGAAGGCTCGAAATTCATTACTGTGCGATTGCGCTACCGTAACATCTTCTGATTCTACCCATTCTTTACTAAACTGACTGAAACGCATTGAGTGCCATGTTGTCTGCTATTAAGGTTTCAGGAAATCCATGTGTTGCAAATATATGTATGTATCTTTAAATATTAGAACTACTACCTCAGCACTTTTACCATTAAAATTTTTGAGTTCAATATACATACTTTGAAAAGTAGTTGATGAATACTAAGTACGATTTCCCACACCGTACTCCAATATATCAAATCCTACTTTATTAAAGGGTATATCAGGTATGCTCATAGACTTTGTATAATACTTAGCTTGCACTTACCCTATACCATTCCATGGGAAAAGTGGCCGGAACATATGATTAAACTTTCTATCAATTTTCCACCAAATATTATCGCCTGTGTACCTGTACCTGTCTGTGGTTGAAGTTTTTTTAGTTTTAAATAAAAAAATTATAATTATGTGAATTTTCACTGCCAGTTCTGGCATTTCCATCTCAATTTATTTGGCGCCAGTCAGTTTTTGAAATATTCAATTGACAGATTAGACAAGATAGAACTGTTAGCTTAACTGACAATCACAATTTATACCACTTATGCTTACAGAGGAGGTGCATGCTGGCAACTGCATCCTCTGAAACCAATTTATGCCAACGAAACGTCAACTGGGCCACACGGAACAGTTGACACACTTATGCCCCACAAGGGGTTAAGTCAATTGAGTAGTGTCAAAACCACAACCATTCATACATTCAAGGCCTGCAAGCAGACCTGGTCACGCACACAACAATAGCTCAAAGGAGGCCGATGTCAGTTGAAAATTTGTATGGCGGTGTATGGACCGTGTGATCCTGCGCGACATTTTAATCGAAAAATGTCGGTTCTCGGTCGGTTTGCGGCGTGAAAGTGGAATAGGTATGTTGTGCAGTGAAGTGTTGGTGATGTGCTCAAATGAAAAAAATATGTAAAATCGGTGAATTTAGTGTTCGTTTTTGCATTTGAAGTGAATGTGGAAATTGTTTGCTTACTTTTTGTGTCACGTGTGGCAAGTGCGGATAAAAAGCAATATGGCGATTTGTACGGGTGAATAAATTTTATTTTGGACCAAATATATTTTTTTGTTTCTCTGATTATTTTTCTTGTGAAAGTGAAGGGTGAGGTGGGGGAAGTGAATATACGAATCGAATTGAAGTTTCGGGCATGTCATCTTTTGGTTGTGATAATTAATAATCAATCAATAGATGTACATGTTTGAACAATTTCAATTTGAGACACCACCATTTTTGTGGCGAAGTGAATTCGGACCCATTCGGAACTTGGTCATCGGAGCTAGTGCAAGTTGTCAGTTTGAAAGGAGGCCGACTCACACACTCACAGCCACCTGCTTCCAAGCTTTGTATGTAGATGGTTTTGACCAAAACCATCTAACAAACAAGCTCCGAATGGCTCCGTGTGTGTAATGCCAGGCTAAATCTAAGCTTGGCATTACACTTTGCGTTTATCTGCAGCAAGAGCAATCCCGCAAAAAAACGCATTGTCGTAAAAGAAGAGAGCCCTAGAATTACTCACTGCGTTTTTCTGCGGGAAAGCTTGTGATAGAAATAAATATACCCCAGTGAGGATATTGATGGTTCTATTTTTGTGGCAATATAGTAGGTAGAAGTCGGGAGGCCGATAAAATTTCAGCCAGTCATCAATATATGCACTGCATGAATTTTGTCACTGGGTGCATGCGTTTCTAGTTTATCCTTGAACCAAAAAACGGAAGGTGTAATGCGCTTCATATACCACCGTGTGTTCATCTTCTCACTGCGTGTTCTTGCTGGAGAAGTTTTCCCGCTGACGTTGGACTTGCTGCTGCAAAACGATTCCTGCAAACTGCAGCGTTGTCGTAACGCATAAGTGTAAAGCGTTCCATTTAAACGTACGTGTTCCTCTTCTTGTACGGCAATGCGTTTTTTTTTGCGGGATTGCTCTTCCTGCAGAAAAACGCAACGTGTAATGCCAGACTAAATGGAACGCTTTACACTTATGCATAACGACAACGCTGCAGTTTGCAGGGATCGTTTTGCAGTAGCAAGTCCAATGTTGGAAGTATGATCTAGTTGGCTGGTATTGCAAATGGGCATGATCAGGCCAAGTGAACGCCTGCCTCCCCTACATATGTAAAATAATTAAATGTATTTATAACTCCCGATTAAATAAACGTGAAAACCTCTAGCTTTGGTAGATTGTTCGTGAGGATAATCTTATACTCACTCTTCGGGGAAAATAAATTTGATCGGTTGAAAACTAACGGTCATGTTCTTACAAAGGGCCCCGTACTACCCTACTTTTCAGGTTTTTTTCCGATAACTCTTCAACCAATGGGCGTAGACTCCTGATTTTTGGTACGTATACATGAAATGAGAAGCTGCTTCAGTTTTAATAAGTTGGGCATAATCATATCAAAGCAAAGCCTACCTCCCCTGTAAATTTAAAAAAATTACATATTACTTTAATTACGATAACTTTCGATAGAAAAACACTAGCGAGTTGAAAATTTGGCAGAATGTTGCTAGTAAAATCTAGTTAGTTAGTATTGAAAATAGGCAAGATCTGACCCAAAAAAACCCCTACCTCCCCTACAAATGAAATTTCAAATAAGCGATAACTTTTGATAGAATGAAGCCAGCGACTTGAAATTGTGGTCAAATGTTTTCAGTGAGATTAATTTAGTTTGTATTAAAGATGGGCCCGATTTTACCCAAGGAACCCCTACCTCCCCTACAAATTAAACTTCAAATAAGCAATAGCTTTCGATAAAATGAAGCAAGTGACTTGAAATTTGGGACAAATGTTTGTACTGGGATCTAGCTGGTTGTTATCAAAAATTCGCAAAATTCGACAAAAGAAACCTCTACCTCCTCTACAAGTGAAACTTCAAATAAGCAATAACTTTAGATAGAATGAAGCTACGACTTGAAAAATTCAACAAATATTTGTAGAATGGGTTAGTTAATTGATTTTGAGAATGGTCAACATCCTCCTGAATAAGTGCCAACCTCCCCTATAAACTGGTCGTGTAGAAGACTCACTTTTATTGCGTATGGTCGTTGGCAATTGGTACTTTGGGTATCACCACTAGGTCTGTACAAGTCTAGGGTATATACGCTTCGGACTCCATGCCCGGTCTGGTTTATATTCCAATCAAATTTCATGCTAGGTTGACTTTGGCCAGTCTGTTTTACAGTATAATTTAATTTATTTCAATATTTCTACGGCTTCTTTGAATCGAAAATGTTGTGCTTAATTAAAAATTAATTCAGGAGCTGCCATAATCAGTCCAAGTGCCCTCACGGCCTGAATTGAGTTGCAATATAAAGAGCCTACCCGAAAATCGACTTACCAAGCGAGTGGTTGTAAGTTCGATTCCTGTCACGAACATATTCAAACAGTTGCTTTTCTCGCTGCAGCCTCCAGCTGACTCAGCTATGAATAAGTACTTTGATATGAGTCAATGTCAAAGTCAAAGTCAATGTTCTAAAGGCGTGCATGACACTGACCATGCCATCTTTCCGCTAAAACTGTTGCGAAACACTTATCAAAATTTCAAGTCCCTAGCTTCACTCTATCGAAAATTATCGATTATTTGAGGTTTCATTTGTAGGGGAAGTAGGGGTTGCGTTGGTCGGATTTTACGTATTTTCAACACTAGCCAACTGGATCATACTACAAACATTTGACCGAAATTTCAAGTCGCTAGCTTTATTTTGTCGGAAGTTATCGCTTATTTTAAGTTTCATTTCTAGGGGAGGTACGGGTTCCTTAAATCGGATCTATCCCATCTTTAATGCCAACTAACTCAATCTCACTTCAAACATTTGACCAAAATTTCAAGTCGCTGGGTTCATTCTATCAAAAGTTATCGCATATTTGAAGTTTCATTTGTAGGAGAGGTGGGGGTTCCGTGGATCGGATCTTACCCATTTTCAATAACAACTAATTGAATCTTACTATCAACCTTCTACCAGATTTTCAACTCGCTAGTACCATTCTATCTAAAGTTATCGTAATTAAAGTAATATTTAATTTTTTGAATTTTGTAGGGGAGGTAGGCGTTTCTTTGATCTGATTATGCCCAACTTACTGAAACTCAAGCAGCTTCTCATCTCAGGGCTACGTGCCAAAAATCAGGTATCTACGTCGATTGGTTCAAGAGTTATAGACAAAAAACCAGAAAAGTAGGGTAGTACGGGGCTCTTTGTAAGAAAATTACCGTTAGTTTTTAACTAATCGATTTTATTTTTCCAGGAGAGTATAAGATTATCCTCGCGAGCAATCTACCAAAGCTAGAGCTTTTCGTCTTTATTTAATCGGGAGTTATAGATACATTTAAGTATTTTACATATGTAGGGGTGGTAGGCGTCCTCTTGGCTTGATCATGCCCATTTTCAATACCAACCAACAAGATCGCACTACCAACATTTGACCAAAATTTCAAGGCTCTAGCTTCATTGTATCAGAAGTTATCGTGCTAACGGACAGACAGACAGACAGACAGACGGACAGACAGACAGACAGACAGACAGACAGACAGACAGACAGACAGACAGACAGACAGACAGACAGACAGACAGACAGACAGACAGACAGACAGACAGACAGACAGACAGACAGACAGACAGACAGACAGACAGACAGACAGACAGACAGACAGACAGACAGACAGACAGACAGACAGACAGACAGACAGACAGACAGACAGACAGACAGACAGACAGACAGACAGACAGACAGACAGACAGACAGACAGACAGACAGACAGACAGACAGACAGACAGACAGACAGACAGACAGACAGACAGACAGACAGACAGACAGACAGACAGACAGACAGACAGACAGACAGACAATCAGACAGACAGACAGACAGACAGACAGACAGACAGACAGACAGACAGACAGACAGACAGACAGACGGACAGACAGACAGACATGGCTTAATCGAATCAGGAGATGACCCTGATCATTTACATATATACATTGTCATACCTCCGGAGCCTCCTTTAAGGTGTTACATATTTCCGTCGTGACAAAAACAATATACTCTACCCAACTAACTATTTGGTCTTGAGGTGAGAATCAAAACTCTTATACTAATACCTGCATCTGTTGTAACTTTGAAAAGAAAAGACGTGTAAAAAGTCTTTAGTGCAGATTGGTAGCTCGATGAAAACTTTAAAGGCATTTTGTTCAGATTATAGCCTTAAAAGTAATTTTTGCAAGTGTGTTATTAAAAAAGATCCTCTTAAAGTTTTTGCTTTAGACCATTCTAAGTGTTAATGCAGTGTAGGTCTAACTAAAACCATTATGGGAATAATTGCCGTTTGTCAACTCTCGTACTGCTTGTATAATAAGCTTGATCAAGAATATATTCCTGTTTCAGGGTTGTAATATTTTAGCTTAAATAGAGATGAGTAGAACGGCTTTAAATGAGAAAGCTATACACTCTGATACTTAAAGAAGTTAGGCGAAGGTTGTAGGGAAAGATATAGTTTAATTGCAATTTTGAAGAAAAGTTTAATAGGAAGAAGTTATTATAATTTACTTATGGGAGCAACAAACTTAACTAAACACTTATAAGTTCTTTAAAATAGAGCTTGAGAGAACCGCCATCTTTTTCGACTGTTTGGTTATAGCAATTATTGCGCCAGAAATTAATTTCTTCAATACTTTGGTGACTTTGGATATTTTCATTTTAAATGTATTTCTTAGGGTCTGACAAGAAAATAAGAACGTGTTTAATACATTCTAGGCCACTATTAGCTACAATGCAAAAAGTACATTTAATTCATGATGAACATTAAATGTACATGTATGCTAAATTTCGAGAGGGATTCGTTTTTTTTGGGAGTTTTGTACAGCATTTGATCAGAAAAATTTCTTTCGTAGAGAAAATTTGACTATCAAATCGACAAAATCCACTGCGAAAAAGTGCATCAGACCAATAATACAAGTATGAATTTCAACTCCATCATGTTTTTATAGAGAACTTCCAAAAGTATCATGAATTCCACTTAATGCTACAATAAGCACAAAATTTACTCACTGAAAACCAATAGAAAGCTTTGTCTCTTATTGTTAGTTAAGATTCTAAAAGGTGATCTATGTATGTATAGCAGATTACTGTAAATCACTTATACGTACTTTTACTGATACCTTTCTGATAAGTTCTCTAGTTAGAGCTGTCAAGAAGACTTGAAGAATTCTTAAAATACTTTATACTCATAATTTCATACGCCACTTTTTGGCTAGAAACGTTATTTAAGATTTCTATCAGAACAATTTGCAAGTCAATAAGTCTTAGCTGAAACTAAATGTAGTTCTTATAAAATCCTTGAAGATCTCTATAAGAACAAAATTGTTAGTTGGGTATACTAAAAGTCTAGGGTATAATGACAAAAACAATATATGAAAAAACTCTAAACACGCCTACTAACAAAACCCAAGTAGTAAAAACATTTCAGGTGGTCGCTGTGTCAAACTGGGACACTCTGTATACCTAAAATTGATCCTTTTATTTGACCGTAAGACAAAAGTCTAGCATACTACTATACTACATACTATCATCATGAGAAAATAATTTAGCTACACTAACCATAGTTTCACTGTCTCGTCGTCTTTTGTTTAAGATATTTGTATTGAAGACAATATACCGGCATTTATATGTACGGATATAGGCAAATATTTGGCTGACTACATTATTACTGCCTTTTTGCGATAATATACAATACATATTTACTTTCACACGAGCTATTCCACAATCCACTAAAACCTCTTTTCAATGCTATACTTGTTTTGAAGATAACATAACGTAGTGAGCGCTTATTTTGGGATGTAAATACCGGCACTTCACTCCTCTTGGATTGGTACCCCTTCAGATCGATAAAAGCACTTTGTCTTCGAAATTAACCATGATTTGGTATGCTGCATGCCAATTCATAAAAAGATATACCCGCATTTCTATGTATCACCTCTCAGAATAAGAATTTTAAAGTGGGAAACTGAGTACATAATTTATAATAATGTACATAAGTTATTATATATTCTCCATATTTCTGAAAAATACCATCACCCCAGGTATAGTGGTTATCGAGTAAATACCTGAAAACTGTATCAATAACAGTATACCCGTAGTCTTTATGAATGTGCTAAGAATAAGCATTTCTAAAACAACGATATTTACAGATTTCGTTAGTGTGCAATGATGGAGTACCACTAATTTTTTTCTTTATATTTTACATCACAATTACTTCTCGCTTATCTATTGTAAAATTAAAGATTACTGTGTTATCAATAATCTCGTTTTTAAGGTCTGTTTTGACAGACATGTTGTTTTCGTTTCGATAGCATATCCACTTCTCAGAAGTGCAGTTGCTAGCACGCACCTCTTATCCGCCCGGTCTTTATACTGACAAGCTTGGAGCACTGTCAGGGTTCTATTAGTACCCACAATTTTAGATCGCGTCGAGATTTGAGCTCCGAGCTCATGAGCTTAGTACCGGCTACCGGCCACCGATCGCGATAGTGTAATGAACCACCTGTAACGAACCATATTATGGTCTGGTAGTGCTGCTCGCACCAGCAGATCGAAGCAGCACCTGATGAGTAGTTATCTGTTGGTGGTACGAAACCAGAGGCCGAGGGTCCCATTACACCCGGACCCAGATGCGACCGTGTGGGCGTCTGATCTGTCCGTCAACCATTCCATCCTTATCGACTATTTTTTTTTCTATTCCCCATTTTTACCTGCCCTGTTTGTGTTGTCTTCCCCAGGCCTATGGATTTTTGTTAATACGTAAAGGACAGGGGCAACGAGCGGCGAAAACCCCGCCCACATCTCCCGAACTGAGCTACAGCAAGCATAGGCCGTTGCTTAGCTCGTTGAGGCTGAGGGGCCTTTTTCTTCGCCAGATGGCACGGCCCGACCTTCACGGTAATATGCTACCTTAGGATCCGTCCCCACGGGCATCTTCGGATGCCCACCACACCGTCCGTTACAATAGGTATTGATAGACAAGGCTGTGCGACCTGTTTTCATGAAAAATACAACTTACTTCGTCGCAAAGAAGGCCTTTTTTTCTGACCATGTTACGTGGTACCTGTACCTGTAAATATAGAAATAAATAGTAATAGATAGGTTAGAGTAGCTAGTCAAGACAGTATCAGGGGGTGGCGATAAAACTTACCTTTAGATTGTGCTCCTGAAATCGCGAATTTCGTCGACGATAACCGAGACCATGGTTGCGGGCACGATTTTATCGGTGGGCGGCTCGCCGTCGGATTGGAATTCACCTGGAATGAGAAGTGATACAAGACGAAGCATTTTTGTTAACAACTTAAATAAAGCGGCTAATACTTATCTGATGATCCGTTCTTGAGACACTTTTAACAACAAACACTGAATTTGAATTGGCTGTTGTTGCTTTTTACCGGCACAAATCGAAATTAAACACGGATGCAACAATTATTATTATTTACACTTGCAAACGTCAACTGGACATCTGTCGGATAAACAAACTTCAGCAGCGTAGTGGTGGGACTCTATTGACGCACGATTATGGAGTGCGTAACGGGCGAGTTTCAAACGTTAATAACTGTCACCCGATGTGATAAAAGCGCCAGGACTGTAACGTTAACCATCTTTTTCATTTCTCCCTGGCGAGTAAAGGTTGGAATCAAAAAAGTGCTTTACTATATCCTGTCAAAGCCAGGAAAAGGTCTAATGCCTGTTAAGTTAAGTTACTTTCGACTACTTCGAATTCCACCAAAGTATGTAAGACAAGAGCACATATACATACTTTAATATGATATTCTTGTACACCTCAAAAATATTTCTGGATCTGCAAAAACAAGCTATGTGTCACTTATCTTAATTCACTGTATAACCTTAGGGGCTAATAACTAACTAGTTAGAATATTAACATTAACTTATAGAATGGAGAAAAGCGCTATGCGTGATTATAATGATATTGATTTCATTCAATGTGGTTCGCACCCGTGTCGTAAAATGCCCACTATATAGGTATATAACGTGAGCGTTTTACCAACTGATGTATTCTGACGAAAGTCGGAATACAGCACAAAAGTTGGACTGGTCGAGCTGCCTTCCCGATAAAGGTAGCTCCTGACGAGTATGGTCTATCGGTGGACGAAACCAGTCGGCAAGTGTGATTGGTTTTTATGCTGACTATTTTTGGTGGAGTGCATTGCCAACTCAATCTTGTTGTATTGAGTTGGTAATGATACACTTCATTCATTCTTAACAAATTGTTCTTTTGTGTATTTTATGTTTTTTTTTTTCAAATAAAGTTGAAAGATTACTTTAGTTATTAGTTGTCGTTATAATTCAAACATTTTACTTTGTTATCATTATACTATTTCGAAGTTACTACAGTAAATCTAACTTCTTTACGATAATATGGCCACAATCAATTTGATTTGTACCTAAACTTTGTAAATTGTACCGCAAAAAAACATGTTTTTGCATTATAAATTTTTTTGTTTAAACTATTTTTTTCCCTATCGAGGAGTATAAGTAGTTGTATGCGATATGAACGCTATTTGATGTTAATTGGAATATTTCCTCCACTGACTGAATTTTAATTTGATTTGAAAACTTCAAAATCGATTATCTCAAAACCAAAAAAATTTAAGATAACTTGTTTGTACAGTAACCCACCGATCCAAGATTACCCATAATTTTGGACTGATTGAACGAATTGCTATTTTTAGGGTTTTGTAGTAAAAACAAAACCCTTATGAAATCGGTCAAATGTCTGTCTGTCCGTCTGTCTGTCTGTCCATGGAATATCTCACGAACGGCTGAAGCTACATACATGAAATTATGTAGGAATGTGTAGAATTACTATAATTCGCCGGAGAAAGCGAATCGTCGTAATAGGTCAACTTTAAGGGGAGGTCCCCATAGAGGGGAAATGAAGGTCGAAATTTTTTTTTCGTTTGGTATAGGCAAGTGGGATATCATAAGAAAGGTATCGTCGGGTACATTCCATTTTTGGAATTTTTTTTAAATTTTGCATTTCGAGACCGTTGTACTTAAAATAGAAATATGAAAATTTACAGAAAAGCGCCATTTTACTGGCGTAGAAAACCTGGATTAATAGAATTTTGAAATCTCATCAGAAAAGGTTAATAAGAGTACATTTCTATAGTTGCAGTTAGCACAACCCTGCACCCCTTAAGCGCACCCGAGGTCAAAAATAATGATGGCCAATGATAACCAATATCTTTTCATTACAATCACATAATACTGAATAATAGTACATTCATTCAAATTTTAACATTTTGACTCCATCCATACAAAAAATGCACATAACCGGCCTCTGCTAGGTACTAGTACTACGAGTACTGCATACTTGAATATTGTTTATTGTTTTTCGTAAAGTGAATTGGAGTTAACCATTTCTGAAAGGATAAAGATTGGTGGGATAGGAGTGGGAGGGGAGAGAAGTGGAGGGGGGGGGAGGTAGTCGGGCGGCTGCTTTAAGAGGAGGTCCCCATAGAGGGGAAATGAAGGTTATCATTTTTAGGGTTTTGTATTAAAAACAAAACCCTTATGAAATCGGTCAAATGTCTGTCCGTCTGTCCGTCTGTCCGTCTGTCCATGAAATATCTCACGAACGGCTGAAGCTACATACATGAAATTTTGTGGGAGTATGTAGAATTATTATAATTCGCCGGAGAAAGCGATTCGTTGTAATAGGCTTACTTTAAGGGGATGTCCCCATAGAGGGGAAATGAAGGTCAACATTTTTTTTTCATCTGGTATAGGCAAGTGGGGTATCATGAGAAAGGTAACACCGAGTACATTTCATTTCCGGTATTTTCATCAAATTTAAAAAAAGGGGAAAAGAGATAGAGGGGAAAATATGTGATCCGAGTTTGTCCCCCCCCCCCCTCGCATTTCGATACCGTTATACTTAGAAATATGAAAATTTGCAGAAAGGCGGCATTTTACTAGTGTAGAAAACCGAAAATCGTAGAATTTTGATATCTCAACAAAAAAGGTTAATAATAGTACATTTCTATAGTTGCAGTTAGCACACCCCTGCATCCCTCAAAAACGTCACTGGTCAAAAATATTGATGGCCAATGATAACCAACATCATTGGCAATAATATCTTTAAGTTTCATTACAATCACATAATATTTAATAATAGTACACTCATTTAAAATTAGGCATTTTGACACTATCCACACAAAAATTACACCTACCGGCCTCATATCTAGGTGTGAGTACTATTTTCATGTTGTTTTTCGTAGTGCGAATTGCAGTTATTTAATTAATCATTTTTGAAAAGGTGAAGATTAGTTGGGGGCGCTACGTCGTAATTGGCAAACTTTACCGAGTGGAAGGGAGGAGGGGTCCACATAGAGGCGAGATTAAGCTCAAAATTTTTTTTTATCGACTGGTATAGGCAAGTGAGGTGTCGTGAGAAAGGTAATGTTGAGTACATTCCATTTTTTCGCATTTTCTTGAAATTTGTAGAAAGGGGAATATGGGGGAGGAAAAAATATTAGTTCGTAATTTGCCCCCCCCCCTGGCATCACGAGACTGTTAGAATTATGAAAACTTACAGGAAGGTGGGTTCCGAATAGCATATAAAATGGAAAATAATGGAATCTGTATATCTTCTCAGAATAGGTAAGTAATAGTTTATTTCTGTAGTTACAGTTAGCACACCTCTGCATGCCTTAAACACGTTCGAGGTCAAAAGTACTGATGGCCAACGATAACCAACACCTTAGGCAATAATATGTTCTAAGTTTCGTTACAATCACGTAATATGAATTGGCATGTAAAATGTAAGTGGGTAAGACAGTTTAATTATGTTTTTTTTTGTCCATCTGAGTGGTATCAAGAAGAGCAACGAGCCGATATATATATACCAATATAAGCGCTTGCTTCAAAACCCTCGGATTGCGGGCGTAGCCCTCTATATTCCGGTTTCATTTTTATCTGGTATAGGCAAGTGGGGTATCATGAGAAAGGTACTACCGAGTACATTCCATTTTTGAAAAGAAGTAGAGGGGAAAATATGAGAGCATAATTTGTCCCACCCCTCTTACCATTTCGAGACCGTTACACTTAGAAATATGAACACATACAGGAAGGTGGCTTTCAACTAGCACAGAAAACAAAAAAAAAATGGAATTTTGATATCTTCTCGAAATAGGTTAGTAATAGTATACTTCTATAGTTACATTTAGCACACCCCTGCATTTCTCAAACTCATCCAAGGTCGAAAATATTGAGGCCAACGATAATCACTACCATGTGCAATAATATCTCCAAGTTTCGTAATAATCACGTAATATTTAATAGTAGTACATGCATTTAGATTTAGTCATTTTGATATCATAAATACAAAAAATGCACATAACAGGTCTCTTGTACTACATACTAGTACTACATACTTGCACATTGTTTTCCGTAGAGTGAATTGGAGTTAACCATTTTCAAAAATGTAAAGATTGGTTGGAGAGGAGGGTGGAGGGAAGGGGGGAGGGGAAGTATGCTGGTCGCTGACTCTACTTTCTATAACTATTCAAACAATTTATTTTCAATATTTTTTACGCAAGCTTGCAATTTGCAATATCGTCTTAACATGAATGGTTAAGCATCTCCAAAAGTAGGACAGTTCATCTCCTATTGGCATGGGACACTACAAAACCCTCGGATTGCGGGCGTAGCCCTCTATTTTCCGGTTTCATTTTAATTTCATCCCTGGCGACTAAAGGCGGATAAAATAGCGAGACACGGGAATCCGAGACGACAATCGAAAGAGAGGTATATAAGAGGTATTTCTTAAGTGGCGACAACGTAAGGAGTGGCGACGCATCATAGCGTTCAACATCGTAAGAAGCGGTTCCGCCGCATGATCTGGAGCTACGTATTTTGACGCGCGAATTGTAAGGGGCGACGGAGACGGCGAGATTTTAGAGCCGGGAGTATAGGTTTCATCATCATCATCGCCGCGCGACAGCCCGACGTTGGGCCTTGGCCGCCTGGATCGTTGTCCTCCGATAATCCCGCTTACGTGACCGGCGTCCGCATATACTGAGCTCTTCTAACAAGATTCCGGTCGTCTAGGCAGTCTCGCTCCGTCGACTTATCGTCCGTTCATTGCTCTCTTGCCCTACCCATTGAAATCGTTGTAGTTTGACGATTTTCGGAATTTCCAGTTCATCGTACAGTTCATACAACTCATGGTTGTACCGGATGCGCCATCCAACTCGACCACAAACAGCCCGAAAATTCGCCGCAGAACCTTAAGTTCAAATGTTTCCGGAGGCTTGAGTTTGGGTTCACGCATGGCAGCCATAGCATAGCACTGGTTGTATTGGTCGTATTGATACTTAGTCCAACTCCTTTTGCAGCGGTACTAAGCGTATGCAGAAGTTCTTCTGCGTCGGTCAATTTTCGAAACATGATGTTGATGTCGTCGGCCTACGCTGCTAATTGTGTTGACTTGATGAGTAGCGTCTCTCTGTTGTCCATATTCATAGCCTGAATAGCGTATTCCAGAGCTAGGTTCAAGAGCGTCGGTGCCAGTCCATCGCCCTTTTTCAGAGCAGTGCGTGTTTGAAATAGATCAGTAAATATATTATGGATCCTGACCTGTGAGACGGAGTTGGTTATCGTCATCTTTGTCAGTCGCACTAATTTTGACGGTATACCAAAGTGGAGCATAATGTTATACAGTACTCCACGATCGATACTGTCGTATGCCTGCTTGAAGTCTACAAAGATTTGGTATACGTCTACGTGAAGTGAAGAAGTGCTCTCCAAGGGGTGATGTAAATTTTCATTTTATATTAGCTGTATTCTTCTTCCGAAACACGTATCTTTATATCAGTGAGTCGGTAGCCTAGTGCGTTTAGGCATGAGTCCGATATTCTTCATTCCAATCATGGGCTCAAATCCCGCCGTGACAATGGTCGGTGTCGGAGCTTTTTGCCGATTTAATAAAAATATCCAGGGATTCACCGTATAACTAATATGTTTTAACCGTTTTGAAGGATAATTTTTCATCCATTCGGGATATTTTAAATTTCACTTAAGGGTGTAAAAGCAATATCCGCAAAGAAAGTGTTTTGTTTACACGAAAAAAAAAACACGTAGTGACACGCCGAATCGGAGAATTTTCCCTAGGTAATTTTATTAGTATTGTAATAGTCTAGAAAGTTCGAAAAATAACACACATTTTGAAATCTTAGTTTCCAACATAACGGTAAATTTGGTTACCTAGAACTAAAAATGGCTTCATTCATCGTTCATCAAAAAAAAATCGCTGAGTCAGCGCTTCACAGTTGCTGACTAGCACATTATGATTATTTTCATGTTTTAGAAACGACATACCGTCTGTCTCATTTGTCAAATGCCATATTTAGTTTGGCATTTGAGAGAAAACTCGAAATTTCCGGCTTTGATGAGCGTGACACACAAGATATTGTAACAACTTTCTTTTCCACAACAAGGTTTAACAATTACGTTTAAAACACGACCATTGACCATACACAACTCAACTGAGGTTAGAATCGAAGTTTGACAATTGTCGCAAATGTCAAATATTGCGCTGAGCCGGAAAAGCGACTAATAGTGCAAGCGCTTAGTTCAGCGCAAGCGTTTCTACGACAAATTGTCTTGCAGCACTAATCGCTTCTTAGTGCTGACTCAGCGGTGGCGTTTTATGAACGCAGCCAATGAAAGAATCATTAAGAATGATTAAAGTGGAGTGGGTTATTGCCAAACTAAGCCATGATGACTTAGTTCGGCTATCCACAACCACCAACAATTTGTCAGCACTAGGCCAATCACTCCACTGTCCACTGGTTTCGTCCACACGATGGATTTTACTTGCCAGGAGCTACCTTAATCCATCGGGGAGGTAGCTCGACCAGGTCAGTGGGTAGTATTGCGACTTACATTAGAATGCGCCACTGAGTATAACGACGACACTATATATAGTGCGCATTATACGGCATGGGTGCGAATCACTTCCAATGAGAATTCTTTGTGCCTAGTGCTGATAAATTTTTAGTGGTTGTGGATAGCCGAACTAAGTCATCATGGCTAAGTTTGGCAATGACCATCATATCAAACACAAAAAAAATGTATTGGGCATACGCGTGAATAAAATAAAGAATTCTCATTGGAAGTGATTCGCACCCGTGTCGTATAATGCGCACTATATATAGTGTCGTCGTTATACTCAGTGGCGTATTCTGATGTAAGTCGAGCTACCTCCCCGATGGATTAAGGTAGCTCCTTACGAGTAAAATCCATCGTGTGGACGAAACCAGTGGACAGTGGAGTGATTGGCGTAGTGCTGATAAATTGTTGTGGATAGCCGAACTAAGTCATCATGGCTTAGTTTGGCAATGCCCCACTCCACTTTAATTATTCTTAATAAAATATCAAACACAAAACAAACAAAAAATGTGTTGCGCATGTGCGTGAATAACATAAAGAATTCTCAATGAAAAAATCAGTTTGTTATTAGTTAAGTGCATAAAACAAAGCGGAATCGCAACATGTTGTGCCAGCAGTATCGAAGCACCATTGCAGGGACTTATTGTATTGTGAACAACTGTCGCTTCTAGTCAGTCATCCATCAGTTATCAATTCTCATAGCAGAAAACTGACTACTGACAAAAAATCGTATGAGTATGACAGCGCAAGCGTAATTTCTGAACTGTCAGCATATGCATATGCTATCCCAGCGGAGACATTTTTGTGATAGAGCAAATCGCATTTGGCACAGCATGTTGCATCCATCAAAAACTCAGTGGAGTGAATTCATAAAACAGATTCCAAACAGTAGACCAGCCGTGGTGTATAATGAACTTAGCCATTATTTCCGATACCACTGTCAGTCTTGATCGGTCCGCTGTGTAGTTTTCTTTAAAGCTTTATTGGGTGCATTCGGGCGTCACGGAAAAAAGCGTAATGCGCTGCATAGAAATAGCGAATTCCTAAGCAGCACATAACAATTTTTTTTTGTGACGCCCGAATGGTATGCTGGCTCACCTGTTGTAAATTGACATGCCTGCATTCACAAACGGTAGCGCTACTTGAGCGCTCCTATTTTTGTCCCAATTTTGCACTGAATTACAATAACAAAAATGGGGGCGCTCAGGTAGCGATACGATTTGTGAATGCAGGCAATTCGTTCGAACTGTCAAATCTCCGCTAAGCCAAGACAGCGTACAAATTTTGTGCTACCTAAAAGTGTTAGCGCCTAGCTATTTGCGCTAAGTTTAGCAGTGGTTTAGCGTAGCATTCGGAATACAAATCACGAGGCAGCACTTAAAGCTAGCTAGCAACCGTGACTCCCGAAGGCACCCATTGTTTAGGAAGTGATCGATCCTCCGCAAGGTACTAAAAGTCATCTCAACGAATTTGAAATGTTTCTAGAATGTGACATTACGAGAATCGATTTATACGTTAAAATGCCGTCAGAAACACGGCACCTTCCATACTAGCAGCGTTTTCCCACTTGCCGATAGTTTCCCGGGATGCCGGCCGACATTCTTAAGCTGGAAACGCACAGTGTACGCTGAAAGCTTAAGACGGGGAACCTCCGTACACCAATAAAACACGATACGACGATCGTGTATCGGGGACAATTTAATTTCCCCACGGTGTCTCTGAGCGATTTTGTGCAAAGCTTTCTTTGTATACGAAAGTTCTGCACATGTACATTAACAATCAAAATTATTTAGATAAGGCGAATTCTCTCCAAAAATTGAAACGATGTCCGAATATAAATTTTACTCAGACCCTATTTGCTAAGTCTCAAATCATTAAACTAAATAAGAGTCAAAACACCTCATAGCAAAGGGCAAATATTTGAAAAGGAGTTGGCAAGGTGAAGTCTGTTGCCGGATCATTTGCATAAGAGGATCATAATGCAGACGGAATTAAAAACATACGTACATGTAACAGGGAAAATGATTATTCTTCTGCACTGTCGGAACATCTTCAAAGTCCAGAATATTGACCGAATGCAGAGAAAAGTTGCAAAACTTTTTAGGGATTGGAATCCGGAAATTTGCTTTTCCCCGATATACGAGCACAATATCGTCCATTGAACTTTCACGACAAAACACAGGTTGTTAGGAGCCCCTTCACTTGCAGGAATAACTGAAGATGTTCCGACAGTGCAGAAGAATAATCATTTTCCCTGTTACATGTACGTATGTTTTAAATTTCGTCTGCATCATGATCCATCTTGCAACTGACTTCACCTTGCCAACTCCTTTCAAGTTTGTTACTTTTTACCATCCAAACAATTATATTCAAAAATAATTTTCAGCAGACGGAATTGTAGCCTTTTTTACTGGCCCTTTAATTGTTTTGCCGTGTGAAGCTCCTTTAATTGTAGGTGTATTATTGTCTTTGTCAATGATTATTGTGTTATTGAAAACCATAATTTGGTTATCACAGACTTGGTGCTGAATTAATTTTGTGTTAGAGTTATTTATCCGTTTACTAATACGTTGATGCTCTTTGAGTCTGGTTATTGGATGATTTTTGGTCGAGTCATAGTATTTTAGGAAAGGTAATATAAAAACATAAAAGAACTACGATTGGGGTAAACCCCAATCATGCAATACTCTAGATGAATTTGAACCTGGTTTTCAATCTAACTGATATTGTTAATTAAGTGTTAAGTACAAAATTTCAGCCCGATAAATTGTATAGGTAATGAGTAAATAGGCTTAACGTATTTCATGAAATAGTGCAGTTTGTATGGGAGGGGGTAGAAGGAGGGTGAGGATTACAATAAATTTTATAATGTAGGTTACAATTATCATAAAAGTGATATATTCAAAATTTCAAAGCAAGATGTTTTATAGTTTCTGAGAAAATCTGATTATTGTAAATTATCAAAAATGTGTCATTTTGTATGGGAGGGGGTAGACGGAGTAAGGGTAATCGATTAATTTTTCTGAATCTAACTGATATTGTTAATTAAGTGTTAAGTACAAAATTTCAGCTCGATAAATTGTATACGTACTGAGTAAATTGGCTTAACGTATTTCATGAAATAGTGCAGTTTGTATGGGAGGGGGTAGAAGGAGGGTGAGGATTACAATAAGTTTTATAACATAGGTTACAATTATCATAAAAGTGATATATTAAAAATTTCAAAGCAATATGTTTTATAGTTTCTGAGAAAATCTGATTATTGTAAATTTTCAAAAATGTGTCATTTTGTATGGGAGGGGGTAGAAGGGGTGGAGCGATTTAGCCCGTTCACGGACTTAGCCTTCATTTTTTGTCAAAAATAACGTGTGCAAAATTTGAACTTCATAGCTCAACGCGTTCTCGAGCTAGAGAGGTCACAGACGGACAGACGGACAGACGGACATCCGGTTTTGAGATATTCGAGTGATAACATGAACTTCTGTATCATTCATTTTTTTCTGCGAGCCTTATTTCTTAGCGTTACAAACTTTGTGGCAAACTTATAATACTCTCAGATTTCATCTAGAGTATAAATATAATATAATAATCAAATTGTATAACCAAACTATTATATTAATAATATAATAATATAACCATGTGCAGATAGTGCCTGTAATATTGTCGGCTACCGGTATAGTACCTAAGGCCCTTCTTACTTCCCTAGACAAACTGAACCTGCCACACAGCCTTATCGACACAATGCAAAAGTATGTCATTCTGCATACTTGTGCAATGGTGCAGAAGGTGCTCGGCGATCTCCGTTAGTGATTGTCTGGATGTTGGCGGAACATCAGCCAAATTCGTCCGAGCCCAGCAACTTGGTGCTTGCACCCGTTGCGGGTAAAATCCGGCCAATAGGGCCGAGATTGTGCCAACTCGGGAAAATAATATTAATTATTATGGAATTGTAGACGTGAAAATGCTAATGTAACGAAACGTCATCACCGCAATAAAATTTGTTAAGTATGGAAGAGTGAATGAATTAGTTTTTCAATCGAAAACACCAGTAAACAAAAAAAAACCAATATTTGGTATTTATTTTCAATATTAGCCAACTGGATCCTACTACAAACATTTGACCAAAATTTCAAGTCGCTAGCTTTATTTTGTCGTATGTTATCGCTTATTTTAAGTTTCATTTCTAGGGGAGGTAGGGGTTCCTTAGGTCGGATTTTACCTATCTTTAATGCCAACTAACTCAATCTCACTTCAAACATTTGACCAAAATTTCAAGTCGCTGGTTTCATTCTATCAAAAGTTATCACTTATTTGAAGTTTCATTTGTAGGGGAGGTGGGGGTTCCTTGGGTCGGATCTTGCCCATATTCAATACCAACTAAGTAGATTTTACTAGCAACATTCCAGCAAATTTTCAACTTGCTGATCATGCCCAATTCAATACCAACCAACTAGATAACACTGCCAACATTTGATCAAAATTTCAATGCTCTAGCTTCATTCTATCGAAAGTTATCGTGCGAACGGACAGACAGACGGACGGACAGACAGACGGACATACAGACAGACAGACGGACATACAGACAGACAGACAGACATGGCTAAATCGAATCAGGAGGTGACCCTGATCATTTATATATATACATTGCTATACCTCCGGAGCCTCCTTTAAGGTGTTATATATTTTCGTCGTGACAAAAACAATATACTACCCAATACTACCTAAAGTCTAGGGTATAATGAGTTTCAAAGTAGGAGGTAGTGAATATAGAAACCTTCAAAGGATAAGAACACTAAAAACGCAATATTATGAAAAGATTTTATTAGAATCCATCCAGTGAGAAATACTTTTGATGTTGATCTGAAAAAAAATGAAAAAAATTAAACGGGACGCTTTTCCCGGGCTTCAAATTCTACTGGGAGAAGAAGAATTTCATGGGAGAAGAAAAATTCGCCACATTGTACCCTATTGGCGCGCCCAGTGTCCCAATAAAGTCTTCATACAGCAATTAATTTTAACTTTATTGTCTTAAAAAACTAATTCGCACAGAGAAACTTAAAAAAAAAAACTGCAATGCACACTTGTCTGTTCATCATTACTCTTTCATTTAACCAAAACAATAATCCATTTTATCAATTACTAAAATACAAAAGTTATCAATAAGAAACATGAAATCGCTAATTTCATCCGAATAAAGCCTTCGTACACTTGAACGAATATTAAATAAGAAGTCCTTAAAGATGAAAGTATATTAGTAAATATATACTTTTTCTTAACATTTTCTAGGATGTTCTTGGCTTTGATAACAGCTTTTAGTCGCTTTGGTAATGCCTGTACAAGCTTTTGTGTGTAGCTTGGCTTGATTTTAGTCCATTTTTCCTGAAGAACCTCTTTAAGCCGAGACTTTGAGCTGATATCATTAGTCCTAATCCTTTTTTTCAAACCAAATTCACAAATGCTTTATCGGATTGCAGCCATCAATTTGCGGCCGTGTTTTGGGCAGGTTTGGTGTATTTTGTCCGCAAGATACATTTCAGTGCTCTGGGCCATTTGTTTGGGGGGCATTATCCTGTTGCAAATAATATTGTTCAGAAACCTCTAAGGAACATTCCTGTTTCGAGAATATTAGGAGAATTCTCTCTATTGTATTTAAGGAGAATTTTTAAATTTCCCTAATTACGGGATTTCCGCTTTAGATAGTTCATTTCATTATCACTTTAGGTGGTAAGAATCTAGAACCCATGCGGGGGACTTGCAGGTCCTAAAGCGGAAATTTCTCGAGTTTTGTGAAAGTTCTCTCTAATCGAATAGAAAGAATTCTCATAATTTTTGCGAAACTGGAATGTTCCACACCCAATTTTTCAACACTTGGCCTTAATTTTTATACCCTAGACTTTTAGTATAGGGTATATTGTTTTTGTCACGACGGAAATATGTAACACCTTAAAGGAGGCTCCGGAGGTATGGCAATGTATATATATAAATGCTCAGGGTCACCTCCTGATTCGATTTAGCCATGTCTGTCTGTCTGTCTGTCCGTCTGTCTGTCTGTCCGTCTGCCTGTTCGTTCGCACGATAACTTCCGATAGAATGAAGCTAGAGCCTTTGGTCAAATATTAAAAGTATGATCTAGTTGGTTGGTATTGAAAATGGGCGTGATCAGGCCAAGAGAACGCCTACCTCCCCTACATATGTAAAATAATTAAATGTATCTATAACTCCCGATTAAATAAACATGAAAGGCTCTAGCTTTGATAGATTGCTCGTGAGGATGATCTTCTACTCTCCTGATAAAATAAAATCGATCAGTTCAAAACAAACGGCAATTTTCTTACAAAGAGTTGAAAATTTGTTAGAATGTTGTTAGTAAGATCTACTAGGTTGGTATTGAAAATGGGCAAGATCTGATTTAAGCAACCCCTACCTCCCCTACAAATGCAACTTCAAATAAGCGATAACTTTTGACAGTATCAAGCCAGCGACTTGAAGTTTTGGTCAAATGTTTGAAGTGAGATTGGGTTAGTTGGTATTCAAGATGGGTTAGATCCGACCTAAGGAACCTCTACCTCCCCTAGAAATGAAACTTAAAATAAGCGATAACTTACAACAAAATAATGCCAGCGACTTAAAATTTTGGTCAAATGCTTGCAATTGGATCTTGTTGGCTAATATTGAAAATACGTAAGATCCGACTAACGAAACCCCTACTTCCACTACAAATGAAACTTCCAATAAGCGATAACTTTCGATAGAGTGAAGATAGAGACTTGAAATTTTATTTAAATGTTTGTAGGGTGATCTAATTTGTTGGTGGCAATGACGATCAAGATCCGACCCAAGGAACCCCTACCTCCCCTACAAGTGAAACCTCAAATAAGCAATAACTTTCGATAGAATGAAGCTAGCAACTTGAAAAATTCGTCAAATCTTTGTAGAATGGGTTAGTTCATTGATTTTGAGAATGGTCAAGATCCTCCTGAATAATTTCCAACCTCTTCTATGAACTGGTCATATAGGAAACTCACTTTTAATGCATATGGTCGTTACCAATTGGTACTTTTGGTATCACCACTAGGTCTGTACAAGTCTAGGGTATATACGCTTTGGAAGCGAAACTTCGGCCTGGTTTTTTTATACCCTAGACTTATAGTATAGGTTATATTGTTTTGTCACGACGAAAATATGTAACACCTTAAAGGAGGCTCCGGAGGTATAGCAATGTATATATATAAATGATCAGGGTCACCTCCTGATTTGATTTAGCCATGTCTGTCTGTCTGTCCGTCAGTCCGTTCGCACGATAACTTCCGATAGAATGAAGCTAGAGCCTTGAAATTTTAGTCAAATGTTGGTAGTGCGATCTTGTTGGTTGGTATTGAAAATGGGCATGATCAAGCCAAGAGGACGCCTACCTTCCCTACAAATGTAAAATAATTAAATGTATCCATAACTCCCGATTAAAAAAACGTGAAAGGCTCTAGCTTTGGTAGATTGTTCGCGAGGGTAATCTTATATTCTCCTGGAAAAATAAAATCGATCAGCTGAAAACTAATGGTACTTTTCTTACAAAGAGCCCCGTACTACCCTACTTTTCAGGTTTTTATACTCTAGATGAAATCTGAGAGTATTATAAGTTTGCCACAAAGTTTGTAACGCTAAGAAATAAGGCTCGCAGAAAAAAATGAATGATACAGAAGTTCATATTATCACTCGAATATCTCAAAACCGGATGTCCGTCTGTCCGTCTGTCCGTCCGTCCGTCCGTGACCTCTCTAGCTCGAGAACGCGTTGAGCTATGAAGTTCAAATTTTGCACACGTTATTTTTGACAAAAAATGAAGGCTAAGTTCGTGAACGGGCTAAATCGCTCCACCCCTTCTACCCCCTCCCATACAAAATGACACATTTTTGAAAATTTACAATAATCAGATTTTCTCAGAAACTATAAAACATATTGCTTTGAAATTTTTGATATATCACTTTTATGATAATTGTAACCTATGTTATAAAACTTATTGTAATCCTCACCCTCCTTCTACCCCCTCCCATACAAACTGCACTATTTCATGAAATACGTTAAGCCAATTTACTCAGTACGTATACAATTTATCGGGCTGAAATTTTGTACTTAACACTTAATTAACAATATCAGTTAGATTCAAAAAAATTAATCGATTACCCTTACTCCGTCTACCCCCTCCCATACAAAATGACACATTTTTGATAATTTACAATAATCAGGTTCAAATGCATCTAGAGTATTGCATGATTGGGGTTTACCCCAATCGTAGTTCTTTTATGTTTTGTCTATAATTTTGAACAAATTGACGTAGAGACCTGATTTTTGGCATGTAATCCTGAGGTGAGAAGCTGCTTCAGTTCTAGTCAAAGCAACGCCTACCTCCCCTACAAATTTCAACAAATGAAATATTCCTTTAATTACGATAACTTTCGATAGAATGATACTACCGAGTTAAAAATTTGGTGGAATGTTGCTAGTAAGACCTACTTAGTTAGTATTGAATATGGGCTTGATCCGAATCAAGGAACCCCCACCTCCCCTACAAATGAAACTTAAAATAAGCGATAACACACGACAAAATAAAGCTAGCGACTTGAAATTTTGGTCAAATGTTTGTAATAGGATCCAGTTGGCTAATATTGAAAATACGTAAAATCCGATCAACGAAACCCCTACTTCCCTTACAAATGAAACGTTATAGAAGCGATAACTTCCGATAGTGAAGCTAGAGACTTGAAATTTTGTTTAAATGCTTGTAGGGCGATCTATTTGGTTGGTGCCAATGATGGGCAAGATCCGACCCAAGGAACTCCTACCTCCCCTACAAGTGAAACTTCAAATAAGCGATAACTTTCGATAAAATGAAGCAAGTGACTTGAAATTTTGGTAAAAGATTTGTACTGGGATCTAGTTGGTTGTTATTAAAAAAACGATCGATTCGACAAACGAAACCTCTACCTCCCCTACAAGTGAGACTTCAAATAAGCAATAACGTTCGATAGAATGAAGCTAGCGACTTGAAAAATTCGACAAATATTTGTAGAATGGGCTAGTTAGTTGATTTTGAGAATGGTCAAGATCCTCCTGAATGAGTGCCAACCTTCCCTATAAGCTGGCCATATAAGAAACTCACTTTTATCGCATATAGTCGTTGCCTATTGGTAATTTTGGTATCACCACTAGGTCTGTACAAGCCTAGGGTATATACGCTTCGGACTCCGGGTTTTTTTTCTTCAAAATATCAATATAAGCATGATGATCCATTATGGTATCGATTATCTTATCTAATCCATACCATGATGCCATCGTCGCTGTGCTACACTGTTTTTCTTTTTAGGTTGTACGCTTCGCCAGGCTTTCTTCACACCCGAAGTCTGCCATCGGACCGAAAAATGTCGTGTTTGGATTTACGAAGAAAATAGTATTGCCCCAAAAACCCCGGAGAATGATTTTGATATCGTTGAGCAAAGCGCAAACGCTTTTTGCGATTTATTGATTTATTATTTCTGCTTGCTGTGCAAGCTTTGCTCCGGCGTCAAACACGGCTTTTCGTTCAGTTTCGAGATGGACCTCTTTTGGGTGGTTCTTGGGACTTAATTCAAACTTTTGCACTGATTTTCAAGGCACTAATGAACGGATTCAGGTTGTTCAGATTGGGGTTTATTCTTTACGCGGCTGTAACGGACGGGTTGGTGGGCATTCGAAGATGCCCGTGGGGATGGAGCCTAAGGTGGTTTAATGACCGTGAAGGTCGGGCCGTGCAATCTGGCAAAGAAAAAGGCCCCTCAACGAGCTAATTAGCGGCCTATGCTTGCTGTAGCTCAGTTCGGTAGACGTGAGTGGGGCTTTCATCACTCGTTGCTCCTGTCTTTCACGAATTAATAAAAATTCATAGGCTTATAGAAGACAACACAAGCAGGGGAGGCAAAAATGGGAAGTAAAAAAATTGGCGTGATAAGGATGGAATGGTTGGTGGACAGCTGAGATGCCTTCGCGCTCGTATCGGGGTCCGGATGTATTGGGACCATCGGCCTCTGGTTTCGTACTACCGACAGATCACTACTCATCAGAAGCTGCTTTCGATCTGTCGGTGGAAGCAGCACGACCAGATCAGAATATGGTTTATTACACGGCCTTCATATTTGAAGCGGCCGATGACAGACTGGATAGTAGAGTGACTGCGGGACACAATTTGAGCTATTTCCGCGAAAGATTTTTGTTTCTTTACGTGTAAATTAAAGATACACTCACTCTTCTACTGACAAATGATTTTCTACCATATTTCAATAACAGATCGAAGTTTTTTAAATAAATCGACTTAAATTTGCGCTAGAATTTTAACGATCGTGTTCCAAAATATCCATTATATTGAGTTGCGAGCGGAGCGCACACAAGAGACAACTGTGAATCAACAGTCTCTTGTGTGGGTACCGCTCGCTACGCGCTCAAGTCATCACAACCCTCAGTATCGCACAAACATGAACGCTCGCTCTAACGATTTGTCTTAACCTCTTGTGGCACTTAGCGCGCTAGCTACTCCTAAGAGGTATGAAGAAATTATCTTTGAGAGTAATAGTTGACGTTTCGCTAGCATATAACAGGTTTCGGATGATGCATGTTGCTGGCATACACATCCAGTACATTTAGCCGCCTTCTATGACAAGCCGGGAGAGGATGTGGCTTATTCTTACGCCTTACACCACAGAGGAAATATATTTACGATACATCGTTTAATTTTTTAAATTTTTCTAAGCGCGAAAATTATGTGTAGATAGGATTTCGCACCCAATTCGTATGCATATTCTTACTCAGCATTCTGAACTCTACAACATACTAAAATTTAAAGGAAATCCGAGGTGAAGTAGTTAATTACTCAATATTTTATCATTTTTTATCTCTATTTTTTCACGTTTATGATGTTTTATTCTGCTTCACCAGCTGCTTAGTACCTCATAGCATTTAAACGTATAAATCGGTGCTCGTTGTAAAATGTTGTTCTCGGTCGGTCCTGTCCTCGTCTTCTTATCAATTGTCCTCGACTTCATGTGAATTGTCCAGTCTTCTACCACCTTCACAGTAGTGATGGGTAACACAGTAACGAGTCGCTCTTTTTGATCGCCTCAACAGAATGAGCGAAAGATTCGGCACAACGACATAGCCTCCGAGCCGTTCAATTTAAGATTGACACACTGTAAAATGAATACTCAAATTAATTTAAATATTACGTAACGCATGGAGACTCAACGCTCATTCAAAATTTCTGATAACATATATGTATGTACATATGTATTACATTCATATTCATTCACACCCCATCCTAATATCTATCTGAAACTAAAACCATCATTATCTATCTACAAAACCAATCCCACCCATCTAAATATTCCCATCCATTCATAATCGTCTTTATGCAGTATGCAATGCACGCATTGTGTATACACTTATAAATATACAAACAACAACCCATGCTGACTGCAAGCAAATCAAAAATCATATGCTTACGTCGCACCGCACATCCAATTTTCCCCAAATACATACAGAAAACAAACCCAACATTCTAAAACAAAGTAGTCGTCTTGTATCATATCATCACCTCAAGTTCAACTTGAGATGAAAACGATACCAAACCAACAAACAACCAGACAATTTCCTCTGTATACTGTGGACGCAATGAGAAGTTTCTTAAATGTGAGTTTGAGTTTTTAGCACAATTTGTGCTGTTTTAAAACAGCACACTCAGCACACAGCACACGCTAACACTTCTGTATTTCATTCGCTCTGTACTTTGAGCCATACTGGGCTGTGTCTTGAGTAAAAAACACATTGATTATTTGGGTAATTCAGTACAGAATAGACCCAGATATTTCACTCATAAGCACATATTCCAATCATCACATTCATTTGATTTGAGTCTTTTTCAGCCAGAGAAGAGAGAGAAATAAAGAAATGAAATTGCTAGAGAGAAACGAAGCAATTTTTTGGCAGCATTATTTTGGCCTGGTTCTTCTACTATATGGATCGGGCGGGTGTTCCGGGGAAATGAGATGGAATTGGGGAATGTGAGTTTGGCAGACGGAATGAGGTGGAATTGCTTCAGGGAATTTAGTGTACATAGATTGTGATTATCCTTCCTTATCTCTCTCTTCTCTGTGCATATCCACAGGCTTTATGAAAATGAAAACATTATGAAAAATTTTGAGAAAGCAACAGTCTAGTTCAGAAATGTTAGCCCAGCCGCTGGAGATGTTCATGTTGTTGTTGTTCATGATTGAGGAAGTAAAGGTTAGTGGCTGCATATGCACATATGAATTTTGATTTGTTTTTTTTTTTCGACTATAAGGCTTGTAAGGAGTCTTTTCAAAAAAGATAATGAATACTTTCCACTTCTGGCATTTTTTTCAATTTGCTGTAACTAAGACGCAGCGAGGGGCGAAATGCTTGTATTTAACTACAAAACATTTAATATCGATTGATTTGGAACTTGGTATAACTTAACTATTGTCTACAATATCGTTTATTACATGAGTATGGAAATTTTCTACAAGCAAGTTAATAATAATATATAGCATTAATTTCTATAACTTCGGTTATTTCTCACCTACGCTTCCTTGTTCGAACCTGGGAATTTCACAACAAGCTAGTTGTATAAATATTTCCTCTCAAATCAGTCATACATCCGCATCCGAAATTTTCTGTGAGGAGTTATCTGCAATGGAAATTTGGGGCGATTTTGACGAAAATCACATCCGTGTCTAACCCCATTACTGTCGGGATTGCAGAATTAGACAAATATTTGCAGGAGCCATATGTCAAATGAAGCAGCGATCCATTGTTGTGGTGAAAAGAGCGGAAATTGCTTTATCCACGCCTTTTTAAAATTATGAAGAAACGATTATGTGTCATGGCTACATCGGTGCCGTGTGAAAGGATTTTCTCGAAATCAGGACAGATTATTTCGGAGAGAAGGAACAGAATAACATCAAATAAAGTTTGAGAGATTATATTTTTGAATTCAAATCTTTAGCTATAAGTTTTATTTAACGTTATTTCCATATACACTTTATATACATGCATTTCACATAATTACGGGTTTTATTGAATATGTTCCCCAAGTCTATGGATTTGTTCGACTCTTTTTGAACGACTCTTTTTGAACGACTCAGTGGAAAGAGTTAGAGTGTATGTGCTGACACAGTAGAAAGAGTCAATATGCCCATCACTACTTCACAGACCGGGCCGAAGGTTTATTTCCCGGAATCAATGGCCACCCTCTAGTAATGTCGCAACGCTACACACCTCTAATTCGTTGAGATCTTCTAACACCTAAAAACACTACACAATGGACCGGTAAAGCTTGACAGAGGCATCGGAGATAACAAAAAAAAAAACCAGGCCGAAGCTTCGCTTCGGTCTGGAGTCCGAAGCGTATATACCCTAGACTTGTACAGACCTAGTAGTGATACCAAAAGTACCAATTGGCAACGACCATATGCATTAAAAGTGAGTTTCCTATATGGTCAGTTTATAGGGGAGGTTGGCACACATTCATGAGGATCTTGGCCATTCTAAAAATCAATTAACTAAGCCATTCTACAAATATTTGTCGAGTTTTCCAAGTCATTAGCTTCATTCTATCGAAAGTTATTGCTTATTTGAAGTCTCACTTGTAGGGGTGGTTGAAGTTCCTTGGATCGGATCTTGCCCATCGTTCCGACGTTTGGAGCCAGCGATACAGCCCCCTCCTACGCGGATGCGGTAAGGGGTTGGATCATTCTGGCGGTTGTCGACCGAAATGACGCCGACGGGGGCATTTCGGTGGACAACTGGAGAAAGGTCGAAGGTATTTTGACCGTTAACTTCGGTGCTGTTATGGAAGCCTACCCGGGACCACCCCCAGACTGTGAGGACGGGGGCTGGTTTCAGGGCCGGGTGAAAATTATGAAGTTTGCAGACGAGCGGTCTGTATCAATGTTTAAATTCGGCATCAGTCGGGTGGGGGAAGTCTGGCCAGGAGCTAGACTGGAAGTAGTGGCGAAGGACGAAATACCATCGCGTCCTAGGGCCCGTGCGTGGTTACCGCCCTTTGTCTCCGATAAGGAGCAAATATTGCGCCACATCCGCACTTGCAATCCGGATATTCCAACGGAGGACTGGCGTATCGTCAAGTTGGAGGACCCGGTTAAAGACTGCAGATGTGCAGTTTTGTTAATAAATAGAGAGTCATTGGCTCCTCTAACCAAATCGGGCGGACTTGTCAGGCTCGGCTTTGTAAAGATCAAGCTCCGTATATATAAGAGCGATCTGAAAAAGGCACGCAAACCAGAACCATCTTCTATGGAGGAGGATGCGAGCCCAGCAGAACCCACTCCCTTCGTAGTGTCGATTCCCGCCGAGGAGGACACGGACGACGATTGCGTGTCTCTCGGCTCCGATCTGGCTGCACTGGATGACACTTCCCAGCCATCTCTCGTGCACGACTCCCTGGAATCCGACACGGAGGGGGACGCGGACGTTACGGTAGTTGAAAGGCATGCGTAATGGTAAGGTTTCTACAAATAAACCTTCACCATTCGAAAGAAGCCTCAGCTGCCATTCTTCTTCGGCTGGCACGCAGTGAAGAAGATATTGCATTAATTCAGGAACCTTGGGTTGTGGACGATCTCGTCAGAGGTCTGGAGTCTCCCTGATTATACCATTTTCTATATCAAGGGCCAGGGCAGACCTCGGTCTTGCATTCTCGTTAGGAAAACCTTCAAGGCGTTCCTTCTCTCAACTTACAGCGATAAAGATTCTGTGTTAGTCTGCCTGGAGCTCAAAGGTAAGGTGTACTGGGTTGCATCGGCCTACACGCCGTATGACAGTGTGGGCATGTTCCCTTCACCCAATCTCAGGGCTGCCATTGCAGCAGCAAGGACATCGAAAATTAGTATGATTTTTGGCTGTGACTCTAATGCGCATCACGATGTCTGGGGCAGCTCGGACACCAATGAGCGCGGAGAATCCCTCCTCGAGTACATTATGGGTACTAATCTCTTAATCTGTAATGTGGGTCGCGAGCCTACTTTTATAACAAAAGCCAGACAGGAGGTCTTAGACATCTCTCTGGCGTCGGATGACATCATCCACCTTATCAGAGACTGGAGAGTGTCGTCGGAGCACTCCTTCTCTGATCATCGTTACCTTCAGTTCAGCCTCACCGTGCGACCTGAAGTAATTCAACCCATTATTAATTGCAGAAAGACCAACTGGCCTAAGTTTCGCGATGCGTTTTATGGAGGGCTACCTCCTCTACCAAGACAGCCCTGCAACGCACTGGAGCTGGACAACATGGTAAACACTCTCACGGATGTTATGAAGGCAGCGGTGTCTTCATCATGTCCGGCGATCTCACGTGCAGGAAAGAAAAAACCAGCCTGGTGGAGTATTAGGATCTCCGAACTTAGGGCTGAGTGTAGGAGAAGTTTCAATAAGGCTAAGGCTTCAAGGCTGGAGTCGGATTGGCACTTATATAAAAAACATCTGAACTCTTTCAAGAAAGAATTAAGTGGAGCGAAGCGCAATGCTTGGAGGAACTTTTGCGAACGTATCGAAGGATCTTGTGAGACCTCTAGATTTCGGAAAGTCCTGGCGTCAAATCCATCTATGCCAAGTTTCCATAAAAGGAAGACGGGTCCTGGACGTCCTCGAGCAGGGAAACCATTATGTGTCTACTTGACACACACTTCCCTGGTAGTTCGGCGGCAGCTCCGCTGAGGGGCCCCTCCACGCGTCGCATAGCGCCATGTGATAGTGCATCCATCTTATCTCGCGAGAAGATCTTGTGGGCAATTTCCAGCTTTGAGCCTTACAAGTCGGCTGGACCCGATGGCATCATTCCTGCGGACTTGCAGCATTGTGTAGATATTATATATCCTTGGATAGAGTGTATCCTAATGGCCTGCCTGGAGCTGGTGTACGTTCCTCGCAGTTGGAGGGAAGTGCGGGTGATTTTTATCCCGAAAACGGGTAGAAGTTCACATGCGCGCCCAAACGATCTCCGACCAATAAGTCTCTCTTCAACTTTGCTGAAACTATTAGAGAGACTGGTTGACATCCATTTGCGGGATACTATCCCGCCACTGCTTTTATCCACGTCGCAACATGCCTATTGGAAGGGTAAGTCGGTGGATATGGCTCTGCACTCTTTGGTCAGTCAGATTGAGAAATCCCTTGATCAAAAGGAATACACGATGGTTATTTTCCTTGACATCGAAGGTGCTTTCAATAATATTAGACCTAGTGCGATAATTGAGGCACTTCTGGGCCTCCAGGTCGACGAGTCGCTTTGTAAACTCGTTAACATACTACTAACATCTCGGCGCATACACACTACCCTTGGTACGTCGTCAGTATGCAGGGATGTCTGTAGAGGAACCCCGCAAGGGGGTATACTGTCTCCCCTTCTCTGGAATGTAGCGATCAACGGACTGCTTCTAAAACTGGAAGAGGTCGGGTACAAAGTTATTGCGTATGCAGATGACGTTGCCATCGCAGTCACAGGTAAATTCCCTGATGTCCTCTGCGGGCTATTGCAAAATGCCCTTTCTTTTCTAACAGAGTGGGCAAACCTCTGCGGCGTCGGAATTAACCCGCTTAAAACAGAGCTTGTGCCCTTTACCAGAAGACGCGTGATTCCCCCTATCGAACCTCCCTCACTGGAGGGCATTCAACTGGTTTTCACCGACAAAGCTAAGTTCCTCGGTCTCACCTTTGACAGGAAACTAATGTGGAAACCCAACATCGAAGAACGAGTCAAGAAAGCTACTGTTGCCCTCTACTCGTGCAGGAAGGCCATAGGTAAGAACTGGGGCCTGCAGCCTAAAGTTGTATATTGGATATACACAGCTGTAGTACGTCCTATACTATTGTACGGAATAAGTGTATGGTGGACGGCACTCCGGGTAGCGGCCTATTGCAACCTACTAAGTAAGGTACAAAGGCTAGCGGCGCTGGCCATAACGGGGGCTTTCAGAACAACTCCGTCAGCCGGACTAGACATGGTGCTCGGCTTGCTCCCCCTGGACATTTATGGCGAACAGCTGGCGGCTAACACGGCTTTACGCCTTCGCGAAACTGGCCAGTGGCGCACGTTGAGTGGCGGGCACTCGACTATACTGCGTAACTTGGATCTCCCTGTGGAGACTGACTATACTTGTGCGAAATACATTTTCGGTCGGAAATACGCCAGCTTGATTCCGTCAAGGGATCTATGGTGTGTTAACACCCTTATGACCACCGACTCCATTGTCATCTACACGGATGGCTCTAGGGCCGACGGTGGAGTCGGAGCTGGCATCTATTCGGAAGGATTGGGAATTAACTTGTCATTCCGCCTTCCCGACTTCTGCAGTGTCCTACAGGCGGAGGTTTCTGTAATCCTGGAAGCTCTGAACTGGCTGGGAAATCATGTTGTGACCACGAGGGACGTCACTATTTACACAGATAGTCAGGCTGCAATTCGATCACTTGAATCCGTCCTGACTACATCGAAAACCATCGCGAGCTGTCGTTTAATCCTCAGAATGATGGGTGGTTATTTCAACATAACGCTCTGTTGGATACCGAGCCACAGTGGTCTCGCAGGTAACTGCGTGGCGGATGAGCTGGCTCAAGTGGGGACAACCGGAGTTATTGACGGGGACCGCGCTTACCTCAAAATGTCAGCCTCATCGTGCAAACTTGCTATCAAAGCCACTGCGGTTGACAGGGCGAACATGAGATGTTCAAACATCGTTACGTGCCAAACAACGAAGTCGATTTGGCCGAAACTCGACCCTAGCCGCTCCGCCACACTGCTTTCACTGAATAGAAATCACATTGGCAGAGTTTTGGGTGTTATTACGGGGCACTGTCCTGTAGGAGAGCTTGCCTGGAGGCTTCGCATTCCTCACAATGACTACTGCAGGAGCTGTGATGACGTGGATGAGGAGGAGAGCGTTCTCCATCTCCTCTGTCACTGTCCGGCCTTGGCTGAGAGGCGGAGGAGGTTCTTGGGTTCCCACTTTTTTTGGGAACTGGAAGACCTTAAGGAAACGAGTGCAATACAGCTCAATCGTTACATTGCCAGCACAGGCTGGTTTTAATGCCTAGGTTTTTCATTAGGTGGATCTAGTGGTATCACAACGGACCCAGTGGTGGTCTATGTGTGTTGTGCGTTAGCATGGCAGCCCCTTTACCTAACCTAACCTAACCTAACCTTGCCCATCATAGCTACCAACCAATTAGATCACCTTACAAACATTAAAAAAAAGATATCAGGCCTCTAGCTTCACTCTATCGAAAGCTATCGCTTATTTGAAGTTTCATTTGTAGGGGAAGCAGGGGTTTCATTGGTCGGATTTTACGTATTTTCAGTATTAGCCCACTGGATCCTACTACAAACATTTGACACAAAATTCCAAGTCGCTTGCTTTATTTTGTCGTAAGTTATCGCTTATTTAAAATTTCATTTCTAGGGGAGGTAGGGGTTCCCTAGGTCGGATCTAACCCATCCTTAATGCCAACTAACTCAATCTCACTTCAAACAATCCACCAAAATTTCAAGTCACTGGCTTCATTCTATCAAAAGTTATCGCTTATTTGAAGTTTCATTTGTAGGCGAGGTAAGGGTTCCTTGAGTCGGATCTTGCCCAACTAGCAGGATGTTACTACCAACGTCCTGCCAAATTTTCAACTCGCTAGTGTTATTCTATCGAAAGTTATCGTAATTAAAGTAATATTTAATTTTTTTAAAATTAGTAGGGGAGGTAGGCGTTCCTTTGATCTGATTATGCCCAACTTACTAAAACCCAAGCAGCTTCTCACTTCAGGGTTACATGCCAAAAATCAGATGTCTACGTCAATTTGTTCAAAAGTTATGGACAAAAAACCTGACAAGTAGGTTAGTACGGGGCTCTTTGTAAGAAAATTACCATTAGTTTTCAACTGATCGATTTTATTTTTCCAGGGGAGTATAAGATTACCCTCACGAGCAATCTGCCAAAGCTAGAGTTTTTCATGTTTATTTAATCGGGAGTTATACATTTAGTTATTTTACATATGTAGGGGAGGTAGGCGTTCTCTTGGTCTGATCATGCCCATTTTCAATACCAACCAACTAGATCATATTTCCAACATCTGACCAAAATTTCAAGGCCCTAGCTTTATTCTATCGGAAGTTATCGTGCGAAGAGGCAGACCGACAGACAAACATGGCTAAATTGAATCAGGAAGTGACCCTGATCATTTAAATATACCTATATACATTGCTATACCTCCGGAGCCTCCTTTAAGGTGTTACATATTTCCGCCGTGACAAAAACAATATACCCTATACTAAAAGTCTAGGGTATAAAAAGCAAGTGACTGTTTCATATTTAGTTGTTTGTAGGCAATTTACCGTTATGTTAGAAATTAACATTATAAAATGTGTTCCCTTTCGCGCTTTCTACACTAATACCAATAGCTACGTTCTTGGTTATAATAGATTACTATAGTAGTCAATTGGAGAGGGTGTTTCTCGGCACCTTTGGTGGTGTACGGACACCTCACACCCAACGTCCCCCACTCTCCATGGCGAAACTACGTTTATTGGAACCTTTCTGAATTTCCTTGCCAGTATTGCCGGCAAATTTGTACCGAGTCGCAGTCTTATTTAGAAGAAATACGGCTAGTAAACTCATCAAGCATGAAACGGAAATGTACAACATTTTGCTAGTTTTTCACCACTTTCATAAATATCTTGTCACAAGAAGAAAGTACGAGTATTGATCATTTCAACTTGCTGAAGTTCAATAAAAAGTTCATAATACTTCTTCAATAAAACGCTTAATTGCGAACATCTTACTACAGTAAAATTATATTTGCATGGTATATGAGATTTTTTTTGCAAGTTTAATGCATTTTCATTTCAAACGTGCTCGGTGGAAAGCGGCGTGGAGAAACTAATATTTTCGATATTCATTGTTTCTGTAGTGTCGGATTAAAAGATAAGTAAGCATGATCAGGATTTTAATGCTACTGATAATTGGTAATTATTGCCTTTCTATTGGATGATGAATCCAGAAACCCGTAGAAACTCATAAACGTTCTCAACGGTTGCAAGTATATATATGTATGTATATGTATGTACTCGTACATTCGATTTTACAACTTAGATTGATATAACACTTGAAATTTTTCTTTCATCGCGCGCCAGAGTGTTATTTGTCGAATGCATGGTATTTCGGGTCGAACAGCTTGAGACTTCCAACTTCTCTTAACACGATTTGAGAGCATACCTTGCTAGTAATTTTCATTCATAAGTAACCCACTTTGAATCTCTTCCACATTCATCAAAATGTCAGATCCAATGCATCTTACTCTAATTTTTTCGACCTCTTGAAATATTAGATGTTATTATCTTTTATCTTCTTTCGATTGTTGTTACAACAAATTATTGTTACCAACATTCGTTTTGTTCCTTTAAAAAAGAAAGTTCACTTTTGACCTCATACCTAATTTCCACCCGAAGAGTGTGAAGTTCTACGGAAGTCTCAAATGTCCATCCGCCGGCCGTCTTCTTTGGTTTCCTGAACGACTTGAATTTATATTCGCGTCGAGATTCCATTCTACCAACATCGTCATCATCATCAGTAAAAATGCGATAGACACATATATATGAGTGTCTTCACATCTGTATCTTCTATGTTAACGGTTTTCTTTACTTTTATAGTAGTTACAAACTGATGCAGATTGTCAATTCACTTTCTGTCATTATTCGTACCGTGATTATTACTCATCTACGACTTTGGTGCAAGTTAGAGCTCGCGCACACGGAAAACTTTTTAATTCGCAGAAAAACTAAATACAGTCGAGGACGGATAATTGCAAAATGCTTAAGTGCAAAACACGCTTAAGTGAAATGGAAATGTATGACAGGCCCACCATAAACACAAGCAAATTGCAACGGATAAGTACAATAGTTTTTCGCATGTGCATAAAGGTCAGTAAAATTAAGTCAATTTCTGGGCCTTAGAGGAAATAATTATGAAAGATCTGGAAATAATTTTAATACCTTTTATGCCTGCTACAGACAATGGTCCATCGCTGTCAGTTGTTATCATGAATCTGGGCAGATAGCAGTTTGGTTCGATGGTGGTTGCCAGAAAATTACTCACAATGGCTTTCAAAGCCATTCTCTGCCATCCACCATCGCGACTAACCGCTAAACGCATGGATATACGATGGCAATTGCTTCCAGTGGCCGAGAATGGGCCATTATCTGTAGTAGGCATTATATCCGTAGATCATACATAGGTAAGCTTAACTTTTGGTAGGTGAAAATCCGAAAAATTTGAACCTTTTTTTTTTAAATATTTTCCTTATAACCGTTGCCTCAGATCGGGAAAATTAATAGGAGGTAAATGAAGAAACGTTGAATTCGCGTCCAATGCACTGCTCAAAGTCAAATTTCGGGTCAGCACTATAGTCTCAAAATGACAATTTTTGAAAAATCACACTTTATCAACTTTCGAGCTCACTGATTTTTGAAACGGATGCTTCAAATGGAAAACTGATAAAATTTAAGATGAAGATAATTTTATTTCAAGTCTAAGGTGATCCATATTTTTCAATTCGGTCCACGTGTAGTATGTGTAAAAATGCAAAAATAACTGTTTAGCTATTGCAGTCTTAATAGCTTAATATCTCGGTAAGTATAACAGCCAGAAGTTTAGTTTTTATCTTAAATTACAATCAATTTACTATAGTTCGAAAAATTTAGAAGATATTTTGGAAAAAAAATAAACAGGAGAAGCCAAACAATTAATTAATTTGTTCATAATGGCGGCGTCCGCGGTAGCATGTTAAGCTTTGCAAAATCGCCGACCTTATTTTAATTGAAACGCAGTAACTCAAAATCTACACCAGGTATAACTTTGTAGTAAACACCAAATCGCAGCTAATTTAATGCTTTTAAAAATGAAACATAAAAGAACTACGATTGGGGTAAACCCCAATCATGCAATACTCTAGATGAATTTGAACCTGGTTAAAGCCAATAAATAATTTTGGTTGCAATCTCGGATGCATCGTTAAGACGTAAGACGTAAGTCGTTAAGACGTTAAGACGTATTTCATGAAATAGTGCAGTTTGTATGGGAGGGGGTAGAAGGAGGGTGAGGATTACAATAAATTTTATAATGTAGGTTACAATTATCATAAAAGTGATATATTCATAATTTCAAAGCAAGATGTTTTATAGTTTCTGAGAAAATCTGATTATTGTAAATTATCAAAAATGTGTCATTTTGTATGGGAGGGGGTAGACGGAGTAAGGGTAATCGATTATTTTTTTTGAATCTAACTGATATTGTTAATTAAGTGTTAAGTACAAAATTTCAGCCCGATAAATTGTATACGTACTGAGTAAATTGGCTTAACGTATTTCATGAAATAGTGCAGTTTGTATGGGAGGGGGTAGAAGGAGGGTGAGGATTACAATAAGTTTTATAACATAGGTTACAATTATCATAAAAGTGATATATCAAAAATTTCAAAGCAATATGTTTTATAGTTTCTGAGAAAATCTGATTATTGTAAATTTTCAAAAATGTGTCATTTTGTATGGGAGGGGGTAGAAGGGGTGGAGCGATTTAGCCCGTTCACGAACTTAGCCTTCATTTTTTGTCAAAAATAACGTGTGCAAAATTTGAACTTCATAGCTCAACGCGTTCTCGAGCTAGAGAGGTCACGGACGGACAGACGGACAGACGGACAGACGGACAGACGGACAGACGGACAGACGGACATCCGGTTTTGAGATATTCGAGTGATAATATGAACTTCTGTATCATTCATTTTTTTCTGCGAGCCTTATTTCTTAGCGTTACAAACTTTGTGGAAAACTTATAATACTCTCAGATTTCATCTAGAGTATAAAAATAGCCCGTGGAAATCAAATAAATTGTTTGCTAGATATACGAGCTCGTAGCTGCGAAAAATCAAATCAAAATGTGTGCACAATTAAAATCAGGTTGTTTTACCTTACTTTTCTCGAGTTTTCACCAAGATATCGTATTAATTTTATTAGAAAGAAAAAATCCCTGTTTTGTTGTAAATAAAGTGTGATTACTTTATTAATCAGAATTTGAAATTTATTGAAGAAAAAACACACTTGTGCACACATATTCTTTATTTTTCAAAGCTATATCTAGTAAGAAAGAAAAAGCAGCTCTCAATGCTCTTAGGATATATCTAATCTCCAATGTATGCGGTAGTGATATTGCTCACATGACTAATCCTAAACAAATTCCTGGCATATAGATCAGATTGGATGACCACGGTGTTATGCTTCGGTAATAAATTCATAGCTCTCATCCCAAATTGCTCGGAATGGGAAAATGCCAACCTCGGCCCAGACCCCAGGTGTATCATGTGGTACACTGATGGGTCTAAAACCGAACAGGAAGTTGGTGCGGGCATCTTTGGACCCAACGAAAGGGTACACGGTCTAGCGTTGTTCAAACCGAGATCCATGTTATTGAAGTCTGAGCCAGGGTAATTATGGGAAACAATAGCCAGGCAGCCGTTAAGGCTCTGTCTTTACATAGGCTCTCTTCAAACTAGTGAAAGAGTGTCATGAACTTCTCCAATGTCTGGCGACCGTCAACCAAAAATTTTTGTATTGGGTGCCAGCTCACCGTGCCATTGAGGGAGATTAAGCAGCGGATGAGCTTGCAAGGCAAGGCTCATCATCAAATTTTCTCGGGCTGGAACCCTTTTGTAGCTTGGGGTTAGCTTCAGCTAGGGTCATAACGGATTGTTCTAAAAGGATATGACAGTACTACCGGGACAATCTTACAGAGCTGCGGCAATCAAAGGAGTTGATGAGACCCTTCAACTACGTAGATAACACCCGCATGGGTAGAGCCGACCTTAGACTACTTGTGGGCTACGTATCGGGCCACCACTGGGAGAGATTTCATCTAAACAAGATAGGTTGAGACCACATGTCACATTTTATGTGTATGCCCGGAAATTGCGTGGGTGAGGTGTACGTTCCTCGGTCAGTTCACCAGGTGCCCTGATGTTACTAGGAAAACTCTAGCAAAAGACATACTAGCCTTCGTACGAGTGGTGAAAGGCCTTTTGCTTGAATAATAAAAAAAAATAGATTAAGGCACAATAGACCTCCTATGGTTGCAGTGTCTTTCACCCTTGATTGTGAGTAGCTAATATCTTCTTCTATCTTTGAAACTATTAACCTCATTTCACAAAGCTCTATTTAATTTTTTGGGGTGAGATAGTAACTACTCTGTATTTACTGCAATGTTCTACCTGATGTAGCTTTTGAGATATTGCGTTTTTATTAAAGCAATATTGGGTTCACACTAGGCACCAGATCAATTCGATCTAGGAAATCAAGTTGTGGTGAGGTTGAATTTGTATCTGAAAGTTTCAGATCAAGTGAACTGGAAAGATCGAGTGCTTTGGCCGCAGTGAGAACATGAAGTAAGGTCGGCTATTTTGCAAAGATTAAATTGTCTGTAGCCTGTCAAGTTGTTACAATACTGGTTGTATTAATTAGGGTAGTTTCGAATGCTGTATGAGTGACTGAAAAACTCAAGTTCTCTAATTCCCCACCACCGCGTAGCCCGCCATCTGGAAAAAATCGCATAATTGTTTGGTTTGTGCCGTTTTTTTCTCAAAATATCTCTCAAATTTGTCAGTTAACAAAATTAAAAATAACTAAAGAAAATTATCTACAATTTGAGATTAAAACAAAGCTTCTGGCTGTTATACTTACCGAAATACAGATATTAAGGTTGAAATCTAAACAGAAATTTTTGATTAAAATGGGTCAAATGTTGGCCACGATAAACTTGAGATTTTTAACTTTTTTTTAACAGTTTTTCATTTGGAGCATCCGTTTCAAAGATCTGTGAGCTTGAAAATTGATAAAATGTTATTTTTCAAAGCCTAAAACATTATAGTTTTGAGAATCAATTTTTGATATACTGAGTCAAAATTTGACTTTTAGCACATTACATTCTATTAAATTTTTTGATCCGAGGTACCGTTTAGAAGTTATAAGAAAAGTATTGAAAAAAGGTTCAAATTTCTCAGATTTTCACCTGCCAAAAATTAAGCTCAGCTTATGCGACTGTGCAAACACAGTTTCCATATATTTAGAAGGGATTACAATTATTTCAAGATATTTCAGAATTATTTCTTTAAAGACCCCCTAATTGATTAAATTTTACTGGTCTGTTTTTGCAACCTATAAGTGAAAAAAACGGATAAGTGCAATTAATTTCATTGCCAGAGGCGATTGCACTTATCCGTTCTCGACTGTAGTTTAGCCTGAAAAATAGAACACACGGTGCTTTATAAGACCACGCAAGCAGCGATTACTAAATACATAGTTTAGTTTGCTGTGTGCGCGGTTTCATAAACCGACGTTTGTTCTAATTTTCCGACTAAACTACCTATATTTAGTTAATTCTCAAGGAATTCAAGCACACTGACATAGAAAAGGCGTTGATTGACAAAGGAGGTCAAAGGATAAAACTTCCTTGTGAGACTCAGTGGTGCTCTTACCGGGACAGCTAGGCATGTTTGATTAAACATTTAGATTTAATGAAACAAATTTCTGTCGAAGCAAGACATAAGAGAATTAAACAGACAACAGTGCAATCACTTTTTAATGAAGAGTTTATAGAAGAAGTTATTGCTTTGGATCCCATTTGCAAACTAATTAATCTTTGTCAAATGGATTCAACTTCTGTGGCAGATGCTATAAATTTATGGCTAAGACTTAAACTGCCTGAAAAATTTCAGAATAAATTTGAAACAAATATTGAAATGAGAAAAAAAATGGTTTTCAATAAATTTACGTTAACTGCTTTTTATTTGCACCCATTTTACGACAAAAGTAGCCTAAATCAAGATCAAGAACGAGAGATTTACTCTTTTTTATTTAAAATTTTGAATGCAAAGGGTATAGAGGAGTGGGATTCATATAAAAATAAGGAAGAAATTTTTAAAGCATTATACGAAAAAAAAGTTGAAAACCCGGTTGTATTCTGGAGCATGGCAGCGCTTGAATGTAAAAGTTTAGCGTCAATCGCAAAGAAGTTATTAAATATTACAGCATATACAGCTCAAACAGAACGTTTGATTTCCAGTTGGGGATATGTTCACAGCTCAACGCGCAATAGATTAACATTTGAGCGCTCAAAGAAGCTACTACATGTATTTTATAGTTTGCGCATACAAGACGAGCACATCGATAACGATGAAGAGGATGACAATGTCTGAGTATCATTGTCAAAATCTTCATCGTTGTCGATATGCTTCCATTTTCAACCGTTTATTTATTACTTAAAACTACTCAAAAATAAAACACTTTACTTTCTAAAACTTATAGTATGTAGCTTCAGAACCACTTCTGATTTATTGTTAATGAAATAAATGTTATTTTGAACTCGAAAAAAATATTTAGTTAGGAACTCAAGGAGAAATAAAACTTTTTGCGTTAAATTTATGTATTTTATTTACATTAAAAAAAAAAGCGTTAAGAATAAATTTGTGCCTGATGTATATGATGTTTCTCACAATCAGTGAATCAAAATGAAAGCACTGAACTTGCTTAAACTCAAGGAGAGATGAGACTTATTTGTGTTTAATTGTATGTATTTTATTTATACAGAAAAAAATAAAAAGAGAAAAGAATAAATTCGTTTCTTATGGACGTATCTATTTTATTTTACCATTTTATTAAATTTGACATCCTGGGTATTCCACAAGTTCTCGACGTTGTATACACGGTTCGCGTAGACAAATGTCAATTGTCTGCATACATACGGAGGTTGCCTTTTATATTTCGGGATTGGACAACCCTAGTGTTGCAATCTGGCAACTGACAGCTCTATCGTAAAGTTTAACATTTTTGAGGTTATACGTACTCAGAACGTTTTGACATACGAGCGCTATTTGTGTTTTTTACAGTAACTTAAAAGATTAATCTCGGCCAAATAATGGAATTCAATCGTGAACATTTTCGTGCGATTATTTTTTACAACTTTCGACGTGGATTAACTCAGCAACAGTGCATGGATGAACTGAATTCAATTTTTGGCGATGAAGCTCCATCAAGGACCAGTGTTTATCGATGGTATGGTGAATTCAATCGAGGTCGTAGTTCACTCCAAGGCGAATTTCGTGAAGGTCGTCCAAACTCGTCCGTCCGTCCGGAAACCATTGATGCTGTTTGCGAACTGATATTGCAAGATCGTCATGTGACCTATCGTGAGATTGAGACAACCTTAGGCATTAGTGGGACCAGCATACATTCAATATTGCATGAACATTTGACTGTCAAAAAAATTTGTTCGCGTTGGATCCCACACAATTTGTCAATCGCTCAAAAAAAGGCTCGTGTCGATTGGTCGAAAGAAATGCTCAAAAAATACGATCGCGGTGCTTCGAAACACGTCTATAACATCGTGACAGGTGATGAATCGTGGATTTATGCGTATGAGCCCGAAAGTAAACAGCAGTCGACTGTATGAGTGTTTCAAGATGAGCCAAACCCAACAAAAGTTGGTCGCGCACGAAGCACTTCCAAGCAAATGGTCGCCTGTTTTTTTCGGAAAAACTGGACATGTCGCAACCGTACCACTAGAACAACGCAGAACAGTCAATTCTGAGTGGTACACAACCATTTGTTTGCCAGTTGTCTTCCAAGAAATCAGGAAAACCAACCGCCGAAGACGGATCACGGACAAAGGAGGTCAAAGGATAAAACTTCCTTGTGAGACTCAGTGGTGCTCTTACCGGGACAGCTAGGAATGTTTGATTAAACATTTCGATTTAATGAAACAAATTTCTGTCGAAGCAAGACATAAGAGAATTAAACAGACAACAGTGCAATCACTTTTTAATGAAGAGTTTATAGAAGAAGTTATTGCTTTGGATCCCATTTGCAAACTAATTAATCTTTGTCAAATGGATTCAACTTCTGTGGCAGATGCTATAAATTTATGGCTAAGACTTAAACTGCCTGAAAAATTTCAGAATAAATTTGAAACAAATATTGAAATGAGAAAAAAAATGGTTTTCAATAAATTTACGTTAACTGCTTTTTATTTGCACCCATTTTACGACAAAAGTAGCCTAAATCAAGATCAAGAACGAGATATTTACTCTTTTTACAGAAAAAAATAAAAAGAGAAAAGAATAAATTCGTTTCTTATGGACGTATCTATTTTATTTTACCATTTTATTAAATTTGACATCCTGGGTATTCCGCAAGTTCTCTACGTTGTATACACGGTTCACGTAGACAAATGTCAATTGTCTGCATACATACGGATACTCTACCCGCAGACAATGGCGTAGATTACTCCGGAGTAGATTACTTGCACAACGCTGGTAATCCATCAACACCTTGTGTACTAGCACGGGCTGATTAGTGAAACCGTTCCGATCTACCAGTACACTCCACAAGCGGTGCTTGACAGCACTACTGGGATCACCTGGTGCACACTGATCACTCGGTCAACCACAACAAACCCAATTTACTCCTAGTCAACAAGATGAGTCGCTCCGCATGGATCATCGATGTTGCTTTCCCCAGTAATAGGAACACAGAGAGGAAACATACGGAGAAAGGGGAAAACTATGCTGTACTGGCTCAACAAATCAAACGACTTTGGAATCTTGGCAGTGTGCGAGTAGTACCGTAATATTGCCGGCTACCGATGTGGTACCTAACGCCCTTCTGAGTTCCCTGACCGAATGGGAGCTGCCACATAATCTAATTGACACTATACAGAAGCATGTTATTCTACATACATGTGCAATTGTGCGGAAAGTACTCCATTAACACCTTGGTTGTTTTCAGGATGCCGTCGTAACACCTGCCAAAGTCACCCATACCCGTCAACTTGAAGCTTGCATCCATTGCGGGTATAAGACCGGCCAGTGTGGCCCATAATACACCAGCCAGGCTCTAATGAATATATATTTTAACGGGCGTCGACACACGTGCCACCACGAGATACGATGACAATAGCATTTACCTCATTTCCAAATTGTTGATATTGCAAATCGTGCAATGAAAGAATTGTAATCATTATCCTATTTGCAAATTGTTGACATTGCAGCTCGTGCAATGAAAGAATTGTAATTCAATGTTTCGGTCTAAATTTGCTGATTATACAAAAAATGTAATTATGATCAATAATTTGTAATAGTCTTCAATCTTCATTTGTCTTCAATTGAAACTCGTCCGATATTGTAATCGTCGTTTAAGATTAAAAATAAATTTTTTTGTTAACCGAATAATAATTTTTGTTAACTTATATATGTATAGTATATGTTATTAATGTCTAAATTAGTTCTGGTTTTATCCTCCCCAATTTTTTACATTTTAGTAGGAATGTTAGCAGGGCTGGTCTAAGGCGAAACAGGCGGTCACCTAAGGCGCGGACTCTGAAAGGGCGCTGAAGAGGGCGTCAAGAAGAAAGCCAAGTTTGGGAGTGAATTTTGTCAATTGAAAGCTGAATGTCATATAATCCCATTTACCTAAAAATATTTCACACAGTTCAAATTTACGCGTATGAATGAACCATTTTCGAGTCCTGGGTGTATTGTTACAAGCTGGGCATACATATATTCAGAATATTGCGATCCATGCGGGACTAGTACGAATTAAGACGGGAGCTCCAGCCAGATGGAAGGTACACAAGCGTAGCTCTGCTCGATCTAGGTAGACTATTCTCGGCAGGAGAAATGCCTGGTGGCCGAGAGGAGAGTGTTGTGGCATCTAATAGGCAGTATGCTGGTCTCTTGGTGCAGGTGATCCTGAGATGACATTAAGTGATAGCCCTTAGCTGTGCGCAATGCAGCGTTTTGACAATACTGTATTTTCTTCACGTGCGTGTCACCCAGTTTGCCACCCATCTTCCAAAAGCTTTATATGTTACCAGCAGGATTTCTTTGTCCATTCCCCATTAACTGCAAGCGAGTGCTTTGAGAACTTTATTACCAGCTTTGATTTTATTTCAGATCGTAGAAGGATGGGTGTTGCTATACTATCCAGGGTGACACCAACGTTTATTGGGTGGTTTACGGTGGGAATGGGTTGGTTCCCTACTGATGTATCCAGCTGTAGTTTCACTTCCTTGATCCAAGAGATGAACAAGGTCGCAGGTGGCTTTGGCGCTATGACCAACAAATTTTTGTTGACGAAGAAGGTGTCGAGCTCGTCAAGGTACCTGTTGACCATCGCACACATACATAGATGCTATTAGTTAGAATTGAACAATCATCGGCTTAGGTGATGAGCTGGAGTTCTTCTGGGGGTGTTGGGAGTCCAGATAGAAAGATTTTGACCAGGGTAGGTGATAGTAGTCCTTTTTGTGGCATACCCTGCTTAGTTCTCCTTAGTTTGGATTGGAACCCCGTAAATGATTGTCGACAAGCCAGATAGTTTGCTATTATTTTTTGTCATCACACACGTCGAAATAAATGGTTCGCGAAACGCGGTGGAAATGCAGAGTTTTATTCCGTTCGTTCTATGAAGTTGGTGTGATTGCATCGTGGTTGCATACTGTTTGGTTCGATCTTCTCTTACGACTATCGACTATAATTAGTGCCAAGCGAAACCGCCCGAACGCTTCAAGCGACGTCCATATTAGTATGAAGCGAGACCGCTTGGACAAAAGTGACGCTTAAAAAAAATATGCAACAATGTTTCCTAATATGTACATGAAAAATACTTGCAAAACAGTATTTGATGCGATGCATCATTCTTGTTGATGTGCAAATTGTTTTGAAAGAATGTGAAGAGGGGGGCGCCAAAATGTCCTTGCCTGTTCCTTAAGTTAGACTTCGACCGGCCCTGAATGTTAGTCTGTTTTGGTTGGTTATGCGTTAAACTTTGTTTTCAGCTTCATTATTTTAATTGTTTATCTTATATGTATTTTGGTCACTATGGTGATTCTATGTATTATTTCTTATGTTCTTGAACTTTTCCAGAAAAATTCTTACAGAATTCTAAAAAAAAAACCTAATGATGATAATAAGGCATTACTCAGACGGGGATACTCAAATCTTTGATACTCGTCGACTGGAATACATAGACTGGGAGATTCAAGACTGTGATCTTCATACGGCCACGACTGAAATTGCGAGTTTGCAATCAACATACATACTCATTTCCCAGTGGACTTCCAGCACGCTTTGCAAAATGAAGGAAACGAAGCGACGCAGTTGCCGATTATCTGCGACTAGATTATCCCGTGCCGCCACCTGATAATACATGGCGAATTTCTTAGTCGCCGAGTATCCCAGTCACTGCGAAATTTGAGTATCCCCGTGTGAGATGTGCCTAAGTCGAAACGTCACGTCGTTTAGTAAAATCAAGACCACAGGACTTCATCTGAAGAAGTTAAGGAACATAAGAAATGAGGCTATAGACAATTATTAGAAAAGTAGCCTTCGTCTTCAATTGATCGATCTTACTTTTACAAGAGAATTTATATCAAACTCTAGATTCATTTCCCAAAATTAGAGCTTTCCACGTTTATTCCCAGCGTACAATTTCCATCGATCCAAATTTATCGCCGGGAATAGCGAATCGCGACGCAGATAAATTGACGAATTGACAAACTCTCGCGTAGGAGTATCGATTTTGTATCATAATACTTCTAGAAGAAATTTATAGACTACAAAAAATGAGAATGGCCCAATCGTCGTTTAGAATTTATTGTGAATTTGTCGCCTAGAAGACAAAATAGTTAAATTGATAAGTAACTTATCGTATGGAAGATATCATCTGGGCGATCTGCTGTATTATATTCAAAGTTTTCGTGTGTACGGATAGACGGTCAGACATGGCTAAATCGAATCATTTATACGTATACATATTTACATTGCTATACCTACGAAGCCTCCATTAGGGTGTTATATATTGTATTTTCGCCGTGATAAAAATAATATATAAGTATATACCCTATGCCTTCTATTATGTGTTAAAATGTTTTTCGAGGAAAGTTAATACTTCAACTGCTTGCGATAAGAAGACATCGTCGATAAATATTAAAACAGACTCAAAACTAAGCCCTTCGTATGCCGAGTTCGGTATTTTATAGTAATGGTATGTATTGTGTACTTACAAGTACAACCTGTACTCGACATTTATCTTTCCATCCCAATAACAGTAGCAAATGTTTTAATGATATCACATCCATAATGACACTAATGGCGTTAATGTGAAAAAGGTTCTAAAAATAACCGCAACATAATGTAACTCATTTTGCAAGTGCCTGCAGATAACATAATGTAAAACAAAAAGAGACCCATTCTGCTATTATAATGAATACAGCAACTTATACAACATATTTTACAAATTACACAGGTTGCCATAATAGGAGCCACTCATCCAGTGCATTTTATTTGGCCGCTGGAGAACAACATATGCAGTACTTGATTATTACTGAGAGCTAAAGCCCTAAGGACGGTAATTTCATTTTAGTTTCAATAAAAGGCGCGTTTGTACCTTGTTATGGAGCATTTTCCTGTATTACACTAACAAGTTGTTCTGAATGGTGTTTTGGAGCAGGAATATTTGTTCTGTTAACATGTTTCATTTTCATAGTTAAAAAATTAGTTGGGAGGCAAAAGACCTCTTCCATAGTCCTTCGCGCGGGCGCCCCCTGGAACGGCTAACCAAGCCAACCGAGTTTTGCACTACAAAACATTTGGTAGAGGCACATAACGATGATCATCCTGAATGGCCAATAACACCAGTGCGTCTCAGGAAATAGGAAATAGGCGAACGGTGGTGTTGCAACATAGTTATGAGAGCACCAACACGTCACACCCAGCTAAAAGATCATCAAAAGAACGCGCAATTAAAAACGCCATTGGACAGCTACATCTGCACTATAAAAAAAATAGCTCCCGGCTTGTAACCTGCGTACCTGAAATCAATTTACACTCGAAACATTAAACGACGCTCGAATACCATGGACTGATTCACCGGCAACGACATTTGGTTACAAACTACGGACCACGATCGAGTTTTGGAACGAGTGCAATAGTGCTCACTGAAGTCGAACGGGAAATGACCGCATATAACATCGATATACTAGGACTAAGCGAAACAAGATGGCCTGGATCGGGATCAACTTTATCACCAAGCTCCCAAACAGTACTGTTCTACTCTGAAAATGAAGACGATACGTCACCTCGAATGGTAGGCGTCGGAATCCTGTTGACTAGGGAGGCTCACCTATCTCTAATTGACTGGAAGCCCATCTCCGACCGTATCATTACAGCCAGATTTAAATCCAGGGTAATAAACCCCACAATAATTCAGTGCTACGCCCCGACTGAACCAGCGGATCAATCAACTAAAGACACCTTCTATCACCGACTCGGCGACACCTTCTACAAGGCTCCCAAAGGTGACATAAAGATTATTATGGGGGATCTCAATGCCAAAGTCGGGTCTGACAATCTTTGTTTGGAACATCTAATGGGCAATCATGGTCTAGGCAACAGGAACCAAAATGGCGAGATGTTCGTGGAGTTTTGCAACTCTCGTTAGCTCGTCATTGGCGGTACTTTGTTCAAGCACAAACGATGCCATTTAACAACCTGGGTTTCTCCAGATGGCAGAACAGACAACCAGATTGACCATATAGCCACTTCCAAGACATGGAGGAACTGTCTCTTAGACGTCAGGTCGAAGCGGGGTGCTGATATTGGCAGCGATCCCCAACTTGCTTTCACAAAAGTACGCTTACGAACGGCAGCGACCCATCGCCCACAAAATACAAGAATCTTGCCACGTTTTAATGTGCAAAAGCTTAATAATCCATCTATAAGACGTGCTTATTCCATTGCTTTGCACAAAAGAGCTAATGCACCACCACCTTATGAGACTCCTACAATTCATGAGAGATGGAACGTCGCTAAGCACTCATTTACCTCGTGCGGGCAGATTGGAGCGCATGGCATCTAATCTCGGCACGCAAGAGAATTAAAGAAAAACTCAACTCAGTCACTGACGACGCAGTCAAAGATCAACTTAGAGCTGAATACCGTTCTCTTTAGAAAGGCGTGCAAAGAAGCGTAAGACGGGACAAACGAAACAACATCAATGCATTAGCGGAGAAGGCAGAGGAAGCGCCTTATCGTGGTGACAGTGGAACCCTTTACAAACTTATCAAGCCATTAACTCGCAAATCTTTTAGAACTGAACATCCCGCGAAAGATAAAGACGGGTCCCTACTGGTGACTGATGAAGACCAACTGCGACGGTGGAGAGAGCACTTCATTGAGGTCCTCAACAACACCTTTGGTCATTTGAGCTCATCTTCACTTGAAGTAGAAAATATTACGCAAATAGCCAGAGTTGATACCAGCCCACCATCTAAACAAAAATTAACTTTGGCTATTAAATCGATGGAAGTGGGTAAAGACCCGGGGATAGATGGAATTCCGGTGGAACTCTTTAAGGCGCATATCAACGCTTCTGCGGATATTCTTCTCCCCCTTATCCAAGACTGTTGGGAAACCGAAACTCTCCCTAAAGAATGGAAGAAGGGCGTCATTATTAAGATCCCGAAAAAAGGTAACCTGAAGGATTGTAATAATTGGCGTGGAATTTGCCTCCTCCCCGCAGTCTCCAAACTGATGGCAAAAATATTCTTAAACCGGATTAAGCAAACAGTTGACCACACACTGAACGATGAACAGGCTGGTTTTCGCATGTGCTTATCATGTAGCGACCACACCAACACCCTCCGAATTATTATTGAACAATCCGCAGAGTGGAGATCCCCATTACATCTCATGTTCATCGATTTCGAGAAGGCGTTTGACAGTGTTGACCGGGAATACATCTGGAAGGCTTTACGTGGGAGAGGTATACCAGATAAAATCATATCCATCGTCAAGGAGTCCTATAGCGGAGCCCAATGTCACGTCTTACACAAGGGTAAACTTTCAGATCCCTTCGAGGTACATAGCGGAGTGAGACAAGGCTGCATTCACCTATATTGTTTTTGATTGCCATTAACGACATACTCTGCAGTGCGCTTCATGAACACCAGAGCAAAGGTATCAGATGGAACCTGTTTAAATACCTTCAACACCTGGATTACTCTCACGATATTTGTCTTTTCTCAAATACATCGGATCATCTAGTTCAAATGACGGATGCCCTGCACCGCGAAAGTGGCAATGCGGGGCTTAAAATCAATGCAGCCAAAACCAAGTACTTGAGCTTGGATCCAGGATGGCAGAGCGAAATTTGTGTGTTCGTGGCAGACGGTGGAAAAAGTGGACAATTTTTGCTACCTCGGAAGCGTAGTTACAGCAGATGGTGGGGCGGATGCTGATGTACCTATACAGTCTCGCATCAATAAGGCTCGGGCAGCTTTTTTCAGTTTAACTCCTTTCTGGCAAAACAACAACATCTTCAGACGTACCAAACTCAGGATCTTCGAAACCAATATAAAATCTGTGCTTCTTTATGGCTGTTCAACTTGGAAGATGACCAGGGCGATAACAACTAGATTGCAAACTTTCGTGAACCAGTGTCTACGGCGCATCCTACACTCAGAAAAATAACATTGGTAAATTTAACTAAAAATAATTGTAAGCTAACATATCGCCTAAAATTGTAAAATTAACCAAGAAAATAGTTAAATCGCATAGTTAATTTAACCAACTCGAAATTGTACCCCGTAATTGATCCATAACTTAAACAACTATCACACGAAAGTGATAAAAGAACCACAGAAATTGTCAAAGAACCATGAATATACTACAAATAGTGTAAATCAACTACAAAAGTTGTCAAAAACACAGAAACATTGTCAACGGACAAGAAATATACTATATTTGTGGTAAAAGAACCACGAATATACTACGAATAATGTAAATGTACTGCAAAAGTTGTAAGACAACGGCTAAAATGGTTGAACTTCCACAAAATTACAGTTTTGCTACATTATTTGTTGGTTTGTTTCGTCGGTCACGTTCTAGTCGGTCTGTAAATTTGGTGCAGTTTGATCTAATCAGTGAAAGTGAATTATCGATAAATATTGTATTTGCAAACCAAAAAAAAATCAGAACAGTGTGTGATTTGTGTTTTTTGGTTAAATATATCGCAAAATCGTAAGTACGTAATTTACTTTATTTAGATTGACCACATTGCTGACGAGAAATTATGAGAACTTTGCAATCGGTCCTTATTTAACTTTTAGTGGACAACGATTAAACCCCGTCAAGTAGGCCCTTCAATTTTACGATGTTTTTATGTTAATCTTTTGTCGTTTTTCGTTAAATATTCAAAAAGATATGAACTATTCGATTATAATTCTTAACTCTTTAGCTCCTACATGCATTTGATTTTTTTTAACGGCATAGTAGTAGTAGTTAGTACACTAGCTACATTGTTCAAATAAAAAGATAATCGCAGCCAATACGTTGCTCTAAAATATAAAATTTACTTGGTAGAAATAAGACAGAAAGTTTAATTGTTATAAATGTGAAAATTCAAAACTTTTATTTAGCTGCGAAAATAATTTTTTTAAATGTAAAATCGGCGTAGTGCTCGATACTGCAACGCACAAAAAGCCTGTTCTCCTGCATTCAAAGGGATACAACTGCCAGAACTTAAAAAATTAGTATGTAATTATATAACACGATTTAATCATAATACGAGTAAAACAGAGAATTAATTTTTGAAACAGGGCAAGTTCATGACATAGGAAAAAATTGTGATGGAATTTTTTTTTCGGAGCAAAACAAAAATTTTGACTTTACAAATTTAAACCTCTTGTTTGATTTCTACCAAAAAATTATTATTAGAGCAACGTATTGGCTGCGATTGACTTTTCGCTTGATCATTCTAGCAGACGTAGTTTTCTAGATATCATGTTTTTAGTAATGTAAGGTAGTCAATTTAAAAAAAAAAAATGTAAATGCCGGCATCACGCAGAGAGTTAAGAGTTCGTAAAATGTTTCTTAATTTTTTTTTCTGAAAATCGCGTGAGGAGTCACGTCGCACCTGTACTGTTTTAGAACAGATACAACATTTTACACCCTAATAAAATTAAATTGTCGCCGATGACTGCTTAGAGCCGTCATTCCTTTCTTTAGTAATAGCAATAATTAACAATTGCTTCGTGAAAACCATTTGAACAAAATATTGCGACGGTTTTGCTGCTTATGGCCTTTTGAATGTCAAAACTTTAAGTGTTGATTTCATCGCACTATTCTATTTCCAAGTCTACGTTAACAGTTTACTAATTGATATTTGCATTATATATTATATATTATTAAATGTTATCCCCCTAATGAAAAGGACGATATCAAATATGGACAATAGTTTCCTCACGGCAGTGCAAAATTTTCTCGGTGATGCCAACGTCTCCCAATGCGAACCAACCAGCGATGCCGACGACTATGTTAGTACCCGTATCACAGTTCTATCTAATGAAATAGTATCCGATCCTCAATTGAGTTTACTTTTAAGCGAATGGGGATTTTCATGCTTATATGACGAATTTATTGGTATGTTTTTATAACTATATCGATTTGGAATTGTATGCAATGAATTAGTTTTTTTCTACATAGAACAAAACATTACCATTGAGACATTAAAAATTTTGGATGATCGAAATATTGATGAACTCTTTTCGTCTAAAAAATTGGGGATTAAATTTGAGTTTCGATTCAAATTGAATAGGTGGAGATGTGAACAGGTATACATTAAATAAAGCATTGCAATTGGTTCGAATTTTTAACGTTTCACTTTTAGAACATCCCGATTCCTTCCGTTGTACCGGAAAGGGACCTTCAAACAATTGTTCATGAGTGGCTATCAAACAATTTCAATACTAGCAGTTCGCTATCACATTCGCCATCAGCTGCTGAATCCAATACTGACACTTTTGTAATAATTAAAAACTCCAGCCTGATTATATTATATAATCTCAGAATTCTGTTTATTTTAGAATTTAATCGAAGCGGTCAAATTGCATCCGAATGGGAATTTCGTTTTTAAGGAATTCCACGAATTGAATCATATTACCGACCTCTCAAGGAACATTATAATTGATTCCGTAATTTCTTGGCATACTCAGTACAAAAAGCGAATCACCAGAGAAGCTTTCCAAGAAATCGCCTTCAAAATTGAACAAAACTTCAATGACAGCAAAGTATGAGTTTGATTTTAATATTTTCATAGTTTTTATCTGATTAACTTTCTAGGAAATTTACTTTTGTTCTCCACTTGCTGGTAAGAAGGGGAATCCTACGGGGAAACTATATACGAAGTATTACAATACAAGAAAAAGATTGAAGAAGATTGGCCTTACTGAAAAAGAGGCTCCAGGTTCTTCTCAACGTGAAAGCACACCGGAAGACGATTTTTTTGCCGGTTCTGGGAAGGCAGGTAATAAACTGATACAATTAAATTGAAAAATTTTATTTAATTAATAATAATAATTAATAATTTAATAATTAATTTTTCAAATATAGTAATTATATGTATATGTATATTTGAGTAAAGTTAGGATAATCAATATCTTTTCAGACTTTAGCGCGGATATTGCATGGCTGAAAGTTCATTCTGAACCCTGGAGTGATGTCACCAGTAGATGGAAGGTAACCTTCCCAGAGAGAAGGAGAGATATACTTTCTACTCAATATGGGATGCTAGATTCCATATTCGAAAAATGGCCCCTTTATAAACATTCGTACGGATTCAGTCTGGTAAGGCGCCTGTACATTTTATGATTTCGTTATGGTATTTCATGGAGTTTCAATTTTCAGATTGAACTCGACTTCAAGGAAACATTCCCTGGCAAAGAAGGTGGTTTGCTAAATGGATGGGAAAAATTCCGTCAAAAAATTTTGCCGATTTTGAATAAAAAAATAAAAGACAGGCAGAACTTAAATCTTTTGTCCAGCCTCAATGGCAAAACTGTTCTTACTGGTGAATATCTATTAAGAACTAATCTGTATAAACTCAACCAAACAAAAAGTTTCTTTTTAAGTGCAGCATTATTATTATAATATAATTCACTAATAAAACAGTATGAAAATTTAAATATGTTTTTTTTTTTGTATATGTATAACATTTAACTCTTTTGGAGGATCTTTTGTATTGACGGCATTAACTAGATTACTGATGCATTTAAGAATTTCGAAAATCAGTACAGATATTAAAAAGAATTTTGTTTTTTGGAATATGTATTAGAAGAGTAAACAAATCAAAAATCGGCTTTTTTTAGTGCGGAGTATAAAAGGATTCTATAATATTTTTTCTAAAAAAAATCTCGATATATAGTTGGCTAACACTTAAAAGTTTTTCTTTAACTATTTTAATAACGCTTTTCAGTTATTTGGTTCAAATATTCAGCAAAAATTAACAATTAACAATTTTTGCTGAATATGCAATAAAATAACCAAAAGCGATATTAAATTAGTAAAAGAACGACTCCTAAATGTTAATCAACAGGATAATGGTGGCTTTACAATATTCGTCGGATATCTACCACATAGAGTGGTTAATCTACAATAAAATTTAACAGCAACCACTTTCCTGTTAGTTTACTATTTTCAAGTTAAGTTTACAACGTGCAATTGTTAAGCTACAATATAATTGTACAAAAACTACTTCTGGTTGATTAACAATTTATGAGGTACATTCATCACAAAGGTTGGTTTATTAACAACAATACGATTGTTCAATAACAATTAATATTGTTACGTTACAATATTGTCTTGGTCATTTGAACTAATGTTATTAGTCAACCCTAAATTAACCAATGTTTTTAGTTAATTTTACCAAGGTTTTTTTCTGAGTGTACACATACGCTGGCCGGAGGTAATTTCTAACGACGACCTCCTGTTCATTACTGGCCAGGACAGGAAAGACACCTCTATAAAAAGGCGAAAGTGGCAATGGATAGGTCACACACTCCGAAAGGGGCCGGAGAACATTGCTAAACAGGCCCTCGATTGGAACCCACAGGAAACCGATGCAAGTCGCCGCGTTGGACGAACTATTGTAGAAACACCTGGATAAGATCAGTTGAGGTCGAGGGTAAATCATTAGGCAATTCGCCGCGATGGCGGCGAACAGGACGAGGTGAAAAGTCGGCCTGGTTACTGCCCTTTGCCCCACGAGGGGTTGACAGGATCCAGACAGAGAGAGAGAGAGCGTTTAGGTGCATTTAAAATTAGCGAAACCACTCGCGAAACAGTTGCGCGAAAAACTCACCCGAAATTCACCCATGGCCAGTCTAACAGTTTCAGGTGGGGACCACGTTCACACTACGCGGAATTTTGCCTGGCGCATCAGTTTCACGAGTAGTTTCGCGAGTAGTTTCGCTAAATCTAAACACACCTTTAGAGTAGGCGCTGACAGGGATTGAGTATGGAGAATAAGCGATCCTAATTTTTTCGGGGATTCTCATATAGAGGTTGTAGAAGACTAGGAAAGTTCGGGGTGCCGGCCGGAGATTGTGATTGCCATCATGGGAGGGGGATTAGAAGGATAACAGGCGTTTAAGCTGGGGACGTTCTGGAGTCGTGCATAGCCAAACTACCGTTAATTGTAAAAGGATCTCCTTGGTCTCTCTTTAGAACTTAGTCCTCTACAATTTTTCTTAGGAGAAACTACTAAAATTATTCATATATTTGAACTCTATAATTTCACATAAGACGTTGTTGCAAAAAACTTACAGTTTGATCAAAGTTGAAAAATTCTTTTCGATCACTTTAAAACGCGTCTTAAACCTTCAGACGGACAAACAGACAGACAGACAGACAGACAGACAGACAGACAGACAGACATACAGACATGGCTAAATCGAATCAGGAGGTGATCCTGATCATTTATATATATATATTGCCATACCTCCGGAGCCTCCTTTAAGGTGTTACATATTTTCGTCGTGACAAAAACAAGATACCCTATACTTTAAGTCTAGTGTATAAATACGGATATCAGAGCTGTTATTCGCGAAATACAGCCGCAATTATGTCAAAACACGATGAAAATCGAAGGAAAAATGGCCACTCTTTTGATGAAATGTTGGCAGCGTTGAGAGGGACATTTGGACTTTGAGGGAGAGGAGAAGTCACGCTATACATAAAATTGCAGATGAAAAACTTCCATCCCCTTTCACACACCCTTAAGGAAATCTACAGGCTTAACTGATGTTTGCTCAAATTTAGGCGAAATTTTGTTTTATGGGTGAAGTGTTTTTTCCATGTCTCATGTAGACAATTGTTTCGGTTCCGAAAGTCCAGTTTTCAAAATTTCATCAAGATCGGAGAAAAATTATAAGAAAAACTCTGGATAAGGGTGGGAAATCGAGATGGGGGAAGTTTTTCAAAATCTCATGTAGACACCGATCTTCCCCTTGTTCTGAAGGTCCAGGCCTTGACATTTCGTCAAAATTTAAAGAAAACTGTAGTTTTAAATATTTCGTCAAAATTACATGAAATTTCGTGCAAAATGCTACGCGCGCATATGAAAAATTTACATTGTATTGTCATGCTGAGAGAGAGCGAGAAATCTGCAAACTTCATTGCGTAACTTCCTATGCCCCAAAAACAACCCTGATGTAAAAAGATTTCCACCAAAGAAAAACTCATCAGCCGCAAAAGGATGAATATAATTCTGCCAAAGTCCTCATAGCTTTGCGCCTTGCTCTAAGGTATGCATATTGAACCCTGATTAAATTAGTTAGTTTCTTTTAACGCTGAGTGGCGGGGAGCTTCGTGAGCTAGCTAATCTGAATAATCCAGAAGAACATAACCCATGTGCAATTATTAATGTACAAGAACCATAGTCTATGCACACCCCTATGACACAGCCAATCCATGAGAAAAGAAAACAGTTCTCGCTGTGAGCTGTAGCCCTGTCAAAGAACAACGAGAATAAGAAAAATTTTAAAAATAGCGATTTTTAAACTGTCATATCTCAGGTGTTTTTCGTCGCATCCATATCAAATTTGCAAAACTTCGTAAAACGGCCAGAGACAATGACCACGTCAAATTTGAACCCCCACGATAACCCGAGACCGGAGCTACAGTGGCCCGAAACCCGTACTTGTTCAGTCGCGTAAACATACGTTTGGTCACTTTTTTTGGATTTCTTTTCTTTTTATACCCTTCACGGATGTGATAGGGTATATTAACTTTGTCATGAAGTTTGCAACGCACAGAAGGAAGCATCTCCGACCATATAAACTGTATATATTCTTGGTCAGTATGATGAGACGAGTCGATTAAGCTTTGTCCGTCTGTCCGTCTGTCTGTATGTCCGTCTGTCCGTCTGTTTCTATGCAAACTATTCCCTCAGTTTTAAAGCTATCAAGCTGAAATTTTGTACAAAGCTACTTTCTATTGCACGCAGTATATATGTCGGAACCAATGAAATCGGACCACTACGTAATATGACTGCCATAGGAACGACCAGTCCAAAAATTCGTCTTTGTGAGAAAAACTTTTTTATTTCTAAAGATATCTTTTTCAAATTTCACACTAATCATAACAATCATTAGTGAAATTACATTCTCAAATTTCGTTCAAATTATACTACTTTATCATATAGTTGTCATAGGAACGACCGTTCCAAAAGCAAGTTTTTGTTAGAAAAACTTTTTTATTTCTGAAGATATCTTTACCAAATTTCACAATATACAATTACATTTACCAATAAACCATATTCTAAAATTTGGTTGAAATTGGCCTACAATTTCATATACTTCTCATAGGAAAAGTGAAATCTCTCTACTGATTTCAAAGTGGCAAATGCACCGTAAACCAAAATGAAGCTATGATATCAAATGATCTTGTCATACCTTCGGCTTTTCTTTTTATACCCTTCACGGATGTGATAGGGTATATTAACTTTGTCATGAAGTTTGCAACGCACAGAAGGAAGCATCTCCGACCATATAAACTGTAAATATTCTTGGTCAGTATGATGAGACGAGTCGATTAAGCTTTGTCCGTCTGTCCGTCTGTCTGTCTGTCCGTCTGTTTCTATGCAAACTAGTCCCTCAGTTTTAAAGCTATCAAGCTGAAATTTTGTACAAAGCCTTCTTTCTATTGCACGCTGTATATATGTCGGAACCAATGAAATCGGACCACTACGTCATATGGCTGTCATAGGAACGACCAGTCCAAAAATTCGTCTTTGTGAGAAAAACTTTTTTATTTCTAAAGATATCGTTTTTAGATTTCACACTAATGAATAGTGTCTTTAGCTAAATCACATTCCTGAATTTGGTTGAAATCGGACCACTATGTCATATAGCTGCCTGGAACGACCGTTCCGAAATTCGTCTTTGTGAGAAAAATTTTTTTATTTCTAAAGGTATTGTTTTCAAAATCCACATTAATCGATAGTATCTTAAGCGAAATCATATTTGCGAATTTGGCTGAAAGCGGACTACTCGATGATATAGCTGTCATAGGAACGACCGTCCCAAAAGCAAGTTTTTGTCAGAAAAAAAATTTTTTATTTCTGAAGATATCTTTACGAAATTGCATATTATTCAATCGTATTGACTGCTAAGCCACGTTCCTAAATTTGGTTGAAATTGGTCCACTATTTCATATATGTACCTCTAATAGGAACAGTGAAATCGGAACAAGTTTTACTACTAATTTCAAAAAGGCAAATGAACCACAAAACACGCTTCGCGTGAAGGGTATCATACTTTTTTTTGTTAATTTTCTTTGTCAGGCGGGAGGGCCGCAGCGCTTGAACCCTAACCATGGTTGCAAGGATCTAGCTAATAAGAAAAAAATCTAAAGCATTTGGGAAAAAGTGTAAAGCATTTGAAAGCCGAAGGTATGATCGTTGTGTTTTGTGGTACATTTGCCTTTTTGGAATTAGTAGCAAAACTTGTTCCGATTTCATTGTTCCTTAAGAGGTATATCTTAGAACGTACAAGCATGGAATGAGCTTATCCTGCATGTCTCTGGCTTCAACATTTGGCGAATAAGTCGACAGTCAGCCTACTCGGTTGTTGTTTGATATTGACATATGTTGACTGTTCTGTCGAATTGTGCATGAATAAAGGTCAATTCTTGTCAGATTATCGACAGTCAGCCTACTCAGCTGGCGTTTCGGTATTGACATAATACTGACCGCACTGTCGAATTGTGCATAAATAAACGTCAATCCTTGGCAATATTTAAATTTCATAATTACTAAACGGCCTACTGAGCTAGTTGACTGTTGACCACATGTCGACTTAGTACCCAGATTTTGGAGCCACTGTTTCTATGGAGACATACAGGACAAGCTCATTCCATGCCAGTATGTTCTAAGAGGTATATGAAATAGTGGGCCGATTTCAAACAAATTTAGGAACGTGGCTTAGCAGTCAATACGATTGAATAATATGCAATTTCGTAAAGATATCTTCAGAAATAAAACCAGGATTCCGAAGCGAATATACCCTAGAATTGTACAAACCTAGTGGTGATGGCAAAAGTACCAATTGGCAACGACCATTTGCATTAAAAGTGAGTTTTCTATATGACCACTTTATAGAGGAGGTTGGCACTCATTCAGGAGGATGTTGGCCATTCTCAAATCAATTAACTAACCCATTCTACAAATATTTGTCGAGTTTTTTAAGTCACTAGCTTCATTTTATCGAAAGTTATTGCTTAGTTGAGGTTTCATTTGTAGGGGAGGTAGGAGTTCCTTGGGTCAAATCTTGTTCATCATCGCCACCAACCAATTAGATCATGCTATGAACATTTAAGCAAAATTTCAAATCTTTAGCTTCATTCTATCGAAGTTACCGCTTATTTGAAGTTTCATTTGTAGGGGAAGTACTGGTTTGGTTGGTCGGATTTTACGTATTCTCAAGATCAGCCAGAATTATACTACAAACATGTAACCAAAATTTCAAGTCGCTAGATTTAATTTATCGTAAGTTATCGCTTATTTTAAGTTTCATTTGTAGGGGAGGTAGGGGTTAATTGAGTTGGATCTGGCCTATCTTTAATACCAACTAACTCAATCTTACTTTAAACATTCGACCAAAATTTCAAGTTGCTGGCTTCATTCTATCAAAATTGATCGCTTATTGAAGTTTCATTTGTAGGGGAAATAGGGGTTCCTTCCGTCAGATCTTACCCATTGTCAATACCAACTAACTAGATCTTACTAGCAACATTCTACCAAATTTTTAACTTGCTAGTGTCATTCTATCGAAAGTTATCGGAATTAGAGGAATATTTAATTTTTTAAATTTGTAGGGGAGGTAGGCGTTTCTTTGATCTGATTATGCCCAACTTACTAAAACTCAAGCAACTTCTGACCTCAGGGTTACATGCCAAAAATCAGGTATCTACGTCAAGTGGTTCAAGAATTATAGACAAAAAACCTGAAAAGTAGGGTAGTACGGGGCTCTTTGTAAGAAAATTGCCGTTAGTTTTAGACTGATCGATTTTGTTTTTCCAGGAAAGTATAAGATTACCCTTATAAGCAATCTGCCAAAGCTAGAGCTTTTCACGTTTATTAAGTCGGGAGTTATAGATACATTTATTTATTTTACATATGTAGGGGAGGTAGGCGTTCTCTTGGCCTAATCATGCCCATTTTCAATACCAACCAACTAGATCATACTTCCAACATTTCGCCAAAATTTCAAGGCCCTAGCTTCATTCTATCGAAAGTTATCGTGCGAACGGACAGACAGACAGACAGATATGGCTAAATTGAATCAGGAGTTGACCCTGATCATTATACCCTAGACATTTAGTATAGGGTATGTTGTTTTTGTCACGACGAAAATATGTAACACCTTAAAGGAGGCTCCGGAGGTATGGCAATGTTTATATATAAATGATCAGGGTCACCTCCTGATTCGATTTAGCCATGTCTGTCTGTCTGTCTGTCCGTCTGTCTGTCCGTCCGCACGATAACTTCCGATAGAAGGAAGCTAGAGCCTTGAAATTTTGGTCAAATATTGGAAGTATGATCTAGTTGGTTGGTATTGAAAATGGGCGTGATCAGGCCAAGAGAACGCCTACCTCCCCTACATATGAAAATAATTAAATGTATTTATAACTCCCGATTAAATAAACATGAAAAGCTCTAGCTTTGATAGATTGCTCGTGAGGATGATCTTCTACTCTCCTGGAAAAACAAAATCGATCAGTTGAAAACTAACGGCACAAACAATTAATATACAGATGAAGCGTCACATACAAATTTTATTTCCTGGACAGTAATCCGAAATATTTATTATTGAATATAACTGGATTCAAACCTCCTTTCAGCAGAGCCAACTTAGCAAAGATTTAAACTATCGTCCGGCATGCCATCTTCAGGGTATATCAGTTGAAGGTATTAAATCATGTGGCGGGATTTTGATTTGAATACAAATTTATTCGAACGGATCAGTGTTTATAAAAGTAAAAATTGGATGTTTTAAACTTGGAGCGTGTCGGGAAAATTTCCATATGTTAAGTCTACCGGAAAATATGATATCATTTTCATTTTAGCTAATGAAATGATGCATTATATTTATTATTTGTGTAAATCAAAGACAAAAACCACAAACCCACAGAAACCGGTTTTTCGACATCACTGCCAGTTTGTCTTCCCCTTTGAAGAGAGAGTATATGAGGAAGTGAAAAAGAGCGAGAGAAACGAAGCAATTCGTCCCTAGGGAGGAAGTAGGAAGGGGGATGGAAATTTGACATCTCTTTTGCTCTATATTGACCGGGCGGGTGTTCCGCGGCAGAGAGAAAGACTGGAATGTTATTGTTCCAACTGGAAAAATAGGAGAGGGGATGACATCTTGCGTGCTTCTTGTGCTTTTATATAGACTGCGCGGGTGTTGCGCAGTGGAGGGCGTGTGTCTCTCTCTTTACTTTTTACGACTGGAATTGCTTCAAATAGTTTAGTGTTGAGTATATGCGGATTGCTCCTCCATAGAGAATACCTCATGTGATAAGTTGCACCGTTGCACACAAATCCCAACAGACAATTCTTTTCCTGTAGTAGTGAATCATCGTTAACAAAAAGTTTTCCATGTCGCTACACATGAAATCGGCTTCTATGTATTTGTTCATCCATTCTAACTAAAGACATTTTTTGAAGAATGGGAATGAGAGTGACAATTTTCCGTAGGATGGAGTTATAAAATTGATAATAAATGATTTTTTTTTCAAGTGCGTCATGGATGTTTGTAATTACACTTGAACATATTTGGGAATATTAAAGCGATATATGATATATGATATCCCTAATGGGCGTCCACCTCTTAAGAGGGATTGTAAGGACTTAGAATTTCTTAGAGAAATGAAGGAATACATTTCACAAATTAAAGTAATTGGCAAGCAACCTTGTACTATCTATTGTCTTAATGGCTTTCAACTCTCGATTTGTTCAATTCTTGCCATGACTGACGATTTATTTTCGGAATACGAGGATTTTTTCTATTTGTATACTTCAAAGTTAAGTCAAGATCCCCTGGAAAACTTCTTTTCGCAAATTCGTGGACGAAATTCAAACAAACGAAATCCAAGTACTTACGAGTTTAATTCAATTGTTGCCTCTATAAAATTAATATTTACTTCAAAACACGCTAATTGTGAAGAAGATTGTGACGAAATTTTAAATGTTGATTGGTCTGCCGTTTTACCGCTTAATGAAAATATGTCACAAATCGGCAGTGAATTACATATAGATCAGGAAGATTTTATAGATGATCTAATTTTCGAACCAACAACTTCTGAAGACGTATCTTTAGGAAAAGAAGCTGCCGACATGTCAACGCGTTATTTCACAGGTTACTGCTGTTCTAAACTGCTTAAGTCTCTTAAGACTCCATGTGAAACTTGTATGAAGACAATGATAAAGCCCAGCGATTCCAAGCCACACGAAATTTCCGAAATATTCTTTATATTTAAAAATTACGGGGAGAACCCTGACTTTGGATATCTTGTGCCACCAACTGACTATTTCTTTCAAATATGCCAATTGCATGTCAACACTTTTATAGACATATTTCGTTCCACTCCCAACATAAGGAATATTAAATGAAACCGGAATATAGAGGGCTACGCCCGCAATTCGAGGGTTTTGTAGCACGCGCTTATTTTGGTATCTAAATATTGGCTCCCTGCTCTTCTTGGTACCACTCAGCTGAATAAAAACACCATAATTAAATGTCTTACCCATGATATAGTATCTTACATGCCAATTCACAAAAAGACTGCATCTGTCACCTCTCAAAGTTATAGTTTTAATACGAGAAGCTGTAGATAGATATGTATGTATAGGTATACGAGATAAACTGTCCTACTCTTCGAGATGCTTAACCATTCATGTTAAGACGACATTGCAATTGCAAACTTGTGTAACGGCTTCGAAATTCAGGGCGGCTGGGACAAATTACGGTCTAATATTTTTTCCTCCTCCACTGTTCCCCTTTCTACAAATCTCAAGAAAATAACAAAAATGGAATGCACTCAACATTACCTTTCTCACGACACCCCACTTGGCTATACTAGTCGATAAAAAAATTGACCTTAATTTCGCCTCTATGTGGACCCCCCCTTCCTGTTAAAGTTGGCCAATTACAACACAACGCTTTCTCCAGCAAATCGTAGCATTTCTACACATTCTCGCCGAATTATGTGTGCAGCTTCAGCCGTTCGTAAGATATTCTCTGAACAGACAGGTATTTGACCGATTAAAAAAATAAATTGTGTGAATAATTATTGTTAGGATCACCAATCACCAATCTTCACCCTTCCAAAGTTGGTTCATAAAATAACTACAATTCGCACTACGAAAAACAACATGCAAGTAGTACACGCATATCTATGCGTGAGGCCGGTAGGTGTATTTTTTGTATGGATAGTGTCAAAATGCATAACTTTAAGTCAATGTACTATTATTAAATATCATATCATTGTAATGAAACTTAGAGATATTATTGCCTATGATGTTGGTTATCATTAGCCATCAATATTTTTGACCTCGGGTGTGCTTGGGGGGTGCAGGGGTGTGCTAACTGCAACTATAGAAATGTACTATTATTAACCTTTTTGGATGAGATTTAAAAATTCTATTATTTTCGGTTTTCTATGCTAGTGAAATGCCGCTTTTCTGAAAATTTTCATATGTCTAGCTATAACGGTCTCGAAATGCAAGGGGGGGGGGGACAAACTCGGACCACATATTTTCCCCTCTCCCTCTTTTCTCCTTTCTTCAAATTTGAAAAAAAATCCGAAAATGGAATGTACTCGACGGTACCTTTCTTACGATACCCCACTTGCTTATCCCAAACGAAAAAAAAATGTCGACCTTCATTTCCCCTCTATGGGGACCCCCCCTTAAAGTTGACCTATTACAACGCATCGCTTTCTCCAGAGAATTATAGTATTTCTACATATTTCCACCAAATTTCATGCATGTAGCTTCAGCGGTTCGTGAGATATTTCATAGACAGACAGACAGACAGACAGACGGACAGACGGACAGACGGACAGACGGACGCATGACCGATTTCATAAGGGTTTTGTTTTTATACAAAACCCTAAAAAATCATTATTTCCAAGTGCAAAGAAGCTACTAATCGATTATTTCCCGATTGGTTCATTGATGATTCAGAGCATAGAATATAATGTTTAGAATTTTTAATTTTAGTTCTGCTCCGAAAACATTGTAAATGGGAATCACAAGTTGTTTCAAATAATACAGTGAAACAACAAAAAATTCGAAACGTAAAGCATTTACAAATGAGTAATTTTATTGACAGTTCCTGATTCTTGTAGTCGTTTTAATTTATCGAAGAAACTTCTAGCTTCTCCTGATGTAAAATCATTATATCCCATGTATATGAATGTACATATTTCAGAAGCAACTTAAGCAAACATCATGCTAGTAAATTTTTGTATAAATTTTTAAACAAAAGTTTTAAGATCTCGTCTTTGTGCACTCTGTGTGGATAAACACTGCATCAAAATAAAGGTGTTTACGATTAATATTTTCGCACAAACACAAGATCTTAAAATTTCTGTTGAAATTTTTTAAGAAAATTATTCCGCTGTTAGGTTTGATTTACTCCCTTCTTCATTACATTAGTCAAACAACATAACGTTAGACTTATGTACTGAAGAAAACCAGGATCTTGATAACATTTTTGATGGACAATAGGCCTACTGGGGAAACCGACCATCTAAAAAAACGGTAACGCATCATTGTAGTACCTCATGCGCGATGTGGAAATCTACGTTGCGAATTGGGTGATAATTATTGTATTTGCCATTCCGTTCAATTCCAATTGAAACGAATAAATATTTGATTAGAGCTTATACTCGACTTGTGACGTAAACATTTCATTTCACTCGAGAAGCTTTATAAATAATGCTCTTTATGATATTATAGTAAGTAGTAGTAGTAAAAAAAACAATATTTTAACAAATTACTATTTTTACTGAAATCATCTTGAACGAAATAGAGCATTTGGTTCAATCGTCTGTCCGGAGCTGTAGATTCTCATTGGACTTTCAGCAGAACATCGAATAAATTATAATCAGATTTTGAAGGATTTATAACGACATCGTTACTTGTTGTATAATTTTAATATTATAATTACAATTTATTTGTATTCAATCGATAAAAGTTGCAATTGAAATTATGGTGCGTCTACACGTGAACATTCAACTAAAACTAGAAATTTGCACGCGAATTGGCTTGAGTTTTGCGTATACTTATGCATTTGGACCTGCAAACCAACAACTACCAGGCAAATTTCATTTTTGATCAAGTTAAATCGATGATATAAGGAAAGATGGGCTGTTGCAAAAGGAACATGCTTTCTTACGAACCTGTAAACAGAAAATTAGCCATTTGTTTGAAGTTAATTGATGACCGCAAATAATTATGTGTTCTTAAATCCATATTTTTTTATGACTTTTACTTTTTGAAATATTCAAGGAAAAGAGGAAAACAGTCCTTCAACTGCAGTACATTTTACATTTTGAGAACTGTCCTCAACAATTGTGCAAATTTTCAAAATTACAACATTTTTATACCCTAGACTTATAGTATAGGGTATATTGTTTTTGTCACGACGAAAATATGTAACACCTTAAAGGAGGCTCCGGAGGTATAGCAATGTATATATATATAAATGATCAGGGTCACCTCCTGATTCGATTCAGCCATATCTGTCTGTCTGTCTGTCTGTCCGTCTGTCTGTCTGTCTGTCTGTCTGTCTGTCTGTCTGTCTGTCTGTCTGTCTGTCTGTCTGTCTGTCTGTCTGTCTGTCTGTCTGTCTGTCTGTCTGTCTGTCTGTCTGTCCGTCTGTCTGTCTGTCCGTCCGTTCGCACGATAACTTTCGATAGAATGAAGCTAGAGCCTTGAAATTTTGGTCACATGTTGGAAGTATGATCTAGTTGGATGGTATTGAAATTGGGCATGATCAGGCCAAGAGAACGCCTACCTCCCCTACATATGTAAAATAATTAAATGAATCTTTAACTCCCGATTAAAAAAACATGAAAAGCTCTGGCTTTGGTATATTGCTAGTGAGGGTAATCTTATACTCTCCTGGGAAAATAAAATCGATCAGTTTAAAACTAACGGTAATTTTCTTACAAAAAGCCCCATACTACCCTACTTTTCAGGTTTTTTGTCTATAACTCTTGAACCAATTGACGTAGACATCTGATTTTTGGCATGTAACCCTGAGGGAAGAAGCTGCTTAAGGTTTAGTAAGTTGGGCATAATCAGATCAAAGGAAAACCAACCTCCCCTGCAAATTTCAAAAAATTAAATATTCCTTTAATTACGATAACTTTCGATAGAATGATACTACCGAGTTCAAAATTTGGTGGAATGTTGCCAGTAAGACCTTCTTAGCTGATATTGAATATGGGCAAGATCCGACCCAAGGAACCCCCACCTTCCCTACAAATGAAACTTTAAATAAGCGATAACTTTTGATAGAATGAAGCCAGTGACTTGAAATTTTGGTCAAATTTTTGAAATGAGATTGAGTTAGTTGGCATTAAAGATGGGTAAAATCCGACCAAAGAAACCCCTACTTCCCCTACAAATTAAACTTCAAATAAGCGATAACTTTCGAGAGAGTGAAGCTAGAGACTGGAAATTTTGTTTAAATGTTTCTAGGGTGATGTAATTGGTTGGTGTCAATGATGGGCAAGATCAGACCCAAGGAACCCCTACCTCCCCTACAAGTAAAACTACAAATAAGCAATAACTTTCGATAAAATGAAGCTAGCGACTTGAAAAATTCGACAAATATTTGTAGAATGGGTTAGTTAGTTAACTGATTTTGAGAATGGTCAAGATCCTACTGAATAAGTGCCAACCTCCCCTATGAACTGGCCATATAGGAGACCCATTCTTAATGCATATGGTCGTTGCCAATTGGTACTTTTGGTATCACCACTAGGTCTGTGCAAGTCTAGGGTATATACGCTTCGGACTGGTTTTTCCTATTTTTTGTTATTTGCCTGAATTATAATGCCGAATGCAATAGTAGGCATGTCCCCGAGCGTGTCAACCATTTATAATTATCCACCTACTGTTATTAAAATTTTAAATCTTTATCGGAGCCTCCCTACCATACCACATAAAAAATAAACTAAACGGCGCTCGCCTGACTGAAGTCACATGCAACATATATACGTATGTAGATATATAGTATTTCTATTTTCACGCATTAGCTCAAATATTGTCATTCGGATTCCCTAAATTTTCTACCTACTTCAATTTTAACTCAATTGCGCGAAATTGTCGCAACTGATTATAGCTGATGCATGTAATCGTTGCAAGAAACCTGTTTCAATAACACCGGCCGTGTATATCGTTCTATATATCCGTACATACAAGTACCGTGTCTCGTTTTGTATTGAGACGCCGCAATCGACTCAGCACCTTTGGGTCGTTGCGAGGATCATCATATGATTGACTTTATTCCCATAATGCACCTTCAATGAGGCTGGTGCGTATGCATTGAAGAAGCACACAATGCACACAATTGTTTTCAGTTATAATACCCTTAGGCATCTATTATCGATAATAATCGAAATAGTGGAAATAATAAAAGAAGAGGGCGAATGGTTTCATACCTTTGCAATAGATGGCTATCTATAGGTATAGAGGGTAGTTATGAGGAATGTTGCATGGGCTAAAATGTTGGGTAGTTGGAAGTGTTGGATAGATGGAAATAGTTCACATTCATTTGATATAGATGGCGGTGATGCATGATTTTTCATGGGGAAAATTTGACTCTGCATCTGTATATTTATTTAATCTGTGCTAACGGCAATTTTCTTACAAAGAGCCCCGTACTACCCTACTTTTCGGGTTTTTTATCTATAACTCTTGAACCAATTGATGTAGACACTTGATTTTTGACATGTGCTCCTGGGGTGAGAAGTTGCTTGAGTTCTAGTAAGTTGGGCATAATCAGATCAAAGGAACGCCTACCTCCCCTACAAATTTCAAAAAATTAAATATTACTTTAATTACGATAACTTTCGATAGAATGACACTAGCGAGTTGAAAATATGTTAAAATGTTGTTAGTAAGATCTACCGGGTCGGTATTGAAAATGGGCAAGATCCGACTCAAGGAACCCCTACCTCCCCTACAAATGCAACTTCAAATAAGCGATAACTTTTGGCAGGATCAAGTCAGCGACTTGAAATTTTTTTCAAATGTTTGAAGTGAGATTGGGTTAGTTGGTGTTCAAGATGGGTTAGATCCGACCTAAGGAACCCCTACCTCCCCTAGAAACGTAACTTAAATAAGCGATAACTTACGACAAAATAATTCTAGCGACTTAAAATTTTGGTGAAATGTTTGCAATAGGATCCTGTTGGCTAATATTGAAAATACGTAAAATCCGACTAACGAAACCCCTACTTCCCCTACAAATGAAACTTCCAATAAGCAATAACTTTCGATAGGGTGAAGCTAGAGACTTGAAATTTTGTTTAAATAAAATATTTGCAGCATGATGTTATTTGTTGGTGGCAATGATGAGCAAGATCCGACCCAAGGAACCCCTACCTCCCCTACAAGTGAGACATAAAATAAGCAATAACTTTCGATAAAATGAAGCTAGCGACTTGAAAAATTCGACAAATATTTGTAGAATGGGTTAGTTCATTGATTTTGATAATGGTCAAGATCCTCCTGAATGATTGCCAAGCTCTTCTATAAACTGGTCATATAGGAAACTCACTTTTAATGCATATGATCGTTACCAATTGGTACTTTTGGTATCACCACTAGGTCTGTATAAGTCTAGGGTATATACGCTTCGGACTGGTTTATATATATACATTGCTATACCTCCGGAGCCTCCTTTAAGGTGTTACATATTTTCGTCGTGACAAAAACAATATACCCTCACAGAGACGAATTTTTGGACTGGTCGTTCCTATGGCAGCTATATTACGTAGTGATCCGATTCCGTTTGTTCCGACATATTTACAGCGTGCAAGAAGGTTCTGTACAAAATTTCAACTCGATATCTTTAAAACTGAGGGACTAGTTTGCATAGAAACAGACAGACAGACGGACAGACGGAGCTTAATCGACTTGTCTCATCATACTGATCAAGAATATATATAGTTTATATGGTCGGAGATGCTTCCTTCTGCGCGTTGCAAACTTCCTGACAAAGTTAATAGGTTATCACATCCGTGAAGGGTATAAAAAGTCGAAAGCATTTGGAAAAGGTCGAAAGTTTAATTCATTTGAGGAAAAGCCTAAGGCATTTAGGAAAAACCGTAAACAGTTTGGGAAATGCTACAGATTTATTTTTAAGCTTCTACTACAGTGACGCAGCGGCGAAACAAAGCCTGGACCCTTATACTATTGTATATAATTAATTGAATTATACCCTAGACTTAATAAAGTATGGGGTATATTGTTTTTGATCCGACGATAATTTGCAACACCTTAAAGGAACCTCTGTAGATACGGCAATGCATATATATAAATGATCAGGGTCACCTCCTGATCAATTTGGCCATGTCTGTATGTCTGTCTGTTCGTCTGTTCGTCTGTCTGTCTCTCTGTCTGTCTGCCCGTCCTTGTCCGTCGGTCCGTTAGCACGATAACTTTCGATACAATAAACCTAAAGAATTGAAATTTTGGTCAATAGGATCTAGTTGGTTGGTATTAAAAATTGGCAAGATCCGACCCTAGGAACCCCTACCTCCCCTACAGATGAAATCTCAGATAAGCGATAACTTTTGATTTAATGAAACTAGCGGCTTGGAGTTTTGATCGAATGTTGGATCTAGTCGGTTCTAATTGAAAATGTACAAGATCCGAACCGAGGAACCCCTACCTATCCTACAAATGAAACTTCAAATAAGCGTTAACTTTTGACAAAATGAACCTAGCGACTTGAAACTTTGGTCAAATGTTTGTAGTACGATCTAGTTTGTCGGTGTTGCAGATAGGTAAGATCCGACACAAGGAAGTCTTATCTCTTCTACAAATGAAACTTCAAATGAGCGATTACTTTCGACAAAATGAAGCTAATGACTTGAAATCAGATGTTTGTAGTAAGATCATACTGGTTAATATTGAAAATACGCTAAATTCGACCAAAGAAACCCCTACTTCCCCTACAAATGACACTTCAAATAAGCTATAACTTTCGATACAGTGATATTAGGCACATAAAAAAATCGGCAAATATTCGTAGTGTGGGTTAGTTGGTTGACTTTGAGAATGGGCAAGCTCCTACTGAATGAAACCCAACCTCCTTTATCAACGTTAGTTCAAATATACATATACAAAGTCCGAATGGATGAACGATGAAACTTCTCATTGGATCCACACACACAGTTCAAGCTAACCATATGGGAAACCCGCTTTCAATGCATATGGTCGTTGCCAATTGGTACATTTGGTATCACCACTAGGTTGGTACAAGTCTAAAGGTGTGAGTTCCAAGGCCGCGACTGAGCGATTTGCGACTGCGACTGTGAAAAAAACTATCATAACGAAGCACTATTCTTGAGAATTTTAAAGTTTAGGGTATCGTCGAATGCAGACTGTAGTTGTACGACTCTACTTTCACATAAAATACACACGAATAGTGTTCCGTTATGATAGTTTTTTTCACAGTCGCAAACGCAAGTCGCTCAGTCGCTGCCTTGGAACTCACACCTTAAGGTATACACGCTTCGCTTTTTAATTGATTTCACTAATAATGGTGATAAAATTGGAGCAATTGTTAAATAAACACTAATAATAAACAAATAAGTTAAAGTAGATTATTAAGCTTCCGTCCGACCAGTGCATTGTATATGGAATTATCTCAGCGGGCATGATTTTTATGTTTTTATTAACAGCCATTCGACATGTTTCTTAGATCATCATACTCGTATACGAGACTAGACAAGACACGAACTTAAACATTTAGCATCAGTATCTACCAATCCAAACATGCAGCAAATGGGCTCTGCCATTACCGTGGTATGTTGAGCATGATTATCACTACCATCATCATCAAAATCACACTGACCCACTTCCGTCTTACTTTGCCCAAGGAGGATGTCAAATATAATAGAACGTTGTTGACGTGATCATGTCATTATGATGACGGATGCAACCCATGACTGTTACACTCTTCTGATGACACCTCGTCTGCTTATTTCTCCATTTCTGCAATTGTTCAGCGCATGGAAATTAGTATCCATTACAGACAACCTGCTATCTATTCTCTACTTCTGTTATTTTCAGTGCTTTCCGGTCAGCTGTCTGTCTGTCTGTCCATTTAACGTTTTCAAAAACAAAAGAAGTTCCGAAAGTCAATGGGAAACGAAGCTAACATAACAATGACACAAAATCTGTGCTTCGTCCATCTGAATTTTCTTAAAGATACTGTATTCATCGCGAGCATCTTAAAATGATTGCAGAGATAACGTTTGTTGAAAAATATAGACAGTAATATAAATTCCAAATAGGAACCCATACCTATACATTAACATTGCGCTGCGCTTGGAAAGTTTTATATTCAAGAGTACACTAATATCCATGAAATTAATAATTTCTCGTATCCTATCGGTGTTTTATAATTTATTGAAGTAATTTGAATTGGTCGAAACAACACGTGTTAATATTAGTACGTTTATGCCAAATTTAGCTAATCATTTTTTTTACTCTTAACAAGACACATGAATGTCAAATGTTTTAACGGAGAATACGTCGAAGGTAACATGCCGACACAGATAAATCGAATTTAATAACTTTTTTTAGATACTGTGCTGAGAAAAAAGTTTTATTCCCTTTTTCGCAAAAATGCTTCGTAGTTAGAGTGATGGTGTTTTATTGGGTCGGGTTAGGTATGTGTATCCTGTCTAGAAATAATAAAAAGTTTTGAAAGAAGTTCACTCAGTTGGTGAAAATAGTGTGATAAGCAAAAAAGTGCAGTTTGGGCTAAAAAATAGGAAAAAGTTAGTGCGGAAAACAAAAGCAATATTTTGATTTTGGCGCGAGTAAATGGAAATATTTGTAAAATAAGTTAAAGAATGGATGTTGCTCAGTGTGCTTTGCAATGGTACTCCAAGAAGGTTCGGAAAATGGACCCCACCGAGTGGAAGAAAAGCTTTGGACGATCAGGAAAAAAACAACACCAATTGTAGATCGCTTCCTCCGTAAGAAAGCCATCCCAACTGATTCAAAACTTCATCTGGCCTAGGGAAAGATCTAGTTTTAGCAACAGGTATGCAAATCTCAAAAATTTTGATGAGAAAAAGGCTGGCGAAAGCAGACTTACGTACGTTGAGAGCAGCCGGTAGGCTTTATATTCCACGAACTTCTCTGCGACATCTCTGATGGTACTCTTGAGTTTTTCCCAGAGCCCATGGACGCCTGTGTTGCTGATGTTGTATAGCATAGGAGATAGTCTTTCCTCAAGGGCGATAGTATAAGCCACCGCCGTGGCAACGCTCAGAAGCAAGCTTTTAGAAACTTTTGTCTCAAAACACTTGATAAGATTTGTAATACGTTGCTAGAACTAGGTCGTTTCTAAAGTCAGATGAAGTTTTCAACCAGTTCGAATGGCTTTGTAATGGTTATAAGCGATCTACAAATGGGGTCGTTTTTCTTGATCGTCCAAAGCCCATTTCCCAAAACTTCTTCGAGTATCATTGCACATTACGCTGAGGAGTATCCAGTCTTTCACTACTGTCGCAAATAGTTTGATTGGCTCTCACGGAAAAGAAAATATTGCATTTGTTTTCCGCACTAACTTTTACACCAAAAAATGCTCTTTCCTGCTTATTACGCTATTATCACCAACTAAGTGATCTTCTTTCAAAACTTTTCACTATTTTTGGACAGGTGTATAGGTCGAACATTTTGGAAAGTAGAATAAAACCGTACGCAGAACGAATCATTGGCGAATATCAAAGCGGTTTCGGACCTGGTCGCTCCACAACCGACCAGCCCTTTACGGTCAAACTGATACTCCAGAAGTGCTGGGAATACAACGTAGACGTATGCCAAATCTTTATCGACTTCAAGGAGGCATACGACAGTATCGATCGTGGAGTACTGTACAACATCATACTGCAATTCGGTATACCAGCCAAGTTAGTGCGACTGACAAAGATGACGATGACCAACTCCGTCTCACAAGTCAGGATCCATAAGATTTACTGATCTATTTAAAACACGCACTAGTTTGAAACAGGGCGATGGACTGGCACCGACGCTCTTCAACCTAGCACTGGAATACGCTATTCGGGCTATGAATATGGACAACTGTAAGGCGCTACTCATCGAGTCGACACAATTAGCGGCGTACGCCGACGACATCAACTTCATGTCCCGAAAATTGGGCGACGCAGAAGAACTTCCGCATACGCTCGATAATGTTACAAAAGAAGTTGGACTACGTATCAACGAGCGTAAAACTAAAATAATGATGCAATCGACGACAAGGACAGCTGCACAATCGAGCTTCAATGTGGGCGACCTCAACATCGAGTTCGTGAACGACTTCATATACCTCGTTTGCAACTTGTCAAAGGACGCCAACGAAACTGACTAAATCAAGCGACGGATACAGTTAGCTAATAAGACTTTTTTTCGGTTCTCCCCATAATGAAATCGAAGCATGTGCACAGAAACACGAAGCTCCGCGTGTACAAAACCACCATATGACCAGTGCTATGCTATGGCTGCGAAGCATGGACCCTAACTCAAGCCTCCGGGAACACGCTAGACACATTTGAAATTAAGGTTCTGCGGCGAATTTTCAGTGCTGTTTGCGATCGAGATGGATGGCGCATCCGGTACAACCATGAGTTGTATGGACTGTACGATGAGCTGGAAGTTTCGAAAATCGTCAAACAACAACTAGTTCAATAGGTAGGGCATGTACAACGAATGGACGATGACGCATGCCAAAGAGTGTAATGAACGCTGAACGAGTCGACGGAGCGAGACTGCGAAGACGAGCGAGAGCTCAGAATATGCGGATGCCGAACAGCTACGGGGCTTCCAAAATTGGAGGACGAGGTCACGTGACCGAGATAATTGGAGGACAACGATCCAGGCGGTCTAAGCCCGACGTCGGGCTGTTGCACCACGATGGTAATGAATGATGGTGAAAAACGGAAAATATCCCACAGAAATCAGATAAATTTTTTATTAGACCTATCTTTGGGAAAGAAAATAAAAAAATGACTCGATCGACGACTTATCAACTTTATGGAAATTCATTTTCAAACCAAAAAGAAAAATGCCTTGCTTTGTCTTTTCTTCTTGTAACTTTATTATTCCTAATGCGTTTCGCTTTTTCGAGCATCATCAGAGGAATGATGCTCGAAAGAGCGAAACGCGTTAGGAATGATAGAGTTAAAAGTGGAAAACACAAAGTACGGCATTTTGCTTTTTGGTTTTTAAAATAAAAAAGTGTGCACAAATGATTTTTTTTTATTAAAGGTCTGTAAGTGGCCCGAAATTTAAAATTAGTAGTAAATAATGTTAACACAAATTGTTTGCAACAAAACAGGAATTTTTTATTTTTAATAAAATTAATGGAATATATAGGTGAAAATTCGAGAAAAATAAGATAAATAGTCGGCTCCATTTTTTTCCATTTTTTCAAACTATATCTGTAAACAAAGCATCCGATTTCTACGGGGTATTCGCTATTTAAGGGTATGGTATAACCTGCGTTTCAGTCCTTACTAGAATATAATATACCTGGTATAGTTTTTGAGTTATTGCGTTTTTATTAAAAAAAAAAATCGTTGATTTTGCAAAGGTTAAATTACTTTGGTCAGTCAAATTCTTATAACACTGGTTACTTTAATTAGAGTAGTTTAGATTTTTGATATATTGTTAAGTTGGTACATTGTTTGAAAATTTGAGTTTTCTTCTTCCCCTACCACCGCGGACGACGCCACCATGTTGAAAATTCGACTAATTGTTTAGCTTAACCAGATTCCTTTTAGTATTTCCTAAATTGATCTTACAAGAAACCTGGCAAAACTTTTTTTAAGCAAGGGTAATTTATCTACAATTTGAAACTAAAATAAAACTTCTTTAGCTTCTATATTATATATCATATTTATATTTACCGAGATAGAGCTTTTAAAGCATTAATCACTGAGTAGGCATTTTTGAATTTTAGCTCATAACTACTCTAATGGATCAAATTGAAAATATTGTCCACGTTTGGCTTGCAATCAAATTATTTTTAATTTTAAAAAATATGCTTTTCCATTTGGAGCACCTGTTTCAAAGATCTGTGGCCTTGAAAACTGATAAAGTGTGATTTTTCTCCGAAGCCTCGAAAATTGTTGTTTTTTTACTATCGATTTTGACTACGTCACTGAACCGAAGATCAACTTTGAGCGATGCATTCAGACGCAGAGGCAGAATTCAACGCTCTTTAATTTACTCGTGTAAGTTTTTTCGATCTGATGCACCGTTTACGTTTATAAGGATAATAAAGGGCTCAAATTGCTCTGAGTTTCGCCCACCAAAAGTTAAGGTCACCTTTTGCGACCGTGCTAACTCAGTTCCTATGTATTCAGTATCTATAGAAGGGATTCAAATTATTTCCAGTTCTTTCACTAATTTCTAGTAAAAAGCCCCCAAATTGGCTTAATTTCACTGGCCTATCTAAGAATACTTGGAAAAATAAATTCACTCGTTGAAGACTTTCGACCGACAAACTCGAAATAACTCGAAAACCGAAAAACGGTTTTATTCAAAGTTTTACTACATAAGTATAATCCCTAGAAAATCAGCTACACGAGACGCTAAGCCAATTATGTACATGCGTGTAACTAGACTTGTGATTTTTCAAAAGCGAGTGAAGTACAAATGAACGCTGCGCGAGCGGTTGAGGGTTAAGTGAGTACCCATTTGGGGTAAATAACTCGGTCGAGCGTGTTGCTGATCACACACCTCTGCTCAAAACACACACGTCACGATCTAGTAAATGAGATGATGATAACTCATCTCGACGCCTTGGTTCAAATTTGGACAGTTGCGCCGGTTATTTATTTATTTAATTAAAAACTTCTAACAATAAGTTTCAATTATATTGTAAATTATTGAAACCGTTTCAATATTATTCGAATTAAATGGTAATTCGTATCGACTTAATGAACGATTTTTAATATTCTGCAATACTTAAAATTCACTTCAAATTTGGTGTCGTCATGTAACCCAAATTTTATTAAGATTTAAATCAAAATTTCTTATCGTGTACGTCTAATTATTCTAATCGATATTCGCCGTAGCTCGTCATATTTTTCTTTTTTGGCTCTAATTGCACGTTGAATATATTGTCTGTAAGCTTCGTTCGATGTTTGGTCAAAAAAAATAGAAAATTCGTATGCAAACGGGGACTGAGAGTGATCTGGTCAGATAAAAAAAAATGCATTTTAGGGTGCACAAAAAACAGAAGTATGTACTGAAAAACTTTCCATCTCAAGACCTCAGACTCTAAGAAAAAATCAATCAAGAGTTTCAAGGAGTTTTTATCCACCCTCGAAGTCGAAACTTAAACTGCAACCATATACACCATGTCAAAAAATTTGATGCAAGGCGGGAGTTTCCTCGATGACAGATGACAGATTTATGTACATACTGGGGTAATATTGTTTCAGGGGAGTTATTCGGAAATAGTGGTTGCAAAGCTCAAGTCAACAACTTAGTAACTGCCGAATTTTTCCTGCAATGACTTTACAAATACAAAATCTCTGTTATTGGGGAGAACTGGAAAGTAAGTTAAAAAGCCTATAGTGTAGTATATTCTCATATGGAAGATTCATGATAATATCTTAGGAAGGCCTTTAGTTTACTGTTTCGAGATGAGTGGCTAAATGTTATTTTAGTATTGAACGCAGTTAAGTAATCAGTGGTTTAGTTATTTCTCACTAGTGACCCAGTTTTCGAATGCGGAAGAAATGCGTGTTACACACATTTAAGTTTTAATGTTTGCTTCGAACAGTGCTTCTTTCATACACACTTATACCCGTATACGTATAATATATTGTATTGTAGTTGTTATACATATTTAGATTGGATTTTCTCGTTCACTTCTTCTATCGCGAAGAGCAAGTTCTTGTATGCATTTTAGCATTAATTATGGTTATCCATGATCTGTGAATTTCTATTCCAAAAGCCTAGATACGGAAACGGACCGAACTTAGTTCAGTACTCTAATTCTAATCGATTGAGTAGCGTTGCGACCGTTGCGTCCATTTTCATTTCAATAATTAGGTGGCGTATCTGGAGAAAATTAATCTATAAAGAATCCACAGAAAACTACATCGGAGATCAATAATAGTGAGAACAAGATCGAATCGCATTATACCCTAGACCTATACAGACCTAGTGGTGATACCGAAACTACACATTTGTAGCGACCATTTCGGGGGAGGTAGACGTTCATTTGGTCGGTTTTCAACTAACTAACCCGCACTACAAACATGGACTAGATTTTTTAGTTCCATTCTATGAAAAGTTATCGTATATTTGAGATAATTTGTAGGGGAGGCGGGCGTTTCTTTGGTCCGATCATGCAGACATTTGACTAAAATTTCAAGTCACTAGCTTTATTCTATATCGAAAGTTATCGTATATTTTAAGTAAGGGTACCAACCAACTAATCCTTCTACCAACATTCGACCTAATTTCTAACTCAATAGCTTCATTCTATTGAAAATTACCTTGGTTAGGCATATTTAATTTTGACATTCGTAGGTGAGGTGGGCGTTCCTTTAGTCGGATCATGCCCCATTTTTCCTAAACTATATCAACCTCTCATTTGAAGTTCACGTGCCAAAAATTAGCACTATATATCTATTTGTTCAAGAGTTGTTGACAAAAAATATGACAAGTAGGGTAGCACGGGGGCCTTTGTAACAAAAGTATCCTTGGTTTCCAACGAATCGATCTCATTTTTACAAGATAGTATAATACAGGCCTTTACAGTCTATCTACCAAATTTAGAGCTTTTCATATTGATTTGAACGTGATTTATAGATACTCTTAATTATTTTACATATATAGAGGAGGTAGGCGTTTCATTGGTCGGATAATGCCCATTTTCAATACCAACCAATTAGATCCTACTACAAACATTTTACCGAAATTGCAAACCGCTAACTTCATTTTATCGACGGACAGACGGACGGACAGACGAACGGACGGACAGACGAACAGACGGACAGACGAACGGTGAGAAGAACGGACGGACAGATATGGCTAAATCGAATCAGGAAGACCCTGATCATTTATATATTGTACTATATATGTATATACATTGCCATACCTACGGAGCTTCCTTCAAGGTGTTACATATTTTCGTTGTGACAGAAACAATATACCCTATACTCAGTAGCGGATCTGCAAATCGACTATTCAACTTTCGATCCTCAAAATGCATGTTTGTATTGAAAGCGCGGGTGTATTACTCATTGAAGAGAAGGATGCAATAATGAACTTACAAAATGTCGTTAGGTTAGGTACAAGGGCTGCTGTGCTGACCACAGCATAGGGTTCATTCTCTCTCTCATCACCAGACAATCCTAATCAGTGAACCAGAAATAACTCTCAATAATATGATAGCATTTGCCACAATCAACAGTAGCTAAGTCATCAGTTGGGAAATGGGATCCAAGGAATGTCGTCTTTCTTCATGTCAGAACAGGACAGGTGCAGAGAAGATAAAGAATACGAGTACTCCTCTTTTGCTTCGTCACAGCTGCATCGGGTTTAATATGGTGGAAAAAAAATAATTATCGGATTTTTATAGCTTTTTCCTCAAAAGTAGGAAAGAGTATGTAACGGACGGTTTGGTGGGCATCGGAAGATGCCCGTGGGGACGGAGCCTAAGGTAGCTTAATTGACCGTGAAGGTCGGGCTGTGCCACCTGGCGAAGAAAAAGGCCCCTCAACGAGCTAAGCAGCGGCCTATGCTTGCTGTAGCTCAGTTCTAGAGATGTGGGCGGGGTTTCCGCCGCTCGTTCCCCTGTCCTTTACGTATTAACAAAAATTCATAGGCCTGGGGAAGACAACACAAACAGGGGAGGTAAAAATGGGGAATAGAAAAAAAATAGTCGATAAGGATGGAATGGTTGGCGGACGGATCAAACGCCCACGCGGTCGCACCTGGGTCAGGGTGTAATGGGACCCTCGGCCTCTGGTTTCGTACCACCAACAGATCACTACTCATCAGGTGCTGCTTCGATCTGCCGGTGTGAGCAGCACTACCAGACCATAATATGGTTCATTACAGGGCAGCTTCTACTTCGAGGCCTGCCAAGAAGAAGAAGCTAATGACAAAGTGTGCTGCTAAAAATATATAAAAGAAAAAACAAAACAAAAGCGAACTGGGTACCGGAGTCAGCCGACAACCATTGTAGAGGGGAAAAATGAGCAAAGCAAAAAAAAAATACTACATTTCCCAATCATTCAGATGATCAACAGGTTACAAAGAATTCTGAGGCCAGCAGAGGCGCAACACTGCATTCCTTGCCGTAATTCACTCATAAACTCTGTAAGCTGCTGAGCACATGAATAATAGAAAAATGTAATAATGTGTAAAGATTTTTTTTTTTAATTACTTATTGTAGAAGGACAATCCTGGCAAACAAAAAGGTATCCAGGGCTCCTCCACGCTTCGTCCGGTCCCCGAAGACGCTCCAAATGCCGGCAGTTCAAAGCATTTATGGAGGCCTTAAATACGTGGCTAAACCACAAAAGACAAACACAACACCAGGATTGCCTTGTTGAACTGATTCTAAAAGGATAATCTACTCTATAGGAAGGATTGGGGTGCTACGGAGGAAAGCACAGCTACTTGAAGGGAAAATACGTGAAGTAAAAATGGCTAAGTCCTAAGACTTAGAGCAAGTAGCCTTAATGTGCTTGTGGGGATACAAATCTGTGGAAGGACTAAAAAGGAACCCAAAGAGGTCCTTCTTAGCCCTGTTCTGTACCAGAAATGGGCCCCACGTTGGGCGCCAAATATGTAACGGACGGTTTGGTGGGCATCCGAAGATGCCCGTGGGGACGGAGCCTAAGGTAGCTTAATTGACCGTGAAGGTCGGACTGTGCCATCTGGCGAAGAAAAAGGCCCCTCAACGAGGTAAGCAGCGGCCTATGCTTGCTGTAGCTCAGTTCGGGAGATGTGGGCGGGGTTTTCGCCGCTCGTTGCCCCTGTCCTTTACGTATTAACAAAAATTCATAGGCCTGGGGAAGACAACACAAACAGGGGAGGTAAAAATGGGGAATCAAAAAAATAGTCGATAAGGATGTAATGGTTGGCGGACGGATCAGGCGCCCACGCGGTCGCACCTGGGTCCAGGTGTAATGGGACCCTCGGCCTCTGGTTTTGTACCACCAACAGATCACTACTCATCAGGTGCTGCTTCGATCTGCTGGTGGGAGCAGCACTACCAGACCATAATATGGTTCATTACAAGTACGATTGAAAGTATATAGGTATGTTAAGTAATGCAGAGCCGAAATCTGAATACACTTTCCACTTTTCCGAAGAAATTCGCGCTGCACAGCGCGATGTTCTAACGCTGAAAAATTATTTATTAATTATTTAATTAGGTAAATAGAATAAAATGGGTTTGATACGATTTAATCACCATCATTAATCATTTATTTAATTTTCTGGATGAAAATTAGTGTGTTATATGTGTGAAATTTTTGAGAAAAATAGATGCTCGAGAGAGCATAACCAAATCTTTCACTTCACAAAGCTATATACAAGATACAATTTATCCCATTTTGCGGGATAAACCGCAGAATTTGAGTATGAGATCCTCCTTACGTAGCTTTCGTGTTCGACCTTGCGGAGTTATGCAGTTATTGTGTTTTTAGTAATGTAAGATCAATTAGAATGCCTGTAGCAGCTAAAGAGTTGAACGAATCGATAATCAAAATCCTAATATTTTTGCTTAGGGTTGCTTTATAAATTGCATGCTGAAACCCTGCACAGCAAGTTCGGTATGTAATATGATTAGACTCTAAATAAAGAACAAGAATATTGCTTTATTTATTTTCCCTTTCTGCAGACATTCCCTTAGATCAAACTTTTTTAAACGCTCCTACTACTTGTCCACTAGTAGGAGCATTTTTTAAATTCTGGAAAATCTCAGGAAAAAACTTCTCGTTGCATTTGACACTCCATATCTGACAACCCTTGGACAAAGAAAATAAAGAAATTGACCTCCATTTTCTTTGCAACGGGGAATTAGATTTCAAATTGAACCATTTATCCATCTAGAGCTGGTCCTACTAATCGCTTAAATCATAATCACCGTGGCATCAGCCCGACGTCGGATCTTGGCCGCCTGGAATCGCGCTTCCATAAACGCATGAAAAGCATAGCAGTATTCACGGAGACCAAAAGAGAAGTTTACGTTGAGCTTATCAGAGATTTTTCCTATTTTTAAAACGGGAGACAGAGCAAAAATTAAAAATTACCAACCTATCAATATTTTATTTTGTATTCCAAAAGTATTTGAAAGTCTTGTCACCGATTTTACAACTCTACTAGTGCGACCACTGATTATACCCAACCAGCATGGATTTTCTTCCGGGAAGTCCACGGTCACTAATTTAATTTTATATAACAATTATATTCACAAATCATTTCTAAACTCTTCACAAGTATCATACATACATTCAATTTACACCGACTTTACAAAAGCATTAGACAGAATAAATTTCGATCTACGACTATTATAAAAAAACTCAGCAGTTTTGGTTTCTTTGGGCCAATTATTAGTTGGATAAGTGAATACATTAGGAATCGATCCTTAATAGTTAATATCGATAATAATTACTCTAAGCAACTCATTCCTCCATCTGATGTCCCTCAGGGCTCTCATATAGGCCCTCTTTTGTTTTTATTATTTAACGGTATAGTTAAATATTTTATTATTTAATGATATAGAGTTAAGTCAGTCTGAAATGCTCTGCCTCCCGGAGCCTTAGGGCACATTTAGTTACCTCATTCCGTAGATATAGGTTGATTGGGAGTAGGTTAAGCAGAGATTGCGAGGATATGGTCTTAAACGCACCAGTAATACCCATGCAACAAAGTATCTGTAGTCTCTCCATTTTCTGAGTGTTGGTTTTCGTGATGACTGCTGTCCTCCAGACCACAGCTCTGTATGTTAGAATGGGTCTGTGTATACCGAGTTTGTGACAGTCGCATTGAGACTCCACCTTTTACCCATCAAACTTTTGCAGATGTAGAAGGCAATTTCCTGATTCGTTCTTCAGCGTTACGATCCCAGTTAAGTCTTCTATCTAGGGTCACCCCTAAGAACTTTTGCATGGGTTGAGAAAGTTAACTCGGTGTCACTCATACTTGGCCAGTTAAATTTCGCAATACTGGTTCTTCTAGTGAAGAGAACCAGTTCAGTTTTTTTAAGTTTTGCACCCAATCCTCTTCCGCTTGACCACTTAAGTAGCTTACTTAGAGCCATAGTTGTTTGATCAGACAATATTTTAGAGAGTCGTTTGCATCGGCATGTTCGAGGGCTTCCATTGTAGCCTCCATTGTTACGTTGTTGAAAGCCCCTGCACCGAGAGTGAAATCTTTGCATTGAAGGGATGTTTCAACCGTGGAGACCACTTCGTAAAGAGCAGTTTCCACAGATTCCCCTTTCATGTAAGCATGTTGAGTACTTGAGAGGTATACTGGGTGAAAAAAAAGAACGAAACCGTCTCCTAACCTTTGTTCTACAAACAAGTGGCGACAATCAAAAAATAACGAAGTTATACAAACTTCGCGTGGTGAGTGTTTTTCAACTGGTTTTAGTTTTGCCCTCTCGAGTCGGCGTTACTTGTACGCGGAAGCAAACGAAAGTAAATACGCGCGGTAATGACCTTACTGCATTGCTTAAATTAAATTCCCACAACTCAATACAACGTAAGTACATGAAAAAATGATATTATATTATATTACTTCATTTAATGTCATTGTTCTTATTTTGATTATTTGATTTTAATTTCAATCTTAACTTATCATTTCTCTTATTTATTTTCTCGTCTATTCTTAAATATTTTTCTTTCTATTTACATGTTTCATTCTTCCATTTCTTCTTTGATACATCATGGATCATATCATTCATATTAACAATTACATACACAATAAAATTTTCCATATTAGTGTCCAATAACATTTTCTTCTGGGTGCTCATACATAATTATTTACATTTTTTTTGTGACAATAAATTAATTTAGTAATTGGCAATCAAATTTTCTGTTTTTTTATACCCTCCACGGATGTGATAGCTGATAGGGTATATTAACTTTGTAATGAAGTTAGCAACGCACAGAAGGAAGCATATCCGACCATATAAACTATATATATTCTTGGTCAGTATGATGAGACGAGTCGATTAAGCTTTGTCCGTCTGTCCGTCTGTTTCTATGCAAACTAGTCCCTCAGTTTCAAAGCCATCGAGTTTAAATTGTGTACAGAGCTTTCTTTCTATTGCAGGCAGTATATATGTTGGATCCAACGGAATCGGACCACTACGTCATATAGCTGCCATAGGAACGACCGGTCCAAAAATTCGTCTTTGTGAGAAAAACTTTTTTATTTCTAAAGATATCTTTTTCAAATTTCAGAAAAATTGGGGCGACCGGTAGCGCAGTGTGTTGAGGCATCAGTCTCATGTTTGACTACCGGCGTTTCGGGTTCGAATCCCATCCGCGACGACGTTCGTGGCCATGGATGTGCAGGAGGTGCATGCTGACAACTGCATTCTCCGAAAGCAGCTTATGCCAACGAAACGTCAACTGGCCCACATGTAACAGTTGACGCGCTGTGCCCCACAAGGGGTTAGGGCAATTGAGTATAGTTAAATCACATTAACGAATTTGGTTGAATTCGGACCACTATGTCATATGGCTGCTATAGGAACGACCAGTCCAAAAATTCGTCTTTGTGAGAAAAACTTTTTCATTCCTAAAGATATCGTTTTTAGATTTCACACCAATCAATAGTATCTTTAGCTAAATCACATTCCCGAATTTGGATGAAATCGGACCACTACGTCCAATAGCTGCCATATGAACGACCGGCCCAAAAATTTGTTTTTGTGAGAAAAGCTTTTTTATTTCTAAAGGTATTGTTTTCAAAATTCACAATAGTCAATAGTATCTTTAGTGAAATCATTTTTCCGAATTTGGTGGAAATCGGACTACTCGATCATATAGCTGTCATAGGAACGACCGTCCCAAAAGCAAGTTTTTGTCAGAAAAACTTTTTTTTTATTTATGAAGATATCTTTACGAAATTGTACAATATATTATTCAATCGTATTGACTGCCAAGCCACGTTCCTAAATTTGGTTCAAATTGGTCCACTACTTCATATACCTCTTATAGAAACAGTGGAATCGGAACAAGTTTTACTACTAATTTCAAAAAGGCAAATATACCACAAACACAACGAAGGTGTTCTCCTTTTAATCGATTTTCTAACAATCAAAATATGTATTGTAATAAGAGATTACAAGTAATTAAACGAAATAAATGTGATTTCAATTGTCTTTAATTTGAGATTGAAATTATTACAGTGAGATAGTTCTTCTAATTTCAGAACAAAAACTGATCAATTTAATTTGCTGCAATTGAGTTCTTTCACAATATTTAGTTTCTTTCAGTATATACTACTTTGCCTTAACCCCTAGTGGGGCATAGCGCGTCAACTACTCCTGCGCGCCATCGTACCCTGTTCTGGACAATGGAACGCAACTCCCCAAAGGACTTACCCAGCACATGGCACTCCTTAGCCACAGATCGTCGCCATGTGATTCTAGGACTCCCTCTTGGTCGGCCTTGGTTGGAAATGGGGTTCCATTTCATGGCATGCAAAGCAGTGCATTTATCACTCTTCCGTAATGTGTGACCTATCCACTGCCATTTTCGCCTGCGTATCAATTCGTCGAATGGCATCAGACCCCTACGCCGACTTAGCTCTTCATAAAATTCGACGAAGACATGAGTTGACGAAAACTTGCAGCTTTCTGGTAACACTAACGAAAATTTTCTATGTACTGCTCCCATACAAAAGCACTGACAGCACCAGGGAGCGAAACAGGCCCAGCTTGGTCTTGATGCTGAGATAACTGTTTTGCTAGATTTTGGACAGCATGCCGTAGGCGCATTTAGCCTGGTTGATACGACGAGCGATGTCCTGCTCCGTACCACCATTTTCGGAAACAATGCTACCCAGGTAGATGAAGTTGTCCACCTACTCCACAGGCTGCCCATTAATATTGATGGCAATAGGTTTCGGATTTCTTTTTCGCAATGGAGGACTAAGAACCTTGGTCTTTTTGGTATTAATCTTTAGCCCAACGTTGCTTGCCTCCCTCTCGAGATCTAACGCCATTACGGACAGATCCGTGATTTTGTGGAAGAGTAGGCATTTGTCGTCAGCGTAATCAAGATGTTGTAGATAAGATGTCAAAGTCCATTGGACTCCTCTGTCTAGTCCGGATAGTGCTGCATGCAACACATCACCTATCACTATGAGGAATAGATTCGGTGAGAGGATGTACCCCTGCCGAACTCCACTGCGAATCTCAAAGTCCTCCGACACCTTACCTTCATGCTTTAATAATAGCCACAAGTTTCTCAGGGATGCCTCTCTTGCGCAAGGTCGCCTATATAAAATCCCGGTTCACACTATCGAAAGCTTTATCGAAATCGATGAAAAGCAAATGAAATGGAGATTCGTACTCAGCGCATTGCTCGATGATGATTCGCAAGGTGTTAATGTGATCGACACAGGAGAATCCGGATCGAAAACCAGCCTGCTCTTCGTCAATTGAGCTTTCTAAGTGGGCCTTTAGTCTTTCCAGGACGATTTTAACTATTATCTTGGCAACGGCAGGAAGCGCACAAATGCCTCTCCAATTATTGCAGTCTGTGAGTCTACCCTTCTTTGGAAGTTTGATGATCAAACCTTCCTTCCACTCAGTGGGAAAGGTCTCTGTATTCCACGCTTTATCAACAAGTGGGTGCAGCAAATCGGCAGTTACGCTTGGCGCTGCTTGATAAAGTTCGGCAGGGATACCGTCGAGTCCGGCGGCTATAACGGATGGTTTGGTGGGCATCCGAAGATGCTCGTGGGGATGGAGCCTAAGGTAGCATAATGACCGTGAAGGTCAGGCCGTGCCATCTAGCGAAGAAAAAAGGCAATTCGACATTCTCGCGCAAAATGTCCAATGCCACAATTATAACACTTTTTTGTTGTTTTAACAACACTTACATGTGGACGGCTTGCGCTTGAAAAATCTCGACTGGAGGTGGCTCGATATGACAGCAGCCTTTGTTCCTCCTCCTGCGCTAAGCGACTAGCCTCATTAACCGTCTTTGGGGCGACCTGAAGCGCAGTGTGTTGAGGCATCAGTCTCATGTTTTTCTACCGGCGTTCGTTTCGGGTTCGAGTCCCGTACGCGACGACGTTCGTGGCCATGGATGTGCAGGAGGTGCATGCTGGCAACTGTATTCTCCGAAACTAGTTTATGCCGACGAAACGTCAACTGGGCCACATGGAGCAGTTGACGCGCTATGCCCCACAAGGGGTTAGGGCATATTGAGAGTATAGTTTATTTCACCAATTTTATGTTCCTGTTTCACTTCATTGCTTCTGGATTCTAATATTCTCCTATGAAGCGTTTGTACCCTTTGTCTATATGATACTACAGACTCGGAATACCCTTGCTTTATACCCATGAGTTCCCGATGTAATTGAAGTGGGCTATGTGGCTCTCTTTAAATCATATTTATTTCATTTTTCAATTCATCCCAATTACTTATTTCCTTGTTCATAAGAATGATTTGGGCATCCTCCTTAATTTGGGTCTTAATAAACCTTAGTAATATGATTTTCTGTGGCTCTGAAGTCAACTCCATTGCCTGTGTGCAACTATTGTATTAACAAATCCAAACACTGCATCAGACTTCCCTTAGAAGGTTGGAATGAATTTGAAAAGCTCACTAAGCGAACACATCGTCCCAGTTATACATACAATGTTTAGGACCTTGAAATACGCTTTCTAAAGTGGAAACACTACTCAAATCGATCATGCTATTTTCTGCATCTGAATTTTCCAAGTCTTTCGCACTTTTCAAGAGTTCAGAGGAGTTTCCGAGAGGAAATCAATAAATTGATTATACGTTACAAATTTTATCCCTTCACCGCTCAAAATTTCAATTTCAATTCGATCTTTCGATTCAGATTCGAAAATCTCTTGTAAAGTGACTGTCTGAATAGATTCGTTTCGGCGAATCTTAAACTTGTCACACATTTGTATTCCTAATACCGTATTTTAATTAACAAAATTGAAATTTTCTCCTATGCTCATCAAAATCTACGATTCCGGTGAAAACAATAAATTTAAAAATTTTAATTGTGCTTACAGTACGAATAAGTTACAAATGACTCAGCGCTGACGCAGGAAATGTACAAAGACGAAGTAGATGATGCTGCATACGTCGTATTCGGTTTTTGATGATGGTTGCAAAAATTTAGATTTTCCACAGATTTATAACTTAAGCTGCTGCTACCTTAATTATCGTTGTTGCTCCAACTGTAACGCCACCGTTGTCCCGTTTAATTAATATCAAAAACCACGTTCCCTCAGAATAATCCCAACCCAACTGTAACGTTGAGTCATATGTCCGTTCGTCTCATCCGTTAACCAAATGGAATAAACGATTCAATTCGAAAAAACTCCAAACGAAAAATCACAGTCCCGTTTGATCGGTATAAAAACTGAGATTCTTCCCGATTGATCCGCTACACCGGCAATATCAGCACCAGTCTAACTGTAATGTCACAGCTCCGTTCGATCTGTATCAAATTCCAGGTTCTTCAAGAATTATCCGCTATTTCAGCAATATCGGGACCTCAGTGTCGCAATTCCGTTCAATCGGTATCAAATTCTAGGTTTTTGCCAGAATTAACCGCTACTCCAGCAATATCGGCACTTCAGCGCCACAGTTTCGTTCGTTTCCTACGTTAACCAGATGCATGTTTTTACGATCCTGAAATCACGGCAAATTACAGGCAAAGAGAAACAGTTTGTCTGAATTCGCGTCCCTGGGGATTGGGAGATTCGAATAATAAGAATACGGAACTTGCCGAGTTGTCCACAATTATTTCTTCGGAAAAACAGCAGAATGTTCTGGAGCAGTTAAATCCGTGAATACTGCTGTTAATCCCACCGCTGCCACCAATTTCTAAGTGTTATAAACACAAACCGTGCCTTTTCAAATATAAAGTAATTTTTATTTACAAATTGAGCGATTAAACAATGTTGACTGGTTGACTGCCGAAACGAGAGTGTCTCTAAATATGCGACGACCAACTTGACAGAATAACTGGTTATTCTGGTTCTATTACAATATTACAACTGTTGGTACAGCTAGATAGTGCATGTTGCCATGTTCTATCTAGCTGTCATTTTAACAAAATATTCAAAGCTTCGATATTTGTGTACATTTTATCATGTACTATCTTATCTTAACATATTCTTTTTTTTTAATGATAAGTTAGAAAGAGTTAACGAAATTAATCTTTAATTATGATTATTATTATTGTTTTTTATTTTATTTTTAGAGAAAAGGAAAATTTACGTTGATAATTTGTAAGAGAAAAGAAATTTAGGTTGATAATTATGTTGATATTGTTGATTGTTGTTCCTGTTGATTGTTGTCCCTAACTTCTGTGGGATGAATCAGGCTCCAATTCTTCTATCTTCAGCTGATACATAAGTGGCTCACAAAGCTGGGTGTCTTCTGCTCTTTTCGGGATTTATGGCATATAATGGCACCTCCAATAATCATAAGGATGAGTAGACTTCCAACTGCAACTGCGCATACTTTTTAGTCATTATGCCGCAATATTTCCGGGTGCTTTCCAGAAATTTGATCGATTTTCAGCTGAATCTGCTTTCTGAATTTCTCGCGATCATCCAATTCAAAATTCAGTGGTGCTGGCTTAATTTCGATTGGAGATAAGTCACGTGTCTCTTTAAGATCGCTAATGGTTGTCCAATTAACCTTCGTTACGAGCTGGTCGCTTCCAACTACTTGAAATTCAGTTGGGGGCGCCCGGTAGCGCCCGGTAGCGCAGTGTGTTGAGGCATCAGTCTCATGTTTGACTACCGGCGTTTCGGGTTCGAATCCCGTCCACGACGACGTTCGTGGCCATGGATGTGCAGGAGGTGCATGCTGGCAACTGCTTTCTCTGAAACCAATTTATGCCAACGAAACGTCAACTGGGCCACATGGAACAGTTGACGCGCTATGCCCCACAAGGGGTTAGGGCAATTGAGTATCAACAATCTCGAAATTCTACCAGACTGGTGGGGTGGGGAAGCATCGTTTCGCTAATATTGCATTTAAGCGTGATGAGATCATCTTGCCCTGATATTACGACGCCCAAGTCCTCCGTTATGCGAATGAGTCTGCTTTTCTTACTGGTATTCGTCTTTGTACACCAACCATCCTCATTTTCTACTGTCGCTATTTAACTCGCACAGGATGGAGTTTGTAGAAATGTCACGGATTCGTAGATATGTGGCCAAATCTCTTTTGCCTCTTTGGTAATGAACTACTTGGTTTTTCGGCATTCATGACGATGTGTTCGACCGGTTGGTCTGTTTGAAAGAAATATTACATTCCTGTTTCACTCAGCGTGCCTACTACTACTATCTCAGAGTATTGCTATTTGTATGCTAAAGGAATAAGATAGCTAAGTATGATTTTTCCGCCTTGTGTTCGTTTCTGGATTGCGCTATGTTAAAAGAGTATTTTCTTCTCTGTCACAGTGGGTAGAGTATTAGTCGGAATGTCACGACTTAGTTTTGCAATATACGAGTACTTCTCGAGTTCCTCAATCGGGGTTAGTTTATTGAGTTGTAAGTGTTTACTCAACAATTCGCTCATTGTGATCTGAAAACCAGAAGCATAGTCAGTAATCTTTTGTTCAAGTAAGATAAGTTGTTGATCTTTCATAACTCCATCTAGCTGAGTTTCTAGTTGATGGTACTCTATATCGGATAAGTTTAAGGCTAATTGTGCTACTCTGGTGCTTCTCTGTTCGAGAGATTTGATTTTACTGTTAAGTTGACTTCATAACCTGGATAAGTTACTGCTCCGGACATCAAAATTTGAGGGAAATATTTAGTCCCTAGCTTCAAAGCCCCGGATATTAAAGGTATCACTGCTGCCGCACGTTTGGTCTTTTGCTGATATTCCGATTGAAGAGTTTGTTGAGTGGTTTTTTCTTCAGCATGAAGTGCCATTTCGAGACTTTTGCAATGGTTTCAGATACGATCATTTACTTTAATTTGCGACTCACAAAATACTGAAAACTCTTGCGTCTGATCACTGATCAGTTCTAGATCGTGGTTTATATACCTATAGATTGAAGTTTCCACATCGAATTTTAAATCAAATGCTTTAACTTGAGCGGATCTGATAGTAATTCCTTTTGGTCTGTTAAGAACCTTAACATTAAAAAACTTGATTTTATTTGTCGGTTGAGCATTTTTCATTGTGATTAGAAAGCAAGCCAGCACCATCATCGCTTTTGAAATCGTAATACCTGTTGTGGTTTTCATTGTTTTCCGTAGTTCCCGATTTTTCACAACAACATGTTCGCTATTCTCTCCCTGCGTTGAAACTGCAGTTTTCATTGAGCGCGTAATTCTTCGCTGCGGCCTATGTTGAGCTTCCGGATCGTCAAAGTTGTCGGGGTGCTGTGGGTTATCACTTGATTTGTCTTGATTGATGTCAGGCAGGAGAGGGACAAGTTGATGTACAGCTCGGTGGACATTGCTTCGGTTAGCAGTTTTCAATAGCACTTGCCTTACTACGCCCTTTGAATCTGGATAAATTTCTGTTACTCTAGCCATTTTCCATGTAAGAGGCGGGCTACTTGGGTCCTTCAGTACAACTAAATCTCCCTCTACTAGTTGTCGACCATTTTGCTTCTACTTATATCTATTTTGTAAACAAATCAAATATTCGTTTTAAATTTATCCCTGAACTGTTTTTGTAGCTTCTGTATTTGAAGCCAATTCTTGGTTGCTGGAAATTTTTCATTCATTCCTTTCCCCATCGGCGGGGCAATGAAGCTTCGTTGAACGACAAAATGAACCGGGGTTAATACTTCTACATTGGTCATATCGTCTGGTAATGGTGATAGCGGCCTGATATTGATTATCGCCTCCCAACCACAAACAGCTGTATGAAAGTCCTCGTAACTCAAATTGGATACCGACGGCATGCGTTTAATAAATTTTTTTAAACTGCCCACCGCTGCTTCGAAGAGTCCTCTAAAATGACTGGCTCGTGGGGGATTATAAATCCATAGTATCCTTTTGTGTGCCAAACTCTCTTCGCAATTTGCGGTAAGTTCTTCCCAAGCCTCCTTTAAGATCTTAGCGGATCTTAGTAAATTGGTTCCATTGTCTGATCTTATCGTCTTGGGTTGACCTTTTCTACTCATAAATCGACTTAGCGCAGAGAGGTATAAATTTGTGCTGTGGTCTAAACAAATCTCGAAACGGATCATCTTGGTAGACATACAGACGAATACACAATACGTAAATCTTCATAGGTTTGGCGAATTTAAGTGGACTTGCCTTTATTTGAAAAGGACCGCATAAGTCTGTGCCTACATTCTCAAAAACATACATAATAATTCCAGACTTTTTCTCTATGATAGGTTCCAATGAGGAAAGCCAATGTCGCACTTCAGTTTTTTGTCCCTTGTTAAGTCTGCTTATCTGCTTTCCGAAAAGTTCTCGCTGATGACATCGTATAATTGCAGTTTCCGCTTCTTCGAGTTCAACCACATGCAATGTTCCTTTGGTTTTATTTCTCCATCTCAAACATCTGACGGTAATGTTGATACTCTTTCAATGAAATGCGTATCAATAATTTCGTCATTCGCTTCGACTATTGCAAAATGTGACACCGTTTTATTTGATGCGGTTATGTATGGTGTCTCTGGTGGTTTTCCTTTAAGAAATTTAGGACCTGTGAACCATAATGGGTGAACAGCTAACGGATCCGGCGTAAGTCCCCTAGATAAACAGTCTGCTGGATTCTTCTTAGAGCTAACACGATGCAGTGCTTCGGGACTATAATTACTTTGCGAAATTTGTCACACAAATATGACATTTGCCAAAAATAAAGTACAGAATTCCAAGAACAGGCAAAATTAAGCTCTCCACAAACCAGCGCGGTACGCGGTAGCGGTACGGTACATCGGTACGGTACAGCGATACTCAGAGGTAGCAGCGTACCGCGTGCACATTCAAACCACCGCGTTACAAGCACGGTACCATCGAAAGTGCCTTCTGCGGCACATCGCGATAAAAAGTGCCCGCTGCGATACAAAAGTCCAGTACCGCAGCTTTGCCGCGGGACCCTTTGGCAAGGTGAAAAGGACTTTTTTGGGCATGAAGCGGGATATGGGCGGTATGGGTGTTCGGGGCGAAAGGAGGAGTGCGCAAGAGCGCTGGTGAACGTATTTTAACCCTTGATGAGGCGAAAAGGAGACTTTTGTACATGAAGCGGAACATGGGGAATATGTTTTTCGCGTGATTCGAGGTGAATCGAGTGCACAGGAGTGCTGGTTAAAACATTTTAGCCCTTTGGAGTGGTGAAATGGACATTTTTGTACATGAAGCAGGATAAGGGCGATATGGGTGTCGCGTGATTCGAGGTGGAAGGAGAATTGCACAGGAGTGCTAGTGAAAGCATTTTAACCCCTTGGAGAGGTGAAAAGGACTTATTTGGGCATTAAGCGGAAAATGGGCGATAAGGGTATTGCGTGATTCGGGGTGAAAGGAGTGGTGCACAGGAGTATCGGAGAAAGCATTTTAACACTTTGGCATGACGAAATGGACCTTTTTGTACATGAAGCGGAACATGGGCAATATGGTTATCGCGTGAATTGATGCGAAAGGAGGAATGCAGACGAGTGCGAGTTAAAGCATTTTAGCCCTTCGGCGTGTCGAAATGGACATTTTTGTGCATGAAGTGGGATATGGGCGATATGGGTATCGCAATATTTGGGGTGAAAAGAGAAGTGCACAGGAGTGCTGGTGAAAGCATGTTAACCGTTTGGTGTGGCGAAATTGACCTTTCTGTACATGAAGCGGGATATGGGCGATATGGGGGTCGCGTGATTCGACGTAAAAGGAGGAGTTCACTGGAGTGCTGGTGAAAGTATTTTAACTCTTTGGTGAGGCAAAAATTACCTTTTTGGACATGAAGCTGTACAAATTCGTGATCCAGATACGCTTTGTGATGACATAATGCGGTGTTTACTCGATTTCGGTAAGATTACTATGTCCGTGTCGCCAAGTGGTTTTTGCGATTTTAATTTGGCACTTTTTTGACGTAGCTACCTCAACGGGGAGTGTGTGGAGAAAATGTGGGACGGAAGTGGAGTTGAAAACGAATTGAATTGAATTAAACGCTTTAGCGTTGACACAAGCATACTTTTGAACTTGGAATGAAATCTAGGAAATACGGGTGTCTATGAATTGGGATGATGAGGCCAGTACTCTGTAGTGTTGTTCAAGGCGTTTTTCACCCTATAGTGTTGAGATGAACACATTCATGTACATAAAGAGAAATCTAAGAAATACTGGTGTCGTCTGCATAGGGGTGATGAAGCTAATGCAATGGAATGTTGTTGATGGTCTTCTTATCACTTTCGTTTTGATACCAGATATCAAAGCGATATTGAGGTTATATCAAAGTGATATAAAATAAAAGCAATATCACAGCGATATTAAAGCGATCTCGAAGCGAAAAACGAGAAAACGTCCAACCTAAATTGGGGAAAACAAATACCAATTTTCCCGGTTAATTTCAGCCAATCATTTTTTATTCGAATCTAAATTTCTGAATTAAACAACGATTGTATAACTTGGAAATTCAAATATTCAGTGTATGAAATTCTGAACACAACCAATATCTTCTTTTCAGCACAGATATATACATGATCCAATATTTTTCCCAACAAGGGTAAAGTTTCCGTGTCATTTTCTTTTTTTTTTTAAATTTTCCTTGAAAACACCTTGACGTTGTCACGCAAAAACTTAGGTAGTGCCGTGTACGAGATATTCGCGTGCACTATTTCGTTTTCAAAACGAAAGTGTGCATATGCATTATTACGTATGGACAGTTTCGGCATGCACTATATTTCGGTGCCCCGTGTGATTCAATGCTTAGATTAGCGGTCGTTCAGCGATTTGTTCGTTGTAAACTGAACACATCTGACGATATATGGTCGGCAACCCTTTGAAATGTTTAAGCGATATCAACCCTCAATATACATAGACCGACTTCTAACGCTCGCTCAAACAGCGGAATCAAAAAGGCTAGCCCTTCCCTACTTGCCACTCTCCACAACATTCAGACCTTGCTACTATCAGCACCTCCACAAACCTCCACAACGCCCCAACTCGAAAATCATATTTATGGATTTGTATTAATCTTTGTAACAGGAAATCGTCGTAGTCGTCAGAAACCAGAAAATACTATACTGTCGCATTTGATCAGTTGATAATAGTGTTCAGCACTAGTCAGGCGTATTCGTAATGCCAAAGGGTTAAAATGCTTTCACCGACACTTCTGTGCACGCCTCCTTTCACCACGAACCACGCGGCATCCATAACGTTAAATGCTTTAACCAGCACTCGTCTGAATTCCTCCTTTCATATCGACTCAGGCGACAACCATATTGCCAATGCCAAGTCCCGCTTCATGTACAAAAAGTCCACTTCGCCACGTTAAAGCGTTAAAATGCTTTAACTAGCACTCATCTGCATTCCTCCTTTGACATCGACTCATGCGAGAACCATATTGCCCGTGTTCCCCTCCATATACAAAAAGGTCTATTTCGCCATACCGAGGGGTTAAAATGCTTTCACCGACACCCGTGTGCACTCCTCCTTTCATCTCGAAACAGGCGGCACCAATTTCGCCCATGTACCGCTCCTTGTACAGGAAGGTTCATTTCGCATCGCCAAAGGGTTAAAATGCTTTCACCAGCATTTTTTTGCACTTCTTCTTTCACCTCGAATCACGCGACAGCCATATTGCCCATATTTCGCTTTATGTACAAAAGGGCCCTTTTCGCCTCTCCAAAGGGATAAAATGTTTTAACCACCACTCGATTGCATTCCTCTTTTCACATCTACTCATGTGACAACCATATTGCCCGTGTTTCGCCTCATGTACTAAAAGGTCTATTCGCCATGCCAAAGGGTTAAAATGATTTCACCGACTCTCCTGTGCACTCCTCCTTTCACCTCTACCCAGGCTACGTCGTATTGCCCAAATACCCCAACTCCCATTTCTAACATTGGATCGCGTCGCAGACGCGCCGCGAATTGCAATCGACCCGTGTGCGGTGCAGGGCGTCGCTCGTCGTGTGGGAATTCAGACGAGCAGAGTTCGAATCGCAGACGTGACGAAAATCAGACGACCCGTGTGCGGAGGCACTAAGAATCCGTAATAACACCCATACCTAATACCGGATCGCGTCGCAGACGCGCCGAATTGCGATCGACCCGTGTGCGGTGCAAGGCGTCGCTCGTCGTATGGGATTTTAGACGAGCAGAGTTCGAATCGCAGACGTGCCGAAAATCAGGCAACCCGTGTGCGGAGGCACTAACTCTATCGAACAAAATGCGAAAAAGTGAACAAAATAGCTTGAGCAACTTTTTTCTTCCAGCACTGTATACACATGTTGGGCGCGGAAATCATTTATTCGCATTGTTTTTTAATGTTGAAAATGTATAGTGTTTCTGTTAGATTAGACTACTTTATTCAATGAAAATGACATTATTACGTAAAGAATTTACAATTTGCATCGTAAATATGTTACACTTAAAGCTAGCGAAACAGCATTTATGTTTGTGCGATACTGTGGGGAGTGTTGTGATCCTTTAAGCGGGAAGCGAACGGAGCCCACACAAGAGACTATTGTGAATCAACAATCTCTTGTGTGGGCTTCACTCGCTAAACATGAACGCTCGCTGCGCTCATTCTGGGTGCAACAGATTTACAATACACTGTTTCAAGCTCAAAAACTATGTGAAGATATGCTTTGCGCAACATGTATATATTGTAAAAGAGTGAGGAGGCTACATCATTATCCAACAATTTGATTGGATTGAGCCTTCATCCGTTTGCGGCCAAGACGCCGATGACCCCCGAATCTGGTTTAATACACCGACAGATCACTCGTCAGTTCCTGCCTTCGATCTGCCGGTGTAAGGAACCAAGCAATTTACTTGGACTGGGCACCTGGTGCCAGGTGCCAGGTGGACACTTGCGTTTCTACACCCCACTATAACAGGAGGGTACAAATTATGTTCAAAACGAAAACGATTACGTTTTTATCCTAAATTAAGCCCATTCGTTGTGAAAGAGTGAGAGAGAGGAGGCTACATCAAGATCTTGAGGAGGATCACCGATATTTTATCGACATCGATGTTGCTTTTTGAAACTTCGATGTTTTCGGGTCGATGTCGATTGTGTCGATAGTGGAACATAGAGATCGTATTTAAGGAAATGAAATTCCCGAAAAAAAACTTGAACGCTTGAATACCAGTAATTTATCTAAATTTAAATTTAGTCTCGCAGGACTAAGCAACGTCGAAACAACTGAATTCGTGGTTGTTACCACTAGGTTGATTAAGTAACAAAATATGAACTATATTTGGTGGGCGTCCCTTTTATTACTTACTTTACTAATAAGAAACGAATGAACTGAATGAGTAAATCCCTATTTAATTTTCGGATCATTCCAGTCGGATTTAATACCTACCCAAATGCGAGTACATTAAAAAGTTCCCTGTGTATACACAACAGTTATTTTTTTAGTAAAATGGTGTATTCCTTAGCTTAATCATAATCACCATATAATTAAGCATTGTTACGTTAACATGATAGTCTTGAAGAACAATGTGGGACTTTCTGTTTTGTTGTTTGTATGTATATACAATTAAAATTTCCACTGCGAGTTACATTAATATCTTCACAAGAATACTCAGTTTCAGTTGCTTTTAGTTAGAATATGAATAGTAGGGTAACAGTTGTACAAATCATTCTATCTCGGTTGTAAATAGTGAGAACTACCAACCTACTTGACAGAATTGGGTCTTAAAATTAATTAAGTTTTTGTTTTCAAGTCAAATTTTTAGTGATTTGAATGAATTAAAAACTTATGAACAATACTAAGCTTTCATGCACAATTCATTTTGTTGTTGTTTTTCTAAGAACTATGGGGTTGACCCAATTTCTGTGAACGCTAGTCTCAAATGTTTTTATTTATGAGGTATTTAATTTATTAATGGTATGAGTTCTAATTATTTAAATCATCTGCTTTTTTTCTTGTATTTATCTACAATACAATACAGCAACTGTTCAAATATTAAACTTGACCGGCCGTTTAAATCAATTGAAGCAAGTCATTATCATTTTGAATAGATATAATTATTTAATCAATGCGAAAAACTTCTATTTGGAAATCATCAATTAAAAAATTCCAGTTTTCTTTTAATTTTTTATACGCGACTGAACTCGACGGTTTCAAACAAGAAATACTCCTTTTCAAAGTTATATTCAAAACATTTTCCTTTGTATAATTGATACAAATAAAGACATCTGACATCTACACTCAGCGGCACGAAATATGGCCCAAACCACTGCCATCTTTACAAACAGACCGGACTGTCAAAGCAATGACAAGCAGTGAATGTAAAGAAAGTGAAGAACAAGAACGCGTGCGGTCGACTTTGTAAAATTTTGCGATTTTGTAATGAACCACCTGTAATGAACCATATTATAGTCTGGTAGTGCTGCTTCCTCCGGCAGATCTAGCACCTGATGAGTAAGGATCTGTAGGTGGTACGAAACCAGAGGCCGAGGGTCCCATTACACCTGGACCCCAATACGAGCGAGTTATGGCACCCACTGTTCACCAATACTATCATAACATAATATGTAGTGCTGTTAAAGTGAATTTGCTATTTCAGTAGGAATATTGTTAACTCGTTTATTGTAAACCGTTAATAGTAAGATTGATCTCACCATCATCACTTCTATTTTGTCCAGTGAACTGTCTAAACATATATTCCGGAATAAAGTTATATTTTTTACTTTGAAAATCGTTATAATTTTAATTTTTATTAAATACGAAACTTACGTACATATATAACTGGCGCAGTCTTGTGAGTCGCAAATCGAAAGAATATCGATTAATTGCGACAGAACCTACCAATAACTATCTCAAAGGTTTATTGAGATATCATAATTGACCGACGACGCAACGCGGCGATTCATTGGAGAAAATGTTCATGGCGTTCATCCTATGTTACATATCGAAGTCAGTTTGCACCCGTTTCTAAGAAAATTCGACCGAATCTTTCATCGAGTACAAACAGGCAAAATGATGTCGATTTTTGCACATCAACGAGCTGTAACCAGCTTTATGTATCATCGTTTGAGCATCATCTTTAATCAGTGTGATTCTTCCTGGGAAAATGTGTCGTGTATTTTCTACACTGCCGGCTGTTCACCGTTAGAAAGTGGCACTTCATTCAAACACGTTGAGAACGACGGATTATCGTTCCAGTGGATGAGACCCAAATGTGGATTAATTGCAGTTGACTTGAAGTTCTCAAAACTCTCCATGCAAACGATGGATCATTGCATTTCAGTTGTATTAAGCAAGTATCAATTACTCGTATACGTTTTGCATATTTTCCCTCTAAACCCTAACCAATCCCTTGTATGTATGTCTTCCCCAAAAATAACCGCAAAAATAATTGTAAAATTTTGTTTTCAAATTTGCAAGTCAAACCTGAGTGTTTTAGTGAATGACCCGAAGTTAACAAAGAAAATATATACCCAGAAATTCATAATTTAATAAATCGATGCTTTTATGCAATATAAAATAAATTCATTAGACAAGTACGAAAACGAGTGTCATAAACATTAAAACTAATTTCGAATATTTTAATAATATAATATTTTAAAGTGCATCAAACGAATCGAACGAAATAGCTGTTATGCTTTTACGACCAAAAATTATACTTGTGGACAATGTTAAATTTTTTTGTAAACGATAGCTTACACAAATGATATGGCAACGGGTAAATCATCACTTGCAGTAATCTAAATATTATTGCGATCTGCTAATGAAGGGCTAGTTTACTTCGGAATTCTCAGTTTCAGTTTTCAGAAGTCAGTAATTGTGACTTTCTATGTTCAAAATTCTGGCATTGTATTAAACATAAAAATTCACTCCGCAAATATCCATTAATTTATGAATCAAAAGTGATATTCATGTTTCGTTTGAGGAACCGATCGCATAGGCAATTCAAAACTTTTTCATCTTCAAACCTACTCCTCCTTAACTAATACAATAGATATAGTAAATCAAGTTGATATACTCGTATATACCATTCCAATCCATAACAAAACTTTGCTTGGATAAAAACCTCCAAATCGAGTCCTCAAGAGTAGAAAGAGGAATATTATGAGAAATCTATCAGCAATGCATTACTTCGAAGGCTCGACCGATCAAAAATAATTTGTTTTGTTTAATTTCTGTATTGAGCAGCCCGACTATGGATTGTAAACAATAACTACTTTTATGATAAACTTCTCATAATTGCCAAACAGACAGCATACCCAATGATATTCTTCCGAAATTGATAATGCCGGTTTTGGGTTACAAAGTTTGATAAGCAAAAATACTCCCTTGTTGAATTTTACTGGCTTGGCTTTATTAATTTCAGGATATGTACCTCGTATATATATATTATATAAAATATATATGAATACTCTCTATAATTATTAAGAACACCATTATATCCCAAAGTCAAAGTTGTATTGGAATTGAAACAGACGTACAAAAGCATAATATAAACAAATTCAAAAATCAACCCGAACATTTAAAAACTATTAAAGACATAAAGGGAAAAGTATGTAAATACAATAATTATGGCACTATGTTAGTAAAACAACGAATTCCATAATTCTGAGATAAATATAGATATACGCTTTGCAGTATTCATTTGGAACAAACATTATTGGAAATTATATTACTTGCCTAATAATACTAATGTACATAATTAAATACTACAGTGATTGACTTTTTGTTAAAAGATATGGATAGCTTAGGAACATCCGAAAATTAATATTTATGTTAAATTCCAAAGACATCTCCTTTCAAAAAGGGTGAAATAATTTAATCTGTCTAATAAATTGTGTTTTGTATATATCACATAAAATAATACTATTTTGGTTTATGAACAAAATATAATCTTTTCCGTAAAATATAAATGCATAAAGAAATAAAACAAAAGTTCAATTCAATTTAGGCTTTCATCTTTAATGCGAAATAGCTTTGAAATTTACAAATTATGATAAAGAAAAAATATAAATGTAGCAATGGTCAATTAAAATATACCATCATTTATACACATTATCATTGTTATCAAGTATCCACCTGTGTTAACCAAACTCGACCAGATTCCTAATACCCATCCCTATAATATGCAAATGAGAGGGAAAATAGAGTAGCCGACTATCAATTATCCTGAACATCATCGACAACATTTCAACTGGTGTTCGCTTTGTCAGATATTTTCCGTCGCTCACCACTTAAGGGGGGAGGAGTTATGGCACCCACTGTTCACCAATACTATCATAACATAATATGTAGTGCTGTTAAATTGAATTTGCTATTTCAGTAGGAATATTGTAAACTCGTTTATTGTAAACCGTTAATAGTAAGATTGATCTCAACATCATCACTTCTATTTTGTCCAGTGAACTGTCTAAACATATATTCCGGAATAAAGTTATATTTTTTACTTTGAAAATCGTTATAATTTTAATTTTTATTAGTCCGGAAGGCGCAACGGTTAGCACGTTCGCCTTCAACGCACTGGGCCCCGGTTCGATTCCGGGGATTTACGTGTCGGACTATGAGCCCACTCAGCTGTTAAATGAGTACCCATTATGGGGTAAATAACTCGGTTGAGCGTATTGCTGATCACATACCTCTGCACAAAAACCGTCACGATCTAGAAAATGAGATGATGCTAACTCATCTCGAGGCCGTGGTTCAAATTGGACTGTTGCGCCAGTTATTTATTTATTAAATACGAAACTTACGTATATAACTAGCGCGACGGCAAGCCAGCCATTACATCCTTATCGCTTCATTTTTTTATTCCCCATTTTTGCCTCCCTTGTTTGTATTGTCTTCCCCAGGCCTATGAATTTTCTTTAATACGTAAAGGACAGGGGCAACGAGCGGCGAAAACCCCGCCCACATCTCCCGAACTGAGCTACAGCAAACATAGGCCGCTGCTTAGCTCGTTGAGGGGCCTTTTTCTTTGCCAGATGGCACGGCCCGACCTTCACGGTCGTTATGCTTCCTAAGGCTCCGTCCCCACGGGCATCTTCGGATGCCCACCAAACCGTCCGTTACAATTTTCGTGCGTAAAAGTGAGTTTAGTGTCGCCATTTTAACTGCAATTGAAACTAGCGCTTGTCAGTGGCATGTGAAAGTGAAACATATGTGAGCACCGACCAAAATGAACTGCTCGAAAGTGCGCGAGACATAAGTGTGGTTATAAAAGTGCGAAACGGGAAATTCGCATTTATCATTAATTTGCCGGCAATTTGGCTAATGTGGGACTAATCCTCGTTTCGCACTTTCATAATCTCGCACTTTTTAACAGTCCATTTCGCTCGGTATTTCACGGCACTTTACGTTTTTCTCACTTCTACATGTCACTGATAACCACTACTTTTATTTGCACTTGGAATCGCGACACTAAACTCACTTTTACGCACGAAAATCGCGAAATTTCAACGGGTGACCGCACGTGTTTACATATGGTTGACTGCTTGTCATGTTGTCGGTGCTTTGACAAACAGCTGACCTTCCGGCCTGTTAGTAAAGATGGCAGTGCCCAAACATAAAAAATTCGGTAACGGGATTATTTGCTATCGCATATGAAAATTTCAAGTGGCAGTTTGCCAAAACGTTTGGTTTTGTTGATTTACGAGGGTTAGCACGTTGGGGGGGGGGGGGGGGGGGGGGCTTGTAGCTCAGTACGTTGAGGCGTCTGATGTCTTATGCTACCGGTCAACTATGGGTTCGAATCCCACCCACGTCTCGTGGCCATGGATATTTGTGTAGCCTTGCCTCTGTGGTGTGGGGCATAATACAATAATAAGACACAATATTTACCAACTTATTGCAGCTATGCGGCTAAGGTACACACTAGGCGTGTCTTTTTTTTTCAAAAACCATGTAGAGCAGAGCAGATTAAGACCACACAATTACACTAATAATTTGATCTGAGCTGCTCTGGATAAAACGTCAGTGCAAGAATGCTGCTCGGTTATCCAGGTCAAGGGTAGCTAACCCGAGCTTTTGTGCAAAGAAAAACGATGTTTCTGACCCATACAGGGTAAAAGCATGTATTTGACATGAAATGGATTTTGTCTGAGATAAAGTTTGGATTTTAAGTGGTGGCATAATACCACTGTTCGAAAAATATTAAAAACAAACTTTATTCTATTACATTGAGAGCAAGCATTGAACCTATCAAATGAAACTACTAACCTACCCCCCCCCCCCCCAAACAAACAACTTTGGGGGGGGGGGGGGCAAAGATATTAGGGAGGCCCGCGGCAAACTAAGGAAGCTCTTCTTCTATAACGGCAAGCTTACGGGATGAGGCATGGATCGAATATTGGAATTCACTAAAAGTATGGAATTCACTAAAAGTATTTAAAAAACAACTAAGGGCGGCTAAGCGGAACAGTTGAAGAGACTTTTGCAGCCAAAATGCAAGTAGGGCAGAGGCATCAAGGTTAATAAAAGTAGTCTCAACAAATCCAGTACCACCCATTACCTTCAGGAAAAAAAGGGGGGTGGACAGAAAACAGCGCAAAAACACTTGGCGAAAATCTTAACACCCATTACCCTAACTGTGAGGACCACCATCCCCTCGCTATACGGCCAGAGATAGTGAATGGCGGCGAAAAATGAAACAATGTCCCAGGGCTATTCACGTGCTGACGTGTAAGATGGGCGATAAGTTCATTCGACGCGTTAAAATCGGCAGGTCCCAACGGAATTAAACCTACAGGCAAACACCCATGGACGCTATAACATCCTAGGTTGTTGCCATACTAAGGTGATGTCTCCAACTAGGCTATGTTCCTCTGGCATGGAGGGAATCTGGAGTGGCCTTCATCCCCAAATCAGGCAAGAGCAGCCATATTAATTCTAAGGATTTTAGACTAGTCCGTCTAACATCTTTTTTTCTAAAAACGATGGAGAAGTTTATAGATGGGTACATCAGGGATATTATTGACCCAGCGTTTACGGAAAATTGCAATGAATGAATACGCTGATGAACTTTCGTTCGAATAATAGCTAAGTCGTGAATTCAATTTATGCAATGACGTAAGGTCATTACCGTGCTTATTTACTTTCTTTTGCTTCCGCGTAAAAGTAACGTCGACCAGTTAGAAATCACTCACCATGCGAAGTGGTAACGTTTCTAAATAACAAAATTTATAGCTTCTAACTTTTCTAATTTTTTGATTGTCGCCACTTGTTTGTGGAACAAAAGTTAGGGGACGGTTTCGTTCCTTTTTTTTCATTTGGCCCGTCGAGCAACCACAGCTCCGTCGTTTTTGGTCCGTCGAGAAACCACAGTTATCAACTCGAGCCAATTCCGTTATTGGTCCGTTGAGTAAACTACCAAAGTTATCAACTCGAGCCAATTCCGTTTTCTGGTCCGTCGAGTAAACTACCAAAGTTATCAACTCGAGCCAATTCCGTTATTGGTCCATCAAGCAACAAATAAAACTATCACCTCGAGCCAATCAAGTCATTATTCCGTCGAGAAACGAAGTCTTGAGCCAATTTCGTTATTGGAATATCAAGCAAATAGTAGGGTAAATACACGCGATTGTTGCAAACAATAAAAAGTGAAAAGTGGTAGTACTAGTGCAAAGACAGTGTTTTGGTGGGTTAACATCAAGACAAAAACTGTGCAAGTGGAGTGAAACCAAAGTTTTAACAGTGAAGTAATAAAGGACAAAAAAAAACAGCACCACTCCACAACCACCAGACAAGTAAGTACTAGTAATTAAAGCTCCTACCATTAATTATACCCTAGACTTATAGTATAGGGTATATTGTCTTTGTCACGACGGAAATATGTAACACCTTAAAGGAGGCTCCGGAGGTATAGCAATGTATATATATAAATGATCAGGGTCACCTCCTGATTCGATTTAGCCATGTCTGTCTGTCTGTCTGTCTGTCTGTCCATCTGTCTGTCTGTCTGTCCGTCTGTCTGCCCGTTCGCACGATAACTTTCGATAAAATGAAGCTAGAGCCTTGAAATTTTGGTCAAATGTTGGAAGTGTGATCTAATTGGATGGTATTGCAAATGGGCATGATTAGGCCAAGAGAACGCCTACCTCCTTTACATATGTAAAATACATAAATGTATCTATAACTTCCGATTAAAGAAACATGCAAAGCTCTAGCTTTGGTAGATTACTCATGAAGGTAATCTCATACTCTCCTGGGAAAATAAAACTGATAAGTTGAAAACTAACGGTAATTTTCTTACAAAGAACCCCGTACTACCCTACTTTTCAGGTTTTTTGTCTATAACTTCTGAACCAATTGACGTAGACACCTGATTTTTGGCGTGTAACCTTGAAGTGAGAAGTTGCTTAAGATTATGTAAGTTGGGCATAATCAGATCAAAGGAACGCCTACCTCCCCTACAAATTTCCAAAAAATTAATATTCCTTTAAATACGATAACTTTCGAAAAAATGATATTAGCAAGTTGAAAATTTGAAAGAATGTTGCTAATAAGACCTACTTTGTTGGTATTGGAAATGGGCAAGATCCGACTCAAGGAACCCCCACCTCCCCTACAAATGAAACTTCAAATAAGCGATAACTTTTGATAGAATGAAGCCAGCAACTTGAAATTTTGGTCAAATGTTGAAAGTGAGATTGAGTTAGTTGGCATTAAAGATGGGTAAGATCCGACCTAAAACGGCGGGCTAAGAACCTGGGTCTTGTTGGTATTAATCTTTAGCCCAACCTTGCTTGCCTGCCTCTCGAGATCTAACGCCATTGCGGACAGATCCATGATTTTGTGGGAGAGTAGGCATATGTCGTCAGCGTAGTCAAGATGTTGAAGATAAGATGTCAAAGTCCATTGAATTCCTCTGTCGAGTCCGGATAGGGCTGCATGCAACACGTCGCTTATCACTATGAGGAATAGGATCGGTGTGAGGATGCACCCCTGCCGAACTCCACTACGAATCTCAAAGTCCCCCGACACCTTACCTTTATGCAAAACGCGACATTTCGCGCCGCCATAGTTTGCCTTAATAATAGCCACAAGCTTCTCAGGGATGTCTCTCCTGCGCAAGGCCGCCCATATAGAATCCCGGTTCACACTATCGAAAGCCTTTTCGAAATCGATGAAAAGCAAGTGAAGCGGAGAATCGTATTCAGCGCATTGCTCGATGATGATTCGCAAGGTGTTAATGTGATCGACACAGGAGAATCCGGATCGAAAACCAGCCTGCTCTTCATCAATTGTTCTAAGTGGGCCTTTAGTCTTTCCAGGACGATTTTAGCTATTATCTTGGCAACGGCAGGAATCACACAAATGCCTCTCCAATTATTACAGTCTGTGAGGCTACCCTTCTTTGGAAGTTTGATGATCAAACCTTCGTTCCCCTCAGTGGGAAAGGTCTCTGTATTCCACGCTTTATCAACAAGTGGGTGCAGCAAATCGGCAGTTACGCTTGGCGCTGCTTGATAAAGCTCGGCAGGGATACCGTCAAGTCCGGCGGCCTTTCCTCGTTTTAGTGCAATAATTGCAGTGACTATTTCCTCTTTAGTCGGGGCAGTGGACCGTATACGCACATTCTGATGGTTAGCTAAACTTCACCAGAGGTTACACGGTTCAAGACCGCGGCGAAGTGTTCTTTCCACCGCCTCATTTGATCTTCTTCCAAGATAAGTAGCTTTCCATTACTATCTTTCACCGGATGTTGGCAGGAGTTACGACCACCTGTAAACTCCTTGATGACACCGTATACGGCGTTTAAGTTATTACTTCTTCCGGCTTCTTCTGCTGAGGCTAAAAGAGAATTGGCATGAACTCTTTTATCGCGTCGCACACTACGCTGAACTTCTCGAGCTTTCTGACGGTAAAGGAGTTCGATGCTGCTTCGATTGTCGTCTGATGCTGCAAGTCCTTTCTTTCAACAATCCGCTGCCATGAAGCGTCGGACATCCAGGGCTTATTCCGGCAATCCGGGTTTGGGCCAAGGATGGTATTTGCGCTATCAATGTACGCATTTTTTATGGCATCCCAATTTTCGTTTATGTCACTATCTGGGTGACTAGTTATCTCAGCCGCTTTTTGCGCAAGATTGTCATTATATTGTTGTAAGACAGCTGGATTTTTTAATCGAGCGGTGTTGAATTTGCGGCGCCTGGATCTTTCGTCGCTGGGGCGGCGCACGGCTGCAATACGCAATCGAACATTAGCGATCATAAGATAATTGTCTCTTCCCATCCCAATATCGGCACCCTTCTTGTTTCGCACGTCCAGGAGGCAACTCTTGAATCTTTTACTAATGGCAAAATGATCGATCTGATTTTGTGTTCTGCGCCGATCAACAGAGGACCAACTGATTTTGTGGTGGTCCTTATGCTCAAACATAGTACCACCGATGGAGAGACTGTGAAAGTTGCAGAACTCTACAAATCTTTCACCGTTGTCATTACGATCACCAAGACCGTGTCTCCCCATCACATGTCTGAGCCCATAGTTATAATGTCACCTTTAGGTATTCTGCTCTGAACGGCGTTTAGTTCTTCGTAGAAGGAGTCTTTTGCCACATTGTCGGGTTCAGTAGGGGCATAACATTGTATAATTGAGATGTTCCTCATTTTGGTCCGGAACCTGGCGGTCAAGACTCTGTCAGAGACCGGCTCCCAGGATAAGAGACAGTTTCGCGCGGCTCTGGTTAAAAGGAGCCCCACACCTGACTCACGACGACTACCGGTAGCTTTACCGAAGTACAACATTACAGTGCTGCCCGTTGGAGAGATAAATTCTCCGCTGTTCCACCATCTTATCTCACTAACTCCTAAAATATTTAATTTGTACCTCAGAAATTCACTCTCTAATTGAAGAAATCGTGCGTGGAGAGTACGCACATTCCAGAATCCAATCTTTGTCATTGTACGATAGCCAAAAGTCGTAACCGTTGAGTCAGTCCTTATCCGAGGCATAGTTGACGTTTCGTTAGCATATAAAGATTTCGGATAGTGCAAGTTGCTGGCATACACATCCTGTCCTTTGATTGTCGGTTTTAACGACAGGCCCTCAAAGGGAAAGGCCGTGGTATTCTTTTTTTTACACCCCACACCACAGGGGGACCTCAACCAAATCATCGCACCGCCATCACTGGCGGCTTGACGTTGGTTGGCAATGGTCAGTGACCACTGCCGTTCCAGGGGGCGCCCACGCGGAGGACTATGGAAGAGGAGTTTTTGCCCCCCTCAAACATTTTGAACATTTGTTGTAAATTGAAATTCTAACGTTTAATTGTAAATTGATTTTTTTGTTCAATAAATTACACTTTTGCCTAAATGAGATTATTACTTCTTTTCACCTCAATTAAGAGATAATATAGGAAGTGTCGTACCATTTTGGAATCTGGACAAAATGCGCCATCTGTTACAGTTACTTGCCAAAACCACGTGGTATATTTTTTTTTACAGTGCAGTTAGTTGAAGTTGCGATAAGTGGTAATTTTGAGTACAAAATTGGGGAAAAAAGTCATATTTTATTTAAAACCAATACAGTAATTTTTTACTTTTAGATTGTGATTTATAGAACAGTTACTCAGGGTTGCTTCATAAAAAAAAATAAAAAAAAATGAAAATTTGTAATAACAGTATTTAAAAAATCATCACAGGGGATGAATTTTTCCAATTCTTTTTTGAATGTCTATAAGTCAAAAAATAATTGACGGAGACTTTTTTTAATACTTTTCTGATAACTGCCACCACTTGGCCTATCACCGGTTTCCGGGTTGACGTTGGGGTTTGGGACACCCTGTATTTGTATGTATATGAATGAAACTAAAAAAAAATCTAATGATGCCAATCGATCCCTGGTGTCATGAAACGTAAAGTAAACCAACTCCGGGTCGAAACTCGTTATCGAGGGAGGGTCGAATAACTGATTTTATCTTCAAAAATCAGCTAAAAAGGTTGCATCAGCTATTGAATTAGATCCATTTCCGTCGCCATTTTTGTAAGCGAGTAGCAAGTAAAGTAGCCCTGTCTTAAACTTTTTTTCGCTTAGGCTGAGCTACTTGCTAGTGAACATTATTCCATTGGGCAAGTTTACTAGCAGCTAATAAATTCGCTGGCTTGTAGCTAGTAAACTCGATCAATGGAATCGAGGCTTTTTCGGGGACATAAATAATACATATTCACTTATAAACTGTAACGGTTCTCTGCAATAAATAGTCTATTAGAGTTTCTATTTCTTTGCTTACCGTTTTTTTCGCATAAATCATACTACCGACGTTTTTATAAGCTTCCATGCTTGTAAAATGCACATCATACAAACAAAGAAACCATCATTCAAATCAAATATCATATATAGTATATGAAGTTAAGAAACACCTTGTTGTTCTTTTGTATTTTAGGGAAATAGTCATCATTCTCATGGCATGATGCCTCCAAGCTATGAGTGGTTTTCTATTCACGATAATTGCCTCACCAAACTCACATTTCCCATAAAGTGAAGAAAAGTAACTGTGGTAGCCGACAACTGTGTGCACTAGTGTGTACTAGTATGTGTGTCTATGCATATACACTTGTATCAATGCCAAATTTACAGAATGAAAATAATATACATATAATTATTATTAATATTTCCTTGTCAAATAGTCATATGTAATCTGATAAATGCTTTTGTTGTTGTTGAGATTCCATTGAATTCCTCTGTCGAGTCCGGATAGGGCTGCATGCAACACGTCGCTTATCACTATGAGGAATAGGATCGGTGTGAGGATGCACCCCTGCCGAACTCCACTACGAGTCTCAAAGTCCCCCGACACCTTACCTTTATGCAAAACGCGACATTTCGCGCCGCCATAGTTTGCCTTAATAATAGCCACAAGCTTCTCAGGGATGTCTCTCCTGCGCAAGGCCGCCCATATAGAATCCCGGTTCACACTATCGAAAGCCTTTTCGAAATCGATGAAAAGCAAGTGAAGCGGAGAATCGTATTCAGCGCATTGCTCGATGATGATTCGCAAGGTGTTAATGTGATCGACACAGGAGAATCCGGATCGAAAACCAGCCTGCTCTTCATCAATTGTTCTAAGTGGGCCTTTAGTCTTTCCAGGACGATTTTAGCTATTATCTTGGCAACGGCAGGAATCACACAAATGCCTCTCCAATTATTACAGTCTGTGAGGCTACCCTTCTTTGGAAGTTTGATGATCAAACCTTCCTTCCCCTCAGTGGGAAAGGTCTCTGTATTCCACGCTTTATCAACAAGTGGGTGCAGCAAATCGGCAGTTACGCTTGGCGCTGCTTGATAAAGCTCGGCAGGGATACCGTCAAGTCCGGCGGCCTTTCCTCGTTTTAGTGCAATAATTGCAGTGACTATTTCCTCTTTAGTCGGGGCAGTGGACCGTATACGCACATTCTGATGGTTAGCTAAACTTCACCAGAGGTTACACGGTTCAAGACCGCGGCGAAGTGTTTTTTCCACCGCCTCATTTGATCTTCTTCCAAGATAAGTAGCTTTCCATTACTATCTTTCACCGGATGTTGGCAGGAGTTACGACCACCTGTAAACTCCTTGATGACACCGTATACGGCGTTTAAGTTATTACTTCTTCCGGCTTCTTCTGCTGAGGCTAAAAGAGAATTGGCATGAACTCTTTTATCGCGTCGCACACTACGCTGAACTTCTCGAGCTTTCTGACGGTAAAGGAGTTCGATGCTGCTTCGATTGTCGTCTGATGCTGCAAGTCCTTTCTTTCAACAATCCGCTGCCATGAAGCGTCGGACATCCAGGGCTTATTCCGGCAATCCGGGTTTGGGCCAAGGATGGTATTTGCGCTATCAATGTACGCATTTTTTATGGCATCCCAATTTTCGTTTATGTCACTATCTGGGTGACTAGTTATCTCAGCCGCTTTTTGCGCAAGATTGTCATTATATTGTTGTAAGACAGCTGGATTTTTTAATCGAGCGGTGTTGAATTTGCGGCGCCTGGATCTTTCGTCGCTGGGGCGGCGCACGGCTGCAATACGCAATCGAACATTAGCGATCATAAGATAATTGTCTCTTCCCATCCCAATATCGGCACCCTTCTTGTTTCGCACGTCCAGGAGGCAACTCTTGAATCTTTTACTAATGGCAAAATGATCGATCTGATTTTGTGTTCTGCGCCGATCAACAGAGGACCAACTGATTTTGTGGTGGTCCTTATGCTCAAACATAGTACCACCGATGGAGAGACTGTGAAAGTTGCAGAACTCTACAAATCTTTCACCGTTGTCATTACGATCACCAAGACCGTGTCTCCCCATCACATGTCTGAGCCCATAGTTATAATGTCACCTTTAGGTATTCTGCTCTGAACGGCGTTTAGTTCTTCGTAGAAGGAGTCTTTTGCCACATTGTCGGGTTCAGTAGGGGCATAACATTGTATAATTGAGATGTTCCTCATTTTGGTCCGGAACCTGGCGGTCAAGACTCTGTCAGAGACCGGCTCCCAGGATAAGAGACAGTTTCGCGCGGCTCTGGTTAAAAGGAGCCCCACACCTGACTCACGACGACTACCGGTAGCTTTACCGAAGTACAACATTACAGTGCTGCCCGTTGGAGAGATAAATTCTCCGCTGTTCCACCATCTTATCTCACTAACTCCTAAAATATTTAATTTGTACCTCAGAAATTCACTCTCTAATTGAAGAAATCGTGCGTGGAGAGTACGCACATTCCAGAATCCAATCTTTGTCATTGTACGATAGCCAAAAGTCGTAACCGTTGAGTCAGTCCTTATCCGAGGCATAGTTGACGTTTCGTTAGCATATAAAGATTTCGGATAGTGCAAGTTGCTGGCATACACATCCTGTCCTTTGATTGTCGGTTTTAACGACAGGCCCTCAAAGGGAAAGGCCGTGGTATTCTTTTTTTTACACCCCACACCACAGGGGGACCTCAACCAAATCATCGCACCGCCATCACTGGCGGCTTGACGTTGGTTGGCAATGGTCAGTGACCACTGCCGTTCCAGGGGGCGCCCACGCGGAGGACTATGGAAGAGGAGTTTTTGCCCCCCTCAAACATTTTGAACATTTGTTGTAAATTGAAATTCTAACGTTTAATTGTAAATTGATTTTTTTGTTCAATAAATTACACTTTTGCCTAAATGAGATTATTACTTCTTTTCACCTCAATTAAGAGATAATATAGGAAGTGTCGTACCATTTTGGAATCTGGACAAAATGCGCCATCTGTTACAGTTACTTGCCAAAACCACGTGGTATATTTTTTTTACAGTGCAGTTAGTTGAAGTTGCGATAAGTGGTAATTTTGAGTACAAAATTGGGGAAAAAAGTCATATTTTATTTAAAACCAATACAGTAATTTTTTACTTTTAGATTGTGATTTATAGAACAGTTAGTCAGGGTTGCTTCATAAAAAAAAAATAAAAAAAAATAAAAATTTGTAATAACAGTATTTAAAAAATCATCACAGGGGATGAATTTTTCCAATTCTTTTTTGAATGTCTATAAGTCAAAAAATAATTGACGGAGACGTTTTTTAATACTTTTCTGATAACTGCCACCACTTGGCCTATCACCGGTTTCCGGGTTGACGTTGGGGTTTGGGACACCCTGTATATGTATGTATATGAATGAAACTAAAAAAAAATCTAATGATGCCAATCGATCCCTGGTGTCATGAAACGTAAAGTAAACCAACTCCGGGTCGAAACTCGTTATCGAGGGAGGGTCGAATAACTGATTTTATCTTCAAAAATCAGCTAAAAAGGTTGCATCAGCTATTGAATTAGATCCATTTCCGTCGCCATTTTTGTAAGCGAGTAGCAAGTAAAGTAGCCCTGTCTTAAACTTTTTTCGCTTAGGCTGAGCTACTTGCTAGTGAACATTATTCCATTGGGCAAGTTTACTAGCAGCTAATAAATTCGCTGGCTTGTAGCTAGTAAACTCGATCAATGGAATCGAGGCTTTTTCGGGGACATAAATAATACATATTCACTTATAAACTGTAACGGTTCTCTGCAATAAATAGTCTATTAGAGTTTCTATTTCTTTGCTTACCGTTTTTTTCGCATAAATCATACTACCGACGTTTTTATAAGCTTCCATGCTTGTAAAATGCACATCATACAAACAAAGAAACCATCATTCAAATCAAATATCATATATAGTATATGAAGTTAAGAAACACCTTGTTCTTTTGTAGGGAAATAGTCATCATTCTCATGGCACGATGCCTCCAAGCTATGAGTGGTTTTCTATTCACGATAATTGCCTCACCAAACTCACATTTCCCATAAAGTGAAGAAAAGTAACTGTGGTAGCCGACAACTGTGTGCACTAGTGTATACTAGTATGTGTGTCTATGCATATACACTTGTATCAATGCCAAATTTACAGAATGAAAATAATATAAAATACATATAATTATTAATATTTCCTTGTCAAATAGTCATATGTAATCTGATAAATGCTTTTGTTGTTGTTGAGATTCATGTGAAATTCTTTAACTACAGTCTAAATGGTTATGCACACTACAGGAGATTTGGATAAATCTCAATATTTATCCCCATATTCCCAAATCTCCTAGATTTACCATACATTTATTTAGATTTCCTAATCTAGATTTGTAATAATATTTAAAACAAATCTCGTTCCAAATCTCGTATTTTCCTATTAATTAGTGTTTCACCACATTTCGCAACAATGTATGCAATATTTTTGAATGGATTGTGAATTATCCATGAAAAAGAAGAAGAAGGGATCAGATGACAAATGTTCGTTATTAAATTCGGGGAATCACACGTGCATGCGCCTATCTGTTCCCACGTAAGTGAACGACAGTACAACCGCCAACTAAATTTTGGTGATTGAAGGAAAAGAAGAAAGCGGATGTTGTGCATGGGTTCCTGGATTTTGATGTAATGGAACCCGAAGGACGATGGATGTGAAGTTGCTGTGAAGACCCTAGGTCACCTACAGTGCCGAAAATTGAAACCTCTCCAATAGACTGACATGACGTACACTGGCAGCTCAGTTCAGTTACCGGAGTTGCGGGGTGGGCTATTAAACGCAACCATTGGCCCCCTTCACTAACATCAACGTATAACAGCCCGAATTACAATTAACAAAAAAAAAACATACTACCATGCAAAAGAGATAACTGGGTGACGCTCGTCCGCCAAACTCCAAACACAAAAAAAAAACAAAGATTCCGAGAAGGGATATAGGGCTGCAACAGCCAATACAACCATAGGGCACTAATGCTAAAAATATATATACTTAAAGGGGCGGGCTATCCCCTAATGGGACAGATCCTTTTTATTAACAGGTTACGAAACTTAAACTATGCAGTTCGATATAGTCCCAGATCATAACAAACCTGTGCGGTCTGTAGCACCCCCACCTTCGGATTCGATCGCACATGTCTTGGGAATCCCCAAACTAATCTATCACATTCCGCTAGAGAAAAGAGCGGGAAAGGGAAAAAATAGATAAATACTTTAGCTGTTTATGGTTATAATAAGGAAAACTGTATTCAGGTTCCGATTTCAATTACTAATTTCATTCCATACAATTACGGAACTTCAGTACAAAGCTTCGTGACTCAAAATGTGTCACATTGCAATAAAAAGAAAAGTTTATAAATCAAAATAATTCAAAGAATTTTTATCAACATGGAAAAAAAAGTATTTTATATATAATTGCATCTCTCGATGAAAATGCATTACTTTTCTTTTCGGGAGCTCTTAAAAACGACTCACTGTATATTCCTATTAAACTCGTATATCTAGCTAAATACTAGTCATGATATGATCTGCTCCACTTGTGGATCACGTCGCTCTACTCCGAGTCCGACAACGGAGTAGGTTCAAGAAACTAGGTTCGCAGACCTACTCCGTATATGAAACGAATCTGTCGTCCGTCATGGAAATGGAGTGAAAGAACAGAAGATTGAGTGAACTAGATTCGTCGAAGTCTGAGTCGTAATTGTAAATAGGAGAATGGAGAACTGAACTACTGAATAGATTAGAAGACATCCACTTATCGCAGGTGTAGAATAAAATGGATTGTATTTTCAATTGGATTTGATTGATATCAGGTGGAGTGGAGCTTTTATGGCTGGTTTATATTCTCGCCGAGTGTTCGAGGTGAGCATATTCGGAGAGAATGCCCGAGGCAAGTAGTCTAGGCGAGGTGCGCGTTCACATTCTCGCCCGAGTACGAGTCACGAGTACTGTTCTGTTGGGCAGTGACGAACAACTGATGGTGCGGTAACATACGCGCTGCCATAGGGAAAAAATGTGCGCACTTGTGAAGAGCTTTTACTTTAATTTAATTTTTATCAACCACATGTTTCGTGCAATTTTCTCCGAAAATCGTTTGCGCCCGCTTAGGTTAAGCGAAACCACTCACGTAACCTATTACAAGCTTTTTGCAGACTGATTGGCCGTTTCTTCTAAAATAGGATTGCCGTTCAGAATCTCCTTAATTTTTTTTGCTTTTTTTTGCTATTTTGACTTCAGATTCGCAATCAGCGACCCTCTACCAGTTTTTTTTTCCAGTAAAATCAGCCATGTTTATAGAAAAAAAAAGTGTTGTCATTCTGGATTTAGTTTTTTGCAATTTGAACATCAGCGACCCAAAAAACCACTATCAAACCCATATCAGCTTTTTCCAGCAAGATTGACCGTGTTTTTGAGGAAAAAAGGGTTGCCGCTTAGAAACTCCTTTACTTTTTTGCAATTCTGACTTCAGATTCGCAATCAGCCACCCCATCGACCCGCTATCAGTTTTTTTCAGCAAGATTGGTGATGTTTATAAAAAACCGTGTTGCCATTCTGGATCCCTTATTTGATTTTTCGCCATTTGAACTTCAGTTTCACAACCACCGACGCAAAAAAAAAACCCCCAATTCATCATCAGCCATGATCACCCACAACAAAATAAAAGACGAAAAGCTTCACTCCATCCAACATCAATAAAATCCAATTAAAAATTTTTCGATTGGGGAGTAGATCGACCTAGTCCGGTGTACTGATCATTTTTCGACCTAATCATTTTTTGATTGCGGAGTAAGTCGACCTAGTACGGTGTATGGAGTAGGTTAAAAAGAGTAGATTCGTGAATTGGCAACCATGACTACTAAATACTACCTACATGCATTTATTTCATCTCTTGGTTTAGTCTAAGATACCACTGCTTGTTCTTCCTTGCCATTTCATACCACTCTGCGGCTTCGCGTTGCTTCCACTGCAAAAAGAATAATAAACAAGCTAGCCTTTGGCTAGCCGAAAGTATGATACGCTTCGCGTGAAGGGTAGCATACCTTCGTTGTGCTTCATGATGCATTTGCCACTTTGAAATTAGTAGTAACACTTGTTCCGATTTCATTGCTCCTACGAGAGGTATATGAAATAGTGGGCCGATTTCAACCGAATTTTAAGAACGTGGCTTGGCAGTCAATATTATTGAATAATATGAAATTTCGTAAAGATATCTTCAGAAATAAAAAACTTGCTTTCGGAACGGTCATTCCTATGAAAACTATATGATAGAGTAGTCCGATTTCAACCAAATTCAGGACTAAAGATATTATTGATTAGTGTGAAATTCAAAAAACATATCTTTAGAAATAAAAAAGTGTTGCTCACAAAGACGAATTTTTGGACCGGTTGTTTCTATGGCAGCTATATGACGTAGTGGTCCGATTCCGTTGGTTCCGACATATTTCCAGCGTCCAATAGAAAGAAGCCTTTGTACAAAATTTCAGCTCAATAGCTTTAAAACTGAGGGACTTGTTTGCATAGAACCAGACAGACGGACAGAAAGACGGACAGACGGACAGACAGACAGGCGGACAGACGGACAGACGGACAAAGCTTAATCGACTCGTCTTATCATACTGACCAAGAATATATATAGTTTATATGGTCGGAGATGCTTCCTTCTCTGCGTTGCAAACTTCATGACAAATTTAAATTGGAATTGTTTGTGACACTTGGTTTCATTCTGCACACCAACTTAGTATGCGTCTGTAGCTTAGCTCGGTAACGCACCGGGCATTTTTTGCTACTCGAAACACGGTCTCTGCGGTTCGCGCCCCGCAACGGGACCAACTATTTTTTATTCTCAAATTCCCTCTGAATTAATTTCTCCGAGCTTAGTGATTTCGTATGGATAGTAGCACTCATCAGGTCTTGCATCTTTGCAGCTATCCATGTGCAAGACGACCACGAAAGTGTGAGAATTCTGTTTGTATTAAGCCGTGAAGGCGTGATTTTACTTGAAAACTCGACCGTGGTCGTCTTGCACATGGATAGCTGCAAAGATGCAAGACCTGATGAGTGCTACTATCCATACGAAACCACTAAGCTCGGAGAAATTAATTCAGAGGGAATTTGAGAGTAAAAAATAGTTGGTCCCGTTGCGGGGCGCGAACCGCAGAGACCGTGTTTCGAGTAGCAAAAAATGCCCGGTGCGTTACCGAGCTAAGCTACAGACGCATACTAAGTTGGTGTGCAGAATGAAACCAAGTGTCACAAACAATTCCAATTTAAATTGAAAATGATTCGCACTTGTACATTTGCAAGAACATTAATACATAAAGTTCATGACAAAGTTAATATACCCTATCACATCCGTGAAGGGTATAATAAAAAAGTTTTTCTAACAAAAACTTGCTTTTGGAACGGTCGTTCCTATGACAGCTATATGATAAAGTAATTTCAACTAAATTCGGAGATATGATTTGACTAAACATACTATTGATTAATGTGAAATTTGAAAAAGATATCTTTAGGAATAACAAAAAAAAGTCCCTCACAAAGACGAATTTCTGGACCGGTCGTTCCTATGGCAGCCATATGACGTAGTGGTCCGAATTCACTGGTTCCGACATATAAACAGCGTGCAATAGAATGAAGGCTTTGTACAAAATTTCAATTTCAACGCACTGGGCCCCGGTTCGTTTCCGGGGATTTACGTGTCGGACTATGAGCCCACTCAGCTGTTAAATGAGTACCCATTATGGGGTAAATAAGTCGGTTGAGCGTGTTGCTGATCACATACCTCTGCACAAAAACCGTCACGATCTAGAAAATGAGATGATGCTAACTCATCTCGAGGCCGTGGTTCAAATTGGACTGTTGCGCCAGTTATTTATTTTATTTATTTGTACAAAATTTCAGGTCGAAAGCTTTAAAACTGAGGGACTAGTTTGCATAGAACCAGACAGACAGACGGACAAAGCTTAATGGACTCGTCTAATCATACTGACCAAGAATATATATATATGTAGTTTATATGGTCGGAAATGCTCCTTCTGTGCGTTGCGAACTTCATGACAAAGATAATATACAATATCACAACCGTGAAGAGTATAAAAAGTTGGTTGCCAGGCCTGTGCCTGCCGCAACCCTGGTTGAACAAAGGTTCTGTTGAGTTTATGCACTTTGAAGAAATTATACCAAACTCAAATTTGAAACAGTATGATTTTTGTTTTCAGAAACCTGCGCTTACCTGTCAAAAATTTTCCGCAATAGGGGTTGCCGCTTAGAACATAGAGGCATGGAATGAGCTTATCCTGTATTTCTCTGGCTTCAACATTTGGCGAATAAGTTGACACACTGACAGCCTACTCGGTTTTTGTTTGATATTGACATATGTTGATTGTTCTGTCGAATTGTGCATGAATAAAGGTCAATTCTTGTCAAACTATCGACAGCCATTCAGTTGGCGTTTCAGTATTGACATAATGTTGACTGCACTTTCGAATTGTGCATAAACAAACGTCAATTCTTGTCAATATTTAAATTTCATAATTATTAAACGGTCTACTGAGTTAGCTGAATGTCGACCACATGTCGACTTAGTACCCAGATTTTGGAGCCACTGTTTCTATGGAGACATACAGGACAAGCTCATTCCATGCCTCATGTTCTAAGGGTTGCCGACATTCAAATAATGTTATGACATTCGAATTTTTTTATTGTGTTGCTGTTAAGAGAGTAAATTATTTGGATGCTGGTAATTCCTATTTACGGAATTTTTTTTAATGACAAGCACAGATAACTGGATACAAAATAATTATACCTAAGCTCAAATTTGAATTCAGTATATTTTTTCAAAGTGCACAAACTCAACAGAACCTTTGTTAAACCAGGGTTGCGGCAGGCAGGAAGCGGGGATCCAATTTTTTATTATTCTTTACATAATTCTCTATCACAATTCAATTCAATTCAATCTTTATTCCATATTTTCATATTTTATGTTTAACATGTTATTTGATGTAGATACCGGCTAAAGCCTTAACTCTATGTTTTAGAAATAGTTAGTGCAATCAGTTATTTTGGTTTAGTTCTGGACTAATTGGGATTAAATTAAAGAAAAGTGTATAAAAACCTTATGAAGCAAAAAAAAAAAAATTTGTAAATAAATAAAAATCTTAACCTACAAATTAAGTCTACATCTATGTTAATCCAAGTTAAGTTATGATTAAGTATTCTCTAAGTTTCTAATAATACTATTATTAACATTCGAGCAGGTTGCCAGAAATTTAGGAGTACTATTACTTACTAATTTATTCAGAGTCATTATTTTCGTTTCATGGTGCAACTTCTCAGTTAAATAGTAAAATGGTTTGTCAGCAATATGTTTAAGGGTTTTGTTCTGTGTGGTTTGCATTTTGTTTTTTACGGTTTTCGCATAAAGGCCCCATACAGGAGAACCGTAAGCTGCAATGGGTTGAATAACCATCTTGTAGATTAATAGCTTGTTATAATTCTCTATCACATTATGTTTCATTTAGTTAAAAAAAATATTAATCAAATAATTAAAAAGTTAAACTAAATCAGTTAGTCTAAAAATTTAGTTACAATTGGCGGCACGATTTCGCCAGACAACCAATTTTACTTTATTAAAATAAATAACTGGCGCAACAATCCAATTTAAACCATGGCCTCGAGATGAGTTAGCATCATCTCATTTTCTAGATCGTGACGGTCTTGTGCAGAGGTGTGTGATCAGCAACATGCTCAACCGAGTTATTTACCCCATAAATGGGCACACATTTAACAGCTGAGTGGGCTCATAGTCCGACACGTAAATTCCCTTTTTACCGAAAACAACCGCATTCAGTAGGAATCGAACCGGGGCCTAGTGCGTAGAAGGTGAACGTGCTAACTGTTGCGCCATCCGGACTACAAGTTTACTTTATTACGTTCTCAATTATCTTTCACAAATGATATATCTTATCAAAAAAAAGATATGTATGTGCAGATTTTAGCAGTGGGATCTTGTGCCACAGTTAATCTTTAGTCTCTAAAGTAAATGTTTTCTTTTCTCGTTTATTTACTGGTAAGTGCGGTAGTTGAGATCCGCAAGTGCTAATACGCACAGTACTCCAAGCGTATAGTCATTTCAGAGTGCATGACAGGCACGTTCTGAGATTATTTTAGAAATCCATAGAGGCTGAGTCAGAAGGCTTAAATTCAAATTTACACCACCTGAAAAAAATTTTAACGGTACTCATGGGGTGTTTTGTCTTGTTTTAGTTTTTGACTTCTATAGCCCACGTGAGTCGCATGATCAAAAGCAAAATATCTAATTATGTGCCATAAAATTATCTTCAACTTTCGTATAGAAACTATTATGTACCTATATAGTTTAAAATGCGTAAAATGTTACAACGCGCTAAGTTGAAAAAACTATTTTCGAAGCAGTTTTTATACCCTTAATAAGTAGATAACGGTGCGCATGCAGAAGTTCTCCTGCGTCGGTCAGTTTTCGGAACATGATGTTGATGTCGTCGGCGTACGATATCAATTGTGTCGACTTGATGAGTAGCGTACCGCTGTTGTCCCGAATGGCGTATTCAAGTGCTAGGTTGAAGAGCGTCGGCGCCAGTCCATCACTCTGCGTCAAACCAGTACGTGTTTCAAAAGGCTGAGTCAACCTGTTCTGAATCCTAATTTGAGAGACGGAGTTGGTCATCGTCATCCTTGTTAATCGTAATTTTTGCTGGTATACCAAATTGCAGCATGATGTTGTACAGTACACCACGATCGATACGATAAAGCTTGCTTTAAGTCGACAAAGATTTGGTACACGTCAACGTTGTCTTCCCAGCACTTTTGCAGGATAGCTTAACGGTAAAAACTGTTCGGTTGTGGAGCGACCAGGTCTGAAACCGCCTTGATACTCGCCAATGATTCGTTCGGTACGGTTTTACATATTCTATTCTCTATAATTTTCGTCAGTATTTTGAAGGACGTACAGCCTAGTGAAATGCCTCTGTAATTCTCTCTCCCTTTTTGTGGATCATGATGGCAACTGCATTCTCCGAAACCAGTTTATGCCAACGAAACGTCAACTGGGCCACATGGAACAGTTGACGCGCTATGCCCCACAAAGGGCAATTTAGTAGGTCAAATAGTTAGTGTAATTGTGTGGTCTTAACCTGCTATGCTCTGCATGGCTGTTAAAAAACGCACGTATTAATGTGTCCGTGTAAAGCTTTATGTTCCGTCGATGTCAGGATTTGCTTCCGATAAGTAACCAGGGCAGCACGTTAAGCCATATTATGTTGATGTTGTTTAGAGCATGTTATTTCTCTAACCTGTATAAGTTAACATTCTCAAAAGAACGTGCCTAATGCCGTTTATCGGTGTACTCTAAACCAAAAAGTAGGGGAGCGATTCGAATCTAAACTAGACTAGAGATAATACCAGGAAATGTCAGGAAATACACGGATTGAAACAAAACCGCTACATATTCAGATAGGCACATGCTAAATTATCTATAAGTCTTAGGGCCGGCTTCTCAATGTCCGGTTAAACTGTTGATTCACTAACCGGGACATTAGTTTATCGAAGCGCCTAAGCTTAAGGGTATGCAACGCATCGCAGCACTGAAAATGTGACAACCCTAGCAAGCAAGATCAGCTACTTTTCTTTCCGGGATTCTGCCGTCTCTATTCTATTGCTGTACAGTCTCCCAGCATTCATTTGTAGCTGAGTTGGTTCCAAATCCTCTTCCATCCAGAACTCTGATCTTCACTCTACTTTGCTCCGACCCCTAGTGAGACATAGCGCGTCAGCTTTTCCTGCGGACCATTGTGATTTGTTCTGGGCAATCGGACGCAACTCCACCCACGTCTTACTCAAAGACTCACACTCTTTTGCCACAGAACGGCGGCTTGAAATTCTATGGCATTCCCTCGATCGGCCTTAATTGGCAATTGGGTTCTATTTCATGGTATGTAAAGCAGGGCAGCTATCATCATTCCTTCCACTGCCATTTTCGACTGCGTATCAGTTCGTCGCATTCTTGCGTTGACATTTTATCCAGAGCAGCTCATACTTACTCATTGTTAGTGTAATTGTGTGGTGTTAACCTGCTCTGCTCTGTATGGCTTTTGAAAAAAACGCGCCTATTATTGTGAGACAGAAAATCCTTAAAACTCGATTAAAACACGAGTTGACGATACTTGCAGCTTCCTGGTAACTCTTACGGAAACGTTCCATGTGCTGCTCCCATACAAAAGCACAGACACTACCAGGGAACGAAACAGGCTCAGCTTGGTCTGAATACGGAGATGACTGCTTTGCCAGATTTTGGACAGCATTCCGAATGCGCATTTAGCCTAGCTGATACGACGAGCGATGTGCTGCTCCCTACCACCATTTTTTCGAATCTTAAGGTTGTAATACAGGAGACGCGTAAGCCCGTCGGGTGCGTCAAATCTACGATACCCATCCCGTGTTAACAGCAAACGGGTTTACGACAACGCATAACTTGTTAGCTGACGACGAGTGCCGACGGGTACTCATCCGCCGTTGATGAGTCGATGAATCCCACAACAAACACTTGAAAAAAATTATCTCAGTACTCGTACATATGCTGTCGAATCGTAAACGCACCTCGCGTAAACACAACGACTTGTGTATTATTTCCGCGTCAGTAAAATTCGCCTCGATACCCGTTTTTGCGTTTCGTCCGCGTAAACCAGACTTAGGTGTAAGCACTAGTCGCGTTTACGCGACTCGGGTAAAAATCACGCAATCCATTAAATTCCTCTGTCTAGTCTGGATAGGGCTGCATGCAACACATCCCCAATCACTATGAGAAATAGGTTCGGTGAGGGGATCCACTCCTGTTCTCTATGGCCAGTTTAATTGTTCTTATTTGAATATGTAAACAGTTCTAGCTATCAAATCTCAGTAGCCGGTACCGGAGGATAAGTAGTGGGTTAGCGTTTATCGTTACGTTAACCTTCAACAGGACATTGAAATTAGGGCCATATATTTACGCAATTAGCAGGGCCGCCGGAGGCGAAAAATGGACATTTTAACCTTTTTATCGGGTGTAGGCATGAGGAGTGTCATATAAAAGGGCACATTCCAATTCTGATATTTTTTTCCAAGCTTGTGGCTATTATTAAGGCAACCTATGACGGCGCAAAATGTCGCGTTTTGCATAAAGGTAAGGTGTCGGGGGACTTTGAGATTCGCAGTGGAGTTCGGCAGGGGTGCATTCTTTCACCGATCCTATTCCTCATAGTGATCGGCGACGTGTTGCATGCAGCCCTATCCGGACTCGACAGAGGAATTCAATGGACTTTGACATCTTATCTACAACATCTTGACTACGCTGACGACATATGCCTACTCTCCCACAAAATCATGGATCTGTCCGCAATGGCGTTAGATCTCGAGAGGCAGGCAAGCAGGGTTGGGCTAAAGATTAATACCAACAAGACCACGGTTCTTAGCCCGCCGTTGCGAAAAAGAAATCCGACACCTATTGCCATCAATATTAATGGGCAACCTGTGGAGAAGGTGGACAACTTCGTCTACCTGGGTAGCATTGTTGCCGAAAATGGTGGTACGGAGCAGGACATCGCTCGTCGTATCAACCAGGCTAAACGCGCATACGGCATGCTGTCCAAAATCTGGTAGAGCAGTTATCTCAGCAGCAAGACCAAGCTGGGCCTGTTTCGCTCCCTGGTACTATCAGTGCTTTTGTATGGGAGCAGTACATGGAAAGTTTCCGTAGGAGTTACCAGAAAACTGCAAGTTTTCGTCAACTCATGTCTTCGTCGAATTTTAAGAATTTTCTGGCCCGAAACAATGTCAAATGAAGAGCTAAGTCGGCGTACGGGTCAGATGCCAATCGACGAATTGATACGCAGGCGAAAATGGCAGTGGATAGGTCACACATTGCGGAAGAGTGATAATTGCATTGCTTTGCATGCCATGAAGTGGGACCCCATTTCCAACCAAGGCCGACCAAGAGGGGGTCCTCGAATCACATGGCGTCGATCTGTGGCAAAGGAGTGTCAGGCACTGGGTAAGTCTTTTGGGGAGTTGCGTCCCATTGCCCAGAACAGAGTACGATGGCGCGCAGGAGTAGTTGACGCGCTATGCCCCGCTAGGGGTTAAGGCAAAGTAGTATTTTTTTCCAATTTGAAGTAACCATTGCGCAGTGAGCGCCAATATTTTGTTTGCCCTTCTATCCATTTCTCGAGACCGCTAAAGGTACAGATATGAAAATTTTCAGAAAGAAGGCGCATCATGAGCACAGCGACTTTAATATACAGGATATTGATATCCTTAAAGAAAAAAGTGTTATAGTATATTTCTGTGATTTCAGCTGGTACCCCGTACACCACCTAAAAGTGAGCCTAAGCGAAAAGTATTGCCTCTTTTGTTGAGTCTCTCAGCAACAGATATTCCCAGTCGGACAAGAATCGAGACTTGATCGATCCTGGATCGTAGACTGTCTACTAAGGAATCGATGACTTTATCGAGGACACGTCGGAGACATTTTTATGGGCCTGACCGCTTTTGCGATACCGAAAATGAGGACAGGAATCGATCCAAAATCGATGACTGTAGTCGATGGAGAATCGATGACTGGAGTAAACGTAGAATCCATACTGGGGTCGAATTGTGATCGATGACTGTAGTCAACGTGGAATCGAATCTGGATCGATGACTGGAATCGATTCAGGACCGATGATTGTAGCCAACGAGGAATCGGCACTGAGATCGGATTCAGATGGATGACTGTAAATGTGTAGAACCTATTTAAGCCTGATATACAATTCGTCCAGAAACTGAAAGTGTCGTGAAATCTCTTTTTGTATTGATTTCACGGCACTTTTAATTTAACGGCGGATTGTATTCAGTGCTTACAGAAAAAAAAACAACATATTCCGTATTTCATACATGACAACATGCGTCGCCGAATGCCAGATAATTTGAAATGAATTCAAATTTCGGGCTAATTGATTACCAGAATCGAAAACATTTGAATTTTTCCAGCTTCGGAGACAAACCGATGAATGGAACCGCTATAGGATCGAAGACTTTTCGATTCCACTGGGATCGGAGACAAACCGATGAATGGAACCGGTAAGGAATCGAAGACTTTTCGATTCCACTGGAATCGGAGACAAATGTCTTGCTGGGTTCTCGTTTTGAAAGATCCAAGGAAGCCATAATAGATAAAGCCTTATCTTGTGTGTACGTTTTCAATTTATTTGGTTCGTTTTCGCGAAAATATAGTTAGTAGTTAGTAAGATCAACTTGGTTGGTATTGAAAATGGGCAAGATCTGACCCAAGGAACCCCTACCTCCCCTACAAATGAAACTTCAAGTAAGCGATAACTCTTGATAGAATGAAGCCAGCGACTTAAAATGTTGGTCAAATGTTTAAAGTAAGATTGAGTTAGTTAATGTTAAAAATTGGCCAGATCCGACACAGGGAACCCCTACCTCTCCTACAAATGGAACTTAAAATAGACGATAAAATAAAGTCAGCGACTTGAAATTTTGGTTACATGTTTGTAGTAGGATTCAGCTGGCTGATATTGAAAATACGTAAGATCCGACCGAATGGAACTTCAAATAACCGATAGCTTTCGATAGAAAGAAACTAGAGACTTGAAATATTGTTTAAATGCTTGTAACATGATCTAATTGATCGCTTATCTTGGATTACCGTTGTTTGTAGTCGTTATTAACAGATGAGTTAAAGGAGAAACAAAGGTTCCTTACTACAAAATATATTTATTTCCGCATATACGTATTTCGGGAGTTACTTACTCCCTTCTTCAGTAATTTTTGTTTCTTAAGAAAGTAACTCCCGAAATACGTATATGCGGAAATAAATATATTTTGTAGTAAGGAACCTTTGTTTCTCCTTTAACTCATCTGATGATCTTATTGGTTGGTGGCAATGATTGGCAAGATCCAACGCAAGGAATCCCTAAATCCCCTACAAATGAAACTTCAAATGGGCGATAACTTTCAATAGAATAAAACTAGAGACTTGAAATTTTAATCAAATGTTTGTGCTGGGATCTAGTTGGTTGTTATTAAAAATGCTCAAAATTCGACAAATGAAACCTACCCCTACAAGTGGGACTTCAAATAAGCAATAACTTTAGATAGAATGAATACGTAGAAAAAAAAATCTGACAAAAAGTATCAACAGAAGGTACTTATATTTCTTATCTATCCTAATAAACCAGGAAAAATCATACATTGCTAAACACAAAAACCGGACGACAGTTTTTGGAAGTACTATATGTACTGCGGAGTCAAGAGGTAGAATTTACAAACGGAATCGGAATCGGAACTTTTCTTAAGCATATAATTGCGAATTTACGGTTTACGATATGCCAGGTTCGGTTCCGTCGGAATTGAATAACAATGTCAATGGAAGATTCCCGATTGCTCATATATCTCATGAACGTCTTAGCAGTGCTCTTCAGATTTCTGAAGATGACCTGCTATGTGCTATGACTGAGCTTGATATTAGTATTCAAGCCGGACCTGATTGCACTTCTAACATTTTTCTAAAGAATTGCATGCAGTCATTGTTAAAAAGAAAATAGATGTTTTGATCAGCGAATTGATATCGCCATGTCAGCATGGTTTCCTTAAAGGTAGATCAACTACAACGAATTTAGTTTCCTTAACTAAATGTGTGGCTGATTCTAGGGAAGAGGGAATGCAGGTTGATGTGGTGTATACCGATTTTTCGAAGGCTTTCGATAAAGTTGATCACAACATTTTACTTCGTAAATTAGAAAATTTGGGTATACAGTCGACTTTTCTTAGCTGGGTGAGATCCTACTTAACTGATAGGACTCAGTTTGTGAAGTAAATGGCTGCACATCGCGCTCTATGATCAGATGTACATCGGGAGTACCACAAGGCAGTCATTTAGGGCCGATATTCTTTTTAGTCTTCGTAAATGATATCATCCAAAAATTTTAATACGTGCGGGTGTGGCAGTTCGCGGTTGATATGAAAATTGCTATGAAAATTAGCAACGTAAGCGACTGTTTAATGGAATGCAATTTAGAGAAGTTGCAAGATTGGTGCCGCGATAATAGTTTAGATTTAAATGTTAGTACATAAATGTAAAGTTTTGAGCGCGTTTAGATTTAAAAATCCTCTCTTTTATGACTACTCCATAGCAGGTAGTATTCTTGAAAGACTCTCTGAGATATCCGACCTTGGTGTAATTTTAGATCAGAAGCTTCCATTTCTACCACATATTGATTACATTTTGTCAAAAGCGAATAACATGTTAGGGTTTGTTAAACGTAACGCGCGTGAATTTAATGATCACTATACTTTGAAGATTCTATATTCTTCATTTGTTCGTTCGATTCTTGAGTATTGCTCAATTGTGTGGAATCTTTTCTATAATGTTCATGTCGAACGTATAGAGAGAATTCAACATAATTTTACTCGTTTCGGTATTTACCAAATTAGCTGGCGTTTTAAGCCTGAATATGGTACACGTTGTTCCTTATTGGGTTTACAAACGTTAGCTTATAGAAGGACTTTCCTGAACGCAATCTTTATAAGAGACTTACTTTGCCCTCGCGTTTTGTGTGAAGATATTAATAATTACTTTGTAGTTAGAGATGTCTCATACAATTTGCGAAGTAACAATCTTTTTATTCAGCCTTATCCAGTAGCGCGTTTACCTATGGGCTTATTGGGCTCAAGCCCCAGGGCGCCGCAGCGAAAGGGGCGCCACAGACGACGAAAAAAAAAAATAAAAAAATAAAAAAATAAAAAAAAAATAAAAAAATAAAGAAAACTAAGTTTAAATAAGCGTACGCAATAAAAGTTATAACGAGATAATTTGATAGAAGGTCTCCTTTGCAATGAGTTTTGTAAAATAAGAAAATTATTTTTTGAAATGTATAATCGTGTTACTCGATAATGTCGATTGTACGATCATATCAATTGAGTTGTGTTTAATTTGAATAATCTTCGAATAATCTGTTAAGATATTAGATGGTTTTTTGTTGTTTTTGCCGGAATCGATGCAATTTACTTGTTGCAGTTTTGTGTTACCTCCAGGGCGATTCACGAAAGAAATTCAAGTTGAGTGATTTTGTCTAACCAATATATTTCGGGCATATGCCCATCTTCAGGGTTCTATAAACAGAATACATATCAACTTATTAAATTTATATATATTAATAAACAAACTACGGTCAAAAAAATATACCTTAGTTCTTTTTAAGTTATGAGAACAACGACTTGAACAGAATTTATGTGAAGCAAAAATGTCAATTACACTAAATGTCAAATATATAAAAATGCCGTACAGGTGTCAAATAATTAAAAATACATATTGTGAATAGCAGCTTAGTATACGTGAATATAATACAAAATTACTTTAATCCCATTTTGATCAAATTAAAATAGGTATTTGAATAGTCTTTTTTGTCATTTTTATCGTTGCAAGCAGTATTTTCATATTTAATTATTTGGTTGACTTCATGGATTTGAAGCTTAGTTTTGTTTTGTTGACTTATTAAAATTGTTGCATCGTCAAACTTAAGTTGATATGTATTCTGTTTATAGAACCCTGAAGATGGGCATATGCCCGAAATATATTGGTTAGACAAAATCACTCAACTTGAATTTCTTTCGTGAATCGCCCTGGAGGTAACACAAAACTGCAATAAGTAAATCTGTTAAGGTTCCTCCAAAGAACATAGATAAGAACATTTATTCAAGTAAAAGACAAAACGGTTGATGATATTCTACTTATTTTATGGTGTTTTCAACTAGTCGCAAAATTTGCACCGAATTCGCACTGAATGTACTCGTATCTCTGTATGTTTACCATGAAGTTAGACTCTTCTTACATCATGATGTTTACTAATACATTATAAGTCCACTTACTTTACATCCACTTATTTTACGCACCACTTATTTTACGGAAATCTACCCACTTAATTTACGAGGTTTCCCCCCTCTTTACCTGACATTGCGGCATCGCTACTACCCGTAGTTCCCTGACTCAGAACTCATATTGCGGAACATGCAAATAAAAAACAAGGACACGTTTCATATCTGTCGAATACAACCTGCGATGAATTTATCGAAATCATGAGACAGCACGTGAGGACATCTATTCTTCAGGAATTAAAAATAGCAAAATAATTTTCTGTTATGCCCGGTTCACATTATTCCAGTCCAGTAATCCAGTCCAGCGATCCAGTCCAGTGCTGGACTGGATCATATCGTCTACATGATTCCAGTCCAGTAGTCTGGCGAGTGTGTTGTTGATTCGGTAACTATAGTAACAATGATTTTTGGGCGAGCTGGAATCAAAAAGTAGACTGACAATCCAGTCACTGGACTGGATCGCTGGACTGGATTGCTGGATTGAATTGCTGTCCAGTGCCGGTTCACATTATTCCAGTAGCAGTCCAGCGCTGGACTGGATTACTGGACTGGATTGGTTACTGGAATAATGTGAACCGGGCATTATTGTCGATTCAACACCAGATATCTCAAATATTGATCAATTGACTTTAGTTGTTCGGTTCGTTTCTATTGATGGTTGCCCTGTAGAACGTTTTCTACTTTTTATACCGAATGTTGGTCATAAAGGAGAGCAAATGAATACAGCAATTTTGAAAACGTTAGAAGATCTAGATATCGATTTTGAAAATTGCAGTGGTCAATCTTATGATAACGCCGCGAATATGTCTGGATGTTACAACGGTGTGCAGGCAAAACTTCTAAAGAAAAACAAACTAGCTTTTTATATCCCCTGTGCAGCTCATTCCTTAAATCTAGTCGGAAATTATGGAGCTGATTGTTGTCCAGAAGCCACAAGATATTTTTTTATTTTTAGAAAATATATATGTATTTTTTTCTGCATCGTCAGCGAGATGGGAGATTCTAAAACAAAACACTTAACTATGTCGAATACAACACTAGTACCAAAAAAATTAAGTGAGACGCGTTGGTCTGCTAGGGCGGATGCCACAAAGGCTCTATCTCAAGGATATAGCAGCTTTCGAACTGCCTTAGAAGAACTTATAACTGATGATAGTCAGAAACAAATAACTAGGGTTGAAGCAGAATCCTTAGTTAATTCATTGAACATGGTGGACATTGCAATTATTTCTGAAATTTGGAATCATATTTTACAAAAATTTAACGCAACAAATAAGAGTTTGCAGAATGTTAATATCGATTTAGAAACAGTGGTGAATTATATAATAGTTTATGCGAAGAACTCAAGAATCTACGATCTGAAGAAAGCTGGAAGCTGGAAGACGATTTCATTGAAGAAATTATTCAATTCAGATATTTAATTCAAGATGAAAAATTCCCTTCCAATATTTCACTGCCAGTATCATATTTGAAGTTAATATTGAAAAATAAAATTCAAGCAACTTTTCCGAATGTTGAAGTAGCACTGCCAATCTATCTTTCAATTGCTTTAACGAACTGCAGTGATGAACGGTCGTTTTCAGCATTAAAAAGAGTGAAAAATGCATTCAGATCAACGTTAGGTCAAGATAAACTGAACAGCCTATCTATCTTTACGATCGAATCAGAGTATATAAGAAAAATTAATTTTGATGAAATAATTGAAATTTTTTACTTCTGTATTATCTTGCTTTAACACTCGCATACGAGTACATATTTGAGTACCCGGGTACTCATGAGCTATAAAAAGTTAGTTTTTTCACTTTTTATAATTTTTATTGTCCCCATCTTCCTAATGAGCTATCGCTATTATTACCTGGAAAAACATATCCACAAGCAATTTTGCATTTTTGTTTATAAATTTTTTTTTCACTTTTTGTTGGTTACCCCTCGGCCCTCGGATACATTTATGAGTACCCGGGTACTCACATTCATATTAAAATATATGGGGTTTTACCCAGAAAAAATATTCATTTATAAATTTAGCAGTTGCAATAAAAAAGGGTGTATTTCAAACAATAGGTTTATGACTCTTACGTATCCTGTGTCAGGATTAGGTAAAATCCTGTCGTATAAATTTTTTGAATTCGAGGGTTTCCATTCAATTTCGACTTGATCATTGAGAGTGTAAGACTGTAAAGAATTGGAAATGGATTATATTAGCCACGCTCGTTGTCAAGGTATGACGGACGAAGAACGCCACGATTACATAGGAAATCTTGTCGATTCCGGCGATTCTGACGACTTCCTCGGTAGTTCGGACGAGGAATTGATTCCCGCCTGGTTCTATGCAAACTAGTCTCTCAGTTTTCAAGCTACCCAGCTGAAATTTTGCAAGAATGTATATATGCAGGCAGTATATATATATATGCACGCACACGCAGTATATATATATATATATGCACGCAGTATATATATATATGCACGCAGTATATATATATATGCACGCAGTATATATATATATGCACGCAGTATATGGTATATGTCGGAACCAACGAAATCGGATCACTACGTCATATAGCTACCATAGGAACGATACCGGTCCAAAAGTCAGTCTTTGTGAGAAAATTGAAATTTCATATTATTCAATAATTTTCGCCGCTAAATCACATCCTCGAATTCTGTTCAAATTGGACTACTCTATCGTATAGCTGTCATAGGAACGACCGTTCCAAAAACAAGTTTTTGTAAAAAAAACTTTTTTCTTTCTAAACATATCCTTACGAAATTTCACAACATTGAATTATATTTACCACCAAAGCACATTCCAAAATTTGGTTGAAATCGGCCCACTATTTCATATGCCTCTCATAGGAACAGTGAAATTCGAACAAATTTTACTACTAATTTCACTGTGGTAAATACACCACAGATCAAAATGAGGCTATGATAACAGGTATTGAGAGTATGATAACAGGTATAAAACCCTTCACTCTTCGCGTGAACGGTTTCATGTCTATTTTTATTCCAAATTCGCTTGATTTGCCTCTTCTCAACACCAAATTCTACGAAATTTCCATACAAAGTCTATGTGAGTACCCGGGTACTCTCATATGTAACGACGTGGTATTGAGATGGAATGTATGCGAGTGTTAAAGGTTTTGTAAAAATTAAATAAATTTTAAATAATTCGTTTGTTTTTTCATTATTATATATATCTTGAATTATGAGAAATTAGTTTGGGGGGGGGGGGGCGCTTCTAATTCTCAAGCCCCTGGGCGCAAATTTTGAAAACGGGGCCCTGGCCTTATCATAGAGTGAATTATGGTTTTAATGAACCGATTACGCGATCTATTATCCTATATAAAAGCTTGAAGGATATAGTTGATTTTCACTCAATTAACAAACTTTTTTTTAAAAGAGAATATTTTAATAAATTTCCATTCTAATTTAACTATCTGCTAGGGTTCGCACTCGATGGATTGATTAGTCACTAACGTTGAGTAATTAAAGTGATGCAGAGAAGCCCAGTGCCGGGATGAAAGCTTTTGTGATGCACAAATACTGATAAAAAACCAGGCCGAAGCGTATATACCCTAGACTTGTACAGACCTAGTGGTGATACCAAAAGTACCAATTGGCAACGACCATATGCATTAAGAATGGGTCTCCTATATGGCCAGTTCATAGGGGAGGTTGACACTCATTCAGTAGAATCTTCACCATTCTCAAAATCAATTAACTAACTAACCTAGTCTACAAATATTTGTCGAATTTTCCAAGTTTCACTTGTAGGGGAGGTAGGGGTTCCTCGGGTCGGATCTTGCTCATCATTGCCACCAACCAATTAGATCACCCTACAAATATTTAAACAAAATTTCAAGTCGCTAGCTTTATTTTGTCGTAAGTTATCGCTTATTTTAAGTTTCATTTCTAGGGGAGGTAGGGGTTCCTTAGGTTGGATCTTACCCATCTTTAATGCCAACTAACTCAATCCCACTTCAAACATTTGACCAAAATTTCAAGTCACTGGCTTCATTCTAACAAAAGTTATCGCTTATTTGAAGTTTCATTTGTAGGGGAGGTGGGGGTTCCTTGTGTCGGATCTTGCACATATTCAATACCAACTAAGAAGATCTTACTAGCAACACTCCACCAAATTTTTAACTCGGTAGTATCATTTTATCGAAAGTTATCGTAATTAAAGGAATATTTAATTTTTTTAAATTTGTAGGGGAGGTAGGTGTTCCTTTGATCTGATTATGCCCAACTTACAGAGCCTTCAGCAGCTTCCTACCTCAAGATCACATGCCAAAAATCAGATGTCTACGTCAATTGGTTCAAGAGTTATAGACAAAAAACCTGAAAAGTAGGGTAGCACGGGGCTCTTTGTAAGAAAATTACAGTTAGTTTTCAACTCTTCGATTTTATTTTCCCAGGAGAGTATAATATTACCCTCACTAGCAATATACCAAAGCTAGAGCTTTTCTTGATTTTTTAATCGGGAGTTATGGTTACATTTAGTTATTTTACATATGTAGGGGAGGTAGACGTTCTCTTGGCCTGATCATGCCCAATTTCAACACCTTCCAACTAGATCATACTACCAACATCTGACCAAAATTTCAAGGCTTTAGCTTCATTCTATCGAAAGTTATCGTGCGAACGGACAGACAGACGGACAGACGAATCAGGAGGTGACCCTGATCATTTATATATATACATTGCTATACCTCCGGAGCCTCCTTTCAGGTGTTACATATTTTCGTCGTGACAAAAACAATATACCCTATACTATAAGTCTAGGGTATAAAAATACAATAATATTAGGAGCCTGCACGAATAAAATTAAAATTAGTAAGACTCATTAGTCTCAAGAAATACATTATATTTTAAAGCTTTTTATAAATTGAACACAAATACCCAAATAATTTTGAGGCAAGACAATCGTTGAACACTAAAGTACTTAAGCCCAGTGTTTCGGATGAAGATTTCATTAACACGGATGCAATGCCCTTGAGTGAAGAAAAGGAAAAGGATATTTCGGCGATGCTCATTTTTTTTTAAACTTACACTAAACTTAGTAAAATAAGATGAAAAAATTAAGAATTATTAGTTGCAAGTACGTGGGCACATATGGCTTGCAAAAACGTCCTGATCAATTTGGATTTAAATTTTTTTTTTAAAACAGAAATGTACGAGCAATGAATTAAAATATGATATAAATAAAGTTTACTATTATTAACTGTAAAGTTGAATTTGTGGCACATGCAATGTCCTGGTTTAGTACCCCTCAGACGGAAATTGCCAGGTGGAAGTTTTATTCCACATTTATATTTTCACTTTACTCTACAGCACAATGACAACGGTAGCCCAACACAAGTTAATAAGTTTTTAATCTGTTAATTACAAACCAGACGCGTGTCCGATTTCTTTAGACTTCTCCATGTTTAGATGGTGCTGCCGATGTATTTTATCTAATTTTTAATTCCAGTTGGTGAAATTTTGGATACATGCGAGTTTGTACATAGAAACATCGTTGTCGGACATTTCATCTTTTTCTCATTGACAATTTAGTTGTTTTCGCATAATAATTTTCAGATTTCTTAAATTCTGCTTATTTGCTGATATCGTGTCATCATTGGAATTTCATTCAGTCATGTGTTGTAGAAATCTGTATATTTAAGCATCTACAGTATATTCATTCTTTCTTTCGCTTCTGATCATTTTGCTACCCATTCGATTTCTTTGACCTCCAAAATCGATTCCATATAGGAAGAAGAGAAGTAGTAAACATTTTTTTCCAACTAGAAATTTTTCGCATAAAAGTGAAATTTAAAAGTTAGAATTCACATTTTATCAACAAAGTGAATCTTCAGCGACGACGTTTGTTGTGTGAAGAATTAATTCCAATACATATTATTTTTTTGCTATTTATTGCCTAAATTAACTTTCGATGTTTTGTATGGTTTTAAATGGCGGAAACGGAATATTTGCTACATGGTAGCAAGGTGGAGAAAGTATTTAAATAATAATAAATGGCATGTCTTTAAAAAAAATATTGAATAATCAAGATAATATGTATTTATATATACTTGCATATTTCGAAAACCTCGGACATAGCCGAGTCAAGCCGGTTGCTGTATTCAATGCGAAGTTCATTCAACCTAGTTGACAGTTTCGCCAGATGGCATCGAAAATACATATACTATGTATATTGTGTATGCTCATCTCTACATAATGTCTGCATATCTATCATCTCACCCGAAAGCAAGATTCTAAGTTCTGGCTGATGTACAATATATGTAGGTAATTTGAATTGAATTTGGTTGTCAATACATTTTGCTAGGGCTGTTAGCAACAGGGGTGATGGAATCGGCCCTTGACATATGTATACATATCTAGACTGGTGTGTTGCTGTGGGCTTACATTATGCGAAAACGAAATTTAACATTGGTTCTAATTTCGTTGTAGTCCGGATGGCGCAACGGTTAGCACGTTGGACCCGGTTCGCTTCCTACTGAATGCAGTAGTTTTCGATAAAAAAGGCGATTTATGTACGTGTCGGATTATGAGCCCACTCAGCTGTTAAATGAGTACCCATTTATGGGGTAAATAACTCGGTTGAGCGTGTTGCTGATCACACACCTCTGCACAAGACATACCATCACGATCTAGATAATGAGATGATTCTAACTCTTCTCGAGGCCATTGTTCAAATTGAACTGTTGCACCAGTTATTTATCTGTTTTTTCTAATTTCGTTAGGCGCCACGACCTAAGATTATTTCACTGAAGTCGAATGTCTCGGGGTAACACTAGACTCGAAACTCACATTGAATACTCACATAGATAATGTATTGTACTTAGCAAAGCCACACTCACAATGTGGGCTTGTAGAAGTCTCTTCGGACGAGAGTGGGGGCTCACCCCAAAGATAACAGGTGCGGCCCATGGTAACCTACGCAGCACTTGTGTGGTGGTCAAAAATTCAGCAATCTTCTGTATTACTGAAGTGCAATAAGCTTCAACGCCTTGCCTGTCTTGGCTTCACTGGAGCTATGCGCTCTTGTCCTACGCCGATTATTGGACTTACTCCGTTGCATATATTCATTCAAGAATCAGCAGCTCTAAATGCTCTAAAACTTCGTGTAACTTCCGACGTACGTAGTGAAGAAAGCCGTCACGCATTCTGAATCAAACTTCTGACGTGCAGATCTGCTTGATATCAGATTACATAATCACGGAGGTTTGCTTAGGCAGAAAATGTCTAGCCCTAATCCCTGACCGCTCTGAATGGGAAAATGTCAAGCCCTGTTCAGACCCTTGATGGTTTAATTGGACCCAACACTATGATTTCGATAGCAATGATTGTCTCACCCAGTGTTTTTCAAGCTGAGATCCATGCCATTGAGGTCTGCTCCAGGGAATCTTGGAAGCGGGATTTCGCGTCGCTTATATTGCTATCTACTCAGACAGCCAAGCAGCTATGAAAGCGCTCTCCTCATATAAGGTCTCTTCAAAACTAGTGAAATAGCGTTACGAACTCCTCCAACTGTTGACAACCAAAAACCGGTCTTCTTGTGTTGGATGCCAGGCCAACATGGCATTGAGGGGAACGAGGGTGCAGATGAACTTGATAGACAAGGATCATCCAGTTGTTTTCATGGACCTGAGTAGGTAGTAGAACCTATCAAAGACTTCTAGTGTGGTACTTATCTGGCGATCACCTGATCAGGTATCATCTGAACAAGATGGGTCTACCCAGCGAGACCGAATGCCGTCTCTGTCTGGAGGACGTGTAACTGACCAAACACATCTTGTGTGAATGACCCGCCATCGCGCGTTTTAAGATGTCACTCCTCGCCTCGGGCAGGCTACTATCAGCAGACTTCAGGTTGATTCCTACTAAAGACATCATCATCATCATCATCGTGGCGCGACAGCCCGACGTCGGGCCTTGGCCGCCTGGATCATTGTCCTCCAATTATCTCGGTCACGTGACCGCGTCCTCCAATTTTGGGACCCCAGCAGCTGCGCGGCGTCCACACCTACTGAGCTCTCCCAACGAGATCTCGGTCGTCCTCGCTGTCTCGCTCCGTCGACTCGTTCTGCATTCATTACTCTCTTAGGCATGCGATCATCGTCCATTCTTTGTACATGCCCTGCCCATTGAAGTCGTTGTAGTTTGACGATTTTCGAGACTTGCAGCTCATCGTACATTTCATACAACTCATGGTTGTACCGGATGCGCCATCCATCTCGATCGCAAACAGTCCCGAAAATTCGCCGTAGAACCTTACGTTCAAAAGTGTCTAGCATGTTTTCGGAGGCTTGAGTTAGGGTCCATGCTTCGCAGCCATAGCATAGCACTGGTCGTATAATGGTTTTGTACACGCGGAGCTTCGTGTTTCTGTGCACATGCTTCGATTTCATTATGGGGAGAACCGAAAAAAAGTCTTATTAGCTAACTGTATCCGTCGCTTGATTTCGTCAGTTTCGTTGGCGTCCCTTGACAAGTTGCAACCCAGGTAAATGAAGTTGTTCACGAACTCGATGTTGAGGTCCCCCACATTGATGCTTGGTTGTGCAGGTGTCCTTGTCACCGATTGCATCATTATTTTAGTTTTACCCTCGTTAATACGTAATCCAACTTCCTTTGCAGCGGTATCGAGCGTATGCAGAAGTTCTTCTGCGTCAGCCAATCTTCGGGACATGATGTTGATGCCGTCGGCGTACGCTGCTAATTGTGTCGACTTGATGAGTAGCGTCTTGCTGTTGTCCATATTCATGGCCCGAATAACGTATTCCAGTGCTAGGTTGAAGAGCGTCGGTGCCAGTCCATCGCCCTGTTTCAAACTAGTGCGTGTTTCAAATAGATCAGTAAGTCTATTCTGGATCCTGACTTGTGAGAAGGAGTTGGTCATCGTCATCTTTGTCAGTCGTACTAATTTTGCCGATATACCAAATTGCAGCATGATGTTGTACAGTACTCCACGATCGATACTGTCGTATGCCTGCTTGAAGTCGACAAAGATTTGGTATACGTTTACGTTGTATTCCCAGCACCTCTGGAGTATCAGTTTGACTGAGAAGAGCTGATCGGTTGTGGAGCGCCCAGGTCTGAAACCGCTTTGATATTCGCCAATGACTCGTTCTGCGTACGGTTTTATTCTATTTTCCAGAATTTTCGTCAAAATTTTATAGGACGTACAAACTAGTGAGATGCCCCTGCAGTTCTCACACCGCAGTTTATCTCCCTTTTTATGAATTGGACAGATGATGCTTCTGCGCCAATCGTCTGGGATCTCCTCGTTGTCCCATACTCACAGGAGTAATTGATGTATGGCACCAACCAGACTCGTTCCACCGAATTTTAGCAGTTCAGCTGGAATCTCGTCAGCGCCCGGCGCTTTATTTCGTTTTAGTGACCGCAAGGCGAGATCAACTTCCTCTACTGTCGGGGGTTGAATGGTCGCAGTGCCTTCCTGCTGGGACAGTAGCTCGACTATTTTTATCTTATCTTATACTAGCAACATACATCGTCCGAAATCAGTTTATGCTAACGAAATGTCAATGAAGCCTATAGGAAGCTCTATATGCAGGGCCGGTCCTAGGTGTGTGCGAAGTGTGCAGTCGCACAGGGACACCACCTTTAGAAGGGCCACCATGAGATAGTCCTCGTAGGCAAGGTGCCGCTCCTTTTTCTTTTATTGGTCAAACCATTATGCAGAGGAGAGCCATCCCCAAGATCCGCCACATAATGTTTGGTTAAGGTGCTGCTCCCAATTCAGACCATGGAATTCAGTTGTGCATCGTTAAAGTTGCATCAATTTTCGAAAAAAAAAAACAATTTATCAGTTCACCTCCAAAAAATTTGTACATATTTACCCGTAACAATTTAATTTGTTTTTTGTGCTTGACATGTGCAGTGCACTAATTTCCATTTAAAAACTCAAAATTTACAAACCAGTTGCCGAAAGGTCGACATTACAATTGCCCAATAATTTGAAAAGAAAAAAAAATCTAATAATTTTTTATATTTACTCTTAGTGTCACCACACACTGTCGAGCTCGAATACGAACCTGGTACAAGTGAACCAGTTTTCTTCACATTGTGTCAAGTGTGTGTGTCAGAGGACATTTGTACCAGGTTCGTGTTCGAGTTCGACAGTGTGTGGTGACACTTACAAGCGATGTTTTCGGAGTCGTGTTATATTACATATCATACAGGATAGAAAAGAAAGGTGTACTAGGAAGTGGGAAATACAATAAAAGAAGTTGCAGAGAAAGATATAAAAGGATGTCGAAAATCATTAGATAAGAACAAGTCTTGCAGACAGTTAATTGAACAACCAACGACAACCAAGAGAGACGAGATTTACCGTATATCAAACAAAATTATCAGACGAAAGAAAACAAAATATTTTTACGAACAGTTGCTCAACATTAAAATGAAATCCGAGCTAGTCTTTCTGAACTCGAGCTCTATGTGTTAAGATCCCACTGCGTTATAAAACGACGCCAAATTCAAAATACTGTGTCTTACCATTTCCATTTGTATGTGAAATACAATTCTCTCTCTCAATTGCCCTAACCCCTTGTGGGGCATAGCGCGTCAACTGTTTCATGTGGCGTTGTTGACGTTTCTTGGCATAAACTGGTTTCGGAGAATGCAGTTGCCAGCATGCACCTCCTGCACATCCATGGCCACGAACGTTGTCGTGGACGGGATTCGAACCCGAAACGCCGGTAGTCAAACATGAGACTGATGCCTCAACACACTGCGCTACCGGTCGCCCCAAATACAAATTACTCGTACTATATAGGTATTTGCACAATTTTCCCCAACAGGAAACGATTGGGGTATGGCGTAGTAAGCTGGGCTTATCGAACGGGCAGTCGTTGGTTCGAAGGCTGCCTGGAATAGCTTTTTTTCAGCGAGTTCATTTTATTTTAAACATTGATCACATCTATGAATCAAGAATACGCATTTCGTTAATCCGTCACCGAAAAAGAGAGAAACCTCGTTACGTCACAGTTTCAATTTTTCATATGCGCGCGTGCATTTTGAATAAAATTTCACGGTTTTTGAAAGAAAAATTGCGTTCAAATCTATATTTTGTAATGGACGGACTGGTGGGCATCCGAAGATGCCCGTGGAAACGGAGCCGTAGGTGGCATAATGACCGTGAAGGTCGGGGCGTGCCACCTGGCGAAGAAAAAGGCCCTCAACGAGCTAAGCAGCTGCAGCTCAGTTCGGGAGACGTGGGCGGGGTTTTCGCCGCTCGTTGCCCCGGTCCTTTACGTATTAACAAAACTTCATAGGCCTAGGGAAGACAACACAAATGTGGGAGACACAAACGGGGAATGAAGGAAAAAATGGGGCGATAAGGAGGGAATGGTTTGTGGACGGCGGTCGCGGTCGCATCGGGGTCCGGGTGTAATGGTACCCTCGGCCTCTAGTTTCATACCACCGACAGATCATTACTCATCAGGTGCTGCCATCGATCTGCCGATGGAAGAAGCACAACTAGAATATGGTTCATTACAAGTTTTATTTCGATTTTGATGAAATTTTAAATATTACTATATATATACATATATATATACTCCAGAACTAGTGGAAAGTTATTGTTTTTACGCCATTTTGAAAACCCACCACCATTCCAGTCCCCCTGAGAGGAACTTTACATTTTTATGCACGGTTTTATTCCTATCTTGACGAAGTTTTTATAATGGACTTCCAAGACTCAAGAAAGAAGAAAAGGTCACATAAGATTTAAAAAAACACCTTTCGCCCATTCCCACCCCTAAAATGAAATCTGCGAATTTATCTACAGTTTTATTCCGATCTCGATGACATTTTGTATATGAGACCTTCAAGACAAGGGAAGATGACTTTCTACATCCGATTTTAGAAAACCACCCTCATCCCTATCTTATCTCTAAAAAGAAACCTGCTAATGTTAAAACAGTTTTATTTTGATTTTGACGAAATATTGTATACTATAACTCCAAAGGAGAAGGTGACTGTCTACATAGGATTTCGGAAACCACTTCCAACCCCCTTTTCACCACTAAAAGGAAATCTGCAAATTTATCTAGATCGCATTTTGAAAAACCACCCCAACCTCTTCTCACTCCTAAAAGGAAATCTGCAAATGTATCTACAGTTATTCCGATCTTGTTGACAGCAACTTTGCCTAGCCTTGAAGCTCTAATATACATCATCAAGATCGGAATAAAACTGCAGATAGATTTCGTTTTGGTGGTGAGAAGGGGGTCGGGCAATGGTTTTCCGAAATCCGATGTAGACAGTTGCCCTCCCCTTGACTTCGAAGGTTTCATACATATAAAAAATTTCATCAAGATCAGAATAAAACTGTAGATAAATCCGCAGATTTCTTTTTAGGGGTGGGGAGAGTGAAGAGGATTTTCTTTTTAATCTTATGTGAAGATCCCCTAGTCTTGGAGGTCCAATATACAAAATTTCTTTAAGATAGGAATAAAACTGCATATAAAAATCTAAATTTCTTCCAAAGGGGGCTGCAAAGAGGAATAGGGTGGATTTTCAAAATACCGTATAAACAGTCACCTTCCCCTTGTTCTGGAGGTCAAATATTAAAAATTTCTTGGAAATCGGATTAAAACTGCAGATTTGTTAGCCATGTCTCTTTCAAAAAGTATGTGATTTCATACAAATGCATTGAACGCTTTCAAAAATTCGAAACTGTGACGTCATGCGTAGAAAGAGCACATTTCTTTGTGCAACCTTCTGTTCTTCTATTCCGCGTCACATCAAGCAATATTCTAATTTATATTCGGTTATGGCTCTTGGTTATCGTTTAATGGCAAAGATTGGTTTCGAGGTGTATGCTGGCAATGTGCATCGTCCGAAACTAGTTTATGTATGTCAACGAAACCTCAGCGAAACCACATGGAATAGTTGACGCGCTATGCCCTAGTAGGGGTTAGGGCAAATGAGTATATCCGGAAACAGAAGACATACAAATGGCCACCGCATACATTTTGATTTCCTCGATAGGCGATGGTTGGAAAATTTCAAGTCTCTGTCTCTAGCTTCATTATGTCAAAATTTGCGAAATTTGGGGCGCGGTTTAAATGTAGTATACATTTGAAATATATACATATATATTTCTTTTACAAACAAAATATAATTTGCCTCATAATAATACGTTTACGCTGGACTCGAAATCTCGTAAAATGGGATTTTGAAAACTACAGGATTTCGCATACATTTTCCTAGCCAAACGATATCCCCATAGTTACCAAGGACACATGAAATCGTGATTGAAATACAGATGTGTTACGGCAATTCCCCCCTTCCAAAATAAAAGTGCAAAATTCCCAATGCCAATATAATTAATTTCCAATAACGATGACAGTCGATATTTAAAAATGTTAACAAAAAGTCAAAAAATAACGGATGCTTGTCAGCTGTTGACATATTGGGTGTACAAATAGAAAACCGCCGTTTTCCGGTAGGTGGCGTCAATAAGAATGGTAGGTAAAAAACGTAGCATCAAATAGTCGGATAGTAAGCTAAGGCATTAGTAAACAATTCTACATCATCCCACGCGTCAATTTTTATTGGTATTTTTGTTTTTCTTTGTGCGTGAAAATGTCGAAATTCGAACCGAATCAATTCGAAAATATCTGCAGATGAGGCGCGTCGAATGATTGTAGAAACTTATGGTGAGGCTTGTATTAGTGAAAGAACGTGTCGCGAGTGGTTTCAAAAGTTCAAAAATGGAGATTTCGACGTGAAAGACAAGGATCGTCCTGGACCCGTTAAAAAGTTCGAAGATGCAGAATTGGAGGCTCTACTGGATGAATATAATCGTCGAACGCAACAACAAATTGCAGATTTATTAGGCGTGGCTCAGCAAGCCATTTCCCATCGCTTGAAAAGCTTGGGAATGATCCAAAAACTGGGACGTTGGGTGCCGTACAAGTTAAAGCCGAGGGACATCGAACGGCGTTTTTTCACGTGCGAAAATCTCCCCCAAAGGCAAAAAGGAAGGGTTTTTTCGCATCGTATTATGACTGGCGATGAAAAGTGCATTCATTATGATAATCCAAAGCGGAAAAACTCGTGGGCCGGCGTTTTGTATTATGAACTGTTGCGACCGGGTGAAACCATCACGGGAGATCTCTATCGAAAACAACTGATACGTTTGAGCCGAGCGTTAAAGGAAAAACGCCCACAATACAAAAAAAGACACGACAAAGTTATACTCCTGCACGACAATGCTCGACCACATGTTGCCAAGGTCGTAAAAACCTTCTTCGGGCGGTAGGTTTCTCGTTGTGATTGATTACGATTAAAACAGCGCGTTTCCATTACGAGATTATTTATTTTTCAAAGAAAACAATATTGTTTCGAGAGCTACTTGCTCTCTTCTTCAGTTCTTATTTGGCTCCTGCCAAAAATAATCTCGTAATGGAAACGCGCTGTTTTAATCGTAAAAACCTACCTGGAAACACTGACGTGGGACATCCTACCTCACCCGCCATACTCTCCGGACATCGCTCCTTCTGATTAGTACCTGTTCCGATCAATGACAGAAAGATGGGAGAAAGTTGTGGCCAGCGATGGAAAATACTTCGATTGATATGTATGTAACTATCTGTTTATAATTAAAACCCAAATTATCGAAAACAAACGGCGGTTTTCTATTTGTACTCACAATATAATCGCAATTTAATTATTTTAATGGTTAAGTTCATAACACACAACCGTTGGCATACTGTTGCCAATTTGTTTTATGAACTCTCTCCACTGAGTTTTTGATGGACACAACATGCAGTGAAAAATTTCATTTTCTCCATCACAAAAATTTCTCCGCTGGCTAGGATCGGCATATGATGACAATCCTGAAATGACATTCGCGCTGTCGAGTTCATACGATTTTTCGTCAGTTGTCAGTTTTGAACGGAAAATTTGACAATTGATGGATGACTAGAAGCGAGTGCAGTTCAGAACACAACAACCTGTTGCAACGCTGCGTCGATACTGTTGCCACAGCATATTGCGATTCAGCTGTGTGTTATGAACTTAACCAATGTAAAATGAAATTTCATCTGCGTCAGTATAAACACTTTGGAGATTTCGGAGCAGCGGGGATTTCGAGTACAACGTAAACGTTACAATACCTCAACACCTTTTAATACAGTTAAATGTAGTAGATATTGCCCACAATTTTTTTTATATAGAAGTTAATAGTGTATTGTTGCATTTTAAAATACTCGTTCCTAGGGGTGAAAATAGTAAAAACATTTTCCGCCAGTCAAAACTATAATTATATGTAAAATTCAAATTTAAATTTAGAACAGCTGATTGCGACTCGCTAGGTAGAGTAAATGAGATCTCGGTCTCCACGCTACGATTCTTGAATCTAGAGTTCAGAGGTTCATTTCCCTGTCGCACTAATACAGAAAAAAAATACCTGTGGGTACTATTAGAACTACCACAGCATTCCAAGCTGTCAGAAGAAAACAACTATGCGCATAGGAGCGGCGAATGCTAGCAACTGCTTTATCCGAAATTTTTATACTAGCAAAACATCGCCAGGCATTGATTGTTAAAGATGGTGACGCAATTAGAATAGTATGTACAGCTGACTGATTCATCTGACAAATCAGATCTCCTTCTCCACCAAAAATCGAACTAGGTTTTTAGTGCAATACTGTTACATATGCATACGTGCATGGATATAAACATACTGATATCATATAATTGGTAATAAACGCCCAATATAGCCTTTGGAAAGTCCGGAAATTCTTGAATAATTCCATACAATACTTACTTGAAAAAACGTATTTCCACTATTAGAAGGCAAATTGCGTGCGTTTACACGTGAACATTTCGCCGAATTTGAACATTACCGCGGTAATGTTCTTGAACATTAGGACTAATATACCAACAACTACCAAGTAAATTTCGTTGCCGACACACACGGAAGGCATGAAGAATGATGGGTTGCTAGAAAGATACATATTTGCCCATGGACCCGTAAACAGAAAATTACCCTTCGTCTGTTTGTTGTCATTTGGTAATAATGTGCGTATTGTTGATTCGTATTGTTGTTGTTTTAGTTTTGAGACATTTTTTTTGAAAGCATTGTCTTTATTGAAGGGATCAGTAGATATCGGGTATGCATTTTTCTACCGCAAGTACATATTACTGGGTTATGGCTTTTGACTTGTTGTTGTTTTGCATTGGGAAATCAATTTGATGATGAAATTTATGGATGAAAGCAATGATCACACGAAAGCGAAGTTTAATTTAGATTGTTTCGAATTCTACCTAAATGCTTTATGTAGTAAATCAATTAATTTGAACGTATGTCACGTACAATGTATGGATTTTTTTTTATTTTAGTTTAAGTGAATAAAGTACAAGTAATATACAAATATATTTATTATAAAGGGTGTTTTTTTAAGCCCGATAGAACTTGAAATTGTAAAAAATAACACAAAAATTAAATTTTAATACAACAATTTTTATTATTTGTTTCAGTATACTCTGGCAAATCATCATGAATAGACTGACGTTTGAACAACGCTACCAAATTATCCAAATTTACTTCGAAAATCAGTCGTCGATTCGCGCAACTTAAAGACGACTTCGTGATTTTTATGGCGCACATAATCGTCCATCTGAGCAAGCCACCCGTCTAACTGTGGATAGATTTCGTACCACATACTCTCTACATGATGCAGTAAGACCAACACGTCGAAGGAATGTGCGTACTCAAGAGAATATCGCCGCTGTAAACGAAAGTGTGGAAGAAGATCCAAATTTAACGCTTCGTCGTCGGTCGCAGGAATTGGGGCTCTGCCCGTCCACTACGTGGAAAATTTTGCGCAAAGATCTTGGCCTACACGCGTATAAGATCCAGCTGGTGCAGGAATTAAAGCCACGAGACCATGATACGCGTCGTTCTTTCGCCGATTGGGCTCTAGAGCAGTTGGAAACTGACCCGTTGTTTTATCGCCAAATTGTGTTCAGCGATGAGGCTCATTTTTGGCTTAACGGGTTTGTTAATAAGCAAAATTGCCGCATATGGAGTGAGACCAATCCACAACAGACCCTCCAGACTCCATTACATCCAGAAAAATGCACCGTTTGGTGCGGTTTACACGCTGGTGGCATCATCGGGCCTTATTTCTTCAAAAATGAGGCCGGAGCTCGCGTTACGGTCAATGGAGATCGTTACCGCACCATGATCAATGATTTTCTGTTTGAAAATATGGATGACATTGATCCAGACGAGATGTGGTTTCAGCAGGATGGCGCTACGTGCCATACGGCGACCGAAACCATCGACTTATTGAAATCAAAATTTGGCGATAAGTTGATTTCGAGAAATGGACCTGCCAATTGGCCTGCAAGGTCGTGCGATTTGACACCTCTCGATTATTTCCTGTGGGGCTACGTGAAGTCACTGGCTTATGCTGATAAACCAGCAACAATTGACACCTTGGAGGCCAACATTGTTCGTGTTATTCGTGACATACGGCCAGCAGTGCTCGAAAAAGTGGCCCACAATTGGACGTCCAGAATGCGCTTCGTCAAGAACAGCCGCGGTGGCCATATGCCCGAAATCATTTTCAAATGTTAATGCCACGTATTTCTCTTTCGAATAAAAAAATAGATTTATTAAAATTTCATTTTTTGTGTTATTTTTTACAATTTCAAGTTCTATCGGGCTTAAAAAAACACCCTTTAAATATGTACCAACATGGAATTGTGGTTTTGTGAAGGAATACATTCTATGCAGCCTAGAATTAAAGGTACGTACATACATCCACATTTTTATGTAGTGGGAAAAACTTCTTGTTTATGGCCCGTCCCATATAAAATTAGATTAGACGGGAATAAAGTGCAATGCATGTTGTTTGTTCAGTGTTGAGACAAATGAAAAAGACTACTGTTGAAGGCATTTTGAGTCTCTGTATCTACCTGTTTCTCAATAGATACTTTATCTGTTGCTCAATAGGGGCTGTATCTTTTGGTCAATAGATAATGAGTCTGTTGTTCAGTAATATACTGCGTCTGTTGGCCAATATATATTGCATCTGTCGCTCAGTAGATACTGTATCTATTGGTCAGTTGGTACTGTATCTGTTCTTTGTAGATACTGTATCTGTTAATCAGTAGATAGAAAATTAGAGACCAGTTTTGATCCAGGTCTTGTATGGGATCACATCTGGAACAGAGTTGAAAGTGAATTAGCTGAAATGAACTTCTTTCTCCGCCATCCGCCTCTAAACCTTTCTATACTGAGCCCGTAATTCGGCCCCATGCGGCGAAGTGTCTGTATGATGGCTGTTTAAGTTTGCTCGTCACAGATCCGTGTCGTTCTTTTTTCATCTGACACCGAAATCAAAATGACTCCAAAATGAATAATTATACCAATTATACGTTTCGGGTACATGCCATACATTGCCTAGGTTTAGGATTCTCAACGTTGCAATTACGTTTCAAGTATTTAGCAAATGCATGTCAAACGATAAAAAGGGAAATCAACCAGAACAATTTTCTGATTTATTTCACTAGTTAGTATTTTACATGCCATCTCCACCTGAAATTGAACTGAGTTCAAAGCAGCTTGGAACGTTTAGGGTTTTCACGGAACGCACCCATTCAAAATATTGATCATACGGCAGAAATTTTAGGTTTTAGAATCTATTGCCTACCTAATTTATACATGCAAATTATGCGAAAATATAGGTTAAATAATATACCTATATCCTTATACTAAGATGTCTATCTAATATACCTACATAGCTCAAACAGTTACATTTTAATCATTCAGACTTACATCTGAGTGCATTTCGATCTAACACCTCACAAACAAAAATCCATTTGTCCTTATTTCATTATACAGTAGAGCCTCGATATAACGAAACCCAAGTTTTCGAAAAAAAAAACGTTTTACAGAGGTTTATTTATTGTCGAGGTTTTGTTATATGGAGGTTTATTCAAAATATTTCACTATAAAGAGGTTTATATGTGTTACAGTATTACGTGGCGTATGAGTATATACTCGTAAAATACAATACTAATGTTTACATATTAGAGAAAAAAATACATTCTGAAAAAATTCTACTGTACATATTCTGGTGTCATAAAATCAAAAACAAACCAAAAAAACTCAAACAACAAACAACAACTCACCTCAAATTACCCATCGTCTACCTGCTGGCAATTTGTGTGAAACGCAAGACGATTGAAATAGATTCGTTACATATACATTTTCTCTCAATGGTTGACCCTCGTTTGAAAACATACCTCCATATGAAAAGGTATATTTCCATTTTATTCGGCGAACATTTTCGTCCGTTCCCATTCCTCATGGGAACCGCTCTGAACATATTCGCCGAATGCACCTTTTGTCATCTTAATGCTTTTTCCATAAGACGCGCAGCAACATTCTGCGAAAAAGTTCTCGGGAAATGGATGGATGGGAACATTGCCAAGATGTTCACGTGTAAACGCAGCATAATGAAATAAACCAAAATGTACATTTTTCGGCACACTGTGAATAATGCTATACTAAATGCAGTAGAGAATGCAATGTGTTTCACTATTTTAGCCTCAACACTTCCAATTGTAATTGAAAAATGATCCATACGTACATCAAGATTAGATTAACGGAATCAAAGAAGATTGATTTAACTAGTTTTGCCGCGTTTTTGTAAACATATTTTTTAAATAAATTTTATTCTGTTAGATATTAAAACTTCTTTGAAGTATTTGACTTAACGAACAACTATGTTGCGATAAGTAATCGATTACTTGAACGTGTGATCTGACAATTATTTCTTTAGCGGATTGGACACAAGTATAGATAATTTTGACTATAAATCGAAATACTCGTGTGTTCGAGTAGAAGGTTAAGCATCTTTGATATTGCAGTATTTAGGTAAAGAACAGTTTAGTTTAAGTATGACTTTTTATATTTATTGCGGATATTAATCAACAGATAATTGCAGTCAATGTATTATGTATGCACTCATTTACAATATCAAACAGTAGTTCGATATAATTAAAACAGCATCGAACTTTAGTCGCGACAAGCCGCTTATTCTTACGCCTCACAAGACAAGGGGAAGATAACACCAACAACCTTACCCACGGCAGGATTCCAACCCAGGAAACGGTAGGAAGATACATCGTACTGACCCCCAATTGTAAATGTAAATATATGTATTTGAAATCACCTACTCGTATTCATCACTGTCTCTTTATCGAAATCTTTCAAACTCTAGAGATTCTATCGACATTCATTAGCCCATATCGAATTGTTGGATCATATCCAACGGAAAACATTCTGGAATTTGATCGACAGTTATGTATTGACGTTACCTTACCATTATTGTAATCCAAACACACAATGGGGCTCCAATATACATCACTTTTGCTTTATTGATTAAGTTCTTGAATGACGAATTTGGATTTGAACTAAGCCAATTGCTCACTATTTCGCATTTCAGTCAAACGTTAGGTGATGGTAAACATTTTAGATTCTTATTTGAAGACGTGAGTCTTGAATTGACTTTTGTCGATCTCGTCATTGTTTTCAGCATTTATAAAACCTAAGTCAAATTTTGGATTTTTAAGTAAAAGCTTGACAAAACTGCCACATAAGAAACTACAGGGTGCGGCAGAAAAAAACAAGCAAGGCTTCGGCTAGCTTGCCGAAGGTATGATACCCTTCATCTTCGTTTTGATTGTTCCAATTTCACTGTTCCTATGAGAGGTATATGAAATAGTGGGCCGATTTCAACCCAATTTAGAAGTGTGATTTAACAGTATATTTGATTGAATAATATGAAATTCAGTCAAGATATCTTCAGAAATAAAAAAGTTTTTCTAACAAAAACTTGATTTTGGAACGGTCGTTAATATGGCAGCCATATAATAGAGTTATCCAATTGCAATCAGATTCAGTAATGTAATTTGGCAAAGGATACTATTGAACAATTTGAGATTTGGGAAAGATTCATTCAGAAATAAAAAAGTTTTTCTCACAAAGACCAACTTTTGCACCAGTCTTTCCTATGGCAGCTACATGACGGACTGGTTCCGACATATTTGCAGCATCTAATAGAAAGAAGGCTTTAGGCAAAATTTGAGAAAGATATCTTCAGAAATAAAAAAGTTTTTCTCACAAAGACGGACTTTTGGGCCAGTCGTTCCTATGACAGCTATACGACGTAGTGGTCCGATTCCGACATATTTACAGCATGCAATAGAAAGAAGCCTTTGTGCAAAATTTCAGCTCGATAGCTTTAAAACTGAGGGACTAGACAGACGGACAAAACTTAATCGACTCACCTCATCATACTGACCAAGAATATACGAGTTATATGGTCGGAGATGATTCCTTCTGTGCGTTGCAAACTTCATGGCAAAGTTAATATACCCTTTCACATCCGTGAAGGGTATAAACACATTTTGAAGGGCAACATAAGAAAAAGGTTTAAGATTAATTTTCAAAATTTGCATTCATTGACAAGACAAAGACAACCCAACAAATTTTATTTGGGCAACAGAATAATTTTGTTTTTTGGCGTGGCATGAGCAAACCACTATTCCCGACAGGCGATCTGGTCTGTCAGCCAGTTCTTATTTACAAATGTCCTCTGACACACACACACACTTCACATAGATGTGAAGAAAACCGGTCCACTTGTACTAGGTTCGTGTTCGAGTTCGACAGTGTATGGTGACACTAATAACCAGCTTTGTGTAGCATATTTCTTTTTGCTTGAGGATTAAAATTTTGCTGGAAACTTTACTACAATACATTTCATGAGAGAGTTTGACTACCGAAATCTTTGGATTTTGGCCAACTGTAGTTAATATTAATCGCGTTTTGGGCGTCCATTTCCGCTCTCATGCTTTAAGTTTCCCGTATTTCTGTATACTTGAATATGATCTCACTATAGCAGAAATTCCACGATACGATTTTCACTGCACGTAAAGATTTAATACCATTTTAGGGAAGACTACCGGAATTTCTGTACCATGGGCCATTTTGCACACTCACTTGTCACTAATCGCAAAACAACAACAATAGTCAACAGAAACTTACAACGTTTGGAAATTGGAGCTTCTAATAACAGTTAGAAAATTGGTATGTAGTTTACCGTTAATAATTTGCCTTAACCCCTAGCGAGGCATAGCGCGTCAACTACTCCTGCGTACTCTGTTCTAAGCAATGGGGCGCAACTCCCCAAAAGACTTACCCAGTGCCTCACACTCCTTTGCCACAGATCGACGCCATGTGATTCGAGGACCCCCTCTTGGTCGGCCTTGGTTGGAAATGGGGTTCCACTTCATGACATGCAAAGCAATGCAGTGTGCAATGTGTGACCTATCCACTGCCATTTTCGCCTGCGTATCAATTCGTCGATTGGCATCTGACCCGTGCGCCGACTAAGCTCTTCATTTGATATTGTTTCGGGCCAGAAAATTCTTAAAATTCGACGAAGACATGAGTTGACGAAAACTTGCAGTTTTCTGGTAACTCCTACGGAAACTTTCCATGTACTGCTCCCATACAGAAGCACTGATAGTACCGGGGAGCGAAACAGGCCCACCTTGGTCTTGCTGCTGAGATAACTGCTCTGCCAGATTTTGAACAGCATGCCGTATGCGCGTTTAGCCTGGTTGATACGACGAGCGATGTCCTGCTCCGTACCACCATTTTCGGCAACAATGCTACCTAGGTAGACGAAGTTGTCCACCTTCTCCACAGGCTGCCCATTAATATTGATGGCAATAGGTGTCGGATTTCTTTTTCGCTACGGCGGGCTAAGAACCTTGGTCTTGTTGGTATTAATCTTTAGCCCAACCTTGCTTGCCTGCCCCTCGAGATCTAACGCCATTGCGGACAGATCCATGATTTTGTGGGAGAGTAGGCATATGTCGTCAGCGTAGTCAAAATGTTGTAGATAAGATGTCAAAGTCCATTGAATTCCTCCGTCGAGTCCGGATATGGCTGCATGCAACACATCGCCGATCACAATGAGGAATAGGATCGGTGAGAGGATGCACCCCTGCCGAACTCCACTGCGAATCTCAAAGTCTCCCGACACCTTACCTTTATCCAAAACGCTACCCTTCTTTGGAAGTTTGATATCAAACCTTGCTTCCACTCAGTGGGAAAGGTCTCTGTATTCCACGCTTTATCAACAAGTGGGTGCAGCAAATCGGCAGTTACGCTTGGCGCTGCTTGATAAAGTTCGGCGGGGATACCGTCAAGTCCGGCGGCCTTTCCTCGTTTTAGTGCAATAATTGCAGTGACTATTTCCTCTTTAGTCGGGGCAGTGGACCGTGTACGCACATTTTGATGGTTCGCTAAATTATCTTTATGAGGGGGAACTTCACCAGAGGTTACACGGTTCAAAACCGCGGCGAAGTGTTCTTTCCACCGCCTCATTTGATCTTCTTCCAAGATAAGTAGCTTTCCATCACTATCTTTCACCGGATGTTGGCAGGAGTTACGACCACCTGTAAACTCCTTGATGACACCGTATACGGCTTTTAAGTTGTTACTTCTTGCGGCTTCTTCTGCTGAGGCTAAAAGAGAATTGGCGTAAACTCTTTTATCGCGTCGCACACTACGCTGAACTTCTCGAGCTTTCTGACGGTAAAGGAGTTCGATGCTGCTTCGATTGTCGTCTGATGCTGCAGCCAAACGAACTTTCAAGTCCTTTCTTTCAACAATCCGCTGCAACGAAGCGTCGGACATCCAGGGCTTATTCCGGCAATCCGGGTTTGGGCCAAGGATGGTATTTGCGCTATCAATGTACGCATTTTTTATGGCATCCCAGTTTTCGTTTATGTCACTATCTGGGTGACTAGTTATCTCAGCTGCTTTTTGCGCAAGATGGTCATTATATTGTTGTAAGACAGCTGGATTTTTTAATCGAGCGGTGTTGAATTTGCGGCGCCTGGATATTTCGTCGCTGGGGCGGCGCACGACTGCAATACGCAATCGAACATTAGCGATCATAAGATAATGGTCTCTTCCCATCCCAATATCGGCACCCTTCTTGTTTCGCACGTCCAGGAGGCTACTCTTGAATCTTTTACTAATGGCAAAATGGTCGATCTGATTTTGTGTTCTGCGCCGATCAACAGAGGACCTACTGATTTTGTGGTGGTCCTTATGCTCAAACATAGTACCACCGATGGAGAGACTGTGAAAGTTGCAGAACTCTACAAATCTTTCACCGTTGTCATTACGATCACCAAGACCGTGTCTCCCCATCACACGTCTGAGCCCATAGTTATAAGCGCCAACTTTCGCATTCAAATCACCCATAACCATTATAATGTCACCTTTAGGTGTTCTGCTCTGAACGGCGTTTAGTTCTTCGTAGAAGGAGTCTTTTGCCAAGACATTGTCGGGTTCAGTAGGGGCATAACATTGTATAATTGAGATGTTCCTCATTTCGGTCCGGAACCTGGCGGTCAAGACTCTGTCAGAGACCGGCTCCCAGGATAAGAGACAGTTTCGCGCGGCTCTGGTTAAGTCGGTGACACTACTTTCTATAATAATTCAGACAATTTTTATTTTTATGCAAGTTTTCAGTTTGCAATGTTGTCTGAACATGAATGGTTAAGCATCTCGGAGAGTAGGACAGTTCATCTCGTGTACATACATATCTGCATATTGTAATGAACCACCTGTAACGAACCATATTATGGTCTGGTAGTGCTGCTCCCACCATCAGATCGAAGCAGCACCTGATGAGTAGTGATCTGTTGGTGGTACGAAACCAGAGGCCGAGGGTCCCATTACACCCGGACCCAGGTGCGACCGTGTGGGCGTCTGATCCATCCATCAACCATTCCATCCTTATCGACTATTTTCTTTGTACCACATTTTTACCTCCCCTGTTTGTGTTGTCTTCCCCAGGCCAATGAATTTTTGTTAATACGTAAAAGACAGGGGCAACGAGCTTCGAAAACCCCGCCCACATCTCCCGAACTGAGCTACAGCAAGCATAGGCCGTTGCTTAGCTCGTCGAGGGGCCTTTTTCTTCGCCAGATGGCACGGCCCGACCTTCACGGTAATATGCTACCTTAGGCTCCGTCCCCACGGGCAGCTTCAGATGCCCACCAAACCGTCCGTTACAATATCAATCTACAGTACAGCTTCTCGTTTTAAAATTATTACATCGACAGGTAGCACATGGATTATTTTTCCCTTGGGTTGGCATGTAAGATGCTATATTCTGGGTAAGACATTTTAAGTCGGGTGTTTTTATCCATTTGAATGGCACCAAGAAGAGCGAGGAGCCGATATTTAAATACCAAAATAGATGTTCCAAGTCCAACCAGAGTAGTTTTATATCAAGAGTGACGTCCAGGTGCTTATCGCGGTCTGCTAGTGGTACAAACGAATTGTACATGTGGGGACATCTGGTGTATCTGAGATTTCTTTTCCTTGTAAGTGGAACGACAACTGCCTTCGAGGGATTAACACGAAGACCATTTTCGTTGCACTATTCGTGTACAGTCCTCAATGCTGTTTGAAGAAGGTCTGGTAAGACATCTTCGTATTTATCTTTAACTATGATCATTGGATCATCAGCATAGCCTTTTGAGGAGAAGCCCAGCAAAGTAAGTCTTCAAAGCAAACTGTCCATTACAATACACTACAGGAGTGGAGAAAGAACTCCTCCTTGTGACACTAGCTGTCAGAGAGAAGCCTCCAATAGTAGTAGTGACCGTTCTGCCTTCTCCATGCATTTATAAGAAACCATTTCTGAAAATGTCTAAATATTTATCGTTTAATCTAAATACTAAAAAGAATCGATCAGATCAGTTCGAGAGACGTGGACGGGGTTTTCGCAGCTCGTTGCCCTTGTCCTTTACGTATTAATAAAAGTTCATAGGCCTGGGGAAGACAACACAAACAGGGGAGGTAAAAATGAGGAATGAAAAAAACAAAAAAATGAGGCGATAAGAATGGAATGGTCGGCGGACGGCGCAGATTACCTCGCGTTCGCATCAGGGTCTAGGCGTAATGGGACATTCGGCCTCTGGTTTCGTACCACCGACAGATCCTTTCTTATCAGGTGCTGCCATAGATTTACCGGTAGAAGCAGCACAACCAGGCCAGAATATGGTTCATTACAGGGCAGCTTCTACTTCGAGGACTGCAAAGAAGTAGAAGCTGAGGACAGAGTGTGCTGCAGGCTCCTGAGCTAACCGGCAACCATTGTAAAGGAAAAAAATAGCAAAGAGAGAAAAAAAGTAAATACTGCATCTCCCATCATCCAAATTATCAACAGGTTACAGAGAATCCTGAGGCCAGCAGAGGCGCAAGACTGCATTCCTTGCTGTAATTCACTCATAACCTCTGTAAGCTACTAAGCAAATAAATAATACCAAAATGCAATACTAGGCAAGCAAAAATTTAAACTTACTAGAAAGGACAATCCTGGCAAACAGAAAGGTATCCAGGGCTCCTCCGCGCTTTATCCGGACACCGAAGATGCTCCAAATGCCGGCAATTGTAAGCATTTATGGAGGCCTTAGGTACGTGGCTAAACCAAAAAAGACGAACACAAAGCCAGGACTGCCTTGTTAAACTGAATCTAAAAGGAAAAACTACTCTATAGGAAGGATGGCATGCTACAAAGGAAAGCTCAGCTACTTGAGGGGAAATACGTTAAGTAAAAATGGCTAAGTTTTAAGACTTAGAGCAAGTAACCTCAATGTACTTGTGGGGATGCAAATCGGTGGAAGGACTGAAAAGAACCCGATGAGGTCATTTTTAGTCCTATTATTTACCAGAAATGGGCCCCACGTTGGGCGCCATATATGTAACGGTTGGTTTGGTGGCCATCCGGAGATGCCCGTGGGGATGGAGCCTAAGGTAGCGTAGTTGATCGTGAAGGTCCGGCTGTGCTATCTGGCGAAAAAAAAGGCTCCTCAACGAGCTAAGCAGCGGCCTATGCGTTCGGGAGACGTGGGCGGGGTTTTCGCCGCTCGTTGCCCCTGTTACGCATTAACAAAAATTCATAGGCCTAGGGAAGACAACACAAACATGCTAGTCGAAAATGGAGAATTATAAAAAAAATGGGGCGATAAGGATGGGATGGTGTTTATACTCTAGATGAAATCTGAGAGTATTATAAGTTTGCCACAAAGTTTGTAACGCTAAGAAATAAGGCTCGCAGAAAAAAATGAATGATACAGAAGTTCATATTATCACTCGAATATCTCAAAACCGGATGTCCGTCTGTCCGTCTGTCCGTCTGTCCGTCTGTCCGTCTGTCCGTCTGTCCGTCTGTCCGTCCGTGACCTCTCTAGCTCGAGAACGCGTTGAGCTATGAAGTTCAAATTTTGCACACGTTATTTTTGACAAAAAATGAAGGCTAAGTTCGTGAACGGGCTAAATCGCTCCACCCCTTCTACCCCCTCCCATACAAAATGACACATTTTTGAAAATTTACAATAATCAGATTTTCTCAGAAACTATAAAACATATTGCTTTGAAATTTTTGATATATCACTTTTATGATAATTGTAACCTATGTTATAAAACTTATTGTAATCCTCACCCTCCTTCTACCCCCTCCCATACAAACTGCACTATTTCATGAAATACGTTAAGCCAATTTACTCAGTACGTATACAATTTATCGGGCTGAAATTTTGTACTTAACACTTAATTAACAATATCAGTTAGACTCAAAAAAATTAATCGATTACCCTTACTCCGTCTACCCCCTCCCATACAAAATGACACATTTTTGATAATTTACGATAATCAGATTTTCTCAGAAACTAATACTCTAGATGAAATCTGAGAGGTGATGGGATCAACAAAGTCTTAACGATGCATCCGAGATTGCAACCAAAATTATTTATTGGCTTTAACCAGGTTCAAATTCATCTAGAGTATTGCATGATTGGGGTTTACCCCAATCGTAGTTCTTTTATGTTTTTTTTCTATGTTAACACCAAAGCTTAGGGAATACCCTTTAATGCAGTAGCATAGATTTGGTAGGTGAGGAAATTAAGGTATGAGGAAGGGGATGGGTTGAGCTGGATTAGACGAAAGTAAATGACGGTGGACATTTTGTTTAAATTTCTGCAGGTCGTAATTGCAGGGGAAAACAGATGATGGTAAAGCGTTCCACATTCGAGTTTTTCTGCATACGAAAGAGTCATAAAATTTTGCGGTTCGACTGACACTAGTTTCGATAGTAAGATGGTGGGCACGAGTTGACCGCCTGGTGTTGCGTACAGCAAATGCAACATCGGCAATTAAACTACTTATTTCAGCAGAGCAGCGGCGGTTCAAGTATCGATAAAAAAGTGATTGACAATCAACATCACGTCTGTGCTGAAGTGAAGTGAAGGTTGGCGGACGGCGCAGATTTCCTCGCGCTCGCATCGGGGTCCAGGCGTAATGGGACCCTCGGCCTTTGGTTTCGTACCACCGACAGACCCTACTCATCAGGTGCTGCCATAGATCTGCCGGTGGAAGCAACACAACCAGACCAGAATATAGTTCATTAAAAACTTGAATACCCAGTTAAAACGAAAGATTTTAATGCAGAGAACAAGCCAGTAACCTGATACATTGTTATAATTTTTTGCATAAAAGGAAAATTGACAAAAAAGTAATTTATTAAAACTTATCGTCACCATATTCCCAATTTTGGTTGAAAATCCCACAGAAAACAGTGGAATCGGGATAAGTTTTACTGATAATTCCAAAGTGGCAAATGCAGAATAGGTGAAAATTGACGCACAAAGACTTCACCACACGGATTTTCGTGAAACTCTAAGCAAGAAACACTACTAACCACTTTTACATATTTAACCCTTTGCTGTTGTTTGCATTTTAATAGTTAATCGTTAATTTTAAAGAAAACTAGCCGGATGCTTGCTTGCAGTATTTATTTAATAATAAGGTGCATTTAGCGATACCACTCGCGAAACTGATGCTCGAGGCGAAATTGCGCGTAGTGTGAACGTGTTCGTCACCCGAAACTGTCAAATGCAGATTCTTTTTTGATGAACCTACTACCATTAGCTCGTTGCCATCTGAAGGTATACAAAAATTTACAGTACATTTGTATTGTACGTCATACCCAACTGAAACTACAAGAAAAAGAATAAAAAATACCCCGAAAACATATCAAAAAAGTTTAAGCAAGCAATAGATGCGTTTTTTTTTTTGTATAGAGCAGAGTAGAGCAGGATAAGCCGGCAAAAAACGCTACAGAGCAAATCAGAGCAGCTATGACGAAAACCGGGCGTGTCCTTGCTGGGAGTGTGTCTTCGTTTAGTTTAGCATTCAAACGTAAACTCAAATTTCAAGAGGAAACTTAAATCCTTATTACAGAAACAATCGCATGAATTTCCTTTAAGTAGCAGAATCAATTTGTATATTTACTGGTTCATACAATTACACAAAACGAACATTTTATTGACAAGAAATGAATTTTTAGTGCTTCCCACACTGTTAACTGCCCAAAAACTTCAACACCTTCCCCGCCTGCATTTCAAAACGTGGAAATATGATATTATACTAACGGAGCAACATCCTTGCTCTAACCTTCTATCTTGAGCAGCGCAGATCAAATTGTTAGCGCGATTTTGTGGTGTTAGCCTACTCTGCTCGGCAAGCAGTGCTGTTAGAAAAATGCGCCTATTGTGTTTTTGTCCTGTTTTCGCTAGAGTAACGGTAAACTACGAACAATTAAACGCCGTTCAGAGCAGAACACCTAAAGGTGACATTATAATGGTTATGGGTGATTTGAATGCGAAAGTTGGCGCTGAAAACTATGGGCTCGGACATGTGCAGGGGAGATACGGTCTTGGTGATCGTAACGACAACGGTGAAAGATTTGTAGAGTTCTGCAACTGTCACAGTCTCTTCATCGGTGGTACTATGTTTGAACATAAGGAACACCACAAAATCAGTTGGTCCTCTGTTAATCGGCGCAGAACACAAAATCAGATCGACCATTTTGCCATTAGTAAAAGATTCAAGAGTAGCCTCCTGGACGTGCGAAACAAGAAGGGTGCCGATATTGGGATGGGAAGAGACCATTATCTTATGATCGCTAATGTTCGATTGCGTATTGCAGTCGTGCGCCGCCCCAGCGACGAAATATCCAGGCGCCGCAAATTCAACACCGCTCGATTAAAAAATCCAGCTGTCTTACAACAATATAATGACCATCTTGCGCAAAAAGCAGCTGAGATAACTAGTCACCCAGATAGTGACATAAACGAAAACTGGGATGCCATAAAAAATGCGTACATTGATAGCGCAAATACCATCCTTGGCCCACACCCGGATTGCCGGAATAAGCCCTGGATGTCCGACGCTTCATTGCAGCGGATTGTTGAAAGAAAGGACTTGAAAGTTCGTTTGGCTGCAGCATCAGACGACAATCGAAGCAGCATCGAACTCCTTTACCGTCAGAAAGCTCGAGAAGTTCAGCGTAGTGTGCGACGCGATAAAAGAGTTTATGCCAATCTTTTAGCCTCAGCAGAAGAAGCCGCAAGAAGTAACAACTTAAAAGCCGTATACGGTGTCATCAAGGAGTTTACAGGTGGTCGTAACTCCTGCCAACATCCGGTGAAAGATAGTGATGGAAAGCGACTTATCTTGGAAGAAGATCAAATGAGGCGGTGGAAAAAACACTTCGCCGCGGTCTTGAACCGTGTAACCTCTGGTGAAGTTCCCCCTCATAAAGATAATTTAGCGAACCATCAAAATGTGCGTACACGGTCCACTGCCCCGACTAAAGAGGAAATAGTCACTGCAATTATTGCACTAAAACGAGGAAAGGCCGCCGGACTTGACGGTATCCCCGCCGAACTTTATCAAGCAGCGCCAAGCGTAACTGCCGATTTGCTGCACCCACTTGTTGATAAAGCGTGGAATACAGAGACCTTTCCCACTGAGTGGAAGCAAGGTTTGATCATCAAACTTCCAAAGAAGGGTAGCCTTTTGCATAAAGGTAAGGTGTCGGGAGACTTTGAGATTCGCAGTGGAGTTCGGCAGGGGTGCATCCTCTCACCGATCCTATTCCTCATTGTGATCGGCGATGTGTTGCATGCAACCCTATCCGGACTCGACGGAGGAATTCAATGGACTTTGACATCTTATCTACAACATCTTGACTACGCTGACGACATATGCCTACTCTCCCACAAAATCATGGATCTGTCCGCAATGGCGTTAGATCTCGAGGGGCAGGCAAGCAAGGTTGGGCTAAAGATTACCACCAACAAGACCAAGGTTCTTAGCTCGCCGTTGCGAAAAAGAAATCCGACACCTATTGCCATCAACATTAATGGGCAGCCTGTGGAGAAGGTGGACAACTTCGTCTACCTAGGTAGCATTGTTGCCGAAAATGGTGGTACGGAGCAGGACATCGCTCGTCGTATCAACCAGGCTAAACGCGCATACGGCATGCTGTTCAAAATCTGGCAGAGCAGTTATCTCAGCAGCAAGACCAAGGTGGGCCTGTTTCGCTCCCTGGTACTATCAGTGCTTCTGTATGGGAGCAGTACATGGAAAGTTTCCGTAGGAGTTACCAGAAAACTGCAAGTTTTCGTCAACTCATGTCTTCGTCGAATTTTAAGAATTTTCTGGCCCGAAACAATATCAAATGAAGAGCTTAGTCGGCGTACGGGTCAGAAGCCAATCGACGAATTGATACGCAGGCGAAAATGGCAGTGGATAGGTCACACATTGCACACTGCATTGCTTTGCATGTCATGAAGTGGAACCCCATTTCCAACCAAGGCCGACCAAGAGGGGGTCCTCGAATCACATGGCGTCGATCTGTGGCAAAGCAGTGTGAGGCACTGGGTAAGTCTTTTGGGGAGTTGCGTCCCATTGCCCAGAACAGAGTACGATGGCGCGCAGGAGTAGTTGACGCGCTATGCCCCACTAGGGGTTAAGGCAAAGTAGTAACCTCCCCCCTCCTCACCCACCAATCTTTAGCCTTTTAGCAATGGTTAAACTATAATTCGCTCGACGCAGAACAATATGCAAGTATAGTAGAGCCTTGATTTTCCATCAGGCGCGGGGATAATCAAAAAGACGTTTAATCGGAAACTAATAAATTGTTCAATTTTATTACTAAATTTGGTATTATAGGCCAGTCAAATTAAGCCAATTTTGGGGCTTTTTAATAATAATGAGGGAAATATCTGGAAATAATTTTAATCCCTTCTATAGATACTGAATACATGGAAACTGAGTTTGCACGGTCGTAGAAGGTGAGCTTAAATTTTTGGAGGGCGAAAATCCGAGAAATTTGAGCCCTTTTTTTAATATTATTTATCATTATAAGTCCTTAACGGAATAAATTAAAGACCGTTGAATTCTGCGTTCAATGCACTGCTCAAAGTTGAAATTCGGTTCAGTAGCGTAGTCAAAATCGGTAGTCAAAAAATGACAATTTCCGAGGCTCCCGAGAAAAATCACACTTTTTCACTATTCAAGCTCACAGATCCTTGCAACGGATCCTTCAAATGGTAAAACTTGTGTGTAAAAGTTGGGAATAATTTGACTGTGAGCCTAACATGGCCAATATTTTTCAATTCGGACCATTTTTAGAGTAGCTATGAGCAAAAATTCAAAAATGAATGCTCATCGATTTATGCCTTAAAAGCTCTATCTTGGTAAGTATAACAGCTAGAAGTTTTATTTTAGTCTCAAATTGTAGATAAATTACTCCAGTTAAATAAAGTTTCACAAGATTTCATGCGAGACCAATTTAGGATATACTGAAAAGAAACAGGACAATCCAAACAATTTATCACATTTTCAACATGGTGGCGAGGTCCGTGGTGTTAGGGGGGAAATAGAAAACTCGAATTTGTAAACAATGTACCAACTCAAACAATATATCAAAAATCGAAACTACCCTAATTAAAGCAACCAGTGTTATAACATTTTGACTGACCAAAGTATTTTAACCTTTGCAGAATCACCGACTTCTTTTTTAATGAAAACGCAATTACTCAAAAACTGTAAATGACTCGAAATTTAAAAATAAGTATTATATAAAGTTAAAACAAATTGTTTACAACAAAACAGGAAGTTTTTATTTTCGATAAATTTAATTTAATATATAGGTGAAAACTCGAGAAAAATAAGATAAAACAGCAAAATGTTGATAGTGGGCTACATACCCTTCTTAGTTTTTCGAGCTATATCTAATAAACAGTTTATCTGATTTCTACAGGCTATTTTCTATTTTTAGGGTAAGATATTACCTGCGATTCACTCTTTACTAGAATATGCTAGCGGGTGTAGTTTTTGAGTAATTGCGTTTTTATTAAAAAAAAGTCGGTGATTCTGCAAAGGTTAAAGTACTTTGGTCAGTCAAAATGTTATAACACTGGTTGCTTTAATTAAGAGAGTTTCAATTTTTGATATATTGTTTGAGTTGGTACATTGTTTACAAATTCGAGTTTTCTATTTCCCCCCTAACACCACGGACCCCGCCACTATGTTGAAAATGTGCCTAATTGTTTGGCTTGTCCTGTTTCTTTTTAGTATCTCCTAAACTGGTCTCGCAAGAAATCTTGTAAAACTTTATTTAACTGGAGTAATTTATCTACAATTTGAGACTAAAATAAAACAGTATATAATATATAAATATATAACAGTATAACAGCTATTTTATACTTACCGAGGTAGAGCTTTTAAGGCATAAATCGATGAGCATTCATTTTTGAATTTTTGCTCATAGCTACTCTAAAAATGGCCCGAATTGAAAAATATTGGCCACGTTAGGCTCACAGTCAAATTGTTTCCAACTTTTACAGACAAGGTTTTCCATTTGAAGGATCCGTTTCAAAGATCTCTGGGCTTGAAAAGTGGAAAAGTGTCATTTTTCTCGGGAGCCTCGAAAATTGTCATTTTTTGACTACCGATTTTGACTTCGCTTCTGAACCGAATTTGAATTTTGAGCAGTGCATTGAACGCAGAATTCAACGGTCTTTAATTTATTCCTGGAAGGTTTTTCGACCCGAGGCGCCATTTAGGATTTATAACGATAATATTAAAAAAAGGGCTCAAATTTCTCGGATTTTCGCCCTCCAAAAGTTAAGCTCACCTTCTACGACCGTGCAAATTCAGTTTCCATGTATTCAGTATCTATAGAAGGGATTAAAACTATTTCCAGATCTTTCCCTAATTATTATTAATAATATTTAATTTGACTGGCCTATTACTCGTATATTGGTTCGCATTTTGCTATGATGTATACGGTGATACACATAGAAGAATCTGGTCATAATATTGGGGATGATTTCAAACCAGGAATTCTGTACATCTTTTCCAAGGGAATATAGCTCGACCCACAAAGGCGAACTGTGTCGCTTGTAACATTCTGTTTAAAGATTTCGCTTGTGCATGTGCAGACAAGCACACAACCGCGCAACCGTTGTCTTGCCAAAATCCGTTGACGGTTAACCGAGGTGACTGTTAATCAAACGACGGATAACCGAGGTTTGTCGCGCTCGGTGGCCGTGATCGTTCTGTCACCACTCTACGATAGTAAGCTAGACCTCGGAGATCAAATCTCGTCGCGATCAAAAACTGCCTGCGATTACTAATAGAACTCTCACAGTGTTTCGAGCTTATCAGTATAAAGACGGCGCCGATAGGAGGTGCATGCTAGCAACTGCACTTCCGAAAAGTAGATATGCAATTGAAACGTCAACAAGGCATAGAAATGCAAGAGATGTTTACGTGGAGGGGTCAAGGCAATTAGAGGTAACCGACGGTCTACTCTATGTAGTACACCCATCTATACACGAGGCCGATAGGTGCATTTTGTGTATGGGTAGTGTAATAATGACCACATTTAAATGAACGTATTATTACTAAATATTACGTGATTGTAACGAAACTTAAACATATTATTGCCTATGGTGTCGATTATCGTTGGCGAGTACATTTGATCTCGGAAGTGTTCATTATTACTATTATTAACCTATTTCGAGATGATATACAAATTCCATTATTTTCCAGTAACTGTACTATTCAGAGCCCAACTTCCTGTTAGTTTTCATAGTTCTAAATGTGACGGTTTGGAAATGCAAGGGGGTGGGAAAAATTACGATCTAATATCTGCTACTCCCCCACTGGTTCCGTTTCTTCAAATTTGAAAAAAATGGAATGTACTCAACATTACCTTTCTCACGACACCCCACTTGCCTATACCAGTCGATAAACAAAAATTTGACTTTAATTCCTCCCCTTAAAGTTGGCCAATTAAGACCCATCGCTTTTTCCAGCGAATTATAGCGTTTCTACGCATTTTCACCCAATTTGATGTATGTAGCTTCAGCCGCTCGTGAGATATTCTATGGACAAACGGACAGACAGACAGTTGACCGATTTTATAAGATTTAAGATACAAAACCTTAAAAAATTTTTTATGAATAATTATTGTTAGAATCACCGCCCCCAATCAATCTACAATTTGCACTACGAAAAACAACATGCAAGTAGTACTCGCACCTATTATATGTATGACGCCGGTAGGTGTATTTTTGGTATGGATAGTGTCAAAATACCTAAATGAATGTACTATTATTAAGTATTATGTATTTGACCTGGGATGTGCTTAGGGGGTGCAGGAGTGTGCTAACTGCAACTATAGAAATGTACTATTATTAACCTTTTTTGATGAGATTTCAAAATTCTATTTTACTATTTTTAGTTTTCTATGCTGATGTAATGCTGCTTTCCTGTAAATTTCCATATTTCTTAGTATAACGGACTCGAAATGCAACTCGGATCACATATTTTCCCCTCTCCCTCTTTTCCCCTTTCTTCAAATTTGAAGAAAATGCCACAAATAGAATGTATTCGAGGGTTCCTTTTTATGATACCACACTTGCCATACCAAACGAAAAAAAAAATGTTGACCTTCATTTCCCCCCTTAAAGTTGGCCTATTACTACGCATCGCTTTCTCTAGAGAATTAAAATACTTCTACATATTTCCAGCAAATTTCATGCATGTAGCTTCAGCGGTTCGTGAGACATTTCATGGACAGACAGACAGACGTTAGACTGATTTCATAAGGATTTTGTTTTTACTACAAAACCCTAAAAAGTAGTATGTACTCGTATCTAAACCAAATGGATTATTTCCTATTATACTTAAGATTTTTTTATAAATACGATTCTTTGGAGCACTTCGAAGTAGATTACACCTAAAACGGCGGGACTCCACGGCACACCGATCCGGTTTTTTTTATCTAAGCCAGATTTCTTACTGTGTTCGAAGGGGCCATTAGAAAAAGCTAGTGTGATAGCGTTGTGTGTGATGATTAGGCGTGATTCCTGTGATTCCAGTGAAATAAGTGGCTACAAGCTGCTGTCTTCCGAACCCAACCAATGAATTATTTTTTGACAAACCGTCCATGAATTATCACGAATATTTTTTGATATAAGCGTCAACTTGCACCAGGTGACTCGAGAGATAGATCCAACAAAATTCTAGATTTGTCACTCCTTGCCACTGGTAGCCGCGCACTGCTTTGAGGAATGTATTTGAAACAAAAAAAAACATTTTGCCGATTAAAAACATTTTGATTTTGTGTGCAAACGAAGAGTATTTAAGCAAACTGTGGTACTAAGACGCCTGCAACGGACGATCCCTGTCGCTCGTTACCGCTCATTTCCGCGCTGTTTGTTGATGCTAGTGTCGCCGGAGCACCTAGCCGCTCAATTACGTTTGCAGTGGATAACCGCGCTTATTTATGCGCTGGTAGGAGTTAGACGCATAAACCCGGCCGTCCACTGCAAGCGACGTGCACCCGCGACACAAACGTCGGCAAGCGACAATGCGTGGTAGATCCAAATAAAGGATTTCCATGAACCTGTGCCCACTGCAAGCGGTTTGAGAGAAGAGGCTACAAGCGTCTAATTTCGCTACGTGACTCAAGCGCCACATAAAAAAAATTGAATTTGCCGCCCGCTATCCCTGGTAGCCCTTATTTCTTCGCCGCTTGTTGATGCAAATGTCGCGGGAACATCCAGCCGCTTAATTACACTTGCAGTGGAGGACCGCGACAAGATCAACCAAGTCCATCAACCGTCTTTCCGTATACTATACCCAAATGCAAACGTAGTAAATCACACGCAGTTCTGATTTCTTCTTTAATGTGCCGCACTTTAGAGAAGAAGTTAGTTACAATATGCATAACCATAACTTCAAGAAATCCGAAATATCGTCAATAATAACACTTGACTCTAAGCAAAAATGCAAAGAGACTCTTGCCCGGTAAGAGAGTAAGTAGGAATTTAAAAGTAAGAAGATCTTCCTACAAATAAAAGTTTTATGAATATTTTTTGACATGAAAATGCACAACTCACAAACTTTGAGGACTCCGCCTATTCATACGAAAGTTGATTTTTCCAGCATGCTTCAGTCCAAAGATTGGTACATATGATATATGGTACACACAGACAGAATTATTACATTTTACAGAAATGTTTACCTTACTTGTAATTAAAAGGAGCTCACGCAATAATTTTATCGCATTTTCCAACTTCGCCAAAATATTTTTTCTGACTCACCCTATTTAATTCCATGAAGTACCGACGAAGAAGAAAATTGTTGCAAACTTGCGAAATAAACACATGAGAAATGAAAATTGACCGAAATCTTAGCTTGTTCGCATATTTAAGCAAAAAAAGAAAGTAAGCTTCTTGAAAGGTCATGAGATTGTGAGTTCTCTGCCGGGGGGTAATGGCATCGTAAATAATTTACGGCGTTTTATTGTTACTATTCTCCTTCTTCTCTTTTTTTTTTGGCTTTTTTTGGAAATTAAGTGCGAGTCGAGTACTTAGGTCAGAGACTTATGTTTATACGTGCACGAATTTTTCTCGTACCCCTTTTAGCGGTCTGTGGCCTAAGTGGATGCTATTTCAGTGAAGGAGCACAATACTGGCGGAAAGCAGAACCGAAATTGTCCATACGAAATAATGCGTGATTTGCGAACCAGATTGAACGCAGAAAGCAGCAGCAACGGCAGCAACAACAACAAAAATAACAGGCAGATCAGCTGTCGCTGCGTTCAATCTAATGCCCGAACCAGATTGAACGCAGAATGCAGCAGCAGCGGCAGCAGCAACGAAATGTCAAGTTAGAAAGCACGCATTTCCCATACAGTGCAGCGGCGAAAGCAGATTTGCATGTTGTTGTAGTTGCTGCTGCTGCTTTCTGCACTCAATCTGGTTCCGGCATAATGCCCAAACCAGATTGAACGCAGAATACAGCAGCAGCGGCAGCGAAATGTCAAGTTAGAAAGCATGCATTTCCCTTAACCGACCTAGATTTAACGCAGCGGCAGCGACAGCGGCGAAAACAGATATGCCTGTTGTTGCTACCGCTGCTGCTGCTTTCTGCGTTCAATCTGGTTGCATTTCAAAAAGGTGTTAAAAAGTGGTCAATGGTTGGTGACTGGTGCGTCAGAGTTTTGTGCGTTTCGTGTTTAGTTCTTATTAGGGTTTTGCAATAAAAACAAAACCCTTATGAAATCGGTCAAATGTCTGTCTGTCCGTCTGTCCATAGAATATCTCACGAACGGCTGAAGCTACATAATGCCCGGTTCACATTATTCCAGTAACCAATCCAGTCCAGTAATCCAGTCCAGCGCTGGACTGCTACTGGAATAATGTGAATCGGCACTGAACAGCAATCCAATCCAGCAATCCAGTCCAGTGACTGGATTGTCGGTCTACTTTTTAATTCCAGCTCGCCCAGAAATCATTGTTACTATAGTTACCGAATCAACAACACACTCGCCGGACTACTGGACTGGAATCATGTAGACGATATGATCCAGTTCAGCACTGGACTGGATTGCTGGACTGGATTACTGGACTGGAATAATGTGAACCGGGCATAAATGAAATTTTGTTCGAATGTGTAGAATAACTATAATTCTCTGGAGAAAGCGATGCGTTGTAATAGGTCAACTTCAAAAGAGGGTCCCCATAGAGGGGAAATGAATGTCTAAATTTTTTTTTCGTTCGTTCGGCAAGTGCGGTATGTGCAAGGTACCGGCGAGTACATTTCATTTTTGGAATTTTCTTCAAATTTGAGAAAAGGAAAAAAGAGGGAGAGGGGAAAATATGTGATCCGAGTTTGTCCCCCTCCCTTGCATTTCGAGACAGTTATACTTAGAAATATGAAAATTTACAGAAAAGCGGCATTAAAGTTAACCTATTACGACGATTCGCTTGCTCCGGCGAATTATAGTAATTCTACACATTGCTACAAAATTTCATGTATGTAGCTTCAGCCGTTCGTGAGATATTCCATGGACAGACGGACAGACAGACAGACATTTGACCGATTTCATAAGGGTTTTGTTTTTACTACAAAACCCTAAAAAGGGGAAAAGAGGTAGAGGGTAAAATATGAGATCATAATTTGTCCCACCCCCCTTACCATTTCGAGACCGTTACACTTAGAAATATGAAAACATACAGGAAGGTGGCTTTTAACTAGCACAGAAAACAAAAAAATTATGAAATTTTGACATCTTCTCAAAATAGGTTAATAATAGTATATTATATATTTTATATATTTATAGTTACAGTTAGCACACCTCTGCTTTTCATTTAAATTTGGTCATTTTGATATCATCCATACAAAAATGCATATAACAGGTCTTTTGGACCACATACTAGTACTACGAGTACAACATACTTGCATTGTTTTTCGTAGAGCGAATTAGAGTTAACCATTTTCAAAAGAGTAAAGATTGGTGGGAGAGGAGGGAGGAGGGAAAAGGGGAGGGGGAGGGAGGTATGCTGGTCGCTAACTCTACTTTCTATAATTATTCAAACAATTTATTTTCAATATTTTTTACGCAAGCTTGCAATTTGCAATATCGTCTTAACATGAATGGTTAAGCATCTCCTAGAGTAGGACAGTTCATCTCCTATTGGCATGGGACACTACAAAACCCTCGCATTGCGGGCGTAGCCCTCTATTTTCCGGTTTCATTTTTAATAATACATTCAGTGTTTATTTTTGAGTAAACGCTTATATGATTTTATACTTTGTTTTTATCTTATTCGAGCTTATTTAAAAATAAATAAACAAATAGAAATTATTAGCAATGATTATGATGATTATTAAAAACGATACGTCACCTCGAATGGCAGGCGTCGGAATCCTGTTGACTACAGTGGCACGCCTATCTCTAATTGACTGGAAGCCCATCTCCGACCGTATCATTACAGCCAGATTTAAATCCAGGGTAAGAAACCTCACAATAATTCAGTGTTACCCTCCGACTGAACCAGCGGATCAATCAGCTAAAGACGCATTCTATCACCGACTCGGCGACACCTTCGACAAGGCTCCCAAAGGTGACATAAAGATTATTATGGGGGATCTCAATGCCAAAGTCGGGTCTGACAATCTTGGTTTGGAACACCTAATGGGCAAACATGACCTAGGCAACAGGAACCATAATGGCGAGATGTTCGTGGAGTTTTGCAACTCTCGTTAGCTCGTCTTCGGCGGTACTTTGTTCAAGCACAAACGATGCCATTTAACAACCTGGGTTTCTCCGAATGGCAGAACAGAGAACCAGATTGACCATATAGCCATTTCCAAGACATGGAGGAACTGTCTCTTAGACGTCAGGTCGAACCGGGGTGCTGATATTGTCAGCGATCACCAACTTGTTGTCGCAAAAGTAGGCTTACGAACGGCAGCGATCCATCGCCCTCAAAATGCAAGAATCTTGCCACGTTTTAATGTGAAAAAGCTTTAAAATCCATCTATAAGACGTGCTTATTCCACCGCCTTGCACGAAAGAGCTAATGCACCACCATCTTATGAGACTCCTACAATTGATGATAGATGGAACGTCGCTAAGGACTCATTTATTTCGTGCAGTGAAACTTTTGCGGGCAGATTGGAGCGCGGTAGAAGGCCATTCATTAGTGACTCTACATGGTCTCTAATTACGGCACGCAAGAGAATTAAAGAACAAATCAACTCAGCCACTGACGACGCAGTCAAAGACCAACTTAGAGCTGAATACCGTTCTCTTCAGAAAGGCGTGCAAAGAAGCGTAAGACGGGACAAACGAAACAACATCAATGCATTAGCGGAGAAGGCAGAGGAAGCGGTTTACCGTGGTGACAGTGGAACCCTTTACAAACTTATCAAGCCATTAACTGGCAAATCTTTTACAGCTGAACATCCCGTGAAAGATAAAGACGGGTCTCTACTGATCACTGATGAAGACCAACTGCAACGGTAGAGAGAGCACTTCATTGAGGTCCTCAACAACACCTTTGGACATTCGAACTCATCTTCACTAGAAGCAGAAAATATTCGGCAAATAGCCAGAGTTGATACCAGCCCACCATCTAAACAGGAATTAACTGTGGCTCTTAAATCGATGGAAGCGGGTAAAGCCCCGGGGATAGATGGAATTCCGGTGGAGTTCTTTAAGGCGGATATCAACGCTTCTGCGGATATTCTTCTACCCCTAATCCAAGAGTGTTGGGAAACCGAAACTCTCCCTAAAGAATGGAAGAAGGGCGTCATTATTAAGATCCCGAAAAAAGGTAACCTGAAGGATTGTAATAATTGGCGTGGAATTTGCCTCCTCCCCGCAGTCTCCAAACTGATGGCAAAAATAGTCTTAAACCGGATCAAGCAAACAGTTGACCGCACACTGAACGATAAACAGGCTGGTTTTCGCGAGGGCTTTTCATGTAGCGACCACATCAACACCCTCCGAATTATTATTGAATAATCCGCAGAGTGGAGATCCCCATTACATCTCATGTTCATCGATTTCGAGAAGGCGTTTGACAGCGTTGACCGGGAATACATCTGGAAAGCTTTACGTGGGAGAGGTATACCAGATAAAATCATATCCATCGTCAAGGAGTCCTATAGCGGAGCCCAATGTCACGTCTTACACAAGGGTAAGCTTTCAGATCCCTTCGAGGTACATAGCGGAGTGAGAAGAGGCTGCATTTTGTCACCTATATTGTTTTTGATTGCCATTAACGACGTACTCTGCAGTGCGCTTCGTGAACACCAGAGCAAAGGTATCAGATGGAACCTGTTTGAATACCTTCAACACCTGGATTACGCTGACGATATTTGTCTTCTCTCAAATATATCGGATCATCTAGTTCAAATGACGGATGCCCTGCACCGCGAAAGTGGCAATGCGGGCTCAAAATCAATACTGCCAAAACTAAATACTTGAGCTTGAATCCAGGAAGACAGAGCGAAATTTGTGTTTCGGGGCAGACGGTGGAAAAAGTGGACAATTTTTGCAACCTCGGAAGCGTAGTTACAGCAGATGGTGGGGCGGATGCTGATGTACAGTCCCGCATCAATAAGGCTCGGGCAGCTTTTTTCAGTTTAACTCCTTTCTGGCAAAACAACAACATCTCCAGACGTACCAAACTCAAGATCTTCGAAACCAATATAAAATCTGTGTTTCTTCATGGCTGTTCAACTTGAAAGGTGACCAGGAACAACTAGATTGCAAACTTTCGTGAACCAGTGTCTACGGCGCATCCTGCACATACGCTGACCGGAGGTCATTTCTAACGACGATCTCCTGTACATTACTGGCCAGGACAGGATAGGCACCTCTATACAAAGGCGAAAGTGGCAATGGATAGGTTACACACTTCGAAAGGGGCCGGAAAACATTGCAAAACAGGCCCTCGATTGGAACCCACAGGGAACCGATGCAAGTCGCCGCGTTGGACGACCTAGAAACACCTGGAGAAGATCAGTTGAGGACGAGGGTAAGTCATTAGGCAAATCGTGGGGAGAGATGAAGGCGATGGCGGCAAACAGGACGAGGTGGAAAGTCGGCGTGGTTAATGCCCTATGCCCCACAAGGGGTTGGCAGGATCCAGAGAGAGAGAGACCGCGGTCTTACGTAACCGCCAAGGCCTTTCTACTCTCAACTCACAGCGATAAAGACTTTGTTTTAGTCTGCCTGGAGCTCAAAGGTAAGGTACACTGGGCTTACTACACGTATCGTGATACTTTTTATGAAGGGCTACCTCCACTACCAAGTCAGCCCTGCAACGAACGGGAGCTGGACGATATGGTCAATACTTTGCCAGATGCTCTGAAGCAGCGGTGTCTTCATCGTGTCCTCAAATGCACCCGAAAGCGGGTAGAAGTTCACATGCGCACCCAAAAGGTCTCCGACCAATAAGTCTCTCTTCCACCATGCTGAAACTACTAGAGAGACTGGTTGATATCCATTTGCGGGATACCATCCCGCCACTGTTTTTATTAACGTCGCAACATGCCTATTGGAAAGATAAGTCGGTGGACACGACTCTGCACTCTTTGGTCAGTCGTATTGAGAAATCTCTTGATCACAAGGAATACGCGATGGTTTTATTCCTGGATATTGAGGGTGCTTTCAATAATATTAGACCTAGTGCGATTATTGAGGCACTCCTTGGCCTCCAGGTTGATGAGTCGCTTGCAAACTCGTTAACATGCTAACATCTCGGCGCATACACACTACCCTGGGTACATCGTTGGTATGTAGGAAAGTCTGTAGAGGAATACTGTCTCCCCTTCTTTCGAACGTAGGGATCAACAGACTGCTTCTAAAACTGGAGGAAGTTGGGTGCAAAGTTATTGCGTATGCAGATGACGTTGTCATCGCTGTCACAGGTACATAAATTTCCGGATGTCATTAGTAGGTTATTGCAGAATGCCCTTTCCATTCTAACAGAGTGGGCAAACCTCTGCAGCGTCGGAATTAACGCGCGATTCCTCCTATCGAACCTCCGACACTCGAGGGCATTAAACTGGTCTTCACCGATAAACCTAAGTTCCTCGGTGTCATTTTTGACAGGAAATTTAAGCGGAAGCCCCACATTGAAGAACGGATCAAGAAAGCTACTGTTGCTCTCTACTCGTGCAAAAAAGCCAAAGGGAAGAACTGGGGCCTGCAGCTTAAAGCTGTATATTGAATATACACAGCTGTCGTCCGTCCTATACTACTGCACGAAACAAGTGTGTGGTGGACAGCACTCCGAGTAGCGGCCTATTGTAACCTACTGAGTAAGGTACAAAGGCTAGTGGCGTTGGCCATGACGGGGGCTTTTAGAACAACTCCGTCAGCCAGGCTAGACATGGTGCTTGGCTTGCTCCCTTTGCATATTTGCGGCAAATTGCTGGCGGCCAACACGACTTTACGCCTTCGCGAAACTGGCCAGTTATGGACACTCGATCATATTGGGCAACTTGGATTTCCCCGTGGAGACTGACTATACTTCTGCAAAATACGTGTTTGGCCGGCATCACACCAACTTGATTCCGTCGAGAGATCTATGGTATGGTAACACGCTCATGACCACCGACTCCATGGTCATCTACACGGATGGCTCTAGAACCGACGGTGGAGTTGGAGCTGGTAGGAAGGATTGGGAATTATTAATTAATTAAAAAAATTAATTTGTCTTTCCGTCTTCCCAATTTCTGTAGTGTCCTGCAGGCGGTGGTTTCGGCAATGCTGGAAGCTCTGACCTGGCTAGGAAATCAGGTTGTGACCATAAGGGACGATACTATTTATACGGACAGTCAGGCTGCAGTTCGATCACTTCAATCCGTCCTGACTACATCGAAAACCATCACGAACTGTCGTTTAGCCCTCAGAGAGATGGATGGTTTTTTCAACATTACGCTCTGTTGGATGCAGTGCCATTGTGGTTTCGCATGCAACCGCGTGGCGGATGAGCTGGCTTGGGAGGGGACAACCAGGGTTACTGACGGGGACCGCGTACACATCAAAATATCAGCCGCATCGTGCAAACTTTTCATCAAAGCCACTGCGGTTGACAGGGCGAACGTGAGATGGTTGAATGGCGATACGTACCAAACAACGAAGTCAATTTGGCCGAAACTCGACCCTTACCGCACTGCTTTCACTAAATAGGAAAACAATTGACAGAGTTGTGGAGGTTATTACGGGGCACTGTCCTATAGGAGCTTTCCTGGAGGCTTCGTGTTCCCCACAATGTCTATTGCAGGAGCTGTGATGACATGGAGGAGCAGGAGAGCATTCTCCATCTTCTTTGTCACTATCTGGCCTTGGCTGAGATGCAATTTCTAGGCTTTTTTTCGGGGACTGGAGGACCTTAAGGATTCGAGTGTAATACAGCTCAATCGCTATATTGCTAGCACAGACTCAGGTTTAATAAGGTGACTTTGCCGGTATCGCAACGGATCCAGAGGTGGTCTATGTGTGCAGTGCAGTAGCTTGGCAGCCCCTTTACCTAATCTTACTCATGGTCTCTGGTAGTGTCTAGTTAAATCGATTTAAATTTACTGTTAGACTAAAAATGTATAGTCAAACTGTATGTTGCTTTCTTGCCCTCCTAAGTCTTTACAGAAAGAAGACTTGTGGGCTTCTAAAAGTGTCCTAGAAATATCGTGTATTTTCTCTGCGGATTTATGCAATTCAGAGAAAAATATTGTTGAAATTTTTTTCCGGTTTCTTAATCTTTCAACTACTACAAAAATGTGAGCAAAGTGATGGCTAATATCTAGGTCTCTTCTCCGGCCTTCGATATTCAGCTAAATCACAAGAATTTTATGAGTGCAACAAAATGCTCAATTGGCAAGCAACCTTTTCGACTTTACCATTAACATTACACATACATAAATTATCTATGGACGTCTATCGCCTTTATACATATTGGACATGTATTCGGATCATACTGTGGAAAATATGAATGATGATAGCAATTCAACAAAATATTTCAAAATATATTATAACTATGTATGTATGTAGATATAACCAGCGATATTGTAAATTTCTAGCCTGGTAATACACAATCGTACTGCTTGTAATATCTTAGCTTTCCAAATGAGGCCTCATCTTCACCGATGATGAGAATGAAAACCCTTCTCTAACTTTTTTTCATCTTTCTCCTCTGAAGAAATTGGTCTTGCAGAATTATTAAATGATACAATAGGCAAAAACAGTTTTTGAACGGTCGAAATAAAATCAATAGAAAAAATCCAAGTTTAATATGATTATGAACATTATCCCAGCGATCAAAAAGTTTGGGAACGTTGTGGATTTAGCATTAATTGGGGAATTCTTTCTATTTCATTGAAGAGATTATTCACAAAACTCAAGAAATTTCCGCTTTAGGACCTACACATTTCCCTGCGTTGGTTCTAGGTTCTTACGACCTAAAGCGGAAATGGACTACCTAAAGCGGAAATACCGCAATTACGGATTCTCTCTAAATGCAGTAGAGAGAATTCTCCCATTAAGGTCAAATCCATAATGATCCGAAGTTTGTAATGAAATTCAAAATATTTTATAGTAAAAATGTTCAACTTTACATCAAATTCAGCGATAGCCAAAACTGTATAGGAATCTTTTATAATACTACGGAAGTTAATCATGACATTACACTAGTCACCCGGGTGAAATCGCTAACTAAATATATAAAGTATATTCAACATGACATGAAGATCATATAAACATTTTAAGTAACAAGTGTTAGCCACACGGTTCGCATCATCTTCGACTGGCTAATTTTCTTCAGTGCCACTATAACTGACATTGGCCGTTATCGGTTAGCTATTGACTGCCGTTCAAGCCGGCTTTTATAACACCAAATTTTTTCTTGCGGTACCGCACGCTTCTTCCACAACCATTGCTACCTTCTTAAAGAACTGAAGACGTCTCAAAGAAAAATTTCTCATGCTTTCATTTTGTTGCGCTGTGCACAATCTTTCTTTTCCCCTAGCTGGTGTGCTACAGGTAAGATGGTATATTCTGTGATTGTTGGTTACTTTTTCTCTTGAGATCATAGAAATAAAGTAGATAAGAAAGCTTGGAGAAATCGACCTTAAACTTCTCCAACTTCTCTAACTCTGAGATCGGGGAAATTTTTATGTTTTTGCTTAACTTGGAAGCAATGGTTAGTTTGAATGGTCGGCCTCGAAAAGTGGAGGAAGATGATCTGAAGATTACTCTCTGGATTTAATATTGTTAACTTGATTCTGTTGGCTCTACTAGAAACATATAGCAACTAAAGACTTTTAGTTTGTGACTCTGATTACATCTGAAAGAGGAGGAGGAGGAGAGGGCATAAAAAGAGCTACAATTCACAGTTCAAAGTCATTGCCCATGATGCAACCGATGTGGTAACATCTTCAGTCTATATACATATTCCTAGTTTGTAAACTTCCTTGGAGGGATTTGAAGAACCTCAAATCGTGGTCAGTGTAGTGGTTCCAATTCCTCATCCTGAGATTTTCATAGAGTCACTAGCGGTCCCCTAATGTGGACTAATTTTACACGCGACTATTTAAAGTGATTAAAAGTGTACCCGACCGGTAATGCAATAAAAGGATTCTAATAACAAATATTCCAAAGTGGAATAAAACAAAAAATTGTGGTTTGTGAACAAAAGTGGTAACTGACCATCAAAAAGTCGCAAATTTTAGTGCTCTCTGAAACAGGATATGCCATTTTTAAGTGATTAAGTGTGCTACTTCTCCGATTGGGAGGAATCTTTTAAGCAGATTATCATCGATTGGATTTCACAGCACCGCATAGTTCAAATTTGGTTTAAAATTCGGATCAACTCCATCTAGTAAGCTTTGCGATATTCATTGGATTTTTGTTCAAGGTAGGTCATCCCAGTTCAATCTTCAATCGGATTATAGAAAGGTCAAGTTTACCATCGGGTGTGTTAATTTCAAACTAACAGTGAAACATCATTAATTCGTTAAAAGGCGGAAAAGGAATACGAGTATGTACAAATCTAAATCGTGGATGAGTTGTGCCGAGTCAACACCCATGGTGTTAAAACAAATAATGGTATTCAGTTTGTGTAACGGCATTTGCTCGACCTTTGTTGTAAGCACGGTTTCGACAAAACCTTTAACCGGTCTTTAAACTTCTTTCGACAACTATGTGACAAAACGATACAAAAAAAAACTGGTGCAGAAAGATGTGATTTTTTAAATACATGGCTAAATGATAATGATGTTAATTTTATGTTTTCTTCTTTTGTTTTAACTAAAAAAGAACAAAATGATTAAAATCATAAAACTACAGTACTGTTGTAAATGTTTCAACCATCGGCATTTTTCTACAGTGATATCCTTTAAGCTAGTGAAAATCCAAAATAGTAGTATTATTATTGCTTCGAATAATGTTACCATTTGTAAAAGGTTACGAGAGCTATAATCTGTATCGTCATTCTTGGCACTCAAATGTGTGAGTACTTCTACATAAGCGGAGTTTATCGATGCAAATCTAGGGTGTATGCCGTCAATCCCCTGGGCGCATCAATTAATACAAATTTCTCAAGATGCAGAGTTTTATTCCTCCACAAATACATACAAATACAATAGAAATATTGTTTCATATTTCAATGGCTGCATGTTTTGTGACTAAACAGCTAGCGGTCTTGATAAAAATTTAATTAACATCTTGCTTATGATCCAGAATAGATTATAACGATGTACGAGTATTACTGTCGATCAGGAAGTAGTTAACGATTTTATATACGTATATTTCATCTGGCAGCATCATATCGCATTTTCAATGCGATAATCAAAAAAATACAAAAATAAGTGTATACTTTTAACTTATCACTATTATTTTCGAAAATTTATGGCTGAAACCCGCACCTCTAAGCGCTCCTTTGAGGAGTTCAAAAAGAATGATACATTCTGACATGGTAACAAGTCTAGACTATATGGAAGACTTGCCCGTCCCTCTTTTCCTGTCGAATTTACAAAATTTCGGCAATCAGAAGATCGCAATAACATAGGGTTTTCCAACAAGAGATGTCATTCTAAATTTAAAAAAAAAAACGACTACCCCCAACTAAACGTCAAGATAATTAATAGTAGTATTTGTAAAAAATGGCAATGTTTCTATTTTAATTATATTAAACAGTCCAGATTTTTCAAGGTGGCACAATACTTCTGGAAATCAACATTGTTCAGGTCCAATTTTTTTTTCGCGGGGGTTTTAAAAGCCCCACTGCAACAATTTTGCTTGTTGACGTTGCGATGCAAATAAGGTCCATTTCATTCCATTGCTTAGAATTAATCTCATAAATGTTAAGAAGAAATTTTAAAGAAAGAAGCAAGGTTTGCAAATACTATCTAGGAGGTCATTCATCGAATATGGTATTCTATACACAGAGAAAAATTCAGGGTTCAATCTCAATAGTTTTAGGGTTACATAAAAGTCCGATCCAAAAATGAATTAAATTTCAATACATACTGTTTAGTAAAAACCAATGTAATAAACTGATGTATTTAACTATAAGTAAGGCAAGATTAAATATTTAGGAGACACACAAATTATATTTTAAAACAAAAATACTAAAATTTTAATATCGAAAATATTTACTTTAAAGTCTCTGTTACTTTTGAAATAGTCCGCGAATACTTTCCAATATTTCCGCAGATTTCATTTTAATGGATTTACTATTAAATTATAATATTTTGTGTGATTCGGTCGAAAAACATTAAATTATCGTGACCTTCTTCAGCGCATCTATAGTTATCGATTTTTTCATGACATCCAGAAAATAAAATACTTTGAGCTATACGAAGATGCATGGTTGTGTTGTCTACCCCATGTGGTTTGGGGCGTAATAATAAGCCATAGCATCTAGCTACTTGTCACATATAGGCGGCTAAACAGGAGCAGGAGGTACATGCTAGCAACGTGCATCGTCCGAAACTTATGCCAACGAAACGTCAGCTAAACCACATGGAATAGTTGACTCGCTATGCCCCACTAGGAAGGAGTTAAGGCAGAAAACTGGAAATGTGTTGTTGTGTGTTTGTCATCCAGAATCCAATCAAATTATTTAATCCAACGTGCAGGCATTTAGATGAAGAAGATTTACCTATAAGTACATAATTTTTGATATTCATTCAATACTTATTTCAAGTTCAATACCAGACTTCATCTTTCAAATGCATATGTTAAGATATACATGTTAACACCTTAAGGGCCAGTTGCTCAATGTCCGATTAAAATTTATCTTAACAATAAACTGCCATTTAGCACAATTTAGTTTTCTCAATGTCCGGTTAGTGTTATTAATTGAATAAACGGTAGCCGTCCTCCATCCTCCAATTAATCTTTTATCCAAAACAAAACCGAAGATCTGGTTTCCGGTTGAAAGTTTATCCAAAACAAAAATCCAGCACTTGATACCGGATGCTGAGATTTCGACAGCTAGAACTGCTCACTTTTACAAATTCAAATGAAAACAATGAAAGTGGCCATAAAGAACAGAGTTCTTGAAAATTCATGCGATAGAAGAAAATTTGGAATAAACCGACCGTAGACCATATTGATATAGAATAAACCTGTGGACGGTAGAATTCCGCCAAGAAAATCAGCTGATTTTGCGTTAATTTGAGCTTTGAGATGCGTTCTTAACATTTTGGATCGGTGATTTAACCGACGTATGAGTAAATGAAAATATTTAACGGGCAGTTTATAGCTAGGATAAGCTCATGTTCCTGTTAATTAATAAGCAGTTTAACAGGATATTGAGAAAACGGGCCTAAAAGCAACATATTTAGTGGAAATTGCTATCGTTAACTAAACACATTTTTACACAAACTAGTATAGATTTTCTTCGTGTGCGCCACAGAAGTATGCAATTTAATAAAGCAATTAGATTTATTTCATAAATAGATGCAACGTGTATAAAAGAAACTGTAGTTCTTGTCGAAATTGTATTTTCTATAATTTATCAGATGGATATATGTACCTATATATTTAGTCCGATCTACGCAGTTCGGTTATTCGTGCAAACATCTCCCCGATCCGATCCGCTCTCAATTAAATTTGGTATTATTTAGCTTCCTCGGATGACAAATTTTTAAAGTTATTTCAATCATATTTTCATTTCATTTGTACAGGACCAACGAAAATTGCCGATAATTATCGCTAATTCTTAGCTCGTTTTTTTTATCCGTCCCACAGGGACATTCATGTACATTGTTCGATCCATGCTGTCCGTTCGGCCATTTCTTGGGCAACGGTGAGAGGTTTTCGCACCACGATCATTTTGGTGTAGCTACAAGTACACATTATAGGATAGTATAGCCTTGTTTGAAATGAAGTGGAACTGAGACCAGATATAGCAAGTATGGGTATTCTCTGAATCAGAGTGATGAGACCAATCCACGCGAGTATTTTTAATAAAATTTTAGCCGATTGGCATGAGACGGCTCAGAACTACCCAAGACTATCGTTACTTTCTCGGTTGTTGGTTGGAACATTATTATATACCCAATTTGAATTCAGTTCACTCTGATTTTCCCATCTTATAAGTGTCACCATACACTCTCGAGCTCGAACACGAATCTGGTGCAAATGTACTCTGAATAGCTCAAGACACACACACTTTGCATAAACGTGAAGAAAACCGGTCCTCTTGTACCATGTTCGAGTTCGGCAGTGTATGGTGACACTTAGATTTATATAAACTATCTGAAAGCTTTCATATAGTGTTCGCTTTGCTCACAATTTGTCAACTAATTATCAATTAAACACATACATTACAATGTTTAATAAATGCAATGCTTATTGAAAGATTTTTGCAAGTGTATTTGAAGCATTTTTGGATTTTTTATTGCCGAAACCGCATGTACTATAGACCAAGACCTTCTTGTTTTGAAAGTCAGGTGTGAAAAATTTCATTAAGATGGCAATTAAACTGTAGATTTGTATAAGGGGCAAATGTCCCATATATTGTACATACATATTTGCCAAATTCACTTTTATATAACAGATTATGCGTACATGTATATCCGTAGACACGTATAATATGACAAATTTTTTCTTCATCATTTTCGGAGCGCACTATCGAGCCAATGGATTTTGTTGTTGATTGAAATGCTAACAATAATCAAAAGTGGTTTAAGAGGAAAAAGATATTAAATTCAGAAATGTTTACAGGATTTCCGGAAAACTTCTGTGTCGAAAATACGCTGGTTTATGCTAATCCTGAAGACCATAAGAATCACAAAGGTACGGGGCGAAACATATGCAAAGGAAATACAATTCACAACTTTACCAGAAAAAAAAACCAGTGTGGATCTAACACGAGAAACCAATCGAATGAGAATTTCCTAATAAGATGTATATTCTTATAACACAATTTAAATATAATTACCAACTATCCATACGAAGTCCACGTACCCGATCATGTAAATCTTTCTTCGATCGCTGGTACTTTTGGTCAATGAACAATAATATAACGGTCAGTCGTTCTTTTGACCTACATACACTTTCAAAAGAAAACTGTTTTCCTATGCAACACGACATTAACTCTGCTTGGCCATCCAACATGGATTCTTCACTCAACAGAGAAGCTACATGTAGAGATTCAAAGCCAAATGGTCCCAGAAGCCAATCTAAAATAACCAGTTCAACAAACCGATCAACAAAATCAACAAACATATAAGAGTGTAGACGGAAGATTCATTCCTACTTCCATACTATTCCGGTCGATCAATAACCTCAAGATGAACTTTTAATATACACGTACAAGCCGTGGTAAAAATTGAAAATAATCGTGAATAGTATGTGTGTGGCGGCTGATGAGTGCAAAATCTGCTATTTTCCCTTTCGATTCGGTTTCACGTTAATTGTTACTAAGCGTGGCGAAAACTAATATTTTGGCGGTAGATAAAAACGGAGAGATTTTAACTGGAATATCGCATCAGTTCAGTTAAATTTTCTTTAAACGCCAATTAAAACAGCGGTATACGATTCATCTTTACTTTTACGTGATTTTTCTATTTTACTTTGTAAAGTAATTGGGGAAGTGAAATCACGTGATCTTTGTCGATCACTTCTTTCGTAGTGCAAGGATTTTTTTTGATACGTACTGATTCATTACTTTATAAGAAAATATTTTATTAACTTATTTGTTTCAAAGGAAAAAAAGAAAACGTATAGTTTCGTTTAATACCGAACTGAACCACTTAATTTCCAAAACGAAAGCCTAATGCGGTTTTCGACTGACTGATAAAAGTGCTCCAATTTTGAGTAAAATTAATCCAAATCCATCCCAATGCCAATAAAACATTCTGCGAAATTTTCTTATGTTTGTATTAGTTCAGAAATTTTGTCTAATTGTACTTGATCTGCAAATTGCAAAAACTTTCACGTATCTGCTTTTTTTTATGAAATAAGTTTCTCAAATCAAACATCATTCAAAATATGATAATATAAACTTGCCTTGCGAATTTTCCGCCGGCACCATCCTTAAGTAACGTAAATGTAGCCAAATTTTTATACCAACTGTTTTCGTTTAAACTTGTTTATTATTTATCTAAATGTTTTTAATTAAATAAAATATCATTTGAAGGAGAATTATGTAAAGAATAATAGACAAATTTGTTCCTAGCTTCCTGCAGTGCAAAACTTATTTAATAAAGGACCTGTAGAGTTTATACACTTTGGAAAAATTATACCAAATTCAAATTTGAACTAGGGTGTAATTTTGTATCTAAAGCCAGCATTCAAATAATTTTTGAAACTTTAGTTTCCTTATTTAAAATGGAACATAAAAATGTTTTTCATTGTAAAGTATTTTTTTATTCGCAATAATAAGGGAATATAAAATGACAACGTCCTCATCTAAAAGCAATAAAATAAGATACATCTAATATCATAATGCCATTTGAATGCTCGCAACCCCAATTGCGGATATTTTTGACAGGCAAGCAAGGATATAAAATAATTTTACCCTAGTTCAAATTTGTATTTCATTCAAAGTGTATAAACTCAACAGAATCTTTGTTAAACAAGGGTTGCGGCAGGCAAAAAGCCGGCAATCATTTTTTTATTATTCTTTACATAATTCTCTTTTAAATAATGTTTCATTTATTATTATTATTATTATTATAAGAGCTTACATAATACAATTATGTTGATCTTAAAGTCTAACTTAAGCACTAGCTACATAGGCCTTAGGCTTAAGTTTCATTTAATTAAAAAACATCAATCAAATAATAGGGAAGTTAAATTATACCAATTGGTATACAAATTTGGCCACCTTAATTAACGATGGTTGCGACAGGATTTCGGTAGGCAACCCAATTTTAGTTTATTACGTTTTTAGTGATCTTTCATTTACGAAATACGACATATTTTCCAGTTGTGATAAGCACCAAAATACAGCAGCTGAGGTTTTTTCGAATCAAATAATACGAGAGAGTGTAAACGCTCAGTAGACAGTCAAACAATTTGACTTGTTTGACAAATAATTAATTTGCCATCAAACTTTTTGTTTGTTTGGGGCGACTGGTAGCGCAGTGTGTTGAGGCATCAGTCTCATGTTCGACTACCGGCGTTTCGGGTTCGTACTCCGTCCACGACGACGTTCGTGGCCATGGATGTGCAGGAGGTGCATGCTGGCAACTGGCATTCTCCGAAACCAGTTAAGAGAGATAAGCTCACATCTGTTATTTGTCATATTTAGTGCCGGTTCGGTATAAATATTCCACGAATTAGAACTATATCTTAAATGATCTAGTTCATACTTCTCTTAGTTCCACTCATCCGTATGGAAGCTCTGATTTAACCCTGTACTTTTGGTGAGTTCGGGTATTATGCTAAAAGCTCTGTAGGCTCATCGATTTACCGTTTTCTTTGGTTATGTTTAGCATTCAAACGTCAAATCAAATTTCGAGAGAAAACTTAAATCCTTATTACAGACACAATCGGACAAATTTCCTTTATGCAAAAAAATTCATTTTGTATGTTTTCTAATCCCACATATTATTGACAGAAAATGAATTTAATGTGCTTCGAAAGTTGTAATCTGCCCGAAAACTTCGACACCTGCTCCGCCTGTATTTCAAAACTCAAACTACTTAACAGAGCAGAATTCTTGCACTAACCCTCTATCCAAAGCAGCTCAGATCAAATTGTTACTGTAATTGTGTGGTCTTAACCTGCTCTGCTCTGCATGGCTGTTAGCAAATTTTCGTACCAGATTTTGAACAAAACCTTAAAGCTTTGGTATTTATGCGAAAATTGAACCAGAATAGGGGTGTTTGCTGTTAATATTTTCGCACAAACACCAGACCTTTCAGTTTTTGTTAAAAATTGTCCTAATGTGAGGTAGGTATAAATATTTAGTCAGGATAACCTGTAGCGTAAATTTTAACTTAAACTCAGTCCGAAGAATGTATATCCTAGACCTGTACAGACCTAGTGGTGATACCAAAAGTACCAATTGGTAACGACCATAAAAATGCGTTAAAAATGAATTTCCTATATGGTCAGCTTGAACAGTGTGTGTGGATCCAATGAGATGTTTTATCGTTCATCCATTCAGATGTTGTAAATGTATATTTGAACTAAAATGTGTAGGGGCGGTTGGCATTCAATCAGTAGAATCGTGCTCAATCTTAAAATCAACCAACTAGATCCTACTACAAACATTTGGCTAAAAGTTCAAGTCGCTAGCTTCATTTTATCGAAAGTTATCACTTATTTTAAGTTTCATTCCGATCTTGTGCATTTTCAACAGTAGCTAACTAAATCCAAGTTAAAGCATTTGACCAGAATTTCAAGTCGCTAGCTTCATTCTATAGTAAGTTATCACTTAGTTGATGTTTAATTCGTAGGGGAGGTAGGGGTTTCTTACATTTTCAGTAACAACTAATTAGATCTTACTATCAACATTCGACCAAATTTCCAACTCGCTAACTTTATCCTGTCGAAAGTTATCGCAGCCGAAGGCATATTTAATTTTTCGACATTTGTATGGGAGGTAGGCGCTCCTTTAGCCTAATTATGCCCATCCTACTAAAACTCAATCAGTTTCCCATCTGAAGTTTACGTACAAAAAATAAACTCCCTACGTCCATCGGTTGAAGAGTTATACAATAGACAAAAACCCTGGAAAGTAGGATAACGCGGGGCTCTTTATAAGAAAATCACCGTTATTTTTCAACTGATCAATCTCATTTTTACGGGAGAGTACAAAATGACTGGCAAAGTTAAAGCTTTTCACGTTAATTTAATCGGTAGCTATAGATGCATTTAATTATTTTGTTTATGTAGGGGAGGCAGGAGCTCCCTAGGCCGGGTCACTTCCATTTTCAATACCAACCAACTTGACGAAAATTTCAAGCTTCTAGCTTCATTCTATTGAAAGTTATGGTGCGAACAGACAGACAGACAGATGGACAGACGGACAGACTGACATGGCTAAATCGAATCAGGAAGTGACCCTCATCATTTATATATATATGTATATATATTTCCATACCTACGGACGCTCCTTTAAGGTGCTACATATTTTTATCGTGACAAAAACAATATACCTACATCTTATAAGGTCTAGGGTATAAAAAGAATGTCTATGTACCATGGCATCCGCACAAGTTAAAGAGGATATTGTTGTATGGTTGCCTATGGGATAATGTTCATCGGCACTAAAACTTTGAAATGATTCATTGATTACTCAATAAATACGAATCGTAGGAAATAACATCGTACTGGGAATTTGTAGAGAGTTCTTTTCACTTCAAAATGGCGTTTTATACCCTTCACGAATGCGTGTGGGTATATTAACTTTGTCATGAAGTTTGCAACGCACAGAAAGAATCATCTCCGACCATATAAACTTGTATGTATATAAATTCTTGGTCAGTATGATGTGGTGAATCGATTAAGCTTAGTCCGTCTCTTCAAGTTCTATGCAAACTAGTCTCTCAGTTTTCAAGCTATCGAGCTGAAATTTTGCGCAAACGCTTCTTCTATTGCACGCTGTATATCTGTATATCGGAACCAACGGAATCGGACCACTACATCATATGGCTGCCATGGGAACGACCGGTCCAAAACGTCGGTCTTTGTCAGAAAAACTGTTTTGTTTATAAAGCTAACTTTTTTAAATTTCATAGTATTAGTATCTGCCGCCAAATTACATTCCCGAATTTGGTTGAAATTGTACTACTCAATCGTATAGCTGTCATACGAACGACCGTTCCAAAAACAAGTTTTTGTTAGAAAAACTTTTTTCTTTCTAAACATTTCTTTTCCAAATTTCATATTATTCAATCATTCATTCATATTCATCATACCGCCAAACCACATTTCAATTTTTTTTTTTTTTTTGTTGATTGGATGAGCTGATATGGGATTATGATGCTATTTTGTGATTTGTTTTTATAGTAATTAAATATCAATTATTCATAATGGATACTTTTTAAATGTTATTCGGAGAATTTTTCCGACACGCTGATAAGGCTTTCATAGAAAGGAAACTTATTACCACCTTGACTATGCTATAAGCCCCTTGAAACTTCAAACTTGACTTTACTAGTTAACGCATGAATTTTGCTCATCAATGTTATTACGACTTCCAATTTGCAGTTGTACAGCATTTTGATTTTCATTACTGACAAAAAATATACTTCGTTCATATCTACTTTAATCTTTCCGCTACCAATAGATCGTTATAAATACAAATTCCACAATTCATTACTAACTTACATTTTTCTTTTCATATTTATAAAAAGACGCGAAGAAACGTTAGAACTTTAATATAAAATTCAGTGACTCAATGGACTTAGGTCAACAAAAGAGATACATTTCTGGAGCTGTGTCTGACCTGTGTGGAATCAGTTACTTTCGTTGCCATGAGTTTTGTTACTATTAGAGTCTTGTGGTATTTTTGCTGATCTGTTTTCATATATATTTTTGCACTGAATCAGAACTGCGGTTACCGTACACTCTGCAACCGTTTCGCTTTTTCTTCAATTGATTGTAAGTCATTCGCTTCGACTGGATTCAATCGGAACAGATCAATTAAAGTATATCAGAAAAAAGAAAATATATACAGTTATACCTCGTATTTTGTAGTTCTGCTATGAAGCGAGTGAATAGTATTATTAAATTTGAAATTTGCTTGTATTTGTAATGAAGAGGCCATACAATTATCGTATGTTTCCGCATACACTCCCGGCCATTTGAATAAGGACAACCGCAAGTAGACTTTTTTTACTCAAAATATCCAGTTCTTTTGTTCAGAGAGCAAAACTTAGTTTCCGTTATAAAAGGTTACTTTACTGCTCCTTCCTTTCGGGCAAATGAGAAAGCCTTGGTTAACGCTGCAAGTCCAATATTGGGCCACTTTAACAACGACACTAGTAAAATTCTGCTTTTGCACCATAAAAGGGACACACATAGACATATAGTATGCATTTTTTCTTAGTAATGAGTACTTCCTCCTTTACTGAAAACTGCGGCTTATTCGACCTGGATATGTATAAGGATCCTATTGAATTTAGCAAAAATTCCCCCAGAGCAAGTTGGACGGCCTCAATTAGATGTTTTTCTTTGAAAAAGTCATCCCAAACATTTTTCAGACACGAGGTGGTGTCTTAAAATCCACATTTAGAGTTAAAATTCACTTTTCTACAAGTTGAGTTGTAATGGGAGCATAATCCTGCAGCTATACCCTTCTAAGTGGATCATAAATATTCTGAAATTGTTGAAAAAGTATTTTCCTTAACGTATAGTACAATTTTGTTATCATTTTGTACGCAGGATATTGGATGAAGCTCCCGAAAGCATGACGTAATTTTCTTTTCTGTGAGGACTATTTCCTTGGCAGATCCCGGATATCTCTCAATTGCCCTAACCCATGTGGCCCAGTTGACGTTTCGTTGACATAAACTGGTTTCGGAGAATGCAGTTGCCTGCATGCACCTCCTGAGCATCCATGGCCACTGAACATCGTCGTGGACGGGATTTGAACCCGAAACGCCGGTAGACAAACTTCAGACTGATGCCTCAACACACACTGCGCTACCGGTCGCCCCAGATCCCGGATATAGTATATAATTCTTCCCTACATTGAAGTTAGCTTCATTTGCATCCGAAAAAACTCCTATTTCTCGATTCAGCGAAAGGAATTGCGATTTATGACGAATACATGCATGTGTCTTAATTGCCTTGATCCCACTAGGCGCATAAGCGCGTCAACATCTCTTGCATTTCTTTGCTTTGTTGACGTTTCGATAGCATATCAACTTTTTGGACGTGCAGTTGCTAGCACTCGTCTCCGCGCCGTCTTTATACTGACAAGCTCGGACCGCAGTGGGAGTTCTATTAGTACTCAAAGGAAGCTTTTTTTTTGTTCGCGCCGAGGATCGAACCTGTTGCTCTGATGCTCTAGACCTTAGAACGGTGGCCGAACGATACATACATTCTGACGTACATAATAGGTATGTTTGAACATTTATCTGGTGCCGGTTAGGGTATCTCTCTGTTAGGGCCAGTGGGGTGACAAACATGAACTCCATTGATTGGGGCTAAGTTCTGACGAGAGTTCATTCGTAATTTCCAGATTTTATATTTTCTCGTCACTACTATTTTATATTCAGGCTGTCATATTCATAACTGGTTGTCACTACGGTCAATTTTGAAAGCCAAACAGACTACTCTGAGTAGCATAACATGACATTTAAAAGGCTAATCTGGATGGCTGCCCTCGATTCTTTTTCTGCTGCACGAGATAACTTACCGTAACCCATTGTTAAAGAAAAAATAACTAATGTCGTTATTTTCATTACGTTGTCAAGGCTTTGGCTGCGAGTGAACTAACAAAAGTTCGCTTAGTTGGGCTAAATAAAAGGCATTATAAAATAAAATTCTCATATTGTTAATCTTCAGAATTTTTTAAATTTTATTTTTTTCAACTTAATTCCTATCAGTTTCTATACTCTTTCAACTAGTAAATCTATTTTTCAAAGCAGTCCTTAAAATCAACGTTTGCAGTTTCCTAAGTTGAAGATTTGATGTAATGATTGCTAATAGTAAAAATGTTATCCCCTCAAATATGGTTCTGGGATATTTTTTTAATGACAGAAAACGCAATATGCTTGCCATTTCAGCAAGTATGAGCTGAGTATCGTGATTTAAGAATTATCGCCGCAGCTCCCATTTTCCTTTTTTTCTAGTAAATGTTTAAAAACTTCTGATCTTCTCTATATAGCACTTAGAAGCTACCGTTCGTCCAGTTTCCAAGGGGCTAGCAGCAACAATTTTACGCAAGTGAAGTCAATCGACTTGGTTACTTCTGATACTGACTTCTCCTGCCTTGCGTTAACGAGTGAATTGGCACCTTCTGGGCTCATGCCATAGATTCTTTACCTATGACGACTTTATCGAAGGTGCTACACTCCCACTCAATTTCCCCTTTTTTTCGGTGTCAGCCAAAATTCGTGGTACCCACCGGGCTGATGTCTTGGTGTAACCCAACTTGTCATGTAAGATTCGTTATACAGTCATGGCATTTAAGCCTAAATCATCAGCAATCAATTGTTGTATTAGTCTTGGATCTGTGTCGAGCACACATTTTTGTTGTCGGTAACAGATTTTGAGCGATCTTCATGAAAGTCGCCTTCTGAAAAATATCCACAGAAAAATATCCTCTTAGGAATCGCTAGACACAATTCACTAGGACTAGAGAGAGGTGATGCATTTCAAGTTTTCTGATCTCAATTTTTCTCTAAGAACTCTGAAAATAGGAATTAAAATATACTGAAACCATAAACTATTAGCTACAATTTTTTTCATTTGTGAAATATTAAAAAAAAAATCGCAAGGGCTGCGCCCGCAATACGAGTGCTTTATATTGTTTGATGCCAATAACCAATGAAAACAACCGATTTTTCCAGATTTTCTAAGATTAACTGTCCTACTCCTAGCAGCTTAAGACGCAATTTCAAATTTCCAGCATAAGCTCGTCAAATACAACTGTGATAAAAGAAGCTAGCTGATTCAGAAAAGTTTCAAAGAAAACTAATTTTAGCGTAAGATTGCTGGTTCAAATAAACGGCCGAGATGGAACGTTTTGCAGACCTTTTGATTTTTGTGTACCTTTATGTTTTTGGAGCTGCTGAACACGAATCCGGGGTTTGTCGACAAAAATTCGACAGGGAAATTTTTTTATTTGCAAAAACACCCTTTCTTGATTATTTTTTTCTATTTTTTTTTTATTCCAATGATTTAGTTACTAAGAACAATTCTGAGGTTTTCCAGCAAAAATTTTGACCAAGTAACTCCTTTAGACAAAAAAAAAACGAATTTTATTGATTTAATTTTTTCTTCGTCTGTCTTTTTCGCAATTTTTTCGATTTTTGTTTAGCATCTCCCAAAGTATACGCCCTACAAAAGTTACTCCTACATTTTCTAAAGCACAATGAGCGTTGTATGTTCCGGACTTCCTAAAGAAAAGCTCTTCAAAAATGACAAATGTTTATTCTTAATTTGTGAAGAATGTTTATCGCAGGGACGTTTTTTGCTAATACCGGGAAAAGTAGTGATTCCACAAGGATCAGGGATCAAATTTAATGATAAATTAATTGTCCATAATCTGAGATAATTAAGATGTCATTTTGTTTGTTAATAACTTAGCAAACGATGACCGCATGCCAAAGAAAGTAATGAACGTACGACGAGTCGACGGAGCGAGACTGCGAGGACAATCGAGAACTCGTTGGGAGAGCACAGTATATCCGGACGCCGCGCAACTACTGGGCTTCCAAAATCGAAAGACGGGGTCACCTGACCGAGATAATTTGAGGACATGATCCAGGCGGCCAAGACCCGACAACAACTTAGCAAATGGCAACGCAAAATTGACAAAACAAGGACTTCGTGGAAGACAGACGTGAACATTATCTCTTAGGAAGTATATTAAATTCGCTAAGATATTTAAATAGATTTTTTACGTCCATTGTTTTCAAAAACACAGCTATTCAAAAACTGATTTTCTGTTTTAAAAAAATTAAATTTTCCCGTTTTTGCCATTAATATTGTCAAATGTTGGGTAAAGTAATCTCCGACGAAGAAAATTATCCGAAATGAATTTATAGTAAATTTTATTATCTTTGATTTCATATAAGCACGAATCCCATACTCCCATTAGTTACAACGAAAATGACAAAAAACCAATATCGTAAAAAAACGATTTTGGGAAAATTATCGTACCAGTTTGAAATGCATAATATCTCCGTAACTAAGCGTTCTACATAAAAAGTTGCCGAAATCTTTTTTAAATTGAACTAATTTTCTAATTTTTGATATAATAATCAGCTTCATACAAGCATCACTTTCCGAGAAATAGAGCTTTCAAGATTTGATTTCTTTTTATAAAAAAATTTAAAAAATCTGCATATGTAATCTCTAATTGCCTTGACCCCTAAAGGGGCATAGGCGCGTCAACATCTCTAGCATTACTATGCCTTGTTGACGTTTCGGTAGCATATATACTTTTCAGAATTGCAGTTGCTAGCATGCACCTCCTATCCGCGCCGTCTTTATACTGACAAGCTCGGAGCCCTGTGAGAGATCTATTAGTACTCGCAGGCAGTTTTTGATCGCGCCGAGATTTGATCTCCGAGCTCTAGATTAGTATCGTAGAGCGGTGACCGAACGATCACGGCCACCGAGCGCGACAAATTTTAGAAAATTGAATTTGGGAATTGAGTTTGTAGATATTTTAATATCCTTTAATTTCATATAAGTGGGAATTCTGTAGGATCAATACTTATGTACATAGAAAATGACAAATAAAAATGAACATCGGAAAAACAGCGTAAACATTGTTCACTATAGTATATACATATGTAGTATGTACTCGTATGTGCTTAGTGACAAATTCCACTAGTACCTTTATCATAACTTGAACAAACAGCAATGTATTAGATAATTAAAATATATTATAAATTTATAATAGTTAACTTACGTACATTTCTTAATAATTGGTGTTAACATATATGTTGCCGAATCGTTCTTTTTTTTTGCAAAATTGGACCAAACTGGATCCAGGCAATTAAGAAACCAAGTACGAGAGGATTATAAAGTCATTAGTAGAGGATCTATCCAATACACGAAAGGATATTTTTATAACTCTTGGCTCATTAAAGAAAGCGGGTTGTATTTTTCTAACAAATAACGCAGCACTCGAAAGGTAGTAGTTCATAAATCTACTGTTTCGGCACCAAAACAAGAAATGTATGTACATATTGCAAAACAAGCCTAAATTTTCATTTGCTATCCACGAGCGAACTTGTTCCTTTTTCACGTTTTTGCCATTGCCTATGATACTTTTTGTTGTACGGAAGTAGTTTGTATATCAAATTAAAGAAAATCAAATTTTCTACAAATTAATTTCTTAAAAGTTTCTTCGCAGAATGAGACGTTTTCACGATATTTGGGAAGATATATCAACGTAACGAACATTTTCGATTTTTTTAACAAAAGCTGCTTCTCGGAATGTTGTGGATATACAGAGCTAAATTTGGTATTAAATTTTAGTAAATTTAGCGTACTTTGAAAAATATGTTATTGACTTTTTCTATAGGGTGTATACTTTTGGTATATGGGTCAAAAACAAAAAAAAAGGCGTTATTTTGGTCAATATCTTAATTTCCCAAGCTAATTTTTGTTGGCCATATAACTCTCTCTAATTGACTTGATCCCTCTAAGGGCATGAGCACGTCAACATCTCTAGCATTTCTCTGCCTTGTTGACGTTTCAATAGCATATCTACTTTTGGGAAGTGCAGTTGCTAGCATGCACCTCCTATCCGCGCCGTCTTTATACTGACAAGCTCGGAGCACTGTGAGGGTTCTATTAGTACTCACAGGCAGTTTTTGATCACGCCGAGATTTGATCTCCGAGGTCTAGATTACTATCGTAGAGCGGTGACCGAACGATCACGGCCACCGAGCGCGATAACACTGCAAAACTTTCCATCTCAAAATGCCAGGGTCCTGGATTATTTTGTCAAGGAAAAATTTGGAGTTCATTTGCGGCGAAATGAAGCGAAAGAGTGGCACAAACGAACTTCTAGGCGCAACCGCTAGAAGTAGCCTAAATAAAGTACGCTTTTTGTTCCATCAAGTGTAGGATTTACGCTAGATAAATCACCAGGGCAAAACGTTAACTCACATAGACCTGCATAATATAAGGTTTTATGTTAACTTTTAAGTTTTGAAATTCATATGCTCTGTATGTATGCCGCATATGTTACCATAGTTGCAGTAAACTATTATACATCAGCAGGTATTTCGACACAATATTTATCCTTGAAATTAAATGGAAGATAATTCATCGAACACAAATGCATTTTAAAAGATTTTTAATGTTCATCTTGATTGTGCACTATTTAAAAATTCCATTTATTTTATCATGTAGATAACGTTGGTTTGTTCGTGGATCTTCGTTCATCTTTCATGCTATACGTATATGTACTCTTACGCTATGCTATGCTATGGATGGAGTTTTTTCGAACTCTAATGGTCATGATCGTGACATTGTGCTTACACCATCAGAAGACCATCGCAGGATCCTCTGGTGAGAACTCTTATAGAAACTTTATTCGTAAATGTATATGTAGTTTGTTTTAGCGGTGCGACGTTCACAGCCCATATTCAATAAGTATGGAATAGTTAACAATCTATGGGCTAGATCGGTAGATTATCGACAACTAACTACATGTCTTGCATGAAGAGCTAAGTGTTTTTATGGAACCAATAATTTCATTGTGACACGAGTGCAACAAAGTCATCGCCTTTTTTCTGTATTATAGAAAGCTGCAGCGTAGGTCCGAGTTATAGTACATCTTATTACACTAACTCAACCAATAGTCGTGATCTTAAAAACAGTGAAACCTTCCTTAGAGATTCACGATGTAAAATAATAGAAAAAATCTTGCTGGTTTTCACTTTTTGCTGATTAGTAGAGAAATCCATTCAACTCTCATACACCTGCCGATCATTTTGGATAAGCAAACATTTGAAGATTCATGAAGGAGGTAGCTTTCCAGTCGCATCATCTGAGAAATGATTCTTGTCTTTTTTCATGTACATAAATTATAAATCTGACTTCAATATTTATTTCTTCGCCTTCACACACAACCGAAATACTTGGCTATTACCACTACCTGTGTCGTCGTCAACGCCTGAAAATCTAAATTTTGCGAACAAATTAAGCAAATAAACACGTACGAAGAATACAAAAAAAGTAAGGTAAATAACTCTCTTATTCTTCTCGCTTTATCTTTTGGTTGTTTTTTTAATTGTATGCTAAATAGGCTGAAAAAGTCAATAGGTTCCACTCTTGCTTTCTACAATTTTACGATGAAATTATCATAATTTGTGTGGGTTTGCTAATTTGAAGCCAGTGAAACTAAAGAAATACTAACAATTTTGTTTGTCCAACACATTTTTTAGATTCCAAAATATTGTAGTTTCATTTATCTATTCAGCCTATAATTAGAAAAGAATTTCTTTTATCTGACACTTTCAACTCATAAAATGCTTTATTATAAAGATCTTGGTTGATATTGGGAAAAAGTGGCGGGTTTGAAAAAATTCCCTTAAATAAACTTTTAAACAAGTTATAAACTATGATATATAGGTACTGTACTTGACGAATTGTGACCGTTCACGGTTTGATATACTATAACTTTGGCAGGATTTCAGTGTAATTTCCTTATTTAAGGCACAGATGGTCATGGGATTGTCGGAATAAACTCTGACAAAAGAAGTACCATCTACAGTTATTTAAATGGAATAGTTCCGATTAAATAGCTGTAGGTGCTACTTCATTTGTTAGATTTTTTTACCTAAATTTTGACGGGGAATCGCGTGATGAAGACCGTGTGCGAAAAATTTCTTGTTACTCTGTATTTGGTCATTTATCGCTTGCGTCATTTTTAAAACAGCAGAGTTGCAAAAAAAAAATTTCTAAATCTTCTCAGAAAAAATATTTAAAAAAAATATGTATACATGGAAGGTATAGAAATAGTCTTGTGACATACGGTCAATGTAGTGGCCGTTATTTCTGAAAATTTTGAAGAGCGTATGTCTCCTAAACTGTAGCGAATTCGCTCAATATTTTTTGAGATTAGATCAATTCAGGTTAGTGTTAACATAGGTATGATATTTAAAACAGGGCCCGGGAAACATGTTCAAAATTTGAACCATTGTGACCGAGATAAAAAGCATTGCGTATCCGTAAGAGAAAGAGAGGCGTATCTGAAGCCGAATCATACCGAAGCATCTACATAGAAATCCCGAGAGGGAAATGACAACTGGCCTTCGTTTACCTTAATAACTGCACTAAATAAAAAAGGCAAAGAAACCGATTTCTCTTAATTCTTGCTCTCATATTGTATTGAGACGTAAGTATTGATTTAAATAGTCTGGGATAACGGATCAAAATTTTTTTCCGGTCAATTCTTCCTTTGAAAATCCACATGAGTCGGGGCAGGTTGCGGTCCCGACGACTCTCTCTCTCTTAAGCCGCGTTCCCATGGAGCAACAAAAGTCAGCGGACAAAAGTCCGTCCACAAAAATCGAAGGGAGATAAACCGGTGGTTGTTCACACTTCTCAAAGAAAGACTTCAATTTAATCCACGAACCAACAAAACAATCACAACACAATTTTCAGATATTTTATTCTATTCACCTTATTCTTATTCTATTCACCTTTCTTATTCTATTCACCCTTATTATTCTATCCACCCTTCACGGATGTGATATGGGTAAATTAACTTTGTCATGAAGTTTGCAACGCAAAGAAAGAAGCATCTCCGACCATTAAACTATTTGGTCAGTATGATGAGACTAGCCGATTAAGTTTTGCCCCTCTGTTCGTCTGTCTGTCTGGTTCTACGCAAACTATTACCTCAGTTTTAAAGCGATCGAACTGCAATTATGTACAAAGCCTTCTTTCTATTGCACGCTGTATATATGTCGGAATCGGACCACCACATCATATAGCTGCCATAGGAACGACGCGCCCAAAAATTCGTCTTTGTGAGAAAAACTTTGTTATTTCTAAAGATTTCTTTTTCAAATTCCACACTAATTAATAGTATCTTTAGCCAAATCACATTCCCGAATTTAATTGAATCTTATTGACTGCCAAACCATGTTCCCAAATTTGGTTGTAATCGGCGCACTATTTCATATAATTCTCATAAAAACATGTTTTACTACTGATTTCAAAGTGGCAAATGCAACATACATAAGTCACAACGAAGGTATGATACCCTTCACGGGAAGCGTGAAGGTGTTATGCAGTGAAACCCCCCGGAACAGACACCTCTCCTCAACGGACAATTTAGAAAAATTCCGACTAGGAGTTCTAGTGAATCAATGTATAGTAGTTATTTAGATCCCATTTACAACGGACAACTCTCTTACGGACGAGGACACCCAGAGATTACGTTACCTCTACTCTAACTATTAAGAGAAAGTTGCATCATGCTTTGGAGTCTTTGCCCTAGGTCCTGCGAACAAAATGACTACAAGGTATGGTTCTGTAGTCATTTTGTTCGCAGGAGCTAAGACAAAGCACCCAAAGCACGATGCAACTTTCTCTTAATAGTGAGAGTATACTAATCGATATGGAAATGCAAAATATTGTATTTTTGGTTTATTTAGATGGATATAGAAGCAGGATAATGCCGCTATTCATACACACTGATTGATAAAAATGCTTATCTAAGCTCAAAATATGAATTTGATAACACAGCCCTCGTGCCCCCTGACATAATTACAATATTATTAAAAGTATTTGATGATGACTTACTCAAAAAAAATACGAAGGAAGCATACAGTTCGAGGATGAAAAACAGTAATTGAAACCAGTCAAGACAATCTGGGTAACCTTACGCTAAATTACATAAAATTTTTATACGTATTCAATTCGAATAAAATTTTTGACGCAGTACTTCCTCCTTTATTGAAAGGAGGTGCCTTCCGATGTCACGAACCAAGTAGCCCCCGTGTTTACCTATGCTAAGTTGGTGCCTACATACCCACCGTAAATAAAAATTCAATAAAAAAAAATCAGCAGCATCCAGTTAGTGTGTCTTTTTGATTTTGCGGGTGAATAATTTTTGATTTCAACATTTAAATTTAATTTTTGTGGTTACTTGTTCAGTCGGGATTTGATCTTGGGTCATTGTGCTTTAGAATCAATTGCAGTACCGCATTCACCATCGAAGCTAATGTAGAATGGCTTCCAAATAATGCTTTATAGTGAACCCAGCAAAAGACCGGATGCTTACATTGGGTGGTACATCCAGGGCCGTCGAGAGAAAATCCGGGCCCGGTACTCAACTTTTGTACGGGCCCATATATGGCGACCGGTAGCTCAATGAACAAAAAAAAAGGTCAAAGCGTACGTTTTTCTTTTGTAGGGGCCCCATATATGGCGACCGGTAGCTCAGTGCGTCAGAGTGGTATGAAAGGGCAAGGAGCAAAAAAAAAATGCTCAGTGCATCAAATTTTCGGGCCCCCGAGAAAAACACGGGCCCGGGGCGTTTCGCCCCCCCCCCCCCCCCCCCCCTCTTGGAAATTATACCCGCATGGGAGGTACGGAATTTTATGAAGAGAGACAATTAAAGAAGGTTCTTGTTGGGTAATCTCAGGTCGACTCTACTCATGTGAGTAATATTTCCTTAGATTGCCGCAGCCCTGGAAGATTTTCCCAATAGAGCTGTGGGTCCTTTCCGACCAATCCTTGATAGTTCTGGTCCGAGAAAATTTTATGATGAATCCTGCCTGACAAGTTCATCGGCCTGGTTATCGCACTCGGTGGGCGTGGTCGTTCGGTCACCGCTTTACGATAATAATCTAGACCTCGGAACTCAAATCTCGCGATCAGAAACTGCCTGTGAGTTCTAATAAAACTCTTACAGTGCTCCGAGCTTGTCAGTATAAAAACGGCGCGGATAGGAGGTGCATGCTAGCAACTGCACTTCGGAAAAGTAATATAGCTTGCTGTCGAAACGCCAGCAAGGCATAAAAATGCTAGAGATGTTAACGCACCCATGCCTCTGGAGATGTCAAGGCAATTAACAAGTTCATTCGCTAGTGTATTTACTTCAATGCCACAGTGACCTGGCACCCAGTGCAGAACGCATTATACGTGGCTTTGTTTACATACCTAGTTTAGTTTTTAGTTTTAGTGTGTGTGCGTGTCTTGAGCTATTGAGAGGACATTTGTACTATGAATGGGTATCGATTAATCGATTAATCGAAATAATCGATTATTTTGTCGAATAATCGATTTTTATTTAATCGGATTACATTAGAGTCGATTTAATCGATTATTTTAATAACGATTATTGAACTTTTTTCTTCGCTGAGACTCCAGATTTCAAGAGCGATATATTTTTCTTTCATTGCGAAAAATCACTTACAACAGTCGTATATAGTATTTACCTACTACTTTTCTCATTCTACTTTTACCTATCTACCAAAATTTTTTTTATTAATGGTGGTGGTCTTTTCAGAGAAAAATAGAAGAAGAACACCCTCAAAAATCTCGTTATCAATATCAGTCACATAAGTAAAGTCATAGGTTATAAAAGACCCGACTCAGCCTATATCCTAATGCTGAGTCGTGTTGTTTTGTATTCCTAATGATCCTTTAATGCATGCCCATAGCAGATGAATTCAGTTTGTATCTGAGGACGCCACAGGAGAGGATTCAACTAAATCCGGTCTTATTCTGGGAACAGATGGCTGAGACGTTCCCAGCAGTTTCTAAGGTCGCCTTAACATATGTGCCAGCGGTAGCGACCTCAGTTCCTTCAGAAAGGCTTTTCTCTGAAGCTGGTCAAATTCTGAGGGAACAGAGAAGCCGGCTGACCGCCGACATGGCCAATACACTTATATTCCTTAAGGCGTTCGTGATAAGTATTGGGATTAATAAATAAGCTCAATATGTACTTCTCACAACTCAATAATTACTATTATTTCTGCAGCTACTGGGAACGTTTCAGGCAACTGCTTCCAGTAGGTGTAATTATTATTTCTCTGCTTGATGATCTTTCTTCTGTTTCATGTGAATAAATAAGGACTATTTTTTACTTGAAGTTCGTTGTTTTCATTGTACCCAATTTTTAATTTTTTCCCAACCTTTTTTGAAATTGTCTATTACGATTTTTCAAGTCACAAATAATCGGTGTATCGATTAATTCGTAAAAAATTATAATCAATTTCAATAATCGATTACTTGTTGGTCGATACCCATCTCTAATTTGTACCAGTTTCTAGTTCGAGTTCGACAGTGTATGGTGACACTTACATATACGTCCGTTCATATTATACTTTTCATACTAAACATTTTCGTACACCCCTTCATAACAGACACCTCTCGACAATGGACAAATTTGTTGGTCCTTTGGCTGTCCATTGTAGAGAGGTTTTCCTGTATATAAATAAGATATGATATTTTAATGGTTGATTTATTTTTTTACAGGTAAGCCTGCGAAACAACACTTCAATTCTTAATGGGGTAATGTATGACTTCATATAAAGATAATAATAAATAAAATATATGCAATTGCTCAAATATTTGTATGCCCCGTGCCATAAAACCATAATAATATTAACATGTACATATGTATACGCACAAACAATTAAGAATTTTCCAGAAAATTTAATGTTTATATTTGCTTCTGTTTCTGTCAACTATAAGCATGAGAAAGATGTTAAACAACATCAGTTGAAATAAGATTTTAGGGCTTCAATGAACAAAGAATTCCAACAATTCGTTTTAAGGGTTAGTACATAGTAGGGGATTCACGCTCCCTGTCGTAAATATCGTAAACGTTGTATTCGTCGTAAACTCTGTCATCCCAAAGAAAAATGACAGATGTTTATAACTTTATGACAGCTGCGGCGTTTACGACGTGAGCATGAATCCCCTATTAAGATTTTCACGCGAAAAAGGTGCACTTATCTCTCTTACGAAAGGGACATTATGCAAAACAAAGCTGATTTCCGCGGCGCTCTACAAGACACTTGATACCTCACACTTACGATCACAATACTTGAAATTTTCTCTTCTCACATCAAATAAAAGCGATCCCAACGAAATAATATAAAATTCAAAATATATGTAACTCTTTTACAGGAAGATTGCTGACAACGGTGTTGAATTATTTGTCTGTGTATGCGGTTTATGTGCGCGCGAAACATATCAGTAACGAAAATTATTCGAGGAGACGAAGCCGCTGGCAGTTTTTTGATATAATTTCGCATGAAAAACCAAACTTAGTACTATGCTTAGGCACGAAGTTATTTCAGGCTTCAAAATTGGTCGAGTGCTTCTGCTGTGTTAATAGCCCCGGAAAATTACCTCTGACAGGTTGGGGATCGATTATTATTGTGACTGAATGTCGGCAAATCGAATCGAATTGAAATTGGATTCGCAGCTTTACCACAAAAACTCATTATTGAATTCATAAGGTAGGTAATCATTCGGATGGTTGGAAACGGCGATAATTCTATGTTCACCCGGGCAAAAGTAGATATGTACTACCGATAGCTAAAACAACGTAAAATTCACAGATGCAGTCTCCATTATGTATATAAATTTAATTTTTCAAAAGACGCAAGTATGATGATTTGTTTAACAGAATATAGGCGAAGTAGATGAGTTCCAACATTTTAAAGTGTGCACTTAATACGTACGGCATAGACTAAACGTATAAAAGTTTATATTGCAATTATACTCCTGGCAGATGGTGATAGAGGCTTAATTAGAAAGCTTAATATCAAAATTTGCACCATCTGAAAAATTTTCTAACGGTACTTATGAGGTGTTTTGTCTTGTTTTAGTTTTTGGCTTCTTTCTCAGCCCACGTGAGTCGCATGATCAAAGGTAATATAATCTAAATATTTACTATCAAATTATCTTCAACTTTTGAATACCAACTCTTTAGTTTAAACTTTTACGTAAAATCTTACAACGCGCCGAAGTTGAAAATAATGCTTTTCGAAGCAGTTCTTCGGAAATAAATCGGTAACGGTGGACTTCACCCAGTTATGACACAAAAGGGATTTATAGTTTATTCCCTACAATCCAAAAGACAACTCGATACGATTATCCAGGCCTGATATGTCTCCAATAGAAAGTCGACATTCCCAGGTGACCATGATCTCTTTTTTCCGCACCATCCTGAAGGTAGAGTGTGCGTTTTTTTTTTTGATGCGGTTTACACTGTAGACCTAATACACATCAATATTGGGTACATTCCTTGTTTAGATATTGGTTTTCATCTAGATAGTACCGGGGCTTGTAGCAAGTGTAATTTCAGATGCCAAATCGGGTGCCGCAGTTGTGCATGTGCGATATACTGTGGGTTGCAATCCCTTAAGCGTAGAACAGACGTAGTAAGCGGAGCCCACAAAGGAGACTACGCGCTTTAACTATTCACAAAGGATACTCCGGGATATATCATATATTATTCATAGTAAATTTTCCAGGCAGACATAAGAGACTATCGTGAATAAACAGTCTCTGGTATAGGTTCTGCTCGCTCCACGCTTAAGAGATCACAACCCTCAGTATTGCAAAGGAAAATGAACGCTCGATTCACTTGCTCAGAGTGCAAAGACAACCCACGGAATTTTCAGTTTGTCGTTTCTGGCGAATTAACTTGTCAACGAATTGTCAGTTTACCCTTAGTACGAACCAAATATTCTCTAGACACGAAGCTATATCTAAATTAGGAATGTACCCAATATTGTCTTCCTTCGTCTTCATTTTGGATTGTTTTCATAGTGGGGGCATGTCGTTACTACCTTCACCACGGGAAGAATTTTCTTGTGAGTCCTATACGTTATTTATTGATCTGCTCGGTTGGGAAAGTTGATTGAGTAGATTATAAAAATCATCGTTGACTTTCGTTTGTCGATCGTTGAAGTCTTCACAAATGACTGTGATATTTGAGCATGTTTTATCACAGCACGATTTGCAGACACTGGAACATGTGAGCCCGGCCTTCCTTCAACCGCATGCTGCCCCGTAGTTTCTTGTACAGGCACATGAGATTACTTTTAAAAAAAATGAATGGATTATTTCCTCTGGAGTCATCACAGGCTGTGATCCTCTCTGAGTCCATTTCCAGCCGCAGTTTTCTGGTTCTGGAACATCTCCGAGTCATGTCTGCACCTGATGGTAGGTTCTGAAAGAAATATGTTCGGCAGCCGATTTGGTAGGAGGCAAACAAGTAAGTTCGGATTTGATTTTAATTCCCGCGCGAGAGAAATGTTTGAAATGGAAATCGCTTACAGATGTATCGTTACTTGCATCTCCGTAGAGGGCAACGCAAATATTCTTTTCAGTAGAGAATATAGTATTAAGGTCTGTCTTTTCCGTCTTAGAAACTTCTAGCGATTTTGAGAGAATATCTTTATTTTTCAAAGTTAAATTGATTTTCCTCTTTCCGGATCTGAAAATTGGAAGCCGTACCACATTCCGTGTAGACATGAAGAAAGAGGATATGGTCAATGCAATGTCTTGCAATTAATGTGCAGATACCTCTTTCTTCACCTCCATTATGTCACCTGTATCCAAAGATTTTCCGCAAACAAAACACAAACTCTTAATGACACTTGCAGGACGAAAGACTGCCGAAACGAAACTAGACAAACTAGGATAGTCAAGGAAACCAATTTGATGTTTCAAGAAAAAAATCACGAAGTTTAGAAAGTAGATTTGTTTGCATACTACTAGAAGTACATTTTACTAAAAAGCAATGCTGATGGAGGTTGAGCTAGGAGGGTTGTTTAAAAGTCCTTTTTTGTTACATATGTACCTATATATAAGTATGTCTATGACCATCAATCCTAGGTGCATTTGCCACTTTGAAATTACTAGTAAAACTTGCTCCGATTTCACTGTTCCTATGAGAGATATATGAAATAGTGACCCAATTTCAACAAAAACTAAAGGACGTGATTTGGCAGTCAATATGATGGAACAATGTGAAATTTGGTAAAGATATCTTCAAAAATCAAAAAGTTTTCCTAACAAAAGCCTGCTTTTGGAACGGTCGTTCCTATGACAACTATATGATAGAGTAGTCCAATTTCAATCAAATTCGGAAATATGATTTGACTGGAGATTCTATTAATTTGTGTGAAATTTAAAGAAGAAATAAAAAAGTTTTTCTCACAAAAATGAATTTTTGGACCGTCGTTCCAGCTATATAAGCAATAAGCTTTAAGACTGAGAGACTAGTTTACATAGAACCAGACAAACAGACGGACAGACAGACGGACAAAGCTTAATCGAATATATAGTATATATAGAGTTTATATGGTCGGAGATGCTTCCCTCTGTGCGTTGCAAACTTCATGACAAAGTTAATATACCCTATCACATCCGTGAAGGATATAAAAACGAATAATAATACATCCTTAATAAGTACCATCAACTCTTAGTTCTTCAATAGATTTCGAGATGACCTCACTTAAGAAAAATTTGATCATGCTTTTCGCTGGGATGTATAATAATTACAAATGCGAAAAACAAACCATCAAATAGGATTTGACCTACAGGGGAAACGACAATAAAAAAAAACCACTCCACAATCTACATCCTAGATGCGAGAAAGCAAATTCATGGTCACCTCGGATTGCCGACCTTCTCTCAGAGATATATCGGGTTTGGATATTTACGTCGGGTTGATTCTTTTTTTGGATTATAGAAAATTAAATAGACTATAAATTCCTTCTGCCTCACAATTGGCTGAAATGCACCGTTATCGACTTTTTCCCGAAAAACTCCATCAAAGTTCGATATTTTCAACTTTGACGCGTTGTAGCATTTTACGCATTTGTTTAAACTAAACAGTTTGTTTCCAAAAGTTGAAGATAATTTGATTTCAAATAATTGGATATTTTAGTTTCGATGACGCAACTCACGTGGGATAGAAACCAAAAACAAGACAAAACACCCCATAAGTACCGTTAGAAAGTTTTTCAGGTAGGTAGTACAAATTTGAATTGAAGCTTTCGGCTAAGCCTCTATCGACTTCTCAAATAATCTCAGAGAGTGCTTGGCATGCACTCTGAAGCCACTTATTACGACGTACCGACTGGGGTATTATGTACACGAATTTTCAATGAACCGTTTTAAATTTTCTTCTTCCTTGCCTTTTCATACCGCTCTGCCTGTGGTGTTGGCACTTCGCCTATTCTGGCGGTATAATCTCAGCTTCCTTCTGCAGGTAGCTCAGTCTTGGATCGTATCATCGCCGAGATTAATGCGTTGTTGTTGCTTCTTCATCTGATCGATCCACGTGTGTTTTCGTCAGCCGTGGGGTTTGGGTCCAGCAAATGGAACATTCATTGATAGTGCCTTCATGGCCTTAGAACATGGCAATACCAATCCATACGACGATCTTCGAGCTTTTCAGTGATCGGTTACTCAACAAACAAGCTGCCTCGGATGTAGGTGCTTTTAATACGATCCTTTTTGGTCACACCGGCTGACATCCGTGGCATTTTCATCTCAGTCGCAGTCATTTTACTTTCGTATGTCTTGTACATAGTCCAGCATTCAGACGCATAAATGAGTGCGGGACGTACGACCGTCTTGTACAACTTGCCCTTAAGCTTTCGTGGCATCTTCTTGTCGCAGAAAACTCCACAGTTTTCTCGCCACTTCATCCAACCGACACTGATGCGATATTTGATGTCATCATCGCAGGTAGCTTCCTTCCTTGACCATCGAGCCCAGGTACTTGAGCCTTGTACAGGACTTCAGCTTCCCTCCTTTAATGTAGATATCTGGTATCGGTCTCTCTGGATCTGAGAAAGGACAACAAAGAAACTGTTTTTGGTATGCCAATCCTCAGTCCATGATTCTCCAGTATCTTACACCACTTGGTTAGTGAAAGAAACGATGTCTTTGCTACCCATGACAATGTCATCGGCGAAGAGAAGGGATATTCCCAGGCCGTCAGAAATGAGTGTTAATAAATAGAGCATGATGATGTTGAATAGCAAGGGACTCAATACACTGCCTTGGTGAACTCCGACGTTAACCGGAAATTCTTCAGACTCACCAGCTGTACATCTAACTTTAGTAGTTGCCCCATCATACATGTCTTGTATCATGTTGACATATGCCTAGGGGACCTTAAGTGCACTAAGGACCATCAATCTCAGATCACGAGGAACTCTGTCGAAGGCTTTTCCAAATCGATGAACACAAAGTGCAAGTCCACCCGTGCATCACGATGCTTTTCCATCGTAACACGTATGCACTGAATAGCATCGATTTTGTACCGACCATCCACAAAGGCGCATTGATTGGCACCCAACCGTACAATATTTTTCAACCGATTGCAGACAACTCGCTCGTTTCAAGTGAATTCTTTAAATGTGATTTGTTCGTTCTTCACCTTAGCTCTTTGTAGGGAATAGCGCGTCAACTGTTCCATGTGACCTAGTTGACCTTTCGTTGGCATCAACTAGTTTCGGAGAATGCAGTTGCCAACATGCACTTCCTGCGTCCCATTTAGCCACCTACATGCGACAAGTTGGGAGATGATTTGGCTTATTATTACGCCCTGCACCACATTGGGAAGACAGCACAAACATCCATGACCACAAACATCGTCGTGGACGGGCTTCGAACCCGAAACGCCGGTAGTCAGACATGAGACTGGTGCCTTTACTCACTGAGCTACCGGTCGCCCCACCTTAAATAGGGTGTTCATAATTGCAAGTGTTGAGGCAATGCGTTTTTCATTTAGTTTTCAGTTGCTTGGTTTACGCAATAGTTTTCGATGGGCCAATTGTTGAAAGAATTGCTGGTCCACGTTGTTCATATTGAAATCTGTGAGTATATGTTACTCGAACTGAACATGACTGAAGATGATCCACTGAAACTCAAATTGTGGCAGTGAGTACATAATTAAGAACAGAATAATAGATGGATGCTCCTACTTCTTTCGATGCAGCTACCATACATGTGTCATTTTTCGTCCATGGGTGCTAAAAACCGCTCCAAGGAGTAACCTCGGCGACAACCATCACCACCAGTTGCCCCTAGCCCTACATGCCCATCCATATAAAAGTTCCTCTACACATTGGTAGTGGCTTGCTGAGGCGACTGTTTGGCCAACTGCATTCAATATGAAGAGACTACTTTACACTGAAAACTATTGACCTTACGTGTAACAAAATTTGCAGATAATGAAATATATTTACATTCTTGTGATTATACAGCCCGATAAGTAGGGCTAATTTGAAAAATTGCAATTGACTTTTTTCCCAATAACGATTTTCCTGCAATTTTTCTAGCAGCGAATGCGGAGAAAGCCAACTAACCATTAACTCGTACATCAAATTGAAGTCGTTCTTCTATTTAAACGTAGAGTGACTAGCTCTTGTCTGTGTTCTGTACGATAGATGATTGTTGGCTATTATGCACATTTCCTTCTGATTCTTATCAACAAAAGTACCATTCTTCCTCTCCTACGGGTTGTGTTGCAGATGCAACAATTGCATGAGAACACTAACAAACCGACTTCAGTTCGATGAACTATATCGCAGAGGCCATAACTCGGCTTGGTCAGAGCAGAGTCAAGAAATTGTATTCCGAGTGGAATTGCATTAACAACAACACCAATACCTACCTACGATAGCTATAATGATGGCCACGATACAATAAGAATAACAACAATAGTATTGGTTGAAACATTAAATGGAGAAATATTTTTCCAAGTTGTTTTACTACATCCTTTAGAGCTATAACATCTGTGTATTTACATGAGTCAATAAGACTGTAAAGCCACTCGCAATTTATCCTCATTAAAACGGCGAATAAAAAATGAATGCACACAGGCCAGATTATTACTATCACATTTGAGGATTATTCAAACTACTTTTTTGAGGATTTTTGTAGAAGGTGAGAAGAGCCAAGTCAGACAAAGCCATTACTTCTGTCTTGAGGTTCATACAATTCGATTGGACTAACTCTTAAGCTCGACACACACGACAAGCATGAATCGAACTACGTCAAACCTAATAAAATAGAAAAAAAATATCCTCATTTCCACTGTTCTATTGCTTTTGACGTGGTTCGATGGTGGATCGCGACCAAAACGGTTGACGTGTGTGTCGAGATATTGAGAGGCCGCCACCCTTGTGTTTTTTTATACCCTTCACGAATTTGATAGGCTATTTCGACTTTGTCATGAAGTTTGCAACGCATAGAAGGAATCATGTCCGACCATATGAACTATATATATTCTTGGTCAGTATGATGAGATGAGCCAATAAAGCTTTGTTCGTCTGTCTGTCTGGTTCTATGAAAACTAGTCTATCAGTTTTGAAACTATCGAGCTGAAATTTCCTTTCTGTTGCACGCTGTATATATGTCGGAATCAATGGAATCGGACCTCTACGTCTTATAGCTGCCATAAGAACAACCGGTCCAGAAATCCGTCTTTGTGAGAAAAACTTTTTACTTCTTTTTCAATTTTGATATTATTCAATAGTATCTGCCGCCCAATCACATTTCCGAATTTGTTTGAAATTGGAATAGTCTATCGTATAGCTGTCATAAAAACGACCTTTCCTAAAACAAATTTTTGTTAGAAAAACTTTTTTCTTTTTCAACATATCTTTACCAAGTTTCATATTATTCAATCATATTTAACAAATTAATTTCCAAAATTTGGTTAAAAACGGCCCACTATTTCATATACCTCGCATAGGAACAGTGAAACAAGTTTTACTACTTATGCACCGTAAATCAGCCAAAGGCTAGCTTGTTTTTCACTATTTTAGCTCTGCGGGCTGATTTGCATTCCTTATTTGTCAACGTCTACCCCTTTATACGTTATAAAATAAATAACTGGCGCAACAGTCCAATTTTGAACCATGACCTCGAGATGAGTTAGCATTACCTCATTTTCTAGATTGTGACGGTTTTGTGCAGAGGTGTGTGATCAGCAACACGCTCAACCGAGTTATTTACCCCATAAATGGGTACTCATTTAACAGCTGAGTGGGCTCATAGTCCGACACGTAAATCCCCTTTTTTATCGAAAACTACCGCATTCAGTAGGAATCGAACCGGGGCCCAGTGGGTAGAAGGCTTAGAACATAGAGCCATGGAATGAGCTTATATTGTATGTTTCTGGCTCCAACATTTGGCGAATAAGTCGACAGTCAGCCTACTCGGTTGTTGTTTGATATTGACATACATATGTTGACTGTTCTGTCGAATTGTGCATGAATAAAAGTCCGTTCTTGTCAGATTATTGACAGTCAGCCTACTCAGTTGGCGTTTCGGTATTGACATAATGTTGACCGCGCTGTCGAATTGTGCATAAACAAACGTCAATTTTTGTCAATATTTAAATCTCATAATTTCTAAACGGTCTACTGAGTTAGCTGACTGTCGACCACATGTCGACTTAGTACCCAGATTTTGGAGCCACTGTTTCTATGGAAACATATAGGACAAGCTCATTCCATGGCTATATATTCAAAGGTAGAAGGCGAACGTGCGCCATCCGAACTACGTTATACCTGGATGTGTAATGCTGGCTAACGACCAAAAAAAAATTCATTAACTTTGACTATAAGGACTATGTGGAGAACAAAACTGAATAACTTCACAATTTGATATTATCTGCTTATGATGGCCATGGACAAGAGTGACTGAACTTATTTATATTAGCTGTGTCTCTTTGTAACCAGAAAAAAGCAGCGAGACAGCTGTTTTTGGTTTAGGGTGTGTTTTGGATTAGTTAGCCGTAAAACCAGTGTCAGCCTTAGCTATTTTAGCGCCCTGTTCAATTGATAGGAAATTACTTGTAACGTTGTCCAAATGTCTGCACTTCATAAAGTTGACCCTAAGTTCATAATCCTCTTTATTTGTGGGAAAGCGCCACTAAAAACCGGTACAGATTGGACTCGGCGCCTAATGTGGAGTTATTGCGATTTTATCCAATTAATGGTATCGAAGTCTTTTTAGACTTTAAATATACCTTAAGGCCTTCTTAAGCTTTCCTAAGGCTTCCTTAAGCTTCCATAAGGTTACCTTAAGGCTTTTTTTCTGACCTACGTCAGTGAAAACAGTAAAAATTAGTCGAAAAATTGTCGAAAAAGCCCGGATGTCAATGTGGGGTCGCTGTGATTTTATGTTGCCCACGAAACCGAAATGGGCAATCGAACGCCGATGGTCACAAGATGCAAAACCGAAACCTTTGAGACCTTACCTTAACGCTTTTTTTATCAAATGCGAAAGAAAATTTAGAGTAGAGAAAAATCGAAAAATAATAAAAAATGTCCTTAAATTTACGTCGTGTCGATAATCAAAAACTGTTAGAAAAAGTCCGAAGATTTGCGGCAAAAAATGTGTGGTTTTGTCCAGTCATTAAGACCGTAATGCATAAAACCGAAACCTTATTAAATCTAACCATAAGGCTACCTTATGAATCTTAAAATGTAACATTTCGTTTAATTAAGCAGAAGACTTGACGCTCCTGCATAACTTCAACCTGTTTAAATGCTCAATCTGAACATATGGTATAGCCGGGCCTGCATCAAACTTCGATTCAAATGTCAAGAGGAAACTCAAATTCTAATAATCCTCAGTCAAATTACAATCTAACGAACTTAGTTTGGACAGCAGAACCATTGTTTGTTCTTCTTTTTTTTAATCCATTTATTTATACACAAAATCGCCATTTCATATAGGAAATAAACTGTTTGACTTATTCGGAATGAATTAATTTCTCTTATCACAGTTGGATTTGACAAGCGTAAGGGTTCTAATAAATTACGCGTCGTTGGAAGTCCATTTGCTGTTTACATGGGACAGGATTCGTAGATTTGACACACCCTACGGGTTTACGCGTCTCGTGTATTAGAACCTTAATGCTGGGATCGGCAACGCTAAAAGCAGTCTGCTTTGTGAACCACTTTGAAAACAGCGAAATATCGTCTTCCGGCAACACGTACATTGCGATTTTTCCCGTTGTCTTGCCAAAGATTGACTTGTCGTGAAGATCCTAATTACATGGAAACTGATTGCACGGTCGCAGAAGTTGAGCTAACCTATTGGGAGGCGAAAATCCGATAAACTTGAGCCCTTTTTTTATATTTTCGGTATAATTTCGAAACAGTTCCGCGGATCGAAAATCTTAGATGATGAAATTAAGCATTGAATTCTGCGTCTAATGCATCGCTTAAAGTTGAAATTCGGTTCACTAGTGAATATCGATAGTAGAAAAACGACAAATTTTTAGACTTGGAGATAGACGAAAAACCACACTTTATCATTTTTCAAGCTCACAGATCTTTGAAACGGACGCTCCAAATAGAAAAACTCATAACTTGATATTGGAGATAATCTGATTTAAAGTCTAATGGGGCTAATATTTTCAAATCGGTCCATTTTTAGTGTGGTTGTGAGCAAAACTGCAAAAATGTATTTGTAGCGATTTCAGCCTTAATAGCTCTACCCCTGTAAGTAGGAGCAGAACAGCTAGAAGATTCGTTTCAGTCTCAAATAGTAGATAACTTACTCTAGTTTAAAAAAGCTCTGCTAAGTTTTTTGCCTGACTAATTTAATAGATATTTTTTAAATAAAACGGGACAAGCCAAACAATTATGCGATTTTTTTTTAAGATGGCGGTATCCGCAGTGGGGGAGAGGGGAACTTAAAATTTTTCAAAAATATACCAACTTATGCAAAATATCCAAAATTCGAAACTACCCTAGACCCTAATTAATGCAACCGGTGTTGTAACAATTTGACTCGCCACTCGCATGTTAAGCTTTTCAAAATCCCCGAGCTTACTTTAATAAAATCACAATAACTCAAAAACTACTCCAGGACATTGCAGTAAAGGCTCAATCGCAGCTAATATACTACTCTAAAATAGAAAATAGACCGTAGAAATCGAATAAATCGTTTATTAAGATATAGCATTGGAAACAAAATGTGTACACAAGTGTATTTACAAATTGCTTACAACAATACAGGGATTCGTTTTTTTAATAAAATGTAGGTGAAAACTAAAGAAAATTAAGATAAAACAGCAAAATGTTGTTTGTGCGCACCATTTTTTTGGGGCTATATTTAAACAGAGAGAATGTGGACAATTCAGGGTACTGGATAACCGTATCGAACTATTTTTAACTGATTTTTGAAGAAAAAATCAGTTATTCGACCCTCTCTCGATAACGATTTTCGACCCCGGAGTTGGTTTTCTTTACGTTTCATGACCCCAATCGATTGGCATCATTAGATTCTTTAGATGACATTTATGTTCCAGAGTTTCATCTATATAACAGCAACATTTTGACAACACAATTAATTTACAACGGAAAAAGCTAGTTTAGGAAAACTTGTCCAATTGATGAAAGTTAGTGAAGAAAATGTACGGTACAGTCGAAAGTTTAAGCAAAAATTTACCTTCACGAAACTCGAAAGGCATTTAGTTGATAAAGCCTAAAATGAAACCGGAGCTAAATTTATAAAGTAAAATCAATCGAACAGTTAAAAATTGAATCTTCTGAAAATATCGCCCGCATATCGAAATACATAATTCTGCAGCCTGGTACTAACAATTGCAGTTAAGTATTTCACCCATATCGTAATTATACATATCAGTTCCTCTGGCTTCACTGCGCCAGGTGTCTTTTTTCAGATTGTTGGAAATCGTTATTTGTATTATATAATGCGTGCTCGTTAATTTAACCCACACCCCATGAAGTCGCTAAAAACGCAGTGTGATCTGGGTTCTATTTTGTTTGAAAAGATGGCTATTATTTATAGTAAATTTAAAACTATATTTTTTTAGAAAAATTTTAAAATTGTTATATTTTTCACAAAAAAAAAAATTTCTTGCCTTGACTCCGCAAATCACTAATAAAACAAAAAAAAACTGATTCCTCTTAAATGAGCTATACTGTATTTAAGAATGAACAATAGCAGTGCATCGAGTATAGGGAAATAATTTAACATAGAAGAATCCATGTGATTCTCTTATTCAATCGTGATCACACCAAAGATTATGTTGGCGAGGTTACTATCAATGACGCTCCCTTTACAAAGGCGTAGCAGAAAGAGTAAAAAAAAACTGAAATCGCTTATATTCAGCCTTCTGCCCTTTTCCTGCTATTCAACGAGTAAAAATTCCCTTGCAACGTGGCAAATATTTTAGGCATTTGAAAATTGTCGGCATGAAAACCTCTATGGCTTAAGTTGTTACGATGAACATTAGTTCATAGACCTAGTCGTATAGTGTTAGCTATGAACATTTTTCTTTCGATTTACTCGTACTATTATAAATTGGCCATAATATACCAGGCTACGAACGAAAAATAGGAAAAAAACCAAGTAGTTTTGAAATATTGCGCAATTATTGGGGACAGTCCTCCGAATAGGTACATGCTCAAAGGACCCTATTGGTAATGGTAATGGATCTGGGAATGTAGGGGAGATGTCTACTTTTTTTTTCTTTTTCTCACGAGGAAGAACCAATCGATTACTTATGATACAATAAAGTTAGCGACATAAGATTTTGTTAAATAATCTTTGTAAGAAGTTGTTGGTTGGTATGACAAATAGATGCGATCCGACCAAAGATTCACCTACCTCCAATAGAGTCGGCGGTCATCCACCTAAATTTGACGTGCGTACTTAGTGCCGGTGTACATGGACGTCCAAATGACGCCTGACGCTGCGTCATTTTCAATCGGATAGGAAGAAATACATTACGGGCAATAAAGCGATGCACATGGCCGCAGATAGCTATCCGATAACTATCGGCGGCATTTTGCCACCGCGATAGCTATCTGGGATGACGCTGGTTTCTGCTCCTATCTGCGTCACTTCACGCGTCCACGTATCAATTTTTAATAAGCCGGCCCACACATATTCGAACACGAATGTCTGATTTGTATGATGTTTCTTAAACCATTCGCTTGAGGATCACTTTTAAGTGCCAATTAATTAATTGTTAATCGTGACTACTACAATTGACAATTAATTTTGAAAAAAAAAAATAGTGGGGTTGGATGCTCCTCGGCCCGGATGGGGGTTTCTAAGGGGGGTGAAAATGGTGTCAAAAATGCGAAATTCCTTATATTTTAGAAGTTATGGCCAAAAAACAGTTTATTTAAAACTAAAAATAACATAAATTGTAAATTCAGGTTCGCTATTATGTGGCCCGGCTTATATAATACAGAGTGACGCTGCGTCCTATCGCATCATGTGAATTGAAATGCAGATAGGTATCAAAGAGGGAGGAGCTTAAGTGACGCGGCGTCCGGCGTCATTTGGACGTCCATGTGTACCGGCTCTTATACTGTATCGGGTGCAGTAGATATGAAAAAATAATATTTGTAGGGGAGGTAGGCGGATTTTAGGTCAGATCGCGCCGTACAAGCCAACAAGTTCTTACTAAGAATATTTGAACTAATTTTTATGTGGCTAGCTTTATTCTATCGTAAGTTATCGAGTGATTTTTCATTATAAGAAAATCAATAAGTCTTATACTGTTTTATGGCCTAGGGTATAATATAATAATATATAATATAATTTTCACTATTCAGCTATACTCCTTTTTATATATATCATAATATAGACAATTAATCAATACAATTTTATGGTGAAAATATATGATATATAATTTTGTAGGAAATTTAAAGTTCTTTGATTTGCCCTTAGAACTTTTCTTTTTTATAACTCATAGTTTTGAAATACATATTCGCGAAAAATTAATAAAAATGACATTTGTCCTCCTCTCCCCTATATCTGCGGACCCCCTCCCAACTGTGACGTTGGAGCATAATGCATTTAGAGAATTGCTCCCAACCATTGTGCAAAATTTCAAAACTGCACGATTTTTTCCTCATCACTTTTTTGCCGCGTTCGTAGCCTGGACTAATATATGAGAAGAGAAAATAGACTTTCTGCACAATTTGAGGCATCGTTAATAATAGTTTTCGTTTAAGTAATTTTATACAACTTTATGGACACTCGGTACCGGAGTTTTTGTACAAGTACAAGACGAGAAACGAGTTTTTTTTTTCAGTCTTTATACTCTAGATGAAATCTGAGAGTATTATAAGTTTGCCACAAAGTTTGTAACGCTAAGAAATAAGGCTCGCAGAAAAAAATGAATGATACATATATTCTTAACCGGCCTCGAATCAACCGGTCCTCGGATTAGCCGGCCTATCCCATGGAATAGACTTTTTTTTTCTTTGGCATATAATAGATGACCATATTGATTGTTTGACGAGCTTTTACTGGAAAGTTGCTGGGGAATAAAACGCGGGGTGACGCGTCGTTTATGTGTTACATGTCTAAGTGTTATAGCTTGCAGAACGCAGAAGGGGAGGGAGTTCGCGCGTTTGATTCATTCCATACTTCTCATTCTATTTTGCTTTGAATCTACTACAAACGTGCTCCTGCGTTTCTTTTTCTTCGCCTCTAGCTTTTTCGGAGCCTTTGTTTTCGTTTATGCATGTAATACGTATTTACTATATATGGGTGCAATAAAATGCAATAACGTCTTATTTGCTTGTTTATTCATAATACCTTATGAAATACGTGCAATACTGAAATATTTAATATGATTAAATATGCACGTTAGTTCGATTTTTCATGGCAACCTCGGATTAACCGACCAAACCGACCAGTCAGGGTCGTGATTCCGACCAGATCGGTTAAAAGGTTTTCTACTGTACATAAATAAATAGTATACTCGTATTAGTTCATAATGATTATTGTACTACACAGTTACTTCATTTGAAGGGATATAAAAGGCGCGTTCTATTGCGAATCTAACTTATACAGGTTAGTGAAATAACACGCATTACAACAACAACATTAACCTATATGGGTTGGCGTTCTACCCCGGTGGGTTATCTCTAACGGGACATAACCTGGATGGAACATAAATCTTCACACTTATTTAGGCTACATCTAGCAGTTGCCTCAAGAAGTTGATTCGTTTTCGCTGCATTCGGCTGCAATGGAATTCAATTGGACTCGAAATTTTTCTGATTGGAAAAATGTTTTTCATTGAAATATTGAGGAACTATTCTTTCTTTTATCGCACTTGCATTTTAGTGTAATCAATTTAACATGGTACTCGGAAATTTTGATGAGAGATATGCCAAACGGTAGCTAACTAATTTAATTTAATTAATTTAATTTGCAATTACCATTCCAAGGAACTCTTGGTAATTTTTTTACAAATCAATCAGCTGATAGCAGAATTTAAATTTATTCTAGCACGCACTGTCCCTATCAAATAATATGGAAGTATATTCTACAATCGATGCGGGCCTGGAATAAATTTAATTCGTGATATCAGCTAATTGATATGTCAAAAAATGACCAAGAATTTCTTGAAATGGTACTTGCAAATTTATCGGGGATTTGCTCATATAGATTCCATCCCTATTTTATAGCAAATTCTCTGCGCTAAAAATGGAAATTTTTCTTAATGCAACCGAGTTGGAAATTTTTGGAGAAACGATGATTGCAATTTGGACGGAACTAATTTTTTGGCTGCTTTTCTTTAATTACAGCCTCCGCGGTCGGAGTTCACCTTCAACATATTAATATGTTAAAAGAGCAACCATTAACTATCATTTGGCATATGTCTCATCGGTTTCAAAAAAAATTCCTAGTAGCAGTGCAATCAGTATCTACATTGACTACTCTATTTGACAAGCTTAGGCTTAAGTATAGAATACAGTTTTCGATTTTAACCGCTTCGACGGTGCTTGTAGCCCTTGAAACTTTCGTAGAACATTTTTTTTTTATTACATTTAAGAAAATTAATTTGGGCCATTAAGCGGTTCCGAGAAACCCAAAGTAAACAAAAAGTAATTTTTGAAGACGAGACCGTAAGCACCGTTACAATGAATCGAACACGCTGCGCTAGTGAACGATATTTATTGACTTTTTTTTTTAACCTGCATTAATGTATATGGCCCTGCAGGTTGTTTAGTGGGATAGTGTCACATGCTACACAAGTCGCGAAAGTTTACATTTTCGTCTTTCCGTTTGGGCACCGAAACGAAACGTCATAGCTAAGTCCCGGTCAAACTGACAATATACGAAAAAAAATTAATGCGTATGGCCACTGCCAATTTGTAGTTTTAGTGTCACGGTCACCACTAGGTCTGCACTTGTCTAGGATATCCACGCTTCGGACTTGGCACCGAAACGTTTCACTGAGTTTTGATTAAATCGACTTTTCATCATCGTCATCAATCATCATCAATCGGCTCCGGTTTTTCACACATACCCATGATACAAGGAATACAAGATAAGGCATTCCCGTGTTTCATTTTCGTATTTTTCTGCGCATCACGCCAATGACGTAGGTATTCAGAGAGCCGGCATGCGCAATTCCATATCTTGTATTTCTTGTATCATGACATATACCTGTGATTTAACGTAGTCTCACGAGTCTAATAGCGTTAATTCACACGAACTCGGTGTCACAATTGACGTCGCCGAAACGGGAGACTGTCAAGCTGTCGAATTTATCGTACAGTAAATATATTGTTGCAACCGCTGTGCAGAACGTAGCGCCGGCCCTCTTGGTGGAATCCCATGCCGTTGAGAATCAGATTTATATCTTATAAAAAAATTTATTTATAAATAAATAAATAAAGAAATTCGCTACGAATGTTATTTCTCCGATCGCTAACGAACCGGAAAACATTCACCCTTAGTGAATATATAAGGGTTTTTATTCGGTAAGTGTGAAGATTTCCCGACTCGCTAGTGACCCGAGAAATGAGATTCGTCGCGAATGTAAATTTTGAGCGAGAGTGCTGTCACCAGCGAGTCGTTAATGAACTCGTTAGCCAAGATATTTTTCGCCAAAGCGATTCGCTAGTGACTCGCTTACGATTCGCTTGGTACGCTGGGCAGGGTTAAATATAAGTAATTCTTCAGTGCTATTGTGTGTTCATGTATGTTTTACTACTTTTCAATCGTTTGTTTTGTCATTTACTTGTTACCTAATTATTTGTTTTAACTCAACTAGTTGATACGACAACAGCCGAGTATTTGTCAAATTGACAGAGTTGCGTATTTGCATGCGATACGGGAAATACATTTTTTGTCAAATTCACTTCCATCCGGACTCGTTGTTTTCATTGCTAAACCATTTATCGAATTCATTTTTGATACCTAAGGAAGCAAGGTTTTTTTTTCTATAATGTTGAATTAGGTTAGGCAGGCAAATGGGCTGTCATAACCACAGTACACATAAACCACAACTGGGTCCGTTATGATATCACACGGGGCATACTATCCCAACCGATCTATGCTGCGAACCACTCTGAGAGTGAAATAAATCACTGTCCTGTAGCCCAGCAAAAAAAAGTAGGCTTCTACAATAGAAAAGAACTCCTTCTAATTATCAAACCTGGACAGTTACAGAACGGTATATAACCTCATCGCATCTTCCTTCCTTACTTTCCAATTGGACAATGTTCTGTGACGGCGCACACAACAACAATGTTGTCTTTTTAACGACAACAGATTAGCAGATCTGCAACATATGTAACACAATAACCGTTTTAGTTTCCCCCTGTCTCAGATCCATTTTCATACAAAAGAGACCGGTTTTGATCCAGGTCTCGCATGGGATCTCATCGGATCCATGTTGAAAATTAGTTGGTTGAACGTCAACTTGTTCTATCCTTATCTAAATGCATACTGCGCCCGCAATGCGCCCCCACGCGGCGAAGTAACTGATGATGAACAGCCACCAGTTCATCCGTGGCGTTCGATTCACTCTGGATCTGACACCGGGTGAATCGACACACCCACTGCCGAAGAACGTAACCATTTCCATAAGCATCCGTCCAGGGATCAGATCGAACCATCAACGTTCTTTATTTTATAACATATATTAACACTTGCTAGATTTGAAAATTTAATTAGCAAACTTCGAAGCCCATTCGAACACTCGGTTTGAAGGAGATTTGATTGGTTAGTTGATTGACATAACCGCTATAATTTAAATTCGATTTGTTTTTTGCTTCGCTCACATTGGATAGTCGTATAGCAATGAAAAGCAATACGATCAAGTATTATGATATGATTTAACCTATTCATTTGCCTCCATCATAATATTAACGTTGTTAATTTTGATCAGCAGCAATTCGTTTTGATTGTTGTATCATATTCTTCTACGATTTGCTTCATTTCTTTCTTGTTTCATTTTTCATTAATCGATTATGTTATGTTCTTTTTTTCTGTTTGTTCTTCTTTAACTCTTTCTCTTTGTTTGTACTGTTTGATTACCAATATTTTTGCTTTTTATTGACATTATTATAATAGCAATGAGTTAAATCAGTGGTGGATCCAGAAAAAAAATTACAGCGAATACAAGAGATACCCGACAAGGATGAATTCCTTTGCCCTACGTGTTCCTCTTTAATTTAGCTTTATAAAAGCTTTATAAAACTCATGGTGCATTTGACAGCGTTGACCGGGAATACAGTCCTCTGTAGAGGGCTTTACGTAGAAGAGGTATACCTGATAAAATTATATCCATCATCAGGGAGTCCTATAGAGGGGCTCCATGTCATGTCTTACACAAGGGTAAGCTTTCAGATCCCTTCGAGGTGCAGCGCGCTTCATGAACACTAGAGCAAAGATATTATGGCTGAAGGCTGTTTGAATACCTTCAACACCTGGATTACGCTGACGATATTTATCTTTTGATTTCGCACTATTTGGAAAATCTCGAGAAAAATGAATATTTGTTTCTGTTCACGCCACGCAGAAATTTTCATTTTAATCTTATAAAACACATGCTTATTAACCTATTCAATTGCAATAGCTTTTCAGTTAGGGAATACTCTTACTTTCATAGAATATCAAAGTAATGTTACGTACTCACATTCCATTTTAGCATGTCATAAGATTCATATTATATAACCAACCAACATTCGAAAAAAAAAATACAATGACACTCAATTCTAAACAAGCGATTCTATTTTAAGAATAGATAATCAAAATTCAACTCTCTCTTTCATTCTTCGTTTTTCTAAATGTGTTTCTTTTTTTTTATAGATATATATTTATACATCTACAAGATCTTAAACGGTCGTCGCTAATAATTCGAATAGCTGTGCTAGTGACAACAAATCAACTTTTATCTTCATTCCAATCGCTATCCAAAAAGAATCTACGAACAGAAAAACACACAAGGTAAGTTGGGAAATGGGATCTTCCTAATCTGCATGTTATCCCGCATGTACTCGTATACTTCAACTTCGCCATGCCTGAAGCTAGTAATTGGATAAATGAGCATGTCACTTCTACTTACTTTTCTGAAGAGAAAACAATTTCAATTGATGTATGCTTAACATATTTTGGTTGTATTCACATTCGACTGCCGACTAATGGTAATGTGATATACTCGTATTCTGCGCCTGAATGGCGTATGTCTCACGAAGTTGCTACTTAAGAATGTTATTGTATTTTAAGTGATTATCATAATGGGAAATGTATTCAGTCGATAGGAATTATCCCATTGTTACGGTTGAAAATTACAAACCCTCAAGTAGTAGATATTATCTGGCTTTCGAACTACAGTGATGAGATTTTAGACGAGACGCGTTAAAAGTGAATTACATTTCCTTTTACAATATTAAATGTTTTGATTATTTGTTATATGATTTTTCAACATTTGGTTGTATTAATGTATGCTTTATTTTTTTTTTAATTCATAACACATTCAAGTTTAATAAATGTTTTCAATGTAATTCGCCACGTGAAAACGATAATTGTGTTTCCCTTACATGTTACATTTTAAAATGAAGGAAGGAAGAATTTAAAATGAAGGATGGCGCAAGAGTTAGAACGTTCGCCATCTATGTATGTGAGCTCCGGTTCGATTCCTACAAACATATACAGTAGTCTTCGATAAAAAAGAGGATTTATGTGTCGGACTATGAGCCCACTCAGCTGTTAAATGAGTACCCATTTGAGATAAATACCTCCATTGAGCGTGTTGCTGATCATACACCTCTGCACAAAAACACCGTCACGATCTAGTAAATGAGGTGATGTTAACTCATCTCGAGGACTTGGTCCAAAATTGGACTGTTGTACCAGTTATTTACCTTTTTTATTTTCTGTTTCTAACTTTTCTGGACAAGACAATAGAGGTTTCTAAAACTTCTACGTGTGTTCGGAAACATGTACCTTATGTTGTCTTAACATGGTACATTTGTCAAATATGGGCACGCGGATAAACTAACATGACAGATAAAAATATCATTTTTAGGCGTGTTTTTTTTTCGACTATCCTGGTCAAGTATATGTAGTTTATGCGAAGTCATTGCGCAAAAAAAAACGATTTAGTTCACCCATATAGGCAGGGCCAGCGGAAGAGGTGAAACTCTTGTGTTGTATTTTATAATAAAAAAATCCATACTACCGCCGATCCCCCCCCCCCCCCAAATGGTTTTTACTTCAAAAAACATCAACTGGAACTTGACGAAATTACGAAAGTATGAATTAAGTGTTTGTACTTAAAAGGTACCAATTTTCTCATTGAGTTCTGATGATTAGGTCGACTTACCTTCCAGAGTCTCAACCGAATCGTTTTTAGGTCGTACCGAACAACGTCACTTTCATAAGAACGTACGGAGATAATCCGACACCATGAAATTAGCCATTTGAACATTATCCATTAATGGACAACTTCGGCTCAATCCGTTTAAAAACGGAAGTGAGTATCTACCTGACTATTTTCACTCTTCTTCGCGTATCTCATTTCGATTGATTTGAAACCGAAATTGTGCATAGACCAAAAAAAATGCTAGATGCAGGTATGCTAGGACGAAACGGATGCTGGTACATATATAGTAGAAGGCGTGTAACGAGTGACCTAGGTTCATATACGGGGGGCCGCAATCCTCTAGGGGCAGAACTAGCGCAGCTCGTACCAAACCGAAATTGTCCATGCACACTTTGTTCGACACTGATGGTTGTAAATCAACAGTACCTTGTGTGGGCTCCGCCCGCTACGTTCGCTGCTCGCTTAAGGGACCACAACCCTCAGAATCGCAAAAACATGAACGCCCGCTTCGCTCGCTCTAGACACTACATGGCTATTTTTTTTTTGCTTGCCTTATTTCGATTTGAAATTGATATTGTCCATGCATAGCTTATTTCGTTTATTTTCCTATGGATGCTTTCGGTTTGAAAGTGTCTGTATGGATTAGTTCAGATGGCCACTTTCGCCATGGCTAATTTTTGGTGTCCCGAGAAATTTTTCTGATAATAATCTAACTGATATCCGATTTTTTTCAACAACGACTCCAGCGCGACGTCACACATTCATATTACGGCGGACATGTAAGGCCGCAATTTCGCATACAAGAGAATAAGGAACAGGAACAGAATTCGGTACATTTGCGATATAATTGTGTCCCTGTCGATATAGCGGCAAAAATAACAACTGAATTAATGACGGAAGTGGTTGATTTGGCGATAGCACAGAAACAATGCATGATTGTATTGTTTCTGTTCTATCGCCAAACATTCATTTTTTGTGGCCGGTTCTGTTGTCATTTTTGTTGCTTTAGCGACAGGGACAAAATTACTTCGCAAATGAACTGAATTTCCTGTTTCTAATTCTGTATATTAATATTACCATCCACTTTCGAACTCAAACTCGAACTCGAGCACTCCGCGAATTACAAAAGATACTCTATGAAGAAACAACACAAAATATTAAGTTCTGTCAATTTCTTCTTCTATTGCTACGTACATTTATGAATACGAACATTAAGTAAAAGCAGATATGCTGTGTGATATCCTCTAAGTTAATTGGTGTTTCTTTCCCTAATTACAAAATATTGGTAATTCAATTTGGAATATGTATATACAGGGTTGCCGAGAGGAAATCCAGGCCCGGAGGATAAAAATTCCGGGCCCCAGTACTAAAGTATTAGAATAAAAAAAATAGAATAGAGCTTATATGTTGGGATTTCATTCATCTTGGGACCTCATACATCGCTAGGTGAGCCCCATATATCGAGGGGCTTCATATATTTTGAGATTTCATACATCTTACAACTCTAGTTGGCCCAATACATCTTGAGTGGTCCCATATATCGGTCACTGATCTACGATACTACATCTAGAGCTCGGAGTTCAAATCTCGGTACAACCAAAAACTACCTGTGACTACTAATAAAACTCTTACAGTGCTCTGAACTTGTCTGTATAAAGACGGCGCGGATAGGAGGTGCATGCTAGCAACTGCACTTCCGAAAAGTAGATATGCTATCGAAACGTCAACAAGGCATAGAAATGCTAGAGATGTTGACGCGCCCATGCCTCTGTAGGGGTCAAGGCAATTCAAATACATTTTGGGGGCCCATACATCTCTAGGTGGGCCCCATACATCTTGAGGCGCCAGATAGCAAGCAACTCAATATTTGAAATCGCTAGAATGCCGCGGTCAAGACATATATTATATTGAAATATTATAACATTATGTTAATCATTTTACAAGAACTTTTTTAACTTTTGCACTTAGGAAAATGAGTTTGCCGGTTTTACGAAAATGTTGCTCAAGGCCCATCGCGCATTTGCCCTGTGGTCCAATCCGCCCCTGAGGCTATCCAACAAAATGAAGCAAGAAAGTGGTTTGTGTACGGAAGGTGAAATTGCAACGAAAGAAGAAATAGGGTTCAAACACCACAAACAAATAGAAACCCTAAGTCGACAAAATCTAAAAAATATTAGGAGCCCCAAGCCGAGTCCGGAACGTGTGTAATGTATTGTATTGTAGCTTAGAGCCCCGACACTAGCGCCATAGCGTGAGATTTATTGTAGGTTGGGGCCTCAAAACACTCAGAACTTGTAATGTATTCTAGTTCAAAGCACCATAATGAACAAAACTTTTGTTTTGAAAATGACGGGACCCCTGTGATAGCCTAGGCACGGGGGGAATCACCCCGTTCCCCGTTCCCCCTCTCCCCTCGTCAGTCCAGAATATATACTATTCTATTCACAATCTTATCATATTAAGAATATAATTAATTGACAAGCATTTTGTTTCTTTCTATTTTCATACATTTTTTATGTACATAATATCAATCATTTATAAGCAATGAACTTGCACAAAGTCATTAATAATGATGACTCGTTTCTAAATTGCAATCACAGAAAAGTTGTGCTTCCACTCATATGCAAAGTATCTGTCTAATAATAGGGGTATTTGCATTTCTCAATGCTGTTCTTAGAAGGGTATAAATGGGTGGGTTCTTGCGAGCGGATCAGATTTTGACATTTCTCGAATTCTCCTCCTTATGCTTTCCCCTTCGGTAAAATTTGTACGGAAAACTGTCAATTTTCGAATCAGGAAATGTTCCCCTCCGGGTCTGAAAATTATTTTGATTCGGAGGGAATATTGATAAGTTGATTGATGATCACTGTTTTCTTAATAAATTATTTACGAACAATAATAACTATCCAGCTTTTTTTATACCCTTCACGGATGTGATAGGGTACATTAACTTTGTCATGAAGTTTGCAACGCACAGAAGGAAGCATCTCCGACCATATAAGCTATATATATTCTGGGTCAGTATGATGAGACGAGTCGATTAAGCTTTGTCCGTCTGTCCGTCTGGTTCTATGCAAACTAGTCCCTCAGTTTTAAAGTCATCGAGCTGAAATTTTGCACAAAGCCTTCTTTCTGTTGCACGCTGGAAATATGTCGAAACCAACGGAATCTGACCACTACGTCATATAGCGGCCATAGGAACGACCGGTCCAAAAATTCGTCTTTGTGAGAAAAACTTTTTTTATTTCTGAAGATATCTTTTTCGGATTCCACACTAATCAATAATATCTTTAGTCAAATTACTTTCCCTAATTTGGTTGAAATCGGACTACTCTATTATATAGCTGTCATAGGAACAACCGTTCCAAAAGCAAGTTTTTGTTAGAGAAACTTTTTTATTTCTGAAGATATCTTTACAAAATTTATTATTCAATCATATTGACTGCCAAACGTTCTTAAATTTGGTTGAAATCGGCCCATTATTTCATATACCTCTCATAGGAACAGTGAAATCGGAACAAGTTTTATTACTAATTTTTTCTATGGATAGTGTCCAAATTCCCAACTCTAAATATGTAATTGTGTGTATTATATTATTATAATACATAGTAAGTAATTGTTACGAAACTTGAAAATATTAATGTCTATGGTGATGATTATCGTAGGCCATCAGTATTTTTTACATCGGACGTACTAAAGGGATATGCTGTCTGTAAATAAAATATTTAGGAATATATTATTACCAACCAATTTTGTGAGAATATTAAAATGTTTCTCTGCTATCTTTTTTTTTATCAAACTTGGAAAAGGTACCAAATTTTGAATGCATTCAACGTTATCTTTCACATGATACCTCACTTCCCTATACCAAACGAAAAAAAGGTTGGCCTTCAAGGAGACGAAATTTTCTCTATCTTCATTTCCTCTCTATGGGTTTTGCTTTTACTACAATACAAACCCCTAAAAATAATACAACCTAAACATAACAGATGCAGTTTCTCTTGGCATTGATTGACCACGCGATATTTGATATTTTTCATTGAAATCCATCACACGTTTTACAGTACATTTCACTTAGTTTTCTTTCTTCAACATTCAAAATCAGAATTGTTCGTTTCTCTATCCATTCTAAAGTAGTATCTTCACAATAGGTCGTCCGTCTCAAAGATAGCCCATTGTTTGCTCATCCATTCCCATGCTGACATTCGATTGACCACGATATCGCCCATGTTGAAAACACTGTGTATACACGAAACAAATAGAAGATCGAATAATCAATTAATTATGCGTAACTTGTTAAAATACAATATATAACATAAAGTAAATTATACATAACATAATAGTAAATTATACATAAATATAATCAAGACACCACTGAAGAGAACAACATATGAAATAATGATGAGCCAGTGCGCCATCGTTGTGGGCAGCCAATGCATATTCTCCTTTGAAGCACAAAATTTCATAATGGCATTTCACACGATCGCTTCTTTTCACAAAGATAATGGCTTATTGGACCATGACATTGGTAATTGTCAAGAAGAATGGTAATCTTATCGTAAGCAGAAGATCCACATCAAATGTTAAAAGACAAAAGTAGCATGGAACCGGAGGGCTTCATAAAAATTATCAGTTGAAGGGGATAAATACGTAAATAGAAATTCTCCGTTTATCGTCTACCTCTACGTCATTCGAATATATGTACATATGTTAGTGGAATTTCAAATAACTTTGGAGAAAGAAAACCAAAGAAAAATAGTAGAAATTATCATTTTTACTGGTTTGCACACACACCCGCGATCGCGAATAGCTTAGCCTATAACTGGATAGTTGATTTTTTGTATGAACTTTCCGTTGGCGATATTTTGAAGACGATTAGCACATTTATGGTAGATATGACTACTGTAACCGAGGTACATACTAAAATGAGCCAAGTGGGTCAGTGAAATTGCAATAGGCCCACTTCAGCATGGTCATTTTGATTTTTAACAAGTCCATTCGAAAATGTGTACCGCTTTGTTTGGTTTTGAGGAAGCTATTATTATTTGAAGGCATTGATTTGATTAATTAGACTTTCCCGTTTTAATGATGTGGTCGTGCGAACTATAAATACAATTTTTTTAAAGTAATCACATTCTTAACCGGCTATAGGTATTTTACGTTATGTTTTTGAGATCTCAGTGTGATCTGTAATTATGTGTTCTTCTATAACTCTCATTTAGCTTCGTAGAATGCGTTGTAATGGCCGGTTTGGTGTGCATCCAAAGATGCCCGTGGGAAAGGCGCTGAAGGTATCATATTGACCGTGAAGGTCGGGCCGTGTCATCTGGTGAAGAAAAAAACCCGTCAACGAGCTAAGCAGGGGCCTATGCTTGCTGAAGCTCAGTTCGGGAGACGTGGGCGGGATTTTCGCCGCTGGGTTGCCTCTGTCCTTTACGTATTAACAAAAATTCATAGGCCGGAGGAAGACAAAACAAACAGGGGAGGTAAAAATGGGAAATAAAAAGGCGATAAGGATAGAATGGGCGGCTCACTTGCCCTCGCGCTCACATCGGTGTCCGGGTGTAATGGGACGCTCGGCCTCTGGTTTCGTACCACCGACAGATAACTACTCATCAGGTGCTGCCTTCGATCTGCCGGTGGAAATAGCACTACCAGAATATGATTCATTACGGGACAGCTTCTATTTCGCGACCTGCCAAGAAGTAGAAGCTAAGGACAGAGTGAACTGCTTAAGCAAAAAAAAAAGCGAACTAGGCACCGGAGTCAGCCGGCAACCATTGTAGAGGGGAAAAATTAGCAAGGTTGAAAAACAAATACTACATTTCCCCATTATTCAGATGATGAACACAGTTCAGTCAGACAATCACGAAGATAGCAGAAGTGCAACACTGCATTCCTGGCAATAATTAACTCATGATCTCTAAAAACTGTTGAGCATCTCAATAACAGAAACAATTGCGATAATAGGTGTATTTTTTTGCGTAACCATGTAGGGTCCCTGCCCTGGTTGCGCAAAAAACGCTCTAGGGTAGCATCCAGGTTAAATTCCCTGCTGTCATGTGTGGTGGAAATAAATTACAAATTCGGATTAAGTATCAGTTTGATTATCGGATCGTTTATTTATTGCGACGGCGGACATTTATAAATTTGGCGTACCGCTCAAACTTAACAAATATCATTCAAACGAGTTATTTATCAGTGACAGCCACAAGTGCAACTCAATCCAAATGGGTCGCGGGTTCGATCTCCAGCAAATTCTTTTTTTTTTCTTTTCTTTTTCTATTGACATTTTTAGTAATCCTATTGAAAATATATTATTTAATAATAAAATGGACCTATTAGAGCAAAACGTAATATTAGTTTACCAATTAACTTGGCCGATTACTTGCCAACATCAACATATTAGATTCCACATGACACTATGGCCATCTATGTGGAAGTTATTGAGGGGCTATCGAGTGTAGGGTAGCCACCGTACTAAGCTATCCAGATTAATGTTATTGGTGTAACGCGTGTGTTATTTTACCTTACATCCGATAAATTACCAAAAAAATACGCCTAATATAATACAAATTATTAATGGAAGTGGAAAGAGCGCAAAAGACCTGTTCCACAGTTTTCCTCGTGGTCGCCCTCTGAAACGGCTAACTAAGCCAAACAAGTTTTGCAGTTCAGGCATTTGGTAGAGGCACATAACGATGATCATCCTGAATGGCCAGTAACACCAGTGCGTCTCAGGAAGTAGGTGAACGGTGCAGCTGCAACAAAGTTGTGAGAACACCAATACGTCACACCCAGCTGAAAGATCATCAAAAGAACGCGCGATCAAAAACACCATTGGAGAGCTACCTCTGCGCTATAAAAAAATAGCTCCCGGCGACTCTTAGGACACCTAAGGAAGCAACCCTTCCCCTAAGATTGGGTATATGGGCTTGAAACCTGCGTACCTGAAATCAATTTACACTCAGAACATTAAACGAGCCTCGGATACCACGGACTGATACACCGGCAACGACTACAAACAGCGGACCACGATCGATTTTTCAGTGAGCCTCGCGATTGCACTCGCCCCACATCGTTCGAACGGAAAATTACCACATACAACATCGATATACTAGAACTGAGCGAAACAAGATGGCCTGAATCGGGAACGACTTTATCACCAAGTTCCCAAACAGTACTGCTATACTCTGGAAATGAAGACGATACGTCACCTCGAATGGCAGGCGTCGGAATGCTGTTGACTAGGGACACGCCTATCTCTAATTGACTGGAAGCTCATCTCCGACCGTATCATCATAGCCACATTCTAATCTAGGATTAGAAACATCACAATAGTTCAGTGCTACGCCCCGACTGAACCAGCGGATCAATCAGCTAAGGACGCTTTTTGCCAACGGCTTGGCGACACCTTCGACAAGACTCCCAAAAGTGACATATAAATTATCACGGGGGATCTCAACGCCAAGGTTGGGTCTGACAATGTAGGCTTAGAACACCTAATGGGCAATCATGGACTAGGCAACAGGAACAAAAATGACCAGATGTTCGTGGAGTTTTTAAACTCTCGGCAACTCGTCATCGGCGGTACCCTGTTCAAGCACAGACGCTGCCACTTAACAACCTAGACCTCTCCGGATGGCAGAACAGAAAACCAGATCAGCCAAAGACCAACTCAGAGCTGAATACCGTTCACTATAGACAGGCGTGCAAAGAAGCGTAAGACGGGACAAGCGAAATTATATCAACGCATTAGCAGAAAAGGCAGAGGAAGCGGCTTACGGCAGTGACAGTGCAACCCTTTTTAAGCTCATCAAGCCATTAACTGGCAAATCTTTTTCAACAGAACATCCTGTGAAAGACAAAAATTTATCATTATTGGTAACCGAAGAACACCAACTGCTGTGATGGAGAGAACACTTCATTGAGGTCCTCAACAACACCTCTTGAATGCATCTTCATCAGTAGCAGAAGATATTTCGCAAATAGCCAGAGTTGATACCAGCCCACCATCTAAGCTGGAAGTAGCTGAGGCTATTAAATCGAAGGAAGCGGGTGAAGCCCCGGGGATAGATGGAATTCCGATGGAACTTTTTACATAGGATACCAATGCTACTGCGGATATTCTTATCCCCCTTATCCAAGAGCGTTGGGAAACCGAAACTCTCCCTAAAGAGTGGAAGAAGGGCGTCATTATTAAGATCCCGAAAACAGGCGACCTAAAGGACTGCGATAATTGGCGTGGGATCTGCCTTCTCCCAGCAGTCTCCAAACTGATGGCAAAAATAATCTTGAACCGGAACAAACAAACAGTTGACCACACATTATATGATGAACAAGCCTGCTTTAGCGAGGGCTTCTCATGTAGCGACCACATCAACACCCTCCGAATTATTATTGAACACTCCGCAAGGTGGAACTCTCCATTACATCTCATGTTCATAGATTTCGTGAAGGTGTTTGACAGCGTTGACCGGGAATATATCTGGAGGGCTTTACGTATGAGATGCATGCCAGATAAAATAATCTCCATCGTCAAGGAGTCCTACCCGGGAGCCCAATGTCACATCTTACACCAAGGTAAGCTATCAGCTTTCGAGGTGCATAGCAGAGTGAGACAAGGCTGCATTTTGTCACCTATACTGTTTTTATTTGTCATTAATGATGTACTAAGCGGCACGCTTCAAGAACACCAGAACAAAGGTATAATATGGGAGTTGTTCAAATACATTCAACACCTAGACTATGCTGACGATATTTGTCTTCTGTCAAATAAATCGGATCAAGTAGCTCAAATGGCTGATGCTCTGCATTGCGAAAGCCGTAATGTGAGGCTTCAAATCAACACTGCCAAGACTAAGTAAAGTACTTGAGCTTGGATCCAGGAAGGCAAAGCGAAATTTGTGTTTCGGGGCAGGCAGTCGAGAAATTTGACAATTTCTGTTAATTCGGAAGCGTAGTTACAGCAGGTGGTGGAGCAGATGCTGATATACAGTCTCGCATCGACAAGGCACGACATGCTTTTTTTTTTCAGTTTGACTCCTTTCTGGCAAAACAACAACATTTCAAGACGCACCAAACTCCGGATCTCCGAAACCAACGTAAAATCAGTGCTTTTATATGGCTGTTCAACTTGGAAGGTGACCAATAATATAACTACTAGATTGTAAACTTTTGTGAACCAGTGTCTACGGCGCATGCTACACATACGGTGCCCCGAGGTAATTTCTAACGACGACCTCTTATTATTACTGGTGAGGACAGGATAGACACTTCCATTAAAAGGTGAAAGTGGCAATAGATACGTCACACTCTCCGGAAAGGGCCGAAGAGCATTACTCAACAGGCCCTCGATTGGAACCCGCAGGGATCCAACGCAAGTCGCCTTGTTGGCCGAGCTAGTAACATGTGGAGAAGATCAGTTAAGAGAGAGAGTGCCTCAATAGGCAAGTCGTGGAGTGAGCTGAAAGCGATGACGATGAACAGGACGAGGTGGAAAGTAGGCTTGGTTAATGTCCTATGCCCCACACGAAGTTAACAGAAACCAGAGAGAGAGAGAGGAAAGACCATCTTGGTAACAGAAAGGTAACCAGGGCTTCTTCGCGCTTTGTCCGGACACCGAAGATGCTCCAAATGCCGGCAATTCAAAGCATTTATGGAGGTCTTAGGTACGTGGCTAAGCCACAAAAGACATAGACAACACCAGTAATGGCTTGTTTAACTGAAACTAAAAGGATAAACTACTCTATAGGAAGGATGGGGGTGCTAAGAGGAAAGCACGGCTACTTGAAGGAAAACCACCTTAAGTAAAAATGGTCCAACACAGTCCTAAGAATTAGAGCAAGTAGCCTTAATGTGCTTGTGGGGATGCATAATGGTGGAAGGGCCAAAAAGGAACCCCATGAGGTCCTTTTCAGTCCTGTTCTTTATCAGAAGTGGGTTCCAGGCTGCCAAATATGTATCGGACGGTTTGGTGGGCATCCGAAGATGCCCGTGAGGACGAAGCTTAAGGTAGCATAATGACCGTGAAAGTCATTCCGTGTCGTGTTATCGGGCGAACAAAAAGGCCCTCCAACGAGCTAAGCAGCAGCCTATGATTGCAGTAGCTCAGTTCGGGAGACGTGGGCAAGGTTGTCGCCGCTCGTTGCCCTTGTTCTTTACGTATTAATAAAAATTCGTAGGCCTAAAAAATTTAAGAATTGTCTTTTTTTAAATATCCTGTTAAACTCCTTGTTCACTAACAGGGATATGAACTTATCCAAGCTATAAACGGTCCGTTAAATATTTCCATTTTCTCATATGTCGGTTAAATCACCAATCCAATATTTGTGGAACGCATCTCAAATCTCAAATTTTGCTAAAATCAGCTATTTTTTTTTGCGGAACTCTACCGTCCATAATTCTATTCTTTATCAGTATGGTCTCTCACAGGGCCGCTCATAGGGTAGAGGCGGGCGTGGAGGGTGACACTTGAACAAGGGTGGTCGTGAGAGTGACCTTACAAGCGACACTTTTGTCCGGGCGAAAGGGTAATTTTGTACTCTCCTGTAAAAATTAAATTGATCAGTTGGAAAATAACGATACTTTTCTTACAAAGAGCCCCGCATTACCATACTTTTCAGAGGTTTTGTCTATAACTCTTGAACCAATTGACGTAGGAAGATGATTTTTGGTACGTAAAATTCAGATGAGAAATTGCTTGAGTTTACCTAAGTAAAATGAGCATAATCAGATCAAAAGAATACCTACCTCCCCTACAAATGTCGAAAAATTAAATATTCCTTTAACTACGACAACTTTTGACAGGATCAAGCCAGCGAGTTGAAATTTTGGTCGAATGTTGACAATAAAAATAAGTTAGTTGGTGCCGAAAGTGGGCTAGATCCGAGAAAAGAAAGCCCTACCTTCCCTAAAAATTAAACTTCAAATAAGCGATAACTTTCAACAGAATGATGCTAGCGACTTGAAATTTAGGTCAAATATTTGAATTCGAAATTAATAAAATTTCATAAGTCTCGAAACTAATGTGTACTACTTAATTGCCGTAACTGTTTATGGGGCATAGCACAGCAACTGTTCCATATGGCCCAGCTGACGTTTCGTTGGCATAAATTAGTTTCAGAGACCTTCTGCTTTCCTATTTAGCTGTCTACCTGCATTAAGTCGGGAGATGTTGTGGCTTATTATTACACCTCGCAAAAACAGTGGGAACACAACACAAACATCCATGGCCACGAAAGTCGTCGTGAACTGGATTCGAACTCGAAACGTTGGTAGTCATACATGAGACTGATGAATCTACGCACTGAGCTAACGGTCGCCCCTAATCTGTAGATTTGTTTATAAGAAATTTAATGCACTGTAAAGCGAAAGTATTGTATTATAATAAATGAGTAGTTGTCGAAAAAAAAATAAAAGTAAAAAAACAAACATTTTTTTTTACTTGTAGCGCCATCAATTTTTCGAGGTAACAGAGTTGAAAATTGGATTCACAATTAAAAAAAAAACAACCTAGCCCTAGGCTAGCCTGCCGTTGTGACCTATGGTGCATTTGCCTATGAGAGGTATATGAAATAGTGGGCCGACTTCAACCAAATTTAGGGACGCGATTTAGCAGTCAATATGATGGCATAATATGGAATTTGGTAAAGATATCTTCAGACATCAAAAAGTTTTCCTAACAAAAACCTGCTTTTGGAACGGTCGTTCCTATGACAACTATATGATAGAGTAGTCCAATTTCAATCAAATTTGGAAATATGATTTGACTGGAGATTCTATTAATTTGTGTAAATTTAAAAAAGATAGCTTCAGAAATAAAAAAGTTTTTCTCACAAAAACGAAGTTTTGGACCGTCGTTCCTATGGCAGCTATATGACGTAGCTGTTCGATTGCGTTGGTTACGACATATTTACAGCGTGCAATAGAAAGAAGGCTCTGTACAAAATTTCAGCTTAATGGCTTTAAAAATGAGGGACTAGTTAACATAGAACCAGACAGACAGACGGACAAAGCTTAATCGACTCGTCTCATCATACTGACCGAGAATATATATAGTTTATATGGTCGGAGATACTTCCTTCTGTGTGTTGCAAACTTCATGACAAAGTTAATAAACCCTATCACATTCGTGAAGGGTATAACAAACCTTAATCAAAATTGAGGAAAAATCTTCTGTATGTTTTCTCTGCCAAATCACCAAAAGACGTGACTCTATGAACATACATATTTAACGATTATTATTCTTTACAAGAATATATTCCAGATATGACTTTAAGCGAGAAATTTTTATTTTTTAAATCAAGAAGTTTGACATATAGTGTCGGTGGTGTAGTAGTTGGGATGCTCTCCTTCTCATCACTGGGAGACTGTAAACCTATTGATCGACAGTGATTTTTCAAAGGGTCGGTCTATGAGCATAGGATTGCAATGACTTGGTTCATGTTGTTTATTATTGACCTTAAGAGTAACTACTCTCAATCCAATCTGATTCATGTATCATAGCCCGTAGCCTCTTTCTTTCTGTTGAGTTGATTAAAAATAAAGGAAATGATATGAACTGAACAATTTGTTGAACAAAAGATTCACACTAGTAACCCTATTAATGTTGCTGGTAAAAAAAAATATGCGATTTTTGACCGTTGTTCTTGAAAACCACTGATAGTCTACTTCCTCAAGAATGTAAGTCCGTTATAATGCTTACAAAGGCAAATCTTAATGACCACCTACAAAGAAAGATGTTACCGAAAGATTAAATCACACGAATAATAACATTTCAATGAAGTACCGCAGTCTTCATCACAAACGCCGATTCGAAGATTTGCTGATCATCATCTTCTCTATACATGCTGCAATATGAGACCATTAATTCACCCCGTGGTTTTAGATAGGTAGACTTTGATTAACAAAAGTAATTTTTCTTCGCACGTACCATGTAGAAAATTGACTTACAGTTCAGAAAGTAGGCCATTGCAAACTAAGGTCGAGATCGAGATCCAAGTTGGTAATAATAGAAGTATGTATGTAGATATTGGTGACCACTTTCACTGGAAATGGAAATAGATGCCGATCAGTGAACAATGTACATAAAACCTCTTCATATCGAAACGTACTGGTATTGCTACAATATATTGCTTGTATATAGTATATTGCTTTATAATAAAAATTCTCCGAAGCATTCTTCCTCACCTTTTCCCCATTCTCGTTCGTAAATTTACCAAAATTAGTTTAGAACAATCCAATTTCACATTTTAATGATCTATTTTGTTTGTTGGCAGCGTATATTTATGTATACCATATACAGGCCTAACACTAGACAAATTTTTGTACAAAAATATAAGATAAAGCTTTTATATAAAAATTTGCAGCAGCAAATATCTAAACCACTAACTTCGCAACCGCAAAAAATTTCAAACGGCTTTGAAAATTTTTGCCGACTAATTCAACATTTTTGCGAATGAAGTTCCGGATGAGGGCAATCGCACTCAGCCATTCTGTCTGTGAGCAGTTTTGAGGGATTCACGGTCAAGTAAATTTCTAAACCACTGGCAAAGTTCTGAACCACTGTAATTTTTGAACAAAATTTTTTTCAATTTTTTTCTAGTCTGAGGTGGCTATTATTCATTTGTGTTGCAATTCACACCCAATAACTCATTTAAGTTTCCCATTGTTCTCTTATCAAAACTAACGAGAAATCGCTCGCCTATGTCAGTTCTTATGCCCCCTGTCCCTTTCAATTTTTATGTTGAGTTTGGAAATGTAGTCCATATCCTTTCACAACTCAACAGGGTGAACGGCGTCTACTATTTTTCGTACGGTTTGGCCCGATTTCTTTACCTGGTTGCTCAAAAACAGTCACGATCACTAATTATTTTCATCAAATATATGGTGTACGTATATCCAAATTATTATTACAATCATTTGTGGCTTTGAATCTTTGATGTCTTCGCCATTGATAATAATTTTGCAGTGTCTCTGTTATCCTTTCGATCTTTGCAGTATTATACTATACATAATGCAATAAGCAATTTCCAGTTTGCTTGAATAAAATCTCTCAGTTGGTTACAATTTTTTGAAATCCGCTCGTGTTTAGTCTATTGTTTCAACCATTGTAAGAAACAAGTATGACTACGTTGTTCTCATAACGCATAACGATGGATTGGCCGAACCTTGTTTCCCCCAAGTATGCCCGCTGAGGCTATACCTAAAACCGGTTTACCGGTTTTTTCAGCACCGGTACGAATCTCGGCTAGTATTGGTTTTTAATTTCTTGGGAACCGTTTTTTTAACTAGTTCTTTTTTGGAACATACCAGTTTTTTCACGTGCCGCTTTTTTTACTCGGTTTCTTCCCCTTTTTAACTGCTCTTTACCCAGTTTTATGAGTATCGGTTTCTATTAGTCATCATCATCACGGCACAACACCCCGACGTCGGACTCTGACCGCCTGCATCGATGTCCCTCAATCATCTCGGTCACGTGACCGCGTCCTGGAAGCTCAGTAGTTGCCCGGCGTCAGCATATACTGAGCTATCCCAACGAGCTCTCGGTCTTCCTCGCAGTCTCGCTCCGTCAACTCGTCGTCCGTTCATTACTTGTTTAGACATGCGAGGATCGTTCATTCGTTGTACATGCCCTGCCCATTGAAGACGTTGTAGTTTGACGATTTTCGAAACTTCCAGCTCATCTTATAATTCACACAACTCATGGTTGTACCGGGAGTGCCATCCATCTCGGCTGTAAACTGCTCCGAAAATTCGCCGAAAGACTTTCCGTTCGAGTGTCTTTAGGCCTGGATTAGGGTCCCGGTTTCGCAGCCATAGGATTGCACTAGTCGTATGAAGGTTTTGTATACGCTGAGCTTCGTGTTTCTGTGCACATGCTTCGATTTTATTATGGGGACGACCGAGAAGCAAATCTTATTTACTAGCTGTATCGGTCCGTTGATTTCGTCAGTTTCGTTGGCGTCCTTTGACAGGTTGCTGTTGGCCCAGGTTGTCTACGAATTCAACACTGAGATCCCTACGTTGATGTTCGATTGTGCTGGCGTCCTGGTTCTTGATTGTATCATTATTTTTATTTTGTAATCATTAATGGGTTGTCCAACTTCTTTTACTACTCAATTGCCCTAACCCCTTGTGGGACATAGCGTGTCAACTGTTCCATGTGGCCCAGCTGACGTTTCGTTGGCATAAACTGGTTCCGGAGAATGCAGTTGCCAGCATGCACCTCCTACACATCCATGGCCACGAACGTCGTCGTGGACGGGATTCGAACCCGAAACGCCGGTAGTCAAACATGAGACTGATGCCGCAACACACTGCGCTACCGGTCGCCCCATATTCAAGTGCTAGGTTGAAGAGCGTCGGCGCCATTCCATCGCCCCACTTCAAACCAATACCTGTTTCAAAAGGATCAGTTAATCTGTTCTGTGCCTGTGAGACGGAGTTAGTCACCGTCGTTTTTGTTAGTCGTACTTTTGCTGATATACTAAATTGCAGCATGATGTTGTATAGTGCACCACGATAGATACAGTCGTATGCTTACTTTAAGGCGATATTCAGATTAGCTACATTTTCAGCTCCGACGCAGCCACGCACAATAGCCAAGCATAGTCGATCGTATCGCATGCTGAGCGATGAGTGTGAATCCACCCATTTGATACTGTGTATCTCGACTGAAATTTCAAGCAGTCGTGCAGCGCGGTGTCGTGTGTGTTCGCCTAAGTCTGCTTGGGGCAGTTCATTGCACTAGTCTCATGTTTGACTACCGGCGTTTCGAGTTCCATGTGTTTGTGTCGTATTGATGATGCTTGTGCTGGCTTTCCACTGTTGTGCGAGGCGTAATAATAAGCCACATCATCGCCCGACTTGTCGCAGGTAAGCAGCTAAATGGGAGAGCAGAAAGTTCATGCTGGAAACTGCATTCTGCAAAACTAGTTTATGCCACATAGAACAGTTGACGCGCTATGCCCCACAAGGGGTTAGGGCAATTGAGTAATTAAAGTCGACAAAAATTTGGTACACGTCAACGTTGTATTCTCAGCCCTTTTGCAGGATTAAGATAAATAACTGGTGCAACAGTCTAATCTGAACCATGGAATCAAGATGAGTTAGCATCATCGCACTTTCTAGACCGTGATGGCTTGTCCTGTGCGGTGTGCAGAGGTGTGTGAAAAGCAACACACTCAACCGAGTTATTTATCCCATAAATGGGTACTCTCGCCTATAAAATGGACATTTCAACAGGACAACGATCCGAAACATACTAGCAAGCTCGCGAAAGATTGGTTTATATCCGAGAAGATCGATGTGATGCAATGGCCACCTCAGTCCCCAGATCTTAATCCGATAGAAAACTTATGGGGAGATGTAAAATGGGTTGTGGCAACTGCAAATCCTTCAAACAAAGCACAGCTTTGGCAAGTGGTTCAGGAAGCATGGTCTCAAATTCCCTTGAAGCGTCGCGTCATCAGGACCTTATCGATTCCGTGCCCCGCCGGTGCGAAGCCGTTATTAAAAATAAAGGATATACAACTAAATACTAGACTTTTTTCAATATTAAGAACCTGTAAAATCAATTTTGAATAAAGTTATACAGTTTTGTTTTTCCTTTCATGTGGCCACTACTATTTTCATGAACAACAAAATTTTGTTATATTGTTTTGTTTAAGCCGTGCAGGCAAATAAACCTTAGTTTTTTATATAAAATTACATGGATATTAATTAAAATATGTACATATATTAAAATTGTTAGTCTAGTTTTTCTTTAAAATAGCTTTATCATTTAAATTTTCTGCGCAGTATTTAGAACTGAGCTGCACTACTATTTTCATGAACACAGCTGTAGGTAAGCAAAGCATAAAAGCTAGTAGGGATCCATGGCTAGACAATTAGTAAGTGTCAGCGATACAAAAATAGGCCGACTGTAATTCTGCTCTCGGGAATACATAGGAATATGTAGACATGTTCAGTGCTCGCCAAAAGGCACCCAATGTTGCTGTATTGGTCACGTGAAAATTCTTATATGTACATTGTATTTTAACTGAAATTTGAATCGACCCCATGCGTCAAATTAAAGATTACAACTCGCGAATTAAGCACAAACTCAACAATTACTCGTATATTTGATAAACTAACTAAACATTAATTTATAAAATCAGCAGCAAACTGATAACGGTATGTAATAAACTCCGCATACGAACAAGAATCTAAAATTATTTTCACAATATCTGAAATGGACCACCTTACAATAAATACATTGCATGCTTACTTGGCCGCGGGAAAAATTAAAACATTCAACTATAATACATATGTACATATGTATACATAGGTATATACACTTCCATATAGGTGTTTGCATGACACTGCATCTTTAGGTAAGATTTTCTTGTACTAGATACCGCAACCAACCATGCAAGTAAAGTTATGAGCACGAATAGCAAGATAACGTAAGCAAGTCCCAGATACTGACCATAAATAACGTTATTAACACTGAAAACTTACCGCTATGCCTCTCAATAATTCCATCTCAGGAAAATTCCAACAATATTGATGAGGTGGTTCTCTAGTTCACTGTATGTGTGCCCTAATGCATGCATGCAATGTACGAGTAATTTTTTTTTATTTACATTTGACAGTGAACAGAAATGTGATACACAAACTCCAAATTAAATTTCCAAAATGGTTACAGAATACTGCAAGCTAAATTTCTATTTGACGCCAGTCCGGACATTGCTTCAGTTATTGACGTGTTTTATTTTAATTATAATCTCATGTTCTAGGAGACTGGAGGCCTAGAATATCTATGCTCTTCCATCAAGTTCATAACACTTTGTTACACTCGTACACAATCAACTATTGCGGCGAACTTTCTCGTTAGTGAGTGTACTTTATGTAATAACAACTATCTATGTGTAACTAATCTGATGAGGTTAACATGCACCCGTTGAAACTTGTGCACTTTCTACGTTCGCTGGATGCACTTGTAGAAGCAATTGTAAAAACCGTTATTTGACCGCTTTTATTGGCACTTGGAGCTTTTCTTGTATCTTTTTCCGCAATCGAGGAGATATTCCAACTTTTTGTAAACTTAATACAATACAAAGCTGTATTTCTGATAGGCAATTATTGGTATCGAATACAGAAGAGTTATATTTCAGCCCATTTCAGGTGGAAGAATTTTAATTGGTCATATAAAATTGCTATGTTGATTTGTCTACAGCTGATAGTATGCGAGAGAGAAAGGTGGATCTATGCCCTGACGGAATAACGTTAACTAAAGATCCTCTCTGAAATAACATATGCAGATTAACTACTTCAATTCCGATTTTCCTGAAATCTTAGCATGTTATTCTCCTAATCAGAAGGCAACAGACATTTTCCATAGTGGTCCATGTGGGCGCCCCCTGGTAACGGCAGTGGGTCAAACCACTGACGGCCAAGTCTTAGTGATAAGACAGTTTGGAAAAAGCCAGAAAGCTGTAGCCCGAATGGGTTACCAACACCTAAGCGTCTCAGGTTTAGTATACGAGGAAACGATTTGTGTAGTTAGACCTGCAACATACTCGTAGTTGTGTGAACTCCAGCACGTTTATTAAACAATTTGAAGCAGCTATCATCGAGGCCACCCCCTGAGTGAGGTTAAGCGATTCGCTGACAACTCGTACTTGTAAAAACCACTCCACGTCAAGAAACCTGGAACAAAAGCCTCGGATTGGATGCATCAACAACGACGACCATACAAACGACTAACGAATTATTCTTTTGGATCCTGGAACGTACGCTCCCTGAACAAACCGGAGGCCGAGAAGGTCCTCTTCAATAGGTCGAAAAGTACAAACTGAGCATTACTGCAGTCCCGGAAACAAATTGGCTTGGCAGCGAGATTAATAACAAGAAATCGCACAAATTTTTACAAGTGGCAAACCATCGGGCCGCTAGCAGTTTAGAGTAGCATTTATAGTGAACAATCACCTCAAACCGCACATTACTGACTTCAAACCCATAAATGAACGGATGTGTGCGATTTGCATTAAGACTCGATTCTTCAACCTCTAGTTCATCAATGTGCACGCCCCCACTGAAGTTAAAGAAGACGCAGTAAAAGACGAGTTCTACGCTCGCCTTGCGACTCTCTTCGAATTACTTCCAACAAATGGCGTCAAACTGCTGCTGGGAGACTTTAACGCGAAAGTCCGAAATGAAAGTTGGCACCGGGGGACCACTGGAGGCCACAGTCTCCATGGAAAATGTAACGACAACGGCCAGCCACTTATCGAATTCGCCTTCAGCAGGAATCTGGTCGTAATCTCTACGTTTTTCCTGCCTTGATGCATTCACAAGCAGACCTGGAGATCTCCAGACGCACATACCAAATTGGTCACGTCCTTATTTGCAGGAGATAGGCATCTAGTGTAATAGATGTTCGCTTCTATCGAAGGGCGAACTGGGACTCTGATCATCACTTGGTGAAGATGACCTACAGATGTAAAATTTCTTCAGTGTACCAATCGAGAATCAGCGATGCTACGGCGGTTGCGTACACTGCCGCTTTTGAGGAAAGACTATACTGTTGAAGGAGGGCCTTTTTGGCCCCGGTTTGTTCAGTGAGCGTACATTCCAGGATCCGAAAGAATAATCCTTTAGTTGTTTGCGTGGTCGTCGTTGTTGATCCATCCGATCCGAGGCTTTTGTTCCAGGTTTCTTGACGTGGAGTGGTTTTTACAAGGATGAGTTATCAGCTCATTGCTTAACCCCATTCAGGGCATTGCCTTGGAGATATCTGCTTCAGATGGTTTAATGAACGTGCTGGAGTTGACACAACTATGTTGCAGGTCCACCTACGCAAGTCGTTCCATCCTACTAAACCTGAGACGCTTAGGTGTTGGTCAGCCATTCGGGCTACAGCTATCTGCCTTTTTCCAAACTGTCTTATCGCTACGACTTGGCCGGCAGCGATTGGAGCTTATTATTACGCCCCGCATGACAGGGGGAAGGCAACACAAATATCCATGACCACGAAAGACGTCGTGGGCGGGACTCGAACCCGAAACGCCAGTAATTAGACATGAGACTGATGCTTCTACCCACTGAACTACCCTAGGTGAAGTAATTAATCATAATAATTACCACATTTTAATCTGGGTTATAATTAACGTAATAAAAGAGTTTTCGCCTTTAATTTTATGATGTTCCGTCGTTGCGGAGTAAACATTCGTTCCATTGCCAATTTTAGAACAGTCGCAATTTGGTCAATGCTGCATGCATCCACGCGCCATTAGATCCACTGGCAGATATGATTCTGAATGAATAGCTCAGTAAAGCCCCGATTCAATGAGCGAGTTTACTAGCTACACACCAGCGACGAAAGTAGCCGGCGAATCAGCTAGCGCTGTTGTGGCGATTACATGCAGGTTGTAAACTCGCTTGGTAGCCAACTAACAAGAGTCGCTCACGTCACTCGTGTTATCGCGTACTACCTCAATAAATTGCTCGATGCATCACATTTTTCACGTCTTCACATCACACAAATCACATTTTTATACACACACGCACTACCCATCGATTTCTTCTTTTTATTTCGTTTGAACATTTTATTTTACTCGCTACCACCACGACTTCCGTACTGACTGACTAAGGACCAGTAAAGGTTGCATGAGCTGTTGCAATATAACTATTTCCGTAACCATTTTTGCCAGCGCGCAAGCTGAGCTACCTGCTAGTTAGCTAGTGAACATGATTACATAGGGCGAGTTTACTATCAGCTAGTAAATTCGACGGTAGCTAGTAAACTCGCTCAATGGAGTCGGAGCTTGATACCGGAATTCCATTGCCGGCAGAAGCAAGGCAGCGGCAGCATGGCCTTTGTCTTGGGTAAGTGCGCTTTCTTACACCTAACTCGCACCTAGGGAATTTTCGTACGAAGTTTAAACTGTTTGTTACGAAAATCTCCCAGCTGCTAGCTTGGTGTAAGAAAACACACTTACCCAAGACAGAGGCGATGCTGCTGCCGCTGCTTTGCTTCTGTCGGCAATGAAATTCTGGCAAAACGGAATACGCTAAAAACTAATCGCGCTTTTTTGTTTCTCCCCGACAAGTTCGTTTTCAGTACCCGTTTCAACTATTTGGGCTTCCTCATCCTGCAGAATTCTTAGGTTAGTTAGGCGTATATACTTGTGTGCTCCCGACATTGAATTTTGTATTTCTAATTAACAAACCCTTATCAAAATCTCTCCAGTCGAATGACACGTATGCTCTCTAAAACGGTTTTAAATGTACCAAGCAGGTTGAAATCATAATCATCATTTGGGGCGACCGGTAGCGCAGTGTGTTGAGGCATCAGTCTCATGTTTGACTACCGGCGTTTCAGGTTCGAATCCCGTCCACGACGACGTTCGTGGCCATGGATGTGCAGGAGGTGCATGCTGGCAACTGCATTCTCCGAAACCAGTTTATGCCGAGAAACGTCAACTGGACCACATGAAACAGTTGACGCGCTATGCCCCACAAGGGGTTAGGGCAATTGAGAGATATATTCGGAGTGCCGGCATCCTAAACACATAAATATATATAGTAGATAGCAAAGGCAGGCACCGCACACAATATGTAATCTGATAAAATGTGTAACTTAGCAACTGATTTTTCTTGAAATTCCGTTTTTATGTAAATAAAAAATTTTTTACTCTACGAAATTGTATGTCAAACACGTCAAATTATTTACCATACACTGTCGAACACGAACATGGTACAAGTGTCCTCCGAATGGCTGAAGACACAAACTTCATACAAATCTGAAGAAAATTACTCACTTGTACCATGTTTTTGTTCGACAATGTGTGGCCAGGGTAATACTTGCTTTAGAAATACAGGAAGACCTGTAGCTTCCACTTACGAGTACTGCCACGTGATTCTCTATGCAATTAGCAGCAAAAAATATTAAGGAATATTTTTTCGAATTCTTAACCCTTTAGCTCCTACATGCGTTAATATTTTCTTTTAAACTATGTATCCCACGTTAATATCTGGAAAAAACACGCCAGCCAACATTCAAATAATTACAGCTATTCAAAGCCAGCCCTATATTATGCATTTCTAGACACTGGTGGTCATTCAGGATTGGAAACGCTGCGATGCTATGAACGTCTATGTTCCAGATTCAGGTTTATGTAATCTTGATCGGGGGAAATGTATCAGAAATTTGTTCCGAACAAATTTCCTCTATTGATGATTTCTAATGCCTGCTAGAAAACTATGGCCCATCCCCGGCCATTTGCAATCGTCATTGTTTCAATGGGCGGATGACGTTTAGCTGCCAATGGCGCGTAACCGTCGTAGTGATGGACCACCGGACGACCACAAATAACTTCAAGAGCCATCTTTCACCACACAATGGCATCGCGCGTCTGTCAATTTAAATCAGCTGTTCAAAGTTGTTGTTGGTTGCTACACATAATACATACATAGATGATTGTTGTGCTGTCACTTCGATGTGGAGGACCTGAATATTGACTGGTCCATCGAAGACCATTGTATGGACGAACAAAATTTGAATTGACGTTTGACGTATGATGGCAGCCATCATGGTCACCTATGCACTGGGCCATAGTCTGTAGGCCCGGCCACACACTTTCGAACACGAACATGGTCACAGTGGACAATTTTTCTTGAGATTTGTGTGAAGTTCTAGAGCTTTGCGTTTAAAATTAAAGGGTAAACCTTTCACACAATGTACAATATATCCTCCGCCTCCTATTATAAATATTAAACGCAGAGGTAACAAATTTGGTGTTACCATACAAATATATAGATGTCGCCCGAAATTAGTTGTTCAGCTCGTCATAAAATTTAACATACTGTTCACAAGAGAAACGATGATTCGGGGAATCAAATCTGATTTAATTTTGAAACATGTTTTTTTGTTCAAACGCACTCAGTGCAAACAGCAGGTTGTCCACTTGTCTAACATCGCTCCGAAAACGTGCGCTTTTACCCTAATATTTATCTATTGTACCTCTGTTCGCTCAATTAAATTCATATATGTAAGTTTTCATTTGTGCAACCATTATTTTATATGAACGTATGCATGTGTCATAAATTACTCTATCACGCACCAGTTGGCTCACAAACGCCGTATAATTTAGATGTCCATTTCACCTGACCTACTTCTTACCTTGCGGTTTTAAGTTCGAGTTTGTTGAGTTTCCGATTGCGAACAAGACATCATTTACCAGCACATAAGGCACTTTGTTAAAAATGACAATAATATGTACTAAAATCGGCACCTAGTAGGTACCATTCATGCACCATATGCAGCACCTCAACAATACGAAGATACTTGCTTCTTCCAGCTAACCCATTAACGCAGTGACTAGAATATCGTCATATAAAGAACGAAAGATATGTACTATATACTATACTATACATGCATAAGAATTTATAATTCACGCCCTAGAAAATCATCCGGAAGTTTAGTGCGTTAGTTATAACAAGTACATTTTCGATTCCGAGTACATACTATATAATTCGCACAGAATGAACTTTTTCATTGCAATGTGGATAGTCTCAAAAGCAGGTCAGACGGTCAAATAGGAAGGTGTGATAAACATAATAAGTATCAGTGTTACAAGTGAGAAAAGAGTGAAAATTTTTGCACAATCTCTATCTAACATACTATACATTCAAATCCAGGAAATTTTAGAAACCGCTGAGCGATTAAATTCACTATTGCGAATAAAGGTTGTTTCATTTACTTTATTCGGACGTACGAGTACTTCTAAGTTATATTTTCATAACTTTGAACATTGAATGAGAAGGCGCTTTTTTTTAATAGTTAATTTATGTAGATTCTCGCAGATTCGTTAGAGCACTTCAAGAAAGGCTTTGTGAATAGGATCCGAGAATTGGACCAAGTGGAATGCTAAAAAGGCTAACATTTTGGTGTTGCTGATACACATATTTTTTAGTATTCAGAAGTACATAATAATTATAGTACTTTTAGAGCTTTATGTTATTGCCTTATTTTCTCGGTATTCAGCTTTGATATGATATATGCTCGTATTAACGTACCTCATATATGCGTGAATATATTTTTCCACGTGAAATACCATTGGTGATGATTCAGAGAAAGCAGATTACGTTTTTTAAGATGAAACGGAAATGGTCAAAGAGCGAATATAACATAAGATATGAGAGTACCTAAAAAGATAAACATTTATCTAGAACATAATGTAACATGTAATCATTTAAATAAATGGGTTCAAATGAAAAATATAAATGATTTCAGTTTTATACATATATGATCTACTTCAACTACGGATTTATCCGTGCATGTTAAAGTTTAGTTATGAGAATCATTTTTAGAGGATGAAGTATGTCATCATACCCAATCATATTCACTGAGGGTTAAGATTATTTTTTAGCTGGCAAATCTAGCGGCAGTCGGTACAGTTTTTTCAATTATTCATAAATAGGAGCAGCCGCTACAAAAATTATTTAAGTCAAAACCTCCAAATTTTGCGTCTAAGATTGGACCACTTGAATTAATCCAATACTCATATAAATAAATTCTGGTTTAACTAAAATAAAAACTTCTCGATTTTTTTTAAAATAGTAAGTACATCTTCCTTTATTTAAAATTAATTCAAAAATTATATTATACAGCGAAACATACAAAGATTTGAGATTGTTTAAACAAACTTCATCCAATGCGACTTCAATTGCCTTAGTCAGCTGTCTTCCAGTGAATGAAACGAAGGTTCAATGAAATCCTGAACTGGATTTGCCGAGCATTGTCGTATTGTGTATGTAAATATAATATATGTTAATATAAGCAGTGCTGAAAAAAAGTCACTCATACCATTTTATTGTCTTTTTCGCAAAAATTCTTGAAAGTAGTTAGTAGTTAGTAAGCTAATTAGGGAAGCTATTATGACGCTGAAGCTGGCAAGCTTTTAACTTTCAACTCATGCGAATATTGAGTGTATTGACTCAAGTGCTAATTTGTATTTGTTATTTCTTGTTGTCAGCAGTAAAGTTATTACCTGCGAAACAAAGTAACAGATATTCTAATATGAAGCAGCCCAAACGATGGTTTTGGTTTGTATATCAAATTAAAAGAGACGTCGATTTCATCTATTCCGCTGTCATTTGTACGAGTTAAACTTTGAATGGCGAAACTGAACACCGAAAACAAAAAACGTGGTACCACCTACTTCCAAAACCAATGATAACATGGCAAATAATTACTTACAATCAACCAAGTCAAAAATAATTCCTTGCGTCAACCTTCTCAAAGGATTTTGCAATTTGGTTTGGAGTTGGTGCACTGAAAGAAAAATCCATTGTTAATTTAACTATTTTCTGTGGTACTTGAACAATTGATCCAAAATTGTGATATTAAATAAGGAAAATTATTGATTTTACTACCCAGTAGTTGCTATTTTAACAATTTGAAATTGTTAATCGCCAATTTAATTCTTTGTTACAAATATTGTAAGAATAAATCATGATTTGGTTTCATTCTTCATACAAACTTAGTATGCGTCTATAGCTTAGCTTGGCAAAGCACCATTATTTTTTGTTGCTACTCGAAACACTGTCCTTTAAGGTTCGAGCCCCTCACGGGACAAGATTGCAACAACCTTGAATCAATACAGTAAATTTGGTTTGGTTGGTAGGCGGATTTTTTTCTTTAATTAAAGTGTGATTTTTTTAAATTAACGGGCTCTAGCTGTACAAAATTAAAAAATTAGGACAAAACAATGTTAACACGATAATAACAAAACACAAATTTAATTTTTAAAAGAAAATTAGCATAATGGATTATAATGGACGTAGGAGAACAACACAAACAAATGGGCAGGAAAAAATGGAGGGTAAAATAAAGGATCGATAATGGGGGAATGATTAACGGACGACTCAGATGCTCTCGCGTTCGCATCGGGGTCCGGGTGTAATGGGACCCGCGGCCTCTGATTTCGTACCACCGACAGATCACTACTCATAAGGTGCTGCCTTCGACCTGTCGGTGGAAGCAACATGACCAGAATATGGTTCATTACAAATGGTTGTCTGAATATGTAAATATGTATCTACATACATTTATGATTTAGGCAAGAGGTCAGCAAATCTGCACAGTTTCTCTATAATAGGTGGAAAATAAAATTCCGGCGAATGGAATTAATACCCTTGTGTTAAAGTATCCCCAGCAACATATGTGTCAATAATTAGGTTGTTCGTTGTCGTTTTAATGCCTAAATCATTTCTTGGTTCAAGCAACTATTTACAATTATGCATGACGTCAGTAATAAGTATGATATGGTGATAGGTTTGTCGTGTTTAGTCAAGAAGCAAAGCCATAGGACAAATTAGATGAAACTGATTCTTTTTAGAGCCAATTAAAATTAAGGCATGTACACCGAGTGACACATAGTGGTTCGCGTCTTTAACCAAAAGTGGATTTTAAATTGAGATGATTTCGCACTCCCATTGCGTGGGCTCAGTTCGATACACAGCTTAAGTAATTGGTACCCTTGAATACCGCTTCGCTCGCTCTATATGCCACAGCGGTAAAACTACGATTAACCCAGGCGCAAACCACAAATCATCGCCCGGTGTAATAAGAATATACCGAAACTTGTTCTGTAAGTGATTTTCATGTTGAAATATTCGAAATTTGTCGCAGTCAATGCATTTTACTGACGCAGTTTAAGCCGATCATTGTATTTATTTACTTTGATCGAAATATTGATTTTGTGTAATTGCATGGAATAAACAAAAATATTCTGCAAGACAAATACAATTTTTTAGATTACATTTTCACACATGTTAGAATTTAGATTTTAGTTGAGGTTAAAAGCTTTCTAACCCAAGACATACTCTAAACCCCTGAACCAACAGAATACTTCATTTTCCCCTTTCACTGTTCTGTATCGTTTGTCCATTGATTATTCTACTGTGTACTGTTCTGCTACAAAGAAGCGCGGCTATTATTTTATATTAAAAAACTCGCAAATATATAAATGCAAAAAAAAACTTGCCGTAAATTCCCGATATATACGAGTACGGATATATACTCCTTAGAGGAATTGATTGGCGTAGGCAAGAGTTTTTCTCTTCAATTTATATTTAAAATGACGGCTGCTACAGAGTTTTTACAAGTTACTAGAGCTTGATGATCGCACGTCCTTGAGTGCATAATCAATCTCAGTTAGGGCTTAGTATATATGAAAATCGCTCTCTTTCTCTTTTTATTAATTTATCAACGCTTCCCAGTTCGTTCCTGCTCAGAGTTATTTACTTGTAATTCAAGTTACTAATTTAATCCAACGCTACTGCCAAGCCTATCTTTACAAATAGGTAGTTGTAAGTCCACATTATCTTAAGATGGAACGTGTAACTTGAACTAGAAATCAACGATTTAATGATTCATAATTGGTTTAGGATCATCATGTGGTGTGACTATATGAAAATAATTCCTGTAGCTAGCGTGGAATTGGAAAAAGATAATTGAACTTTGAAGCAACTACATAGTTTGTATCATATTGTTGTAGTTATTATGTAGTTTTTGACGTGGACATGTCTGGGGGTTCGATGTTATTTTAAAATAATACAAATGCGTGCAGAAGTGTACGCGGCAGAGATGAAGCTTTAAACGTACAGTTGCTGTAATATTTTTTTTTTCATCTTTCTTTCAAGAAATTTTAATTTGACTCTTACCCAACTTTTTACATTTCATTAATTGTACATTGTCTCCGTTGTTCAGAAAGAAAACGATAGATTTGTGATGACGAAAAGAAACTAATGAAAATTTTTGATTCTAATGCTAAATATCACGAGAAAACTGCATACTGTTGTGGCGAGTGGTCAATTCAGTCGGTAAATAATCATTTTTTAGAGACAATTCTAGTTCTATAAATTCATTAAGGGTTTGGCACCGTCTGAAGTAAAATTTAAATTGAAAACTGGGAATTTGCCACAGCTCTTCTCTAACTTGCGAAGACCCTGCTTTTGCCTATGGCATTAGGTGTAAGTGAATGAAGTTGATGATATTTGTAATGGTTTGATTCGGCGAAATATAAATTGCAAAGATCATAACACTCTGTCCGCTTTCTTAGTGTCACCACACACTGTCGACCTCGACCTGGTACAAATGTCCTCTGACACACACACACATCTCACATATACGTGAAGAAAACCGGTCCACTTGTAACGGACGGTTTGGTGGGCATCCGAAGATGCCCGTGGGGATGGAGCCTAAGATAGCATAATAACCGTGAAGGTCGCGCCGACCCATCTAGCGAAGAAAAAGGCCCCTCAACGAGCTAAGCAGCGGCCTATGCTTGCTGTAGCTCAGTTTGGGAGATGTGGGTGGGGTTTTCGTCGCTCGTTGCCCCTGTCCTTTACGTATTACCAAAAATTCATAGGCTTGGGGAAGACAACACAAACAGGGGAGGTAAAATGGGAAATGAAAAAAAATAGTCGATAAGGATGAAATGGTTGGCGGATGGATGAGATGCCCAAGCGGTCGAATCTGGGTCCGGGTGTAATGTGACCCTAGGCCTCTGGTTTCGTACCACCAACAAATCACTACCCATCAGGTGCTGCTTCGATCTGCCGGTGGGAGCAGCACTACCAAACCATAATATGGCTCATTACAGGTGGTTCACTACACACTTGTACTAGGTTCGTGTTCGAGTTCGAGTTCGACAGTGTGTCGTGATATTTTATTGCCCACAACTCTCTAACAGCAACAAACAAAGAAAAGCAGTCCAATTTGTTTAACATTCAGTTCCATATTAGGCGTTAAGATGCTACTTCTTTCCGTAGTATGTCTTGATTTAGTTCAACACTCAACCGTTAACTCAAATTTCAAGAGGATAATTAAATCCTTAGTACAGATACAATTGGACAAATTTCCTTTAGGCAGCAGAATCATTTTGTATGTTCATCATCATCATCGTGGCTCAACAGCCCGACATCGGTCCTTTGCCGCCTGGATCATTGTCCTCCAATTATCTCGAAATCTTGAAAGCCCAGTAGTTGCCCGGCGTCAGCATATACTGAGCTCTCCCAACGAGCTCTCGGTCGTCCTCATAGGTTCGCTCCGTCGACTCGTTGTCCGTTCATTACTTGTTTAGGCATGCGAACATCGTTCATTCGTTGTACATACCCTGCCCATTGAAGATGTTGTTGTCTGACGATTTTCGAAACTTCCAGCTCATCGTACAGTTCGCACAACTCATGGTGGTACCGGATGCGCCATCCATCTCGTTCGTAAACTGCTCAAAAATTCGTCTTTTGACAGTTTGCTACCCAAGTATATGAAGTCATATACGAATTCGATGCTGAGGTCCCCGACGTTGATGTTCGGTTGTTGTAGCGTCCTTGTTCTTGATTGCATCATTGCTTTTATTTTGTCCCGGTTAATACGTAGTCCGACTTCTTTTGCAGCGGTGTCAAGAGCATGTAGAAACTCTTCTGTGTCGGTCAGTTTTCGTGACATGATATTGCTGTCGTCTGCGTACGCTATCAATTGTGCCGACTTGATGAGTAGCGTTCCGCTGGTGTCCGTATCCATTACCCGAATGGGGTATTCAAGTGCTAGGTTGAAGAGCGTCGGCGCTTGTCCATCGTCCTTCTTCAAACCAGTATGTGTTACAAAAGGATCAGTCAACCTGCTCTGAATCCTGACCTGTGAGATGGAGTTGGTCATCGTCATCTTTGTTAGTCGTAGTAGCTTTGCTGGTATACCAAATTGCAGCATGATGTTGTACAGTACACCACGATCGATACTGTCGTATGCTTGCTTAAAGTCGACAAAGATTTGGTACACGTTAACGTTGTATTACCAGCACTTTTTTAGGATTAACTTAACCGTAAAAAGCTGATCGGTTGTGGAACAGCCAGGTCTGAGATCGCCTTGGTACTCGCCAATGATTCGTTCGGCGTACGGTTTTAGTCTATTCTCCAGAATTTTTGTCAATATTTTGTAGGACGTATAGACTTGTGAAATGGCTCTGAAATTTTCACACCGCCATTTATCTCGCTTTTTGCGGATGGGACAGATGATGCTCCTGCGCCAATCGTCTGGGAGCTCTTCGTCCACATTTGACAAAACAAACTTTTTATTGATAGGAAATGGATTTTGAGTAATTCCCAAACTGTAACCTACCCGAAAACTTCGACGCCTGCATTTCAAGACGTGGAAATACTAACGGAGTAGTAACCTTGCACTAACCTTCTATCCAGAGTAGCTCAGGTCAAATTGGTAGTGTAATTGTGTGGTGTTAACCTGCTCCGCTTTGCATGGCTGTTAAAAAATGCGCCTATTATGTTGGTCATTTTCCGCCCACGTTTCGGAGAGAACATATTAGTATACGACAGCATTGGTCTTTTAGGTCTTCACTATGAGCTCGTAGGCTTTGACAATTTAGGGTGGTTATTAACAGCCTAGTCATGTGATGATCCACTTGCTAACGTCAAGAAGACTGACCATTGAACGCGCATGTTTTGGCCCCTGGTCCAACGTGTTATTTTTATCTTTAGAAACGAGAGTGAGTAGCATTTGTTCCTGTCTTTAAAATAAGCTTCATCGAGTCTCTTTAGCTTTGGCATCATTATGCAGACAGCTAACATCCTTTTCCTAGAAAGAAACTTTCTGTCGTCGAGATCATTGCCTCCCATAAAAAGTTCAAATCTCAAAGCGATATTTTGGAGGTTTCCTTTATCCCTAGACACCTTTTCAACACGATTTCAATGGTTTCGATGAAAATCGTTTCTAAGCCTAATTGCGGAATTTCATTGCCGGCAGAAGCAAAGCAGCGGCAGCGGCAGCAGCAGCAGCATCGCCCGTGTTTTCGGCAAGTGTGCTTTCTAACACCGAGCCCCCAGCTAGGAGATTTTCGTAACAAAAAGCTTAAGCTTTGTATGATTAAAAAATAAGTAACGCCAAAAAGCCGATACAGTTTGACATGGCAGCTCCGAATCTATCGACTGCAGTCAAAGTTTCTCGAAGAGAAGGCGAAAATATCGAGAAAACACAAGGTATTATGATGCCTAAAAATTTCCACTTGATATAATTTCCGAGTCGACGAAGCTGGTTCAAGACTCAAGCAACAGTTTTCATAATTTCATATTTCTCGATTGCGAGTACAATAACTTCAAGGTATATTTAGTTATAATGGTGAATTAATTTGTGGTTAAAGTTGAAAATTTTAGAAATGTTACCAAATGTCGTCCCAAATTCTACAGAAAGCATGCTAGGAATGGAAAAACTACAATACAATACATACGCTTCGAAAGAGCTTCTGAAGGATAATCGACTCTATTACTTGTGAACAGTTTTCATTAACCACAAATTTATTTCCTGATGCACTGTGGCAATGACCTTTATAATTTACCAATTTTAAGCCATACACTATGAGTACGTTTAGACCGTGCGAACTACTTGGAGGATTAACTAATACGAAGCAACTCAACCGCGGTCTAAACGTACCAGATTAGTTAGTGCTACGACTAACTTTAACTCCATTTGCCATGCGGTACTGAGCTGACTACAGCTGTCATCGCGTGTAACGTTTGCGTTTTCTGCTGTGAACTTGAATCCGAACGTCTGGCTCAAAGTTAGCAATTCGCCTGGCTTATGAGCAATTCCGAAATGACCGAAAAGACAATAAAACCACAGCTGACATCGGTAATACTTGGTGCACCCGTCGGTCTAAACACACCAAGAACTTGTACTAACACGAATACACCACAGTTAGTACTATGATTCTTACCACGGTCTAAAAGTAGTCTATGATTAAAACTTATTGCATTTAAAATTTAAAAATATTACTTCTGTCTTTCTTTGGTGTTTGAAGTGGTCACAATATCGTTTTCTTAGCTTCTAATCTAAATAACGAGGATCTAAATAACGAGGAAGTTTGGCTTCAGATGTTACTGGACCTGTCTTATTTGTTTGTTTGATTTCTCCCCTCATCACGGATGCAATAATTTAGCTTTCACGAAGTAAATACATATAACCTACTAATATAGACTTCTCCACGTAAAAAAACCCACAGCTGGCTTTTTTTTATAGTCAAGGCATGACCCCTATCGAATGCTTCACCAAAGGAAATTTTCTGGAGAATAGGCTAAAGTCAATTATGAATAGTAATTGATCTTAATTTAATCCCAAATGACTTACATTAAACCACTTTTTTACACACATATACATATGCATGTTTTAACGATAAAAGATTATATGTAACATAATTATAGTGCAATTATTTTTTCCCTTTTTCTTTACAGGTATGAGTCCCGTATAAATAGAGCTAATCATCAGGTATTTAAATGATTTCATAGTCTAAGGCACGCCATACATGAAGAACCAAATAGTTTGCGAACACCACCGAACTACGTCACTTTTATAGGAACCTGGGCAATAAGGGGTTTTTGTTCCTCATGTTCTTATGATAGTGACTTACTCAATTGCCCTAACCCCTTGTGGCGCATAGCGCGTCAACTATTCCATGTGGCCCCAGTTGACGTTTCGTCGGCATAGACTTGTTTCGGAGAATACAGTTGCCAGCATGCACTTCCTGCACATCCATGGCCACGAATGTCGTCGTGGACGGGACTCGAACCCGAAACGCAGGTAGTCAAACATGAGACTGATGCCTCAACACACTGCGCTACCGGTCGCCGCTTTATATTCGTAATACTGGAGACATACGACGGAGATAATCCACTTATCTGCATTTCCTCACTTATCTTTTGTTCATCGACACTAGGTGTGTTTTTTAACAGCCGTGCAGAGTAGAGCAGATCAAAACCATACAATAATACTAACAATTTGATCTGAGCTGCTCTGGATAGAAGGTTTGTGCAGGAATTCTACTCCGTTTTGTAGTTCTGCTCTTCAATGAAATCCTGAAAGATTTGCAAATTTTGAAAAAAAATCATTGGTATGACAATGAGAGAGACTAATTGTGGGCATGAAATATTACCAATAAGAACTCACCCTCAATATTGTTGCGCTTGTCCTGCTCTGTATAGTTTTTTTTTCGGCGCTTGTACTGCTCTGATCTGCTCTGCACAAAAAGGATGGACTTAATGTCGATTTACTCCAAACTCAATTAAAATTGTGTTCTGGCTATGCGGAAAACTTTTGTGGACGGTGTGGATTTTTTATTGAACAGCTGTTTTTGTTGACATTTTACCATGTTGGAATTCCAGATGTAGTCTAAATTTTGCAAAAGTGGCTGTTTAACATTGGTAGTTTGTTGATGAAGTGTCTTATGCCGGGTTTCCACCAAAGAGACAGTTTTGAAAAACACGGACAAAAACTGTTTTTCTGAACAAAAACACAAATGTTCTGTAAAAACTGAACAGTTTTTAAAACCTTTGTGTCCCTAAAAACTATATTAGGAAACAAAACACTTTCCCATCGCGAATGGGAAAATGTTTTTGTTTTCTAGAACAGATCAAAGGAAAACACATTTGTTCTTGTTTTTTTGTCTGCTTGGTTGAAACACGCACTTTTGTTTTCTGCGACAATTCTACACAGTCAGTTATCAGTTTTAATTTTAAAGGTTGAAGTGATATAAATTTTACTTTTTTTTGTGTTTTTTAAATAACTTAAAATGTGTTCAAACAAGAAGCAGTTAACTGAGTGCAATTATAAAATCCTCGTTGTCTGATATTTTCTGGGAACAAGATAAACAGAACTGGAAACAAAACCAGTCTGTTCAGTTGAAACAGTTTGTTTACATAAAACAGAACTGTTTTCAGAAAACACAACTAGTTCCTGTTTTTGTTTTTGAAAACAAAACTGTTTTTTAAAACTGTCTCTTTGGTGGAAACCCGGCATTATAGTGTTTTTGAATTTGTATTTTATAGTGTAAGAACTGTGCCAGCATCTTTAATATGATTGGGTGTTTTGGTGAATGACTGTGACAGCAGCAGACGTCACAAGTCTTGTTTCGTGATTGAACAGCTACATATTATGATCCATGCTCAGAGAGCGTGAACAATTTTTGCTACGAAGGGGAAGTTGCTGCTCAAGAGTGATCAAGATCAATTGAGCGATTGCAATCACGAGGCGGAAAGATTGTAGCGCTACGGAGCGCTATGACACGCTACATAGCGCTACCTGCTGCCTGACTGCAGCCATTGCGTCTTTAGCGTTCTTTTTCTTTCAAAGCGTCTTTATTAATTACCTTCTATTTTGAAAGTCATTTTTCCTGACTCGTATCTAATAGAGATAACTGTGCCAATTTGAAAATGTTTCAAAACACTCTGAAGCTTGAAATATTCTACTAAATATTTTCAGAGTTATCTTTTTTTCAACTTATTAACAATTTGTCAAGTGGACCTATCCTAATGATGTGACGTAAACTGAACAAGTAGGCTACTGTGTATATTAGGCGTGTTTTTTTGCGTAACCGTGTAGGGTCCCTGCCCAAGTTGCGCAAAAAAAGGCTCTATGGCAGCATCCAGGTTAAATTCCGAATCGTGAAGTTGTCTACACTGACGTCAAGTGATGCGTGTCATATGTGGTGTAAATAAATTAAAAATTCGAATGATTGTCGGATCGTTTATTTATGGCGACAGCGGACATTTATAAACTTGGCGTAGCGCTCTAACTTAACAAACATCATTCAAACGAGCTATTTACCAGTGACTACTACAAGTGCAACTCTACCCAAATGGGTCGCGGGTTCGATCCCCAGCAAACTCTTATATTTTTTTTCCTTTTTTTTTTGTTCCATTGGTATTTTTAGTAATCCTATTGAAAATGTATTATTTAATAATAGGCATAGGCCCATCAGAGCAAGACGTATTATTAGCTTATTAATGAATTTGGCTGAGTGACAGAAACACAAGCGTGCCAACATCGACATATTACGTTCTACACAACACCAGAGCCATCTGTTGTGTCATGCATGTGGAATTTATTGAGGGGTTATAGCGTGTAGGGCAGCCACCCAAATAATCTATCCCGGTTAATGTTGTTGGTGTAACGCGTGTGTTATTTTGCCCTACACGCGATAGATTCCCAAAAAAATGCCTAATGTAATGAAGTTTCAAAAATATGCCGCGAGTCCTTTCCGAAATATAGCCAAATTTCGAGAAGACCTAGTGATCGGGAGTGTAAAGTGCAAAAATTAAAAAATGTTCTGAATGTCCAAATCTAACTTATTTTCTCATTTTTTTATCATAAGATAATTGGAAAGTGCATGAAGTTGTATTCAGAATTGCATTTGACCGAGAAAGGTAAGGTTTTTACAATATTATGTATCAGTGCCCAGAAGTAGACGATGCACTGTCAACGCGCGGTGCGGCGTCTTTACCCAGCCTTTTGTAGGCAAATTACTATGACTGGAGAAATGAAAAGTGCCTTAGACGCGTTAATGCGTAAATGGCTCCTTACATACTCATGCTGTGAAAGACAACACGTACGATTGCAATCTTTCTAAGGCTATCAAGAAGGTCGAATGGATAATAATAACAAATGAGTTTTCTATTCCAATCAAGAAGAGAATATAGAAAAAAAATGTAATTGCACATTTAGATGGTATAAAAAAAAGGAAACCAAAAAGTGAACGGCCATCCAATCCTTCACTGCAGGCTCTTGATAATGTTGTTCAATCTGCCTATCTATCTTCTGTCTATCCATCCATGCGTCTGAAAATCCATCGGAAATCAAGCAATGATAATGATAGGATAGCTATTTCACGTTAATAGCAGATTGCAATGGACATTCCTGTTTGGCTTAAATTACTTTATTCCTTATTTTGCCGGAGCGAGGATGAAATAACATGTTATAATGCGGAAAACTTATTTACGATGCTATCAATGCATCGTCAGATGCATGCCAGATCTTGTGAGCGTTTACAATCGTTAAAGGATTTAGAAGTGCATATTTTAGACATTTGAACCACTAAAGTGGTCTCTAGACACTCAATTACAAGTCTTTTACTAAGCGTGTTTCAACTTTCAAATTTAAAGTAATTATGCATATTAACTACAATACTTCACCTCCGATTTCCTTGAATGTTTAGTTTGTTATAGAGTTCAGTATGTTGGACAAGAATATACGATATATTCGTACATACTCGTAAATACATACATGTTGGGCGCGGAAAACATATCTTCACATAGTTTTTTAATACTGAAAATCTATGGAAACCTATGTGGAGTTGAAGGTGCTCATCTCCAACCATGAAAATTTTATATGTTCAGCATGCTGAGTAAGAATATATATACATGTTGGGTGCGGAAAGCATAATATATCTTCACATAGTTTCGAGCTTGAAAAAATTGAAAAATTAAAACGACGTGTCATAAATAAGTTGCACCGCGAGCGAGCGAAGCGAGTGTTCATGTCTGTACGATACTGAGGGTTGTGATCCGTTAATCACGGAGCGAGCGAAACCCACAGAAGAGATTGTTGATTCACAATAATCTGTTGTGCGGGCTCCGCTCTTAAGGGGTCACAACCCTCAGCATCGCACAAAAAAAGCGAGGCTTCGCTCGCTCTGGGTGCAACAGGCTTAGACATGAACCGGATGAGCCGCATGAACCGCTTGCGGCGCATCCAGCAAACCACATTGGGTGACCAACTCAAAAGTAGATGGTTGTAGCGTGAAAGCAATGCTAAGTAAAAGTATAAGTATTTACAGTGCTAGGTCGTAAATCTAAACACAGAATTTTAGTCCTGTTTGAGTTCTCATAAATTTCAAATTTCCTAACATTGAACTTTCCTCTCAAAACGACAATAGAGCAACACAGAAATTCAGAAAGAGAAAATGAAATTCATTTTCCACTTGGAAATTTTAACTTCCCCATCAGATTTCCCAGCAATTAAAAACTCCAAGTGTCCAAATTTATGAGCTGGTACTGTACATGATTTCCAACTCGGCGCCAGAGTAATGCAATAGGAAAAAGGTGCTCGCAACCATTTCTCGCGCTTTTTATTCTTTCCCCACAATCATATATTTTGAATCGGTTCTCAATGGCCACGTTTATACCGTGGAGCTAAAAGGAGTATTAACTAGATTCTAATTCGTGAGGATTTATACCGACCGGCACTAAATATGCAAATGTCAGATGTTGGCTTATCACTTGGTCTTAAAGAGAATTTTAGAAATGTAAAGAGTCAATAGCTGTTTGCAAAAAGCCTTTTATAATACCGCTGACTCCAACAAAACATAAAAACGCAAACCTAATACGAGCTAAGAGCTAATTCAATCAACTAATCCGATGTGTTTACATTGTGGTGAGTTTGTTGGGACTAGTGAATGTGAATTTGGGCAATTGACATTGCCTTTTTGTTTATGGCACCATAATTTACTTCGGTGGGTTCATCGCCTGAAAGGAAATCATGTACAGTACCAGCTCGCAAATTTGGACACTCAGAGTGTTAAATTACTGAAACATCTAATCGAAAGGTCAAATTTCCCAGAAGAATTTCCTTTTCTCTTCGTGAATGTTGTGTGTTTCATTATTGTAGTTTCGAGAGGAAAGTTCAATGCTGGGAAATTTGAAATTTATAGGAACTCAAACAGGAGTAAAATGTTGTGTTCAAATTTACGAGCTAATTTTAGTTGGTCGCTCAATGCGGTTTGCTGGATGCGCCGCATGCGGTTCATGCGGCTCATCCAGTTTCTGCGGTCCATGCGGCAATGTAAATTAAGCCTAATGCACGTGTTTTTATACATTTTCAACACTAGAAAAACTATATGAAGAAATGGTTTCCGCACCCAACATATGCATATATTCTCAGCACCATCAGGAGAATAACATACTACATCGAAATCGGAGGTGAAGTAGTTAATCTACATAATTACCAAATGTGATAATATAAAGAAAATTGAGTGTCAGAAATTGGAAAATATTTTTTTTGCAACAAATTCAAAGTATCGACTCCATGTATGGTACGCTGCACGTGTTGGAGCCCTGTGCTGTTCATTGCAAAAACAAAGGTCAGTCATCATGGCCGATACCGTTTGCGGTGAAACGTGAAAAGTCACTGTTTGGCCACAGTCGTACGGCTCGTTAACGTCCTTTAGCCAAAACCAACGGCAACAGCGAGGTTCTATGGATGCGATGTACACTCTTGATACTCCAACACAGTTAAAAATCTCTTTTTTTAAACCTGGTCTTGGACTACCAGCATTTTTAATGATTTTAATTCTGCAATCTAAACTTGTTCAAAGTTTACTTCTATTTAAAACCAAATTTGTAATAAATTCTAATACAATTCGAAGTTTTACTTCTATTTTAAACCAATTTGTAATAAATTCTATAATACAATTCAAACCTTTTTGTGTTCTTTTTGTTCTCGCATTAGTTTCTAGTCCAATTGTAATTAAAATGTAAAACCCACAAAGCGTATTTTTTGAGTCTCAAGTCTCAGCATAACTACTCGCAGTCAGCTCAGAATATTATGCAGCCTGGCCGAGTGGTCTAGGTTGCAAATCTACAACACGGAGTTCACAGGTTCGATGCTGCGCTACGGTGAAAAATGTTAAAGATTAGCTGGCTAACCTGCGATAGGCTTAACAAAGGATTTGAAAGTTTAGAAAACTGAAAAAAAAACGTATGGAGAAAAAACTTAGAAGGGTTAAAAAACGCAGTAAAATTAATATTTTTTCATAAATTATAATATCTGTAGATTAAATTTTTAACCAACAATTTGATTAAAAAAATAATGCCAGCAAAGTTTAATATTTAAACCAGTGAAGTTTACAGAAGCAATTGTAATACATACTTTCATTTTATTAAAATCTATTGCAATATAATTTTGGTGTCGACATATATGTAAACCGAATTAGCATTGATCATACACCAGGATTTTTAACTGTGTATGAAAAGCCCAAAATAGACTTCGTCGTTGAAGAATTTTTATAATAAATTTCCACAATACCGTTCTTCAATTAAAAAAACTCTATGGTAAAATTTCTTGTGACTATCACAGAACACAAATGAAGAGGAATGCCAAAGTCACTTAAAGCGTCAGAGTGATAAGCTGTCAAAGGCGGGAATATTGCATGATATATTGTAATATTGATTATTTCCTTAAAGCTTCTGATACAGGGGACGCGCGTAAACGCGTCGGACGCATTATATTTACGATACCCGTTCCATGTAAACGCGTAACTTGTTAGACGACCGAGCGTTGTAAATGCGCTTCCCATGTAAATACCAATTGGATTTACGTGCTACACGTATATTCCACGAGTATACGTTTTCGAACATGTTGGAATCGTACGATCGCGTAAAATCACTATCTTGATTATACAGGCCGGCTTGTACATTGAAATAGGTCGTTGCAAGCAGTCAAGATCCGTCACATGGGCTGTTCTGGTTTTGGTGAAAGTTTAGGGTATATTGTTTTTATCATAAGCAAAATATGTAGCACCATAGGAGGCAACAGAGCTGATTTTTGCATGCGGATCATGATGAGACTTTAATTATAGTAAGTTAATTATTGTAGTAAGCTTTATCGAGGAAACTCTTAGCTACAAGGAATATGGTTGGTTGGTTGGTTCAAGTGGCTGTCCTTCCGCTAATGTGGGAAGATACAATTAGTGTTTTACGCGCTTCGTAGGAGGGGACAAAACCTTGGCTATAAAAGTCTATTCATGGTTGTTGTCGGAAAATGTCCTCAGAACCATCTCACCGAATTAAGGAAACGTAATATCTCCCCAGCCGTTTTCAAGGAGATGGCGGATATGCTAGCGAAGAATGATTCGACCAGTTCTTGGTGTCTTCCTTTAGCTAGAACCGGACATGCACACAGGAAGTGGATTAGGGTCTCCTTTTCCGCTTTATCCTGCAGCTCCGGCAGTGTGCATTGTATGGAGTACCCAGTCTGGCCGCATGCTCTCCCACCGGCCAGTGCCCTTTTATAATGGCTGTGACCCGGGCTACATCCGGTCGGGCTCTCCTTAGGAGAGCGTCTGTGTTTCGTAAGTCGTATGATGGCCATATCGCTCTAGACGTGACGCACGTTGACAGCGAGCTCCATCTGTCGCTAGCCCGTTTCAGGTAGAATCTATGGAGTCTCTCTTTACAAAGAATATGCCATAATCGTGTTCCTAAACATGCTATTTCGGGTAATTTCCCAAGCATTTTCAGTAAGGTGCTGCTTCAGAACGCCCTCTCTCTACTTACAAATTGGACCAATTCCTGTGGCTTAAAGGTTAATCTGAGCAAGACTGAACTTGTTCTTTTTATTAGGAGGCACAAGGTACCTTCATCCGTGTCCCCAGAGTTGGGAGGGGCTTCATTAGTTTTAGCCTAATTTCTTGGCCTCATGCTCGACAAAATGTTGGGATGAAAACCCAATATCCAGGAACGAGAGGAAAAGGCTGCCATTGCTATGTACTCGTGTAGAACAGCCATAGGTAGAAGCTGGGGGCAACCAATTGTTGTGCACTGACTTTACGTTTCTGTTGTACGCCCCATATTTATTCATGGTATTTGGTTTGGTTGAAAGCCCTTCATATTGCAGCTTATTGTAACCTGCTTAGTAAGGTCCAAACACTAGCCTGCGTCCTTATTAGCGGAGCATTGAAAACAACTCCGTCTGCAGCCTTGGACGTGCAGCTCAACCTGCTTACTCCAGATATCATGGGCGAACAAACTGCTGCAATCACTGCCATACGCCTTCGTGAAATTAGACTGCGGATATCGTCTGTCTCTGGCCACTCATCGATTTTAAATAGTTTAGATATTCCTGCAGAAATTGACTATTCCACTTCTGAACATCTATTCGACAAGAACTTCGCATCCGTCATCCCAAATCGGGATCAGTGGAAGGAAGGCGAGTTTCCACTTACTAACTCTATCGGCGTATATACGGACGGATCCAAGATAGACGAAGCGGTAGGAGCGGGCGTTTAAGCCTGACTTTGCGTCTATCTGTTCACTGTAGTGTTTTGCAGGCAGAGGTCACGGCGATTTCGGAAGCTCTAATTATTTTTTTAAGACGACACGCAATAGCTGCTAAAGGCCTTGTCATCTATACGGACAGCCAGGCTGCAATCAGATCGCTGGAACCAGCCTTGATAAAATCCAAGCTAGTGGATAATTGTCGATCATCACTCTCTGAATTGCGGAGCTACTTTAACATTGTCCTGTGCTGGGTCCCTAACCATAGTGGCTTGGAAGGTAACTGTCAGACTGATGAGCTTGCCAAACTGGGTTGTTTGAATGGGGAGCTCTACCAATATGGTAATATATGTAAATCCGCCTATTGCTTCTTACAAACTGATAGTCAAATCTGAGGTGATTAACAGAGCCAATGCAAAATGGATTGATGGCAATACCTGCCGTACAACTAGATTGCTGTGGACCATACTCGTCGTCATCCGATCTGAAAATCTACTGTCACTAAACAGAAGGCATATTTGCTCGATGGTGGACATCACTGGGCATCGTCTCATTGGGTAGGATGTCAGGATGACTTTTGCAGGAGCTGTGGGAATGTAAACGAATACGAAAATAGCTTCCACCTTCTCTGCTCCTGTCCTGCTAGGTAGGTAGAAGGAGGTCGTTACTTGGTTCCTATTTCTTCACTGACTTGGAGGAGCTTGAAAGCGTGGATGTTGGAAAACTCTAGGGTTTTATTGCTGGCTCTAGATGGATCTAACTATCAGAAAACGTCTACTAGTGGTATTCCAGCGGATCTATTTGAGGTCTATGTGAGCCGTGATTGTCACAGCTGCCCATCTACCTAGCCTTACCTTAATTATAGTAATTGGAACCCGCACTATTCAAATCAACATCTACATTCACCCTTCGCAGCCCAATTTGCAGAGTAAATATTCAAAACTTTCTAAATACTCAAGCTACAATTTTCGGACCGCAATATTTAACGTAAAATCACTCATGTGATCCCTTTTTAAATCCATCTGCATTTGATGGGTCGATGAGTACAACAACAAACACATTGAATTGCACTGCATAAATTCGAGCAATAATTTCAATACTCGCACATACGCCTTTTTTAACGATGTGATGTAGGAATCTTCAAAAGATACTGCTGTATTTGAGTAAGTATGCCGGATTTTTAACGACTAAACCCAAAAACACCTCCTCCGCCGTTCCCCCTACGGGACTACCTTTCGGCATTACTTCGCAGGGATGGCTTTGGCTGATCAGCCATTACGGTTTGTCGACTTACGTTTGGCTTCTTCTTTTTGGAGCTCTTTGTATTTTAGATGGTGCATACCGTCCGGCTCACTGCGTCCCAATCTTGTTGTGATCGCAGCATTAAATCCACCAGGTTCTGTGGATTTATGACACTCCCCAGATCCGCCTCTAGTCGTTCACGGTTCCCAGAAAAACTGGGGCAGTCGACAAACACGTGTTTGGCGTCCTCCGCATCTGGCGAATCGTCCAGCTTCAACCTGTCCAAATATTGCCGGTATCCCCAATGACCCGTAAGAAATTGGGTCAGATAGTGGTTCACCTCACCGTGCTTCTGGTTTACCCACTTGTCGATATCCGGGATGAGAGTATGCGTCCAGCGACTCTCTCAGAGATTCGTTCCTTTCCATGACTTTCCGTTCCTCTGACAGTAAAGTCTGCTTGTTTCGTCAACCAAAATCTCCATTGGGATCATTCCAACGACGACATACACAGCTTCGTGCGAAGTGGTTCTGTATGCACAGCGTACTCTCAATGCGCACCAGAGGACTAAGAACGGATCCCTGTGGAACGCCCGCTAATACCGTGTACTCCCTCCTGTTGAGGTAACAAAACCGAAACAATATTTTCCAACATAACGGGACATTCTAGCTGGGGTGCTTTCTGCCCTATTTTGTTCATTACCACCCTATAAGCCGTTCCCTACGGGTTTATATCCGCGTCGTCGCAAAACTACTTGAAGCAATTTTGTTTGCTTTTCTTTACCGCAAGCTTCAGTAGTCTACGAGCGGTTTTATATGACTGCCGCAGGTCATTATATGCCGGTGTTTCTGTCGATCGCTGACTAAGACGCCGTTCTTTCAAGCACCTACTCCTCAGGCTCACAATCTTTTCGGTCCACCAGTAATTCTCCCTCCGTCGATTTGAAGACTTTCTACTTGGCATGGAGGCGTCACATGCTATCGCCAAGTGCTTTGCAATTTGTGCGGTCCTCTGTTCCGCCGGTCCTTCGATGGGCCCGCTCTGAAGCAAGACCTCCTTGAAGGTTGCCTCATCGAAGCTTTTAATGGACCATGCCCGTGCTGGGGCTCTTCCTTGTACTCGGCGTGTCCCTCCTGCTATCGTAAAGAAGATTAACTGGTGGTTGCTGTAGGTGTAGTCTTCGCTGATGTGCCAATCTACGGTTAGTGCCAAAGACCTACTGATGAACGCTAGATCAACAATAGAGCCTGCACTTCTTTTATTGAAGGTATTGCTACCACCTGAGTTCATTTGGACGACACAAGTGCCCGCCCTCGGGCATTTGTATCTCGGCTGTCCCATTCTGTCGCCCACGCGTTAAAGTCTCCCGCAATTATTACCGGGCTGTATATACTCGCGTCATGCACCAATCCGTCTAGCAATCCCAGATTTTTATACTGGTCGCAGATAATTGCTAGATCGACTCCTTTCTCTCTGATGGTCTGCGATAGCAGATCCTGTGCCGCCCGGCAATGGTTCAGATTTAACTGCACAAACTTCATTTATGGGTTTGCTTTAGCGCCTCCAGTCAGATGCTTACATTTCGCTTTAGTTTGGCTCTATGTCGCATGTTACAGCCTTCTGGCCTTGTCATCCGCATTTGAGGCACATATTCGACCTGTCATGCTCACTGGTGCAGCCCCTCGCGAAGTGTCCAAATGCGAAACACTTGAAGCATCTTTTTGGGACAATTGTCGTTTTAGGCGATAGTTCGCCCATCCAGCCTTCACTTTACCCGCTTCAAGCACCTTGTTGGCTACGTCCGTCGGTAAGCCAATGGTTGCAATTTGAGTGCCTCCATACGCCCTCCTTAGTGACTTCACTGCGTCGAGTTGAAGGTCCACCTCCAACCGTTCCAGGAACGCCGTGCAGACTTCCTCCTTAGTAGTCACCTCGTCACGGTCGAGGCATTCTATCCTCGTCTCCTGGCGCAAGGTTTTCACTTCAGTGTCCAGCCCTGACACACTCGTCACGATGGATTTGTACTTTTCTATAGTGTTCCCACCGCCAGTCCTCATTTGGAACAGTAGTTCCCCCTCTCGGGTGCGACGAATGTGAGAGACGTTGTCGCCTATCTCCTTTAGTCCTGACTCGGATTTTACTCTTTTGAGTACGCCTGTCGACTCGTAAAAGTGCTTCGTGTACTACTAATAAACAAATTTCCGCGACAGCTAAATACGATACCCGTTTCTGACGTTTCGTCCGCGTAAATCGGACTTACGTGTAAACAGAAATCGAGTTTACGCTCAAAGGAAAAGAATACGCTAACGCGTACACCCGTCTCGTGTTTGTGTCTAAAAATATTTTGCGGAATGGTAGAAAGAGGATGAAAGAGGGGTGGGGCCAAGGGGGGGGGGGGGGGGGCTAATAGAATGGTATAGCTTCCAGATAATAAAAAACATCATTATAGTATAAATTTTAGTGTAAACCTAGCCTAACACAAATATAACATGTAAACGTAGCTTTAGGAACCTCCATTTTGACGATTGTAAACTAACTTTAAACAAAAGAAGAAGAACAAGAAGAAGGATCTGTCATTCAAGAATCGAACATGGTGGTGGTAGAACGTTTAAAGACAATAAAAACGAAATCTAACGGAATCATCCCGTGTGTTTGAAATTGTTAAAAGTATACTACAACTTCAGAAGTGGGATTGAAGGACCAGCAAATAAAAAAAGTGATATTTTGAATCGGAACAACGAGAATTCGACAGAAAATGGAGAACCGCATGAATCGTGATCAGTTGGTGAATGCGTTAGTAGCCGCTGATCTGGAAATAGTTGGACGCCCGACCGTAGCAGAGCTCCGCCGAATATTTGCTGAAAACCGATCCAGAGTAGAAGCAGTGCTGACCGATCAAAATGAAAGCGCCAATCGAGATGACGACGAAGATACTGCAGAAGAGGTTAATACCGAAGATAATGTGGGAAACGAAGACAAACAGTTGCCGACAATCAACAACCCTCCGCCGCCGCAGCGAAACAACCCGTCACCACCACCGACCTGTGATCATCCGCCGATATGTAAGCAGCTGCCGCCAAGGGAACAATGGGGCGCTACACCGACTCATGAGCTAATGTCAGAAGCCGATAAGGAGACAGAGGAGTTAGAAAAGGAGCTCGCCAATTTGCGCCGCCGACGGGAGATTTTAATATTGCGACAGGAAATAAACAGGATGGAACGAGGGGAAGTTTTGGAAGAAGCTCGAGCGCCTGCCGCAACCGCTGCACATGCTATACCGAATGAACCGCCGATGAGAAAGGTCCATTTCCAGGACATTGAGCATGCCATAATAAAGTTTGATGGGGAGGACCGGACGTATAGTGTCCACGATTTTTTTCGGCACTTAGAGCAAATCTTCAATCAAACAAATGCCGACGAATTGCTGAAATTTCTGGCACTACGGAATTCCATAACCGGTTCCGCTCGAATTCTGCTGGCACGAGGCGCGTTGACGTACGAGGAGTTAAAGGCGAGCCTGATGAAAGAGTTTGGACGGACGGTGAGCCGTCAGGAGATCTACCAAACGCTGCGAAACCGGAAGAAGAAGCCAAATGAAAGTGTCAGGCGCTATATAATGGAGATGGAGTCCATAGCGTACCGGAGTGATGTAGAAGAACTAGAGCTGGTGGCATTTATTCAAGAGGGTATGAGCTATACGACGAGTGATTACGCCTTATTTGCGACTGCACGAACCATGCGTGAGCTGAAGGACGCAGTAAATATGCTCGAGCAACGGCAAGCAATGCGAGGGCCGGAGTCACGGCCGTATGCCGCAGTAAAACCGAAGAGGACAGATTATACTGCCGACAAGAACGCTGTTGTAACCACTCCGCCCGAAGGAGACCGCTGTTTCAACTGCTCACGAATGGGACACCGAAAGCCGCTGTGCCCTTATGAAGAAAGGCCTCGAGACGTCTGTTACCATTGTTGGAAACCGGGACACGACCGACGTTCGTGTACAGGACCTAAGTATTATCAGAAGTTGAAAGCAAGTTCGACGATAGCCGCAGCCACCGATGTTAGAAGGAAACAAGACGAGAATGACGTTGAAGACGATGATGAAATTAAGTCGCTTAGCGCTTTAACTTTGGTAAGTGTTGCCTTTATTGATGTTGAGGTGGGGTGTAATAAGGATAAAACTCGTTTGTCTCTTCTCGATACCGGCAGTCCTGCTAATCTAATTCGACGATCCGCTGTCCCCGGTAAAGTTCGAAACGAACTGATAGAAACCCCGTTTTGTGGCCTTGGAAAAATACCAATCAAAACATTCGGTAAAGTGGAGTGTCACATTACCATTCGAAACCGATGTCAGAAAATCGTTTTACTTATTGTGCCCGACGAAATGATACCGACACCAATACTCCTTGGAAGAACAGCTTTGTCGAAATTCGGAATAAATTTAAGAATGAGTAGTATTGAAAAATTTCACAAAAATACGTTTAATAAATTGAATGGGACAGTGGATAATAAAAATGACGAGTTGAGTTTTTGTTCACTTCATCTCAACATTTCAGAAAGAGTTGTCTTATCGAATGTCGCCTTATACCCTTCTGCTCTGTTGAAACCAGAAGAGAAATTAGAAGAATTCAATGTGGGTAATGTAGGAATGTCCGCTGATAAAATATTACTCGTCGGTATACAACCCGAAGGGGACGTGGAGTCGGTTGATTTGATGCAAACGGAATGTGAGAGTATTATGGCGATTGAGCATGAGAAGGAGGATTGTATGGATGTGAATCCGCGGTTAGGGAAAGAATGCATTAGAAGAATTAAACAAGCGATTTCTGTTGAATACCTAAATAAAGACGCTATCCCGAAGGAATGTGATTTTGAAATGAAGATCCGATTGGAGAACGATGTGCCGTTTCATCACTACCCAAGAAAATTGTCTTATGAGGAGCGCGAGGCTTTGAAAGGAATTATTGGTGATTTACTACAAAAGGGAATCATTCGAACAAGTGAATCCCCTTATACGTCCCCGATTGTGATGGTAAAGAAAAAGAACGGAAGATATCGGAAGTGTGTTGATTATCGTAGTTTGAATAAACTCATGATTCGCGATAACTACCCGATGCCCCTGATCGAAGATTGCCTTGATTATTTGGGGGGAAAACGATTTTTCACGACGTTAGATCTGGAGAATGGGTTTTTTCATGTTAAAGTAGCTGAAGACTCCAAGAAATATACATCGTTTGTTACACCATATGGCCAATACGAATATAATCGAATGCCGTTTGGCACGAAAATAGGACCTGCTGTTTTTTTTCGTTACATTCATTGTCAGTTGAGGGACTTGATAGATGAAGGAAAAATTATTGCATACATGGACGATATTACCGTAGCTACCGACGATTTGGAGTCACACATCGAAGTACTTACCGAAGTTATGCGCCGTTTAGCGGAATGTGGATTAAAGTTAAATTTTAAAAAATGTAGATTTGCGTACGAGACCATTGAGTTTTTGGGATATTCCGCGAGCAAAGAGGGAATTAGACCCAGCGATGCCCATATCAGCGCGATAAAAAATTATCCGATGCCCACTACGATTAAACAAATACGCTCGTGTTTGGGGCTATTTTCATTTTTCCGCCGATTTGTACCTAATTACGCTAAGATTGCTCACCCGCTGCAACGTTTGTTAAGAGAAGATGTAAAATTCGAAATAAATGATAAGTGTAGACAAGCATTTAAAGAACTAAAAGAAAGGTATATGTCTCCGCCCGTATTAGCCATTTTCAATCGGTTCAGAGAAACTGAGCTGCACACCGACGCATGCAGCACCGGATATGGCGCTATGTTAATACAAAGACAGGAAGATGGGAAGTTCCACCCAGTTTATTATTATTCGAAGGCCTCTTCACCGGAAGAATCCCGCATGCACAGCTATGAGTTGGAGACGTTAGCTATCGTATACGCAGTAAGAAAGTTTCGAAACTATTTACACGGGATAACATTTAAAGTAGTGACGGACTGCAGTGCATTGTCGCTTACATTTGACAAAAAGAACATATGTCCCAAAATAGCCAGATGGGCACTGGAATTACAACATTTTACGTTTGCAATACAACACCGCAGTGGAGTTTTAATGGGGCATGTAGATGCATTGAGCCGATGTTTTAAGCCGCATGGTACCGAACCGGTAGACTATCAATCTGACATAATGAAACGTATGGTTGCCGTGTGCGAGTTGGATGAAACGACTGAATCAGATACTGACAGCATGGAGGAAGACGAAACCGACGACACCTCAGACATATCAAAGAAAGTACTTTGTAAGATGGCCACGGTAGCAAATCCGAAAGAGGTAGATTTTATGATACAAGCCACTCAAAACAGGGATGCGAAGATTTCAGCATTGCGCTCTAGACTAGAGGAGGAGAACGTTGAAGGATACGAACTGAAAAATGGACTGGTGTTTCGACGGGATAAGATGGGTCGGCCGCAGTTGTTCGTCCCGCATGAAATGGAGGAGAATGTAATTCGAATGGTCCATGAGAAAATCTGCCATCTAGGAGTTGATAAAACTTACGATCAAGTGAAGAAACATTATTGGTTTGAACACATGAAGCCAAAGATTCAAAAGTTTATAAGGAACTGTATTAGATGTATTATGTGTTCACCACCGGCCCGAGTAACCGAAAGAAATCTGTTCAGTATACCGAAGAAACCCATTCCGTTTGATACGATACACATAGATCATTTTGGACCGTTGCCGTCTGTCCGAGGGGCTCGGAAGCATATTCTATTGGTAGTCGACGGATTTACTAAATTTACAAAGTTATTTGCCGTCAAATCCACCGGTACAAAAGAGGTGGAAATTTGCTTGGACAAATATTTCGCGATGTATAGCCGACCGCGACGAATCATCAGCGACAGGGGAACTAGTTTCACATCATCAAGGTTTGGAGAATACTTGTTGAAACGGAATATTGATCATGTAAAGGTGGCGGTGGCATCACCACAGGCTAACGGACAGGTTGAACGTATAAACCGCATCATAACCGCCGTGTTAAGTAAAATTTCGGAGCCCATAGACCACGCCGATTGGTCGAAGATGTTGGAAGAAGTAGAGTTTGCTTTAAATAATTCTATAAACCGGTCAACGAAAAAGACCGCCAGTCAACTGCTGTTTGGGACAGACCAACGCGGAGGCATTGTTGACTATATGACCGAATTCCTACAGGAGAGGTACAGTGATGATGTCACTCAAAATCTAGAAATAAAAAGAACCGAAGCCGCGAAAGAAATCCAGAAATCTCAAGAAAGCAACACTAAGTATTTCGCAGCTAAAAGTCGACCGCCTCCAGTGTTCTCTCCGGGTGATTTTGTTGTCATTAGACATATAGACACCACAGCGGGAACGAATAAGAAGTTCAACGCAAAGTATCGCGGACCCTACGTTATCCACAAAGTGTTACCAAATGACCGGTATGTCATTCGCGACATTGAGAATTGTCAAATAACGCAGCTACCATATGATGGTGTCGTCGAAGCCTGTCGGATAAGGAAATGGATAGAGCAGTAGGGGGTGGGGTGCGTCATAAGTTGCTCATGGCCACACTAACCGAATATTTAAATTTTTGTAAATCAATTCTCATTATACTCTTGATTGAGGGCAATCATATTGTCAGGACGGCCGAGCTATAGTATAAATTTTAGTGTAAACCTAGCCTAACACAAATATAACATGTAAACGTAGCTTTAGGAACCTCCATTTTGACGATTGTAAACTAACTTTAAACAAAAGAAGAAGAACAAGAAGAAGGATCTGTCATTCAAGAATCGAACATGGTGGTGGTAGAACGTTTAAAGACAATAAAAACGAAATCTAACGGAATCATCCCGTGTGTTTGAAATTGTTAAAAGTATACTACATCATGGACAATATTTTTGCAAAGTTTCATTTGATTGATATCTTGTAATATTTAACGATAGTGCATTGAAGTGCAGTGACGTTTTTATAACTTTGTTGCTTATTTCGTCCCTCATTTCATAATGCGACTTCAAATCGAAAATAAAACCGGAATACCCATGGTATAGTATGCCAATTCATAAGAAGAGACTCTCGTCTCTCATCTCTCAAAGCAATAATTTTAAAACGGGAATCTGTACTGTATAGTACAATAGATAGGTATGTATGTATGTATACGAGATGAACTATCCTACTCTTCGAGATGCTTAACCATTCATGTTAAAATGACATTGCAAACTGCAAACTTGCATAGAAAAAATAAAACAAGAATTGTGTCCATAATTCTAGAAAGTATAGTCAGCGAGTCAACAACATGCAAGTAGCACTCGCACCTATGCATCAGGCCGGTAGGTGTACTATATTTTTTGTATGGAAAGTGTCAAAATACTTAACTTTAAATGAATGTGCTATTAAGCACGGCATTGATGTACGGATTGGTCCGACAGATTGGTGCGATCACTGAATAGTTGTCTGTGGGATCTAAAAACCAAAGCAAATCACAATAAACAGGCAAGAAATGCAGCATACGATTTTTGGTGGAAAAATGCAAGGAATTATTTCCAAATGCAAAAAAAAATTAATTCACTGCGAAATTATTTCCGACGCAACGACGACACATTGAAAATTCTAAAAAGAGTGGAGCGGGAGCGGATCAACTACCTGAGATATCATTGGGGTATTATGACTTGCTAGATTTTCTTCTCGACCAGGATGAGTCGACGATCAGCGGTGTCATCTTTGGACGATAATGAAACCCAATCTTCTGTAATACATTTTATTTGAAGTATTTTCTAACTAATGTATACATAATATGGAAGGTACACTATATTTGTCACTACTTGGTTGCATAACTCCCATTAAATTTTATTGAATAAATTTTCGTTGACAGTCGACTGCACCCGCAATATTGTAATATTGTTTATAATCTCTCTCGCACTGTTTTTACGTTGGCCAACACAGTTGAGCATCAATGGTGTTAATTCTCCGACACCTCACCTCTAATTGTATTTCCTGTTTCAATTTCTTCTGTTTCCACGCTTTTCTATGCGATATACGAAACATACTTCCGACGTAGAAAGTTATACAAAATGCAACACGCTTATTTCATCGGCCGTTTCTTACATTTGTAGCAATATTCGTTAAAAACTCGAAACCGATTTTCCATTATGCCGAAAGCATTTTCGAGGTGATAGTGATATTAGGAGAATGTCGGTATGGTGTCATAAAGTTATTCATCAACGAAAATGCTTCATCTCCTTTGAAAACATAGGGCATTTTATTTTCAATTCCTCTCGTAGACCCCCCCCCCCCCCCCCCCCCTAAAGTGAACCTATTACGATTAATCGCCCCGGAGAATTGTAGTAGTCCTACATATGTATTTCTGCTAAATTGTAGCTAGAATGTAGCTTTAGCGGTTCGTGAGATATTTCATGGACAGACAGACAGACAGACGGACAGACAGACAGACGGACAGACAGACAGACGGACAGACAGACAGCCTGAATTTGAATATTTTTCTTATGCTAGTATGGTATGCTTAGACTGTGGACGTCTATAAAATTTATTTCTAAATGAAACCGAAATATAGAGGGCTACGCCCGCAATCCGAGGGTTTTGTAGCAAGCGCTTATTTTGGTATATAAATATCGGCTCGTTGCTCTTCTTGATACCACTCAGATGGACAAAAAAAAACATAATTAAACTGTCTTACCCACTTACATTTTACATGCCAATTCATATTACGTGATTGTAACGAAACTTAGAACATATTATTGCCTAAGGTGTTGGTTATCGTTGGCCATCAGTACTTTTGACCTCGAACGTGTTTAAGGCATGCAGAGGTGTGCTAACTGTAACTACAGAAATAAACTATTATTTACCTATTCTGAGAAGATATACAGATTCCATTATTTTCCATTTTATATGCTATTCGGATCCCACCTTCCTGTAAGTGTTCAAAATTCGAACAGTCTCGAGATGCCAGGGGGGGGCAAATTACGAACTAATATTTTTTCCTCCCCCACTATTCCCCTTTCTACAAATTTCAAGAAAATGCGAAAAAATGGAATGTACTCAACATTACCTTTCTCACGACACCTCACTTGCCTATACCAGTCGATAAAAAAAAATTTTGAGCTTAATTTCGCCTCTATGTGGACCCCTCCCCCCTTCCACTCGGTAAAGTTTGCCAATTACGACGTAGCGCCCCCAACTAATCTTCACCCTTTCAAAAATGATTAATTAAATAACTGCAATTCGCACTACGAAAAACAACATGAAAGTAGTACTCACACCTACATATGAGGCCGGTAGGTGTAATTTTTGTGTGGATAGTGTCAAAATGCCTAATTTTAAATGAGTGTACTATTATTAAATATTATGTGATTGTAATGAAACTTAAAGATATTATTGCCGATGATGTTGGTTATCATTGGCCATCAATATTTTTGACCTCGGCTGTGCTTAAGGCGTGTAGGGGTATGCTAACTGCAACTATAGAAATGTACTATTATTAACCTTTTTTGTTGAGATATCAAAATTCTACGATTTTCGGTTTTCTACACTAGTAAAATGCCGCCTTTCTGCAAATTTTCATATTTCTAAGTATAACGGTATCGAAATGCGAGGGGGGGGGGGGGGGGGGGGACAAACTCGGATCACATATTTTCCCCTCTATCTCTTTTCCCCTTTTTTCAAATTTGATGAAAATACCGGAAATGAAATGTACTCGGTGTTACCTTTCTCATGATACCCCACTTGCCTATACCAGATAAAAAAAAAAATTTTGACCTTCATTTCCCCTCTATGGGGACATCCCCTTAAAGTAAGCCTATTACAACGAATCGCTTTCTCCGGCGAATTATAATAATTCTACATACTCCCACAAAATTTCATGTATGTAGCTTCAGCCGTTCGTGAGATATTTCATGGACAGACGGACAGACGGACAGACATTTGACCGATTTCATAAGGGTTTTGTTTTTAATACAAAACCCTAAAAAATTGGAAATGGTTGTTTTCAGGAAGATACGTAAAACATGAATATGAATTCACGTTTAAGGGTCGTATTCACATATAGGTCTTAAGCTTTTCTTTAAAAAATCTTAGCTTCGTTTATGATATTTATCTGGGATTTTGAATAGATTTGGCCTTAAGTCTCAACTTTTTTTATTGTATTTAAAGACTTCCTTAAAACAAAGTTAAAAGCTAATTTGAGGTAAATCTAACAAAGACGTAAGAGAGTATCGAAGCTGTAAAAAAAATATTTTGGATTAACCTATACATGTTATTTCTAACCAAACCTCAGACTAGCTAATTTAATTTTTTTTCCAAATTTTAATACAAAATTTTTAAGATGGTGTTCGTGCAAAAATATTAACTATAAACACCTTTTTTCTGGTGCAGTATTTATCCGCACACACTGTACAAACACGAAATCTTAAACGTATAAATATTTGTACCCTGAGGCGGCAGGTAGCTCAGTGAATTGAGGCGTCTTCAGTCGAATGTATCATGCTACCGGTGAGGTACGGGTTCGAATCTCGTCCACGTCGTGGCCATGGATATTTGTGTTGTTTTTCACCTGCGATACGGGGCGTAACAATAGCCACAACATGTTCCTACCTGTCTCAGGTATGCGGTCATGGGCACGAGGTACAGGCTAGCAGCTTGTATCGTCCGAAACCAGTTTATGCTAACGAAACGTCAATTAAGCCACATGGGAATAGTTGACGCGCTAAGCCCTACTAGGAGTTAGGGCAAATAGTAGTACTACCTGAACCATTCTATTTTTCATTTTCCGTTTCCTATTTTCTATTTACTACCCGGACCGTACCGGAACGATCCCATTCTCGATTTTTCTTTCCATTTTATAACCATTTTTTGTGCGATTATTCCTTTTATTTGGAGTTTAGTACATTAAAGACACAATAATTCACGAAAGGGTATGACTTTCTGTATAATTATTCCGAAAAGCTGAAAAAAGACGGACTTTTTCTTCTTTAATGTATCTCCTTGATAATCCAGATTTGGTCCTTTCCACGAAATCATGTTCATATTATCATCTTCATATTATGAAAAAATACTAAGAGCACAAATATTGAGAAAAAGTCGTTCTAAATACGGACTTAAGGAAATTTCTTTAATTACAAAGACACAAACCACTGACCGTGTCGCCCGGTTAACTATGAATTGTCCAAAAAGTTTTGCGAGAAATGGACCGATTATCTTTCTTGAAAATAATGGGGATTCCATAATTTCCATATGAAATATGATTTTTTTTCCTTCTAAGAATATACCTTTTGACTTCGTTGATTGAGGTAAAAGTTAAGTGTCCTTGATTCGTAATTTTTCCCCCGCTCCCGTGGGTTTGAGGGGTTGAAATTGAATTGATTAGCATGATCTTAAAAGGAACTTCAGTCGGAGAACAAAATCTTTTTCCAATCTTCCGTAATCAAATTTTTCTGGGTCTTACTAACAGCAACTTTACTTTGACCAAGCGTTTTGGTTGAGCTTGAGCCTTAACTACTCTTCGCATGGGATTTTGCGAACGTAAAAAATGACGTTATTTTAATATTTTGAGTACGAGTTTGGCGACTACCATCATCGGAACGGTTTCTTCCGTTTTGTGTGCAGGACATAAAAAAGTTTGCTGAGGAAAGGTTATATTGTGGGGCGGCACTTTCTGCATACGGTTCTGACTTAAAAAAAAAAAAAATAACTGGCGCAACAGTCCAATTTGAACCATGGCCTCGAGATGAGTTAGCATCATCTCATTTTCTAGATCGTGATGGTATGTCTTGTGTTGAGGTGTGTGATCAGCAACACGCTCAACCGAGTTATTTAACGCATAAATGGGTACTCATCTAGCAACTGAGTGGGCTCATAGTCCGACACGTAAATCCCCGGAATCGAACCGGGGCCCACTGCGTTGAAGGCGAACGTGCTAGCCGTTGCGCTATCCGGACTACAGAGCTACAAGAGCAATTTAATGCATTAACTCATTTCCAACATCACGAATTTTATTTTTAAGATGAAAGTCACACATCAGTTATTTCTCAATTGCTAACCTAAAATTAACAATAACATTACGAGTATAGTCAAATAATAAGCGTAGTACATACGTGTATGTACTCGTATGTGTGGATTAAACTGAAAACGAAAGACGATCAATCAGAGACCTACCTTTTCGTCGACCGTCCTTGTATTGATAAGATTTAATGTGGTCCGATAATGTGGTCCGACACCAATGCAATCTGGCAAAGAAAATCAATGTTAGAAGAGCTGTGAGCATGGCCGCATTTTTACTACCTTTGCTTGTTTTATTTATTGGTTGATAGGCGATGGTTATTTATTCAATTATTCAACAATAATAATCACTATCCAGCATTATCTTCATAAAATCATGTATTTAGTTAATGTTTTGAAAATATAAATGCATTTTCGAGACTATTTGTATATGTAAAAATAATATTTTTTTTCCATAAAAACTTACATATTATAAAAAGAACTATATTCACAATAATTAAGTTATATTTTGAAAATAGTGATATGACTGAATTAGCATTGAATTAACTATTTGTAATTTATATTTTCCATTTTTTAACCTTTGAAACTTCTGTTCAAATTCTGTCTATTTTTTTTCTCTCTGTTTTAAATCTTTTTTTTTCATATTTATTAATTTTTATTATCATATAATACTGTATTATTGGGATCTTATCCTGTTCAGTGAATAAATGAAATAAATAAATAATATTAGCCCCGTTTTGAAGCGACAAACCTCGTGAAAATCTGGTATCTGGTATAATGATTGGAATTTTAGGTTGTGCTAGGATGCCTTGATCCAACCGGAGGGGTTCAGAAAGTAAAGCAGCTCCTCGATCCTCTCCCCCGATATATCCCCTAGGTTGTGAAGAAAGGCCTTGTCCAATGCACGATGTCTAGTCTTGCAAGGTTCGGGCATTCCCAAAGGAAGTGGATGAGGGTTTCTTTCATATCTTCATTCGCGCAGCTTCTGCCATGCGGATTGTAGGCGATACTTAGCCTGATTACACGATCTTCTATAGGCCAATGTCTCCTGCCGTGAGGCTTGGCGACATCTATTTTATATATGGTTTGGTTAAAAGCTCAGATGTTTTCCTCCTGTCATAAGAGGGGCATGTCTTCCTACGGTGCAGGTGGACAGATTCTTCATTTGGAATCCGCAGCATTAAGGTAGGGAAAGGATGTATTACACTTAACAGCCCTCAGCGGAATACAAACAGGTTCAGCATACTTATTTTTTTCGTTCTGTTCGATTTCTTTCAGGAGAGAAGGTAGTGAAGAAAATGAAATACATACCTATACATAATACTATTGCGGAAAGAATTGGTCTGACTTTCAAAGTAAGGAAGACGTATCGACACCACTATACATATACATAATACCATTAGAGCAGAAAAACATTCGCTATGTATGTATATCATGTATGTATGCAATGCATTTACTCTTATGCAGCATTTATGTATTGTCAACATGTTGTCTTACGTCATTACCGTAATTCTGTTTCCACAAAGATCCCGATTATATTGTTCCACAATCACGGACAGGAGCAATCTACTTCACCAATAAAGCCAGAAACATTACATGTATCTAATCTTGTGAAAATCTTCTTTGCTCTTGGTTCGTGTTTTTGTTCTGAACTGGTCTATGCAAATTACTGTGTACCTATACTAAACAATTTGAAACATACTATATATCCTCCGTAGTGAAGACTATACATGCAAGTGCATGCATTGTCATTAACATTCGTCTACATTGCAACAACCATGAACATCATTCTCGCATTGTCCGGATGTCATGTTGCATGCAATTGGCCGTTTATTTGTGATCACTACGTTTATTGATAGCCCAATGCAATGAACGTTTGCGACCGTACAAGATGTGCCCAGTCCTTGTTCTGCTCTGAACAACAGGTAGGTTCTTCCATTTTTTCAGACTAGAAAGGTAAGTAACCCTTCAGTCGTAGAACTTAACATCTACTATCATCTTGCAGCTCATGATGATCTTCTCCAATTTATTTCCAGTGAAGTTCGAATATTTGCTTGTCCAATTCCCAATCCTTTCCAACTCTTATTACCTGTCATGTTACTGTTCAAATCTAACATACAGGCATTAAAACCGCTCATAGTGGTTCTTATCGATTTAAGTCGACATTCTCCTAAACCCATTGGAAAAAGTGTTAGATCAAATAATGTGTTACATCGATGTACGCTGCCGTATATTGTAGAGCCAGAACGTTAAAAGGGTAGTGCTCCTAAACATAATAAAGTCTTTCCACGAGTATTGAAATAATCTTGTCGGGAAAAAGTAAACGAAGACATTGGTTGCTTGGGTCCCTCTGGGAATAAGCATGGATTTTTTCCTCACTACATCAACCGATTTAAAAGTGAAGTGCTTAAGTAGACAGCATGTGCAAAAATAACCTTCAATTAATATCTGAAGGTTTTAATTAGTTAATTATTTTAATGGAAGATTATATGAAATACATTTGAAAATGAAAGTCATGCTTCACTTAAAGATCAAAGACATACTATCCGATTATTCATGCGTACATATATCAGATATATATGTACATACGTATATTCTGGCTTAGTAGAAGTAGAATTTATATTCATATGATGCAATAGGTTAGGTACATAACATTAGCAAAATTTCACTGCGTCAGCCCAGTTACGAAAGTGAACAAGGCCATTGAACAGTGAATACAATGAGTTCAATGATTTGATGGGAAGCAACGACCTTTTTATTATTCTCCTTTAAAATGCTAAAGATTTCGTATTTGGTATTTAGGATAACGAAGTTAATGGGGCGAAAGTTAATCGGAAATTACATTCAGTGCAAGTTGGGAATGGTTTCGTTGATTTAAAGACAGAGTGAACCAACATTCAAATTTACGGGAGAAGCAACAATTGTGGATTTTGATGTAGCTGAACAATTTCCCTTCATCTTACAAAAATTCATTGATGAATAGAATTATTCGTTAAATCAAATTTTCAGAGTTGATGATGTTGATGTATAATAAATTATCTTCACGGCAATACTACTTAAAAAATGACATAACTTTTAAAACTCCTTTTAGACAACGAACCTTATCATCAAAAACTTTTGACGATATTTGTTGCATTCAGGATTAGAAACGGTTTAAAACTGTTTTGAAACTGTTCTTTTTCTAAGAACGCTCACGTTTCAGATTCAGAATCAAATTTATGAAACCATGAATAGGGGAAATTAATCAGAATTCTTTGTCCGATAAATTTCCCCTATTAAGGTTTTCTAAGGAATTATCTGCGTTTTAACAGTTAACTCTTGACAAGTTGTGTCACTTCGCACGTAAACAGCGTAAAGTTGTGTGTTGCCATGTGGAAGTGAATTCGTAGGAGGCTACTAATAGGACTGACACAAACGATAATGATACTCAATCAAGTTACAGAATAAAACACGGAGTTTCAGAGTTTCACGAAGCGTTTCTATTCGCATCTCACAAAAAACTGCCTTACATAGACGTTTCATTACAATTCATTTCATTTTCATTTATGGGTTGCCGCCTTTGTTGACAGTTCGGCCAGACCTGACCCTTCGGGCTCCTGACCGAAAGTGTCCTCTGGTGTCGCATGGGATGTCATTCTCGGTGCCGTCTAGGATGTCATTCTCGTTGTCGTCTGGGATGTCATTCTCGTTGTCGTCTAGGATGTCATTCTCGTTGTCGTCTAGGATGCCATTCTCGTTGTCATCTGGGATGTCATTCTCGTGGTCGTCGCCATCAGAGTCCGAATCGAGGATCGGATCTGCGTGACACCATGGCTTCATGTGTTCTGCATGATAAACCGATGTGAATCGTTTCTGGTGCTTATGTAATTGGTCAACATTTCCAATCACATATCGATCGAATCGAAGGGATTTAATGATAATGAAGGGACCTCGGTATCTTGGTTCCAATTTTCTGGATTGTCCAGTTGCTGGTGGTACGTTTGTGATGAGAACAAGACCTCCCTCTCGATATTGGTGTGGAACTTTCCTATGCTGGTCGAACCGCCTTTTCCAAGTTATCTGTGCTTTCTTGATCGAATCTAGCGCTTTTTCTCGACGAACATTGATGGTTTCTGTAGAAGGGTCGATATTTTCATCGTGCAAGGTCATCATTAAGCGATTATGTGCCACATCATTTATATCAAAATCGAATATAAGTTCGTTTGGGCTGTAACCCGTAGTATTGTGCGTGCCACTATTTAAGGCCCATTGAATGTTTCGCAGCTGTAGATCCCAATCGCGCTTATCTGCCGACGATGCTCGCATACAATTTCCAACAGTCCCATTTATCCTCTCTATGGCTCCGTTAGCTCGAGGTGTTCTTACTGCTGTTTTTATATGCTGGATACCATTGGACTGACAATATTCAGCAAATAGTTTTGATGTAAACGATGTCGCTCGGTCCGTAACGATAGTTTTGGGAAGACCGAAATATGATGTCAATTCATTGAGTGCTTCTAACACTGGCTTGGTTTTCGTGTTGCGAACTGCCTTAAGAACGACAAACTTGGTAAATGGGTCAGTGATTCCAAGAATATACTCAAATCCTCGTTATATGGCCCAACATGATCCAAGTGTAGTTTTCGGAACGGAATCGGCTCTGTTGGGCTAATGTACAATTCTCCTTCAGATTTGCCAGCTGTCGTTTTGTTATATGCACATTCCATGCATGCTGCTATATAGGCTCGGACATATTTCCGCATCTTCGGAAACCAAAAATCTTTCTTCATCCTATCCAACGTTTTGTCGACTCCAAGATGACCCACATCATCATGGTAGGTTTTTACAACTCTCCAACGCACGGCTTTCGGAACCACAAATCGTAGATCCCCGTTTACTCGTCGATACAATCGGTTATTATGATACACATATTCCGTACAAATCTGCTTTGACTGTTCTGACTTACGAGAACCTTGAACAATTTCGATAATTACTTTCACTTTCGGATCCTGTAGCTGAATAGTTGTCAGAAAATCGAATTCTGATACTTCAATCTTTAAAACTTTATCTGCGACGGTTTCAGGTGCCACCGGCGACTCTGTAGGTGTCCGACTCAGTGCATCCACATGATGCATGCGTTCTGCTGTTCTATGCACCAGCTCAAAATCAAATTCTAAGAGTCGTAACCACCATCTGGCAATCCTTGGTCGAAGAGGAGTGGTTACTTTCGTCGTAGTAATCGCTGAACAATCTGTGATAACCTTAAACGATTTTCCAATTAGGAAGAGTCTGAATCTTTCTAACGTCTCGACAATGGCCAAAACTTCTAGCTCGTGACTGTGAAAATTGCTTTCCGTTTCAGAGCACTGACGACTGAAATAAGCAACTGGTTTCATTCCGTAGTCGGTTTCCTGCATCAAAACTCCCGCAATTCCTACTGAACTCGCATCCGTGTGTACTTCGTGTGGTCGTGTTGCATCGTATATTTCCAAAATTGGACTCTCCTGTAGCGCTTGTCGTAAAGTGTCAAACGCGGCTTGCTGTTCGGTCGTCCATTTAAATTGCTGAGCCTCTTTCGTCTTAAGGAGTCGAGTCAGCGGCAATGCTTTGATTGAATAATTGCATATGAATTTCCTGAAGTAATTGGTTAACCCCAAGAATCTCCTTACCTCAGCTTGCGTCGTTGGCATTGGAAATTCTTTAATCGCTTCGGTCTTCAATCTCCCTGGTGAAATTCCGGCTTTATTTATTTCATAGCCCAAAAATGAAATTTCAGTGGCTAAAAACGTGCATTTCCTCGGATTTAAAGTCATTCCTGATTCTGTCAGGATTGTAAGAAATTCTTCTAGGGCACTCAGTCCTTCTTCGACCGTTTTGCTAGGGATGATCACCTCATCCACATACGCGACAATTGGATGTTTCATCTGATTTATTAATCGACGCATCGTACGTTGAAATTCGAAAGGTGCATTCATAAGCCCAAATGGTACAACATTATATTCAAATTGATCATGATGAGTTGCGAAAGCTGTGTATTTTTTCGACGATTCGGCAACCGGGATTTGGTGGTAGCCTGCCATAAAGTCCAACGTTGTAAAGTATGAATACCCCGCAAGTTGAGCAATTTGTTCGTCAACGCTTGGAACTGGAAACGGTTGCTTTACGGTGATTGCATTCAATGCTCGAAAATCGACGCAAATTCGATCGGTGCCGTCAGATTTCGGCACTAATATTACCGGGGACGAGTATTCCGATGTGCTTGGTCGTATAATATCGCTCTCAATTAGTTGAATAATTATGGTTTCAAGCGCATCCCGCTTTGGAAATGGAATTTTGTACGGTGGTCGGCAGATTGGTTCCATCGACTTCAATTTAATTTCCATCTCCCCGTCTTTCCAGCGTCCGATGTTCAACATGTTGTCCGAGAAACAGTGCTGAAATCTTATAAGGTGTTCATTCAATTCGTTCCGTCCAGTAGTCTCCACCTCAGACACGCAGTCTTGTACAACAATACCTTCATTGCCAATAGTAAAGCGGACTCGATTGTTCAACAAAAAATCTGTTCCCAACAGAACGGGCTCATTTAATAGATTATCGTTAACTACATAAAGCGAAGCGTTGATTTCCGCGTCGTCGATAATTATTGTGGTGTCAATCTTATGGCTACATTGGTATTCACCACCACCAAATCCTTTCAGACAATTCATCGGTGTAATCGGCATAAAGTCACCGGTCTCCCGAGCGAGAGTATGCGTAATTAAGGAACAACTACTCCCGGAATCGATCATCGCCATGGTCTGTAGTCCGTTGATCACAATTGGCTTTACCAACAGCGTCCGTGAGTCGTCCCCGATTTTATTCACTTGATTAGATTGACCGGGGGATGTTGAATTTAATTCTCGTCGAACAGTGCAATTAGATGATACGTGACCCGTTCGTAGGCAATTTGAACAACGTACAGTTCGCTGCGGGTTAGGACAGTTAATAGACAGATGTCCTTTTTGGTGACAATTATAACACAATCTGCTCTCTACCCGCGGTCGGTTCAACCCATTGGACTGTCGTGTCTGCATCGGATGCTGGCTTTGTCGCTCGTCATGTTTGGCGTCCATGAATCGCCTAATTGATTTCAATAAGTCACTTGCACTTTGAAATTCTACGCTGGCTATTGATGTCTGGAGTGGCAACAGGTTCAATCCATTCCGAATATAATGGATAATTGTTGCATCGTCCATATTCGCTCGCCTTCCCATTCCGCAAGCCCTAAAATAATATTCCTCTGGCGTTTCGTTACTCTGCCGACACTCTTCGATCATGCGTCTGTGGATGTCAACATCGACCAATCGCGGTGGGAAATCTCTCTTAAGCGCACTCCCAAAATCATTCCAAGATACAAATGCATCCTGAAGGCCATCGATCCACATTCGCGCTGGTCCCCGCAATTTGGCCTGAGCCGAGAACAAGATCAAATCCTCGTCCCACTGATATATTGATGCCAATCGTTCGATTCTTGATATAAATTGATCAGCTGACAGTGACATTTTGTCAACCGGGTCGAAGCTTGGCAAAATACTTATGATATCTCGTACTTGAAAGACGTGTTTTTCACGTGTATGTGTGTCCGGTCGTCGTGCACTCTCGTTGTCTCGCACATTTGATACCACACATCGATGCTGTTCCTCTTTCGCTTGCACTGGAACGGATCCGTCGTAGTGTGCGTGTGGTGAAATGGTCACCACCGTGGAATGTGGTGGCAAATTCGAAAGTGTCCCAGGCGGTGTATCATGGTGGGTTAGAAGTGGCGTCGCTGAATTCGGAACGGGAGGAAACGGGCCACCGGTTCCACGCAAATCCCGTATGATCTCCGCCAACGCTGCCACCTGCTGCGACAACGATTCCACCTCCTTTCGCACGCCGACCACCTCGTCCTCATCATCCGAATCTGCATCCGACATCTCGATTACGTTGCTACCAACACTTTCCGTCAATCGTGCAACTAAAGTCGCCTTCCGGCCACCGACACCAAGTTCACGGGCGGCCAACTTTTCCCGTAATTGTTTGTTCGTCAAATCCGCGATTTCTTTACACATGGGCATTTTTTCTGAAGTAATCCCACTTCTGATACTGACACAAACGATAATGATACTCAATCAAGTTACAGAATAAAACACGGAGTTTCAGAGTTTCACGAAGCGTTTCTATTCGCATCTCACAAACAACTGCCTTACATAGACGTTTCATTACAATTCATTTCATTTTCATTTATGGGTTGCCGCCTTTGTTGACAGGACGAATCACGTGCAGGCAACAACAACACCTCTAGATGAGACTGCGGCACTGTTCAACATCTTTAGGACCTCCCACAAGTCAGTGTTTATGAGCAGTGGCGGCTTGTACAACTTAGAAGTGGGTGTTCACTCAGAAAATGAAAAAAAAAAAAAGTGGTGGGTGTCTAATTTTATTTGTACAAAAAGTCCATTCTTCTATTTTTTGATTGGGCGAAAACTTCAATAACTCGGTTGTTAAAGTCGGGGATCGCCTGGACCATTTCCTTTTCCATTGTTAGCATACATAGTGGGTTTAATCTATCTTGTCCCATAGTATTTCGTGTGAAACTTTTGACCCGTTTAAGTGTGGAAAAGCATCTTTCACTTTCAACACTTGTCATTGGAATAGTGCAAATTAATTTTAGTAGCTTAACAGTTTCACTAAAACAACTGACTAAATCTCTTTCAATGAAAAGTTGTAAGATCGCAAGAGCACTTGAACCACTGTGGAAATCATCTCGACTGTATATAACCGAAAGTTCACTTTTTAATTTAGGCTTGTCCAAGAATGAGTACAATTTAACTACTAATTCAAAATCAGATGTTGGAAAACATTTATTGTAGGCAACAAATTTTTCGGAGAAGAATAATTTTGATGCTATCAAATGATCTCTATACTCAAAACGATCTTTAATTTGATTTATAAGTATGTCACAGACCTCTTTAGATTGTACTGAAAATGGAAGATCGTTTGGTCTTCGTTTTTTTAAAGGCGATACAGCACAGTAATTTTTTCGAATTTTGACTATTGCCTTTTCAAAACTAGAAACGAAATCGTTCATTTTTACAGGATCTATTGAACGAGATTGAAATTCTTGAAATAATATTTCACAATGAGGCATAACTGTAGCAAAAAAACTCAGCCAATACAAAAAGATGTCGTCATTCAAAAACGATAATAACAATTCTGATTGATTTATTGTGTTATAATCATTTCCATCAGAATCTAAAATGACCTGAAGACATTCTTTTAAGGCTTCTTTGTTTTCAAAAATAGTGCGAACTATACGAGTATTGAAATTCCATCTTGTTTGAGAGACTGCTGGAATTCTTTTATTCACAACTTGATTTAAAACATCCATCCGTTTTGGAGATCGCGAAAAAAAAGGAGGAAAAGCATGGATATTAGCAAAGAAATTTGAAATGTTTCTATTAACTGAAAAACTTTTCTGTAAAATCAAATTCATTTGATGTGCGTAGCAGTGTATAAAAAACGCGTATGGGTACTCTGATCTTATAATGCTCTGCACTCCACCAACTTTTCCGGACATAACAGATGCACCATCATAACTTTGACCAACTAATTTTTCGGGCGAGACACCTAAAATCATTAGCTCGTTTTTGATTTCAGCTGCGATGTCCCTGGCGGAGTATGAATTTGGTTTCATGAATTTCCAAAAACGTTCATGTAGCTGCCCATTTTGCTCGTACCTTAAAATTAAAACTAATTGTTGCTGAGTGGCATTATCGGTTGCTTCATCGGCTTGAATCGCGAGATATGAAGCATTTGTGACCTGTTTTTTAATTTCTTCGTGGCACACTGCAATAATAGCATCTAAGATATCGTTCTGAATAGTTTTAGATGTTCCTTTGAATGCAGAGTTGGATTGCAAATGCTGCTTCATGGCCATATCTATTTCCGATACTAAATCGATAAGACCTCTGTACACCCCAGGATTTAGTGATTCCGAAGTTTCATCATGACCACGTAATGCGAGCTCGAATGCGCCACAAAATTTCACGCAATCTATTAACCGAGACAATATATACCGATTTTTAGTGACTTGCTCATTAAAATCTTTTATGGACTTCCTGTACGCTGAATCCAAAAGTTGTCGAATGTCCTTATTACCTATATCTGACAAAGACATTTCATTTTTTAAATGAAATTGTGATGCAGCATGTTTTTTTATCTTCGTAGATAAATGGGACAAATCGGTTACTCCATTATCAGTCCATTCACCCTTACTGTTGGAAGTAATATCATTAAAAATGAGACATGGAAAACAGAATAGTGAATTTAATTTTTCACATCCACATAACCAAGGCGCTTTTTTGTAATGGTCTGGATTAAAAGATCGTTTAAATTTTTTATTTTTAACACTACATTCCTGAGTTAACAGTATTTCCGGTCTTGGAGGTCCCCGCTTTTTCATTTCTACTCTATCTAAGAAATTCTTGTTATGATTTTTGATATATTCCACAGAAAACGCTTCCATTTTAACACTTTTATGAATACTTAGCCTTTTGAAAGTCTCGCAATACACAGAAATTAACTGACGAAAAATCGAAGTAAGCACAAATCGTATTAAGAACTGATAATATTACAATATATTATTCACATTCAACAATTAAACTCAATTCGTACACAAATTGCGACAAAAACTTATTCGCCACTAATCACACTGAAGTTAACACAAATCGAAAGCAAGATAAATTGTAAATATACACACACGAATAACGCATGAAAAACACTTGCAACGGCATGAATTCTACTCAGAGAAGACATCGAAATCAAATCTAGAGGGGCCAAATATTCAATCAAGCAAGAAAAAAACAGAAAACAAAAGCAATCTCCAAAGCATAGTATAGGTATAATCATACCTTATGCCAACTCAGCTCGAATTTTCGATGTAAACACATCAATATGGGTACACGAGCTCTATCTCTATCCGTTCATTCGTCGTGTTCATCGGTGCGCTGCACCGACGCTCCATATAACGTGCCTACAAAATTCGATTTTCGCGCGTAGGACTGAAATTCATTTTTGTAAGGGTTTTGAGAGATTTTTCGTGTGCGATATCTGAATTGAACCGCCAGCAAAGATATCCGCGTATTCGATCGTTTGAAAGGCGTCATAATGAATATCGGGCGATGGATTTGTTTTTGTGTGAATAATGTCTTGAATGAATATGTACATACATATATGTATTTGCAATAACTTTTTGCTTTTTAGGCTCAGCTTACAATGTTAAAGTTTAGGGGGTTCACTGCACGAGTGAACGTATGGACCAGCCGCCTCTGTTTATGAGTGAGTTGCCCGGTCTGGAGGAAAAAGGAAATACAAATACAAAGGAATACAAATTTATTTTCCACACACTAGTGCCAATCAACTCAACCTTTTTCCAGATATGTGTAAAAGAAGGCTTAACGATAGAACACGCTAGAAGCACTACCCCACTGGACACTAACTACTTCTGATGCATAGTTGAGTGATCCCAGGGGGAACATTGTTCGTGTCAGAGCTCGACGTTTTCCGGGGGCGGACGCTATGATGCAGTCCAAGTATACTGTAGAGAAGCTGAGGGTTACAAGTTGGAATGTCGGATCCATGACGGGAAAGGGCGAAGAACTGGAGGACGTTACGAAATGGAGAAGGATAGACATTATGTGCATGCAGGAGAACAAGTGGCGAAATAACCAAGTCGACCGAGCTCGTTTTTTGACGAATTCCAAAAAGTACAAATTGTACTATTATGGAAACCCGAATAATAGAAACGGGGTTGGCGTTATTCTGCCATCGGCTTTATTCGGCAGTATCGTGAGGACATCGAAGAGAAGCGACGGTCTGGTCATCCTCAACACATGGTTCGTTAAGAACCAAAGGCACCGGATCACATACAGCAGCGGAGCTCATGCAACAAAGATGGACTATCATCTGTCCCTAAATTTCAGTATCGTTAGGACGTCGAAGAGAAGCGACCGCTTGATTAGTATCAAACTGTTTATCTGCGGAAGAGTGTGGAACGTCATAAGTGCCTACGCTCCCCATGTTTGTTTGTAGCAAAGTAAAAAAGAGGCACTTTGAAGCGACGTGGACACACTGCTTCAAACCATACCAGATACCGAGCTGGTCTTTTTCGGAAGAAACTTCAATGGCCCTGTGGGAGAATCAAACTGTGATTACGAGGATTGTCATGATGTGAAGGGTAGCCAATCTACAGCCAGAAATCATATGAAGGTGAGGCTGTCCTGACTAGGTGCAGAACACACGGTCTGGTCATCCCCAACACATGGTTCATTAAGAACCAAAGGCACCGGATCACATACAGCAGCGGAGCTCATGCAACACAGATGGACTATCGTCTGTACCTAAATTTCATGATACGTTGGTTGAAAGACTGCAAAGTGATCTTGGGTAAACCTGCGGTCACCCAGCACCGGTTGCTCCTGACAGAATTTATTTTGAAAGGAGGTACAAGCCCTCAAGCAATCCTTAACCCAGTCGAGAAAGTCAAGTAGCATAATCTCAACAACAAAAGCTTTGAATCTGCTGTAACTCCACTCATTGTTAAAATGGAGGAGTGGCTGCGACGAGCAAAGTCCAACACAAATGTGAAATGCTTTGGATGAAATATTAGTAAGTGAGGCTGAAAAGACACTGAGGGTTTTGAATGACCCCTTCACACGAACAAGGAGATGTGGTGGCAGGGCCGTCGAGAGAAAATCCGGGCCCCATAATATGACTTAATAATAAAAGTTATTGTACTATTTATTTTTTTTTTCCTGTTTGAAAGAATTCGGAAAGTTAATGCAATTTATAATAAATATTTTCATATTCAGCATAAGAAAATGTATATGTTTATTGTGAATTCTTTCAATTTCCCGATAATATGTATATTAACTTCCAGGGCATCGCTTTTCCAGCGCGTAGTTGGCGATGAGGTTTAAAAAATGAAACTTTTTTTTACATTTACATTTATTCAGGTGTATTAGCGATTTTGTGGCCTTTTAAAAGGTTTGGAAGAAATTTTTTTTCTTTTATTGAGTTTTCCTGGGAAGCTATCACTTTTTCGCAAATATTAAACTTTTTACAATGATCGTTTGTCAACTAACAATTGATTCCCTTCTCGTGTCGGACTTCCTATCCTTCCTCTCATCTCTCCCTTGAACTTCTCTAAACACTTTTCTGGCTGGCACCCAGCATTTTCTAGCCCCCCTAAATCTACATCTCCTGAAGATGGATCAAAAGAAAAACCGCGGTTCGCGAGTTTTGCATACTCTACTTTTCACGCATCTTGGCCTAATTTCCGGGCCACCCTAAAAAACACGGGCCCTGTGCGATTCGTACCTTCCGCACCCCCCCACTCGACCACCCTGCGTGGTGGTGGAATAACGAAACTAAAAAGAGGCCAAGTCGAATGCATTCAAGGCGTGGACAACATGCAAGACAAGCAGTGAAGCCGAAAAAGTTCAACTTCGGGAGAAATACCATAAATGCCAGAAGGAAGTAAAGCGAAAGGTGGCTCAAGCAAAGGCGATTGCAGCCGAGAAGTTCTATCAATTACTAGAAGATCAGACTGCGGATAAGATATAAAATATAATGACATTGCCAGGGTTTATAAGGTCGCAGCCCAAAGGAGAAGAAACGCTCGAGAGATTTAAGCGCCAAAGTACGTTGAAGACTCACAAGGAGTGCTACTGGTTAAAGACACAGCAATCAGAATGCGTGAGTACTTTGACGAACTTTTGAATGAAGAATCTCCACGAGAAGCTTTTCAAGCTGTGGAGCCAAACACCACTGATATCGGTGATTTTTCAGTGGAGGAGGTGACTGAGGCAATGATGCAGAAGAAACGCGGAAAGGCAGGCGGACCGAAAAAATGCCCTTGGAGTTCTGATTGAAGATGAATCATGTCGGGCTTCGATGGCTCATTGTTCTTTTCAACAAAATTAAGCGGAGAACACATATACGCGATCGAAATGGCGATGGCGATTGCGTTCGCGATGGCGATCAAACGCGTTCCACGTTAGTAAGTTAAGCAGCTTATACTTGTCGTGATCTGTTAGCGATAGAGTGGACATCTGCAGCGTTCAATCTCGGGGTAGTCGGCGATCTGCGATCAAACGCAACTGATTGAATTTATCGCAGATCGCGAGTATTAAAAATGGCAGATCTCACGAAAAAATGAGGTGAATATGTAAAAAAGCATAATGTTTTTTTTGATATGTCACATGCTGACTATAACAATGCAAAAAAAAAAAAATTTTTCTTGCGATTGTAATCGCGATTGCAAAATGGTGTGTTCGCTTCCTCCTGTAATCGCGATCGCGAACGCAATCGTGATCGCCATCGCGATCGCGTATATGTATTCTCCGCTTTAAAAGAGGGCAAACCATGCCTGACGCTTTAAGAAAAAGCTTCATTCTCTCGTTTTATAAGAACAAGGGTGACTCACGTAAGCTCAACAACTATAGGGCATGACTTACGGGCGAGTTGGCTGCAATCGATTGAAAGAAATTGTACAGTTGGGTAACAATCAATGCGGCTTTGTGGAGGGTCGGTCAACAGTCGATGCATGATGCATGAACGGAAACCATGTATGATGGTGTGATGGTATAACTACTAAAGTTAGATGCACAGCTGATGAGTCTGATAAATTTCCGATTAAAGTTCACCAAGGCAGTGTATTGAGTTATTTGCTCTTCAACATCATCATGCTTTACTTATTACCACTAATCTCTGACGGCCTGAAAATATCCCTTCTCTTCGCCGATGACGTTGTCCTGGGTAGTAAAGACATCGTTGCTTTGCAGACTGCACTGACCAAGTGGTGTAAGATATTGGAGGATCATGGACTGAGGATTAGTATACCAAATACTGAGACTGTCTTTTCTCAGATCCAGAGAGACCGATACCAGATATCTATTGTACATTAAAGGGGTGCTGCTGAAGTCCTGCACAAGGTTCAACTACCTGGGCTCGATGGTCAACAAGCTACCTGCGATGACGACATCAAACATCGCATCAGTGTCTGTTGGATGAAGTGGCGAGAAAGATCTAGAGTTTTCTGCGACACTGAAGATGCCACGAAAACTTAAGGGCAAGTTGTACAAAACGGTCATACGTCCTGCACTCATGCATGCGTCTGAAGTAAAATGACTGCGACCGAGTTGAAAATGCTACTGATGTCAGCCGGTGTGGCCAAAAAGGATCGTATACTTTGATACTACTTTCTACTTACTACTACTTCCTACTTCCGAGGTAGGTTGAGCAGCCGATCACTGAAAAGCTCGAAAATTTTCGTATGGATTGGTATTGCCATGTTCTAAGGCATCCGCCCGAGAACCCAGCTATGAAGGCACTATCAATGAATGTTCCATTTGCTGGACCCAAACCCCGAGGTAGACAGAAACACACGTGAACCGATCAGATGAACGCATTAATCTCGGCGATGAAAGGTTTCAAGGCCGAGCTGCCTGCAGAAGGAAGCTGAGACTATAACGCCTGAATGGGCGATATGCCAACACCACTAGTATGAAAGGGCAAGGAAGAAGAAGAAGAAGGAAGCGAATTCAGTGAAGAAAACATCGATTATCCCGAAAATAAAACAAATTCATGCAACTTGATTTTTCTTCGAGATCAGTGACTGTGAGCTTGGTATGTATTGTATGTACCGTTATGAAAGTGAAATTTCGTATTTGTACAAGCAACGGATGTGTATGTCAGCAACATGCACCATTCGGAACCTGTTATATGCTATCGAATCGTTCACAAGGCCTCTTAGGAATAGTTAACACGGTGTGGCCAGTAGGAGTTAACGATTATTAGTACAAGCGATGCTCGCTGGTTCTATTCAATAAAAGCTTCTGTACCTACGGTATGTGCCATCTAAAAGCGGCCTTTGTCTTCCCACCAATAACTCGGATTCCGTTTCGGCATTATCATATACATGCCAGCCATTTTGTTCATTGGTTGTTGACTGCTGGCGGAGATCTGGGTTCTGTGCGTTTCGTGTTAAGTTTTGTTTCCGTTTTTTCCGCTTATAGCGTTAAGTGTAATCAGTATTTGCTCGAAGAATATGTGTTGTGCTGTGTTGCACAGCCAAAAGACGTATTATTCAAAAGTTCGGTGAAAAACGAAGTGTAGTACCGCTGCCTTCTTTATACAAAAATTCCCAATGGGCGACCGGTAGCGCAGTGTGTTGCGGCATCAGTCTCATGTTTGACTACCGGCGTTTTCGGGTTCGAGTCCCGTCCACGACGGCGTTCGTGGCCATGAATGTTCAGGAAGTGCATGCTGTCAACTGCATTCTCCGAAACCAGTTTATGCCAACGAAACGTCAACTGGGCCACATGGAACAGTTGACGCGCTATGCGCCACAAGGGGTTAGGGCAATTGAGTAGTAGTAGTATTTTAGGGGTCGGATGTGCATATTCACATGGAAGTGGTTTCGGCCTTTTTCGTCTGACGAGTCTTTCAATGTGTTTTTCCAATATAGAATTTTTGCGTTTGGTTGTCATAAATAAGATCCACATGGTCTCTCCGTTATAATCGCTGCAGTTTGATGATGAATTTAACACTTCCCGTTTGTCGTATAGATTGTGCGGCTCATAATGTCCGGTACAGACACCATCCATTTTGATCATAAATTGCTCTGATGCCTGAAGGACCTTCCTCTAGAAATTGCTCAGTATATGGGAGGATGGTTTCAAGACCTTTGTTTTTGGTTATTCTGAGCTACATATTTAACATTTTTCATAATTTTCACATAATTTTCCAACAATAAATTGTTGCTAGCACACATTAACAACGCACGCAACCTACATTATTGTAAGTAGACACCGTTTGTGCGTAATCAATTTAAATTACATGTCTAATTTACTTATGGAATAAATAACAATATGTACTTCTCATAAACTCATTTACCTGAACCTAAACCGTAATTCAATTAAGCATGTTATGTGCATTCACAGTAGCATTATACTCGTAACTATATTTGTTACGTCCGTATTCGTATTTTGTGGGTTAACCATGGAAATCTCCCTGTAGATACATTAATGGGCCTGAAGAGATACATTGGCCTATTTTTCCATCATCTATGTTAATAGTCTGTTATTTTGTGGCTAGTTGGAGATCGTTAGATATTTTCCTGGTCGCATCGGATGGAATTAGAAATCTCACGATTGTGGCATTCTTTACTGAACCCATAATTTTGTGAGAAGATATCATATGACGCTCCCATAGAATGAAGATGCCTGTAAGTTGTTGGAGGGCATCATGTTTCAAAAGTCTTTAGTTGATGGTCTTGGGAGGCTTGAAGTGTTTATTTTCAATTTTTCATTCTAGGTGAACTTTCTCCACAAACTTCATTTATACGAGTATGTACGAGAAAAAAATACCTTAAATATCTTTTCAAGTGCTTTTTGTTGAATTTTCAAATTCACGCGCGTTTAAAATCAAGAAAACAATGGCAATGCAGTTATATTTTTTTTTCAGGTTTAGAATTGTTATGATTTAATAGAGGGTTATCAAAGTAGCTATATGTATTTTTAATTAAATTGGAATAGAAAAATAATACTAAGAGATATCGATGGAGTTTTGTTTCTTATTAATTTCTGGTTCAATATATTTTTTTTTAAAACTAGTTTGCTTCAAATTTCCGTTCTGAATTTATAAAAAAATCCAATTTTGAAACACTAACTATTACTCACCTTACGACAAATCAGCGTTAATTTCATTGATGACCCGACTAATGTCAATTTTATTACTATTAATTTTTTGTGGTTTGAGTATAAGCCAATAAATTCACATAACCCCTAAGAAAAAGTGAAATGGTAGCAGGTTGCATCCGCATTTCTTGAGAGATTAGACGATTACTGAAGCCATCTTGTTGGAACCACCTGACGCCCACGTAAAAGTTATCCAATTTCTGTTGAAAATTCTTAATCGGGTTTCTTTAGAGTTCTTTGTTAACCGTAACTGCATTGCGATTTCCGTTTTCAAAACCATAATGTGTGGAGAAAGGTGAGTAAATAAGTCTGTTTCAAACCGGATTTTGTTTTTTTTTTCTCATAAATCCAGAGGCGGTAATTTGTAGGAAATTACATCTACATATATAAAAATGTAAATAGCCCCTAATGAATAAAAAACATGACATCGCTATCTTCTGCTGTTAAGTTTCTATTTTAATATAAATATACTATACATAGTTCATATTTGATTAATGATAACCCTGTACCAATGACTAAACAAAGATTTTACCAGCACAGCACTTTCTTTGGCTAACGAGATCAATTAAACGTAAATAAGTTGTTAGCTTTATATCGTGCACGCTTATTTATTTACAAAAAAAAATAATAATGAATTATAATATTCGATGTATTTATGTTGACTATAATAATATTTTAATATATGTCTTTTTTCATTTCAGGTCAGTTAATAACACATTATTTTGAAGTAAGTAAATCTTTAAGTCATATAACCTTGTTAAAAAACAGGAAAACTTAAAAAAATTAAATATTGTAGAAATTCGAATCATGTATGGTATTGAATGTATGTACGAGTATCTGCAAAACTGTTGTACTTGTTATTTTTCCACATACCTATAGCTTCGATTTTATTTTTTTGTATATATTTTCTTACGATTGCTTCAAACGAACCACCTGTGCGAGCCTATATGGTTGTTAATTGCCTTGGCCCCTCCAGTGGCATGGGTGCGTCAACATCTCTAGCATTTCTATGCCTTGTTTTGATAGCATATCTACTTTTCGGAAGTGCAGTTGCAAGCATGCACCTCCTATCCGCGCCGTCTTTATACTGACTTCGGAGTACTGTGAGTATTCTATTAGTACTCACAAGCAGTTTTTCATAGCGCCGAGATTTGAACTCCGAACTAGTATCGTAGAGCGGTGATCGAACGACCACGGCCACCGAGCGCGATTTCTTCGTCATTTGGATCGAAGTGTCCCCGGTTATGACGGATTGAGTAGACAGACTACGGAAGATACGCTTGCTACTACTTTACCTTAACCCCTGGTGGGGCATACGGCGTCAACCACTCCTGCGCGCCATCGTTCTCTGTTCTGGGCAAAGGGGCGCAACTCTCCAAACAATTTACCCAGCGCCTTACACTCTTTTACCACAGATCGCCGCCATGTGCTTTCGGATTCTCCTCTTGGTCGGCCTTGGTTAGAAATGGTAAAGCAATAAAGTTATCATCGTTCCGCAATGTGTGACCTATCCACTGCCATTTTCACCTGCGTATCAATTCGTCGATTGGTATCTGACCAGCACGCCAACTTGGCTCTTCATTTGATATTGTTTCGGACCCGAAAATTCTTAGAATTCAACGAAGACATGAGTTGACGAAATTTTTCGACTTTCTGGTAACTCTTACGCAAACTTTCCATACTGCTCCCACACAAAAGCACAGACAGTACCAGGAAGCGAAACATGCACAGCTTGGTCTTGATCCTGAGATATGCTGAGATATGATAACTGCTCGGCCAGATGTTGGACAGCATGCCTTATGCGAATTTAGCTTGGTTGATACGTACGTACCACCAATTATCGGCAACAATGCTACCCAGGTGTATGAAGTTATCAACCATCTCCACAGGCTGCCCATTAATACTGATGGCAATAGGTGTATTATTTCTTTTCTATTTCAATTGCCCTAACCCCTTGTGGGGCATACGTTTCGTTGGCATAAACTAGTTTCGGAAAATGCAGTTGCCAACATGCACCTCCTGCTCCCCCATTTAGCCTACCTACCTGTGACAAATCGGGAGATGCTGTGGCTTATTATTACGCCCCGCAACACAACACTCTCAAGATCTAATGCCATTGCGGACAGTTGACTTTATGGTAGAGTAGGCAAATGTCGTCAGCGTAGTCAAGATGTTGTAGATAAAATTTTATAGTCCATTGAATTGCTCTGTCTAGTCCGGTGGGGATGCATGCAGCACATCGCTGATCGCCATGAGGAATAAGGTCGGTGAGATTGTGCACCCCTGTCGAGCTCCACTGCGAATCTCAAATTCGTCTTGCACCTTACCTTTATGCAGAACGCTACATTTCGCCCCAACATAGGTTGCCATAATAATAGCCACTAGCTTCTCAGGAATGCCTCTCCTGCGTAAGCCCGCCCATATAGAATCCCGGTTCACACTATCGAAAGATTGCTCGAAATCGATGAAAAGCACGTGGAGCGGAGAATTGTACTCATTTCTCGTTGATGATTCGGTGGTGAAAAAATCCGGATCGAAAGCCAGTCTGCTCTTCATCAATTGTGCCTTCTAAGTGAGCCTTTAGTCTTTCCAGGACGATTTTAGATGTCACATATACATATACATACAATAAAAGACAGAATAAAGTCAGTCGACATTCAGCATCCCAAGCATTCGGTCTATTCTCTCGACACAACAGCTATTATCTTGGCAACGGCAGGAAGAACACAGATGCCTCTCCAATTATTACAGTCTGTAAGGCTACCCTTTTTTTTGGAAGTTTGATGATCAATCCTTTATTTCATTCAGTGGGAAAGGTCTCTGTATTCCACGCTTTATCAACAGTTAAGCTTGGCGCTGCTTGATAAAGTTCGGCAGGGATACCGTCGAGTCCGTCGGCTTTTCCTCGTTTTAATGCAATAATTACAGCGACTAATTCCTCACATATTTTGAACTTCACCAGACTGAATAAGGTCCAAGATAGCGGCGAAGTGTTCTTTCCACCGCCTTATCACTATCCTTCACCGGATGTTGGCAGAAGTTACGAACACCTGTGAACTCTATCGTGATACTGTATTCGGCGTTTAATTTGTTGCTTCTTACATATTCTTCTGCCGAGGCTAGAAGAGAACTCCCATAATATCTTTTGTTGCGCCGCTCAATACGCTGAACTTCTCGAGCTTTCTGACGGCAAACAAGTTCGATGCTGCTTCGATTGTCGTCTGATGCCGCAGACAAATGAACCTTCAGCTCTTTCTTTTAACAATCCGCTGCCATGAATCGTTGGGCATCTAGGGCTTGTTCTGGCAGTCCAGGTTTGTGTTATAGTATCCCGGTTTTCACTTATATCACTATCTGGGTGACTATTTATCTCAGCTGCTTTTTGCGCAATATGGTCGTTATATTATTTTAAGGCAGCTGGATTTTTTAGCCGTGCGGTGTTGAATTTGCGGCGCCTGGATCTTTCGTCGCTGGGGCGGCGCACGACTGCAGTACGAAATCGAGTATTAGCGATGATAAGATAATGGTCTCTTCCCATCCCAATATCGACGCCCTTTTTTCGCTCTTCGACTCTTGCATCTTTTACTAATTGCAAAGTGGTCGATCTGATTTTATGGTCTCGCTGATTTGTGGTGCTGTTTATGCTCAAGCATAGCACCACCGATGAAAAAGACTGTGAAAATTGCAGAACTCTACAAATCTTTGACCGTTGTCGTTATGATCCACAAGACCTTGTCTCCCCATCACATGTCTGAGCCCATTGTTATCAGCGCCAACTTTTGAATTGAAATCCTCCATAACCATTCCAATGTCATCTTTAGCTGTTCCGCTCTGGACGTTTAGTTGTTCGTAAAGGAGTCTTTCGCCAAGACCTTTGACTTTCACTTTACACACGCCTCAATACACTGACAATAGAAGGGAAATGAATGTCATAAAATCTCCCGTCAGCTGCATAAAATATGTGACTATGATGTTGTTCTGAATAATTGTTTTTGTTTTATGTTTTCTGTTATAATAGACGACTTTTCTACGGGTAATTATAAAGGGAATAAAACAATGTTGTTTCGAAATCCTTGAATGTTCACTTTGTTGGCATATACATACAGTCACAGTGAAAGTCAGCAACCTAATGATAGAAAAAGAATCGTTTAAAAATTATTGGAAAACCATTCAGATTAAAATTGTTTTTATACAATATAAATTTATTGTCTGAACATTTAAGTCTTTTATTTCAGTATCTTTTACAAATATTTTTTCCGCTTGATATGCAAAAACTGATAAAAACTAAATTTAAGAATTCACCTCACAGTAAAAATAAGCTACTTAAACAAAAGTAAAAAGCATGTTCACTGCTCGACAGAAAAAAGTGACGCACCCACTATTCTTCCTACTGAAGAAGGAAAGGAAGGAAAATTGCAGCTTTTGTTAATAATGTACGTTGAGTGAAAAGGAACAAATATTTTGAAATTTTTAATTATAACGGCAAATTTAAGTAAGTTTTATTATTATAATACATAAATAGAAAACAAAAAATGAAGATTCGGCTTGTTAGTGTTGATAAAAAATTCGTCTTTAAGGGTGTTCGGTGCTATTTTTTTTTTATTTTAGACGTTTGGTATTGTTAAGCTAGAAGAGTACCTTTCGCAGGGTATTAGGCTACGCCTACCAATATGTATCATATGTAGGGCTATGAACTTCACAGAGGAGTGCCATGCAGTACCTGTCAGCTTTCGACTTCTGGACTGAATTTTTTAATCGGAGCGTTATAGGTTATGTAGCAGGACGTAGGACGATTGAGTAATACTCCCAGTCGGACATTTGTCTCCGATTCCAGTGGAATCGCAAAGTTTTCGACTCCTTACCGGTTCCATTCATCGGTTTGTCTCCGAAGCTGGACAAATTCGAATGTTTTCAATTATGTATCGAGTTAGCCTGAAATTTGAATTCATTTGAGTATCTGGCATTTGGCGGCGTATGTTGTCATATATGAAATATGGAATAAAGGAATATGTATGTTTTTTTTTTGTAAGCCATGAATACAATCCGCCGTTAAATTAAAATTGCCGTGAAATCAATCACGACACTTTTAGTTTCTGAACGAATTGTATATCAGGCTAGATTCAACCCATTTATACAGCCATCGATCCGAATTCGATCTGTGTCGATTCCTCGTTGGCTACAGTCATCGGTGCGGAATCGATTCCAGTCATCGATCCGGATTCGATTCCACGTTGACTACAGTCATCGATCCCAATTCGACCCCAGTATCGATTCTACGTCGACTCCAGTCATCGATTCTCCATCGACTACCGTCATCGATTCCGGATCGATTCCTGTCCTTATTTTCGGTATCGCAAAAGCGGCCATGCCCATACAAATATCTCCGACGTGTCTCCGATAAAGTCATCGATTCCTTAGTAGACAGTCATCGATCCAGGACCGGTCAAGTGTCGATTCTTGTCCGACTGGGCTGTTATCCCCCTTATACGAACTATGGTCTACCCACTGACATTTTCGCCTACGTAATTGACATTTAACTGTGCGCCGAATTAGCTCTTCATTTGATATTCTTGAATGAATAAAGAGAATGGTGGCCGTGTTCCCTCGGTCACCGCTCTACGATCTAGCTAGAGCATCGAGTTTTGATCCTCGGCGCAAACAAAAAAGAAACTGCCTGTGGGTACTAACAGAACTCCTACGCGGATAGGAAATAAATACTAGTAACTGTACGTCCGAAAAAGGCACAGAAATGCAAGAGATGTTGACTCGCCTATGCCCCTGGAGGGGTCAAGGCATTGAAAACTTACTCTGATACTATTTTGAAAATGTCAACCACCTATCAAAGGCTGTTGTCAAATCAAATTTGATGAAAATGAAGTTGTCAATTTAGACGCTTCAAAGAGAATCGGAAATAAATAACTAGCGCAACAGTTCAATTTTGGACCAAAGCTTCGAGATGAGCATCATCTCATTAACTAGATTGTAATGGTGTATTTTTGTGCAGAGGTGTGTGATCAGCAGCACCCTCAACCGAAAAGTCCTATTAGGCGCGTTCTTTTGTACTCCGGTTTAGGTTGATTTGGGCTAACGATACAGACGCATACTAAATTAGTTGTGAAGAATGAAACCAAGTGTCACAATAATTCAAATATCGTAAATATTTCTCCCGATATGTTCCATATTTTTAATCTCACCAACACATTCTAATATTATGCAAAAATAAATTGACGCCAGGGGTGATCCATTGCATTTTAACACTTAACGGAGTACTTGACCGGAGCGTTCTTTTGCACGACGCTTAACCTAAACCCACACGGAAGGACAAAAGAATGCGCCTACTATACATCTATATGTCATCTATATCGTTGTTTTCGGGCCTTAAGGGTGTGTACATATGTGCACACTAATTCCTGGCTTAGTTGACTGCGAAACGTAACGCATGCTGGCCAGTTCCGAGATACTAACCTCTGGTTTGATAGGTCGATTTTCAATCGAACGAGCTACCATGGCGAGCAGGTAAATGCAATGTCAGAGTAACATGTAAGACCGTGATAATGTAATCTTGAATCCCCAAGTAATACATAAAATACACATATACTCGTATTCTAGATGTTAGGAAATATTTTTCAAAATAAATTAGGTATGAGTGTGTAATTTTCACGAATTTTGGCGTTTTATTTGGAAATCAAATACCGAGAAATTACAAGCAAAAATTTCAAAAAGAATGACAGGAAAGAAACGGCATTCGCAATTAAATGGACACAATGTCAAGTGTCTCGAACCTCTCATGAAAGTTGAAAGTCGACAATCGAGCCAAGAAAGCCTTGTTTGTTTGCAGAAATGCCTGCGGCAGGAATCGGGGACTCCAACCAACAATGTCCTTGTAGCTGTACATATCGTTGCGAGTTATTCTCACAGACGGGGTGCTGGCTTGGTTAGGCCTGTTCCTAATACCGGGATCCCGGTTTGGTACCGGTTTTTTTTCAGTACCGGTACCAAAAACTAAGAGTACCGGTATCCCGGTTTTTGTATTGAGTACCGGTTTTTTCAACCATGCGCCGGTTTTATTCGGGATCTACCGAGTCTTTTCAGTACCGAGTCTTTTGAGTACCGAGTCTTTTCAGTACCGAGTCTTTTCAACCATGAGCCGGTTTTATTCGGGATCCCGGGATCCCGGTACTCAGTACCGAGTCTTTTGAGTACCGAGTCTTTTCAGTACCGAGTCTTTTCAGTACCGAGTCTTTTCAGCAACGAGTCTTTTCAGTATCGAGTCTTTTCAGTAGTACCGAGTCTTTTCAGTACCGAGTCTTTTCAGTACCGGGATCCCGGTACTCAGTACCTGTTCTTTTCAGTACCTAGTCTTTTCAGTACCTGTTCTTTTCAGTACCGAGTCTTTTCAGTACCGAGTCTTTTCAGTACCGGGATCCCGGGATTCGAGTACCTGTTCTTTTCAGTACCGAGTCTTTTCAATACCTGTTCTTTTCAGTACCGGGATCCCGGGATTCGAGTACCTGTTCTTTTCCATAAAAAAGACTCGTTCATTGCTGGACCAATTCTTCAGGTTTTTGGAAATTGTTATTGGAAATGTTCATAGAGTCGTGTCGTGCATTGAAAGATTTTTCAGATACACATCGTAGTATAGTATGTTAGTTAGTACGCACATACAATAGATATACGAGTATGTACATTGTTCATACATAATTGATTTTGAGTTTTGTTAGGATTGAGACTGAGATGAGAGTATTTATTGTATTGGGAATAGGATATGTAATTGGGTATGATATAAATATGAAATACATATGAACGAATATGTATATGTACGTATGTACATAATATAATAATATAATGCGTTGCATTGGTCAATAGCCGGCCATACACAGACACACACGCTCTATCATGTGCAAACGTACGCCAATTCGATCGCCCCATTTTTTCCGAATGATTCGCCGCGTTCGCAATCCCCTGCAAAATCGCGTCACCTGGGTCGCCCAATTTTTTTGCGAATGATTCGCGGCGTTTACAATCACCTGGAAAATCGCGTCACCTGGATCGCCCAATTTTTTTGCGAATGATTCGCGGCGTTTACAATCCCCTCGAAAATCGCGGCACTCGGGTCGCCGAATGATTCGCCGCGTTTGAACGAGTAGTGAAATTTAAGTAATTTTGTGCGACCAGACGGTTCGTGGCGTTTTCGGTTTGCAGATGATAGAGCAACAACAATTTGTATGGAGACGATGTCTAGTTGGGTGCGTTGTGATTTTGCAGATGATTCGCCGCGACCGAATTTTTATGGGTTATCTATAGTGGCGGTAGTAGTAGCTTGCATAATAAAATATGAGAAGGATGGGTCCACGCAGATATTTTGGTCCTGCTGCAGGTGTGCGTCAGGATAAAAGGATTTGTTTATCGATGAGGAGAGATATATAGGCAAGATGGGTGTTGTATGACTAGGGGTGCTGAGACGAATACGTTAGACTGCCGCTGAAGGCATTTTGAGTCCTTTGGTAACGAAAAAAGACATGCTTTGCAAGGAAAGCCCGATCAGACGAGTATTTCCCCATGAAAACAGGGTGGCCATTCAGGGGTGGGCAAAAAAAAAAGTGCTGGATGCAGATATGCTAGCACGAAACGGCTGCAGGTACATGTACAAAGAGTAAAACGGGCAACCTAGGGCTACATGCGGGGGCTCGCAACGCCCTATTTCCCCATGAAAACAGGGTGGTCACTCAGAAGTGGGCAACTCACACAAGCGACTGCTAATTCACAACCCGCAGTATCGCACAAGTGTGCATGGATAATTTCGGTTTGGAACGAGCTGGGCTAGCTCCCCTCCTAGGGCGTTGCGAACCCCCGCATGTAGCCCTAGGTTGCCCGTTTCACTCTTTGTACATGTACCTGCAGCCGTTTCGTGCTAGCATATCTGCATCCAGCACTTTTTTTTTTTGCCCACCCCTGAATGGCCACCCTGTTTTCATGGGGAAATACTCGTCTGATCGGGCTTTCCTTGCAAAGCATGTCTTTTTTCGTTACCAAAGGACTCAAAATGCCTTCAGCGGCAGTCTAACGTATTCGTCTCAGCACCCCTAGTCATACAACACCCATCTTGCCTATATATCTCTCCTCATCGATAAACAAACCCATTTATCCTGACGCACACCTGCAGCAGGACCAAAATATCTGCGTGGACCCATCCTTCTCATATTTTATTATGCAAGCTACTACTACCGCCACTATAGATAACCCATAAAAATTCGGTCGCGGCGAATCATCTGCAAAATCACAACGCACCCAACTAGACATCGTCTCCATACAAATTGTTGTTGCTCTATCATCTGCAAACCGAAAACGCCACGAACCGTCTGGTCGCACAAAATTACTTAAATTTCACTACTCGTTCAAACGCGGCGAATCATTCGGCGACCCAGGTGCCGCGATTTTCGAGGGGATTGTAAACGCCGCGAATCATTCGCAAAAAAATTGGGCGATCCAGGTGACGCGATTTTCCAGGTGATTGTAAACGCCGCGAATCATTCGCAAAAAAATTGGGCGACCCAGGTGACGCGATTTTGCAGGGGATTGCGAACGCGGCGAATCATTCGGAAAAAATGGGGCGATCGAATTGGCGTACGTTTGCACATGATAGAGCGTGTGTGTATGGCCGGCTATTGACCAATGCAACGCATTATATTATTATATTATGTACATACGTACATATACATATTCGTTCATATGTATTTCATATTTATATCATACCCAATTACATATCCTATTCCCAATACAATAAATACTCTCATCTCAGTCTCAATCCTAACAAAACTCAAAATCAATTATGTATGAACAATGTACATACTCGTATATCTATTGTATGTGCGTACTAACTAACATACTATACTACGATGTGTATCTGAAAAATCTTTCAATGCACGACACGACTCTATGAACATTTCCAATAACAATTTCCAAAAACCTGAAGAATTGGTCCAGCAATGAACGAGTCTTTTTTATGGAAAAGAACAGGTACTCGAATCCCGGGATCCCGGTACTGAAAAGAACAGGTATTGAAAAGACTCGGTACTGAAAAGAACAGGTACTCGAATCCCGGGATCCCGGTACTGAAAAGAACAGGTACTGAAAAGACTCGGTACTGAAAAGACTCGGTACTGAAAAGAACAGGTAGTGAAAAGTCTCGGTACTGAAAAGACACGGTACTGAAAAGACTCGGTACTGAAAAGACTCGGTACTGAAAAGACTCGGTACTGAAAAGACTCGGTACTGAAAAGAACAGGTACTGAAAAGACTCGGTACTGAGTACCGGGATCCCGGTACTGAAAAGACTCGATACTGAAAAGAACAGGTACTCAGTACCGGTACTGAAAAAAATCGGCTCATGGTTGAAAAGACTCGGTACTGAAAAAAACCGGTACTAGTACCGGTACTGAACGAATACCTGTGAGTACCGGGATACCGCTTGTGGTACCGGTACTTGAAAATATCAAGTACCGGTACTGAAATCTCAGTACCGAACAGGCCTAGGCTTGGTGACCGGCACGGTGCGGCGCTTCGAAGTAAGTATTATATTGATCTGCTAAACGAGGTGCAAAGGACTGCGACGCCGCATATAGCGTGATCAGTCTCAAGCGAACTGGACAGCGAAACAACATCCTGTCACTCCTAGCGGAAGCGGTGAGGAACATGTATCGTATCGTATATCATATAACTTCGATAAAAACTTCGCTACTGGCTATCTACACCAGTATAGATAGACATTTCACCTCGCATCAAATGGTGTAGAATTGATTTTTTGATATGTTGTATATGTTTGTGGCTTTATTATGAATTTAAGTTTTCGACCTTCCCGGTGTACCGAAAGTCCTTAAGGGGATTTTTTTTTATTATTTTTTTTTTTTTTGCTTTTATGAAAAACACTTTTTATTACTTACTGGTTTGTTCCCAGGAAATGAAAAAATCCTGTTTTTTTATGTATTTCACTAAAAAAAATGGGTTAAATACCAGTCCCTTGAGAGAAATGGTGAGGACCAATTTTTGTTATTACTAAATAATTAAATAATAATAATAAATAATTGCTTAGAAAAAGGAAAAAACCCATCTGCTTTGTTAAAAATTGATGCTTCCCCTATCTCTACGTAACTGTCATACATACGGGCATCCAACTTATCTCAAATTAAAGCTTATTTAGTCATAAAAATAGCGATCCTTATCATTTTCCTCGTTGGAACAAATATTTAACCCGTTACTTCATAATACTTAAAAAAAAAGTGATTTTACATATTAGTGAGAATAAATGATCAATTGACAAGGAGTTTTTTTAATGTTTTTCAAATGAGATTATCTCGAAAACTGTTCAAAATGCAAGAAAAGTGACTGGGATGTTTTTATGTATTTATTGTGGTCCTTAGTTTTGTGTGACAAAATTTTCAGTGTGATTAGTAACTATGAAAATAACAGCAAATGAAACCGAAATATAGAGAGCTACGCCCGCAATCCGAGGGTTTGGTAGCAAGCGCTTATTTTGTTATGAATAAATATTGGCTACCTGCTCTCCTTGTTACCACTCAGATGGATAAAAACGCTATAATTGAAATGTCTTACCCATGATATAGTGTCTTACATGCCAATTCATAAAAAAAGACTCCATCTGTCACCTCTCAAAGTAATAGTTTTAATTCGAGAAGCTGTACTGTAGATAGATATGTATGTATGTATACAAGATAAACTGTTCTACATGCTGGGACTCTTCGAGATGCTCGCACCAATACACGCGGAAGATAGGTGCATTTTTTGTATGGATAGTGTCATCATGCCCAAATTTAAATGAGTGTATTATTATTAAAAATTACGTGATCGTAACTAAACTTAGACATATTATTGCCTATGGTGTTGGTGTATCGTTAACCATCGTTACTTTTGACGTCCGACGTGTTTTAAGGGATGCAGGGTTGTGCTAACTGTAACTATAGAAATAAACTATTATTAATATATTTTGAGAAAATATCCAAAACCCATTATTATCCATTTTCTATGCTATTCAGAATCCACCTTCCTGTAGGTTTTTGGTTTTTACTACAAAACCCTAAAAATAACACTTTAACCCCCTCCCTCAAGTACTTCGGGTCCACTGGGGAGGTCGAAAACTTAGATTTATAATAAGACCACAACTATAAACAACATATCCAAAAATCAGTTCTACCCCATTTGATGCGGGGTAGCCCCCTTTTGTTATGGCAGGTAACGGGCGTATTCCAACTAGAGCGGAATTGAGTGACGAAGACGTGATATCAAGACACCTTACCCGACCTTAGGATTTTCAGACTTCCGAAAATGGCTTTCGGGTTGGTACAGGGATTTCCTTTGTCTGTCTTCCTGAGTCTTTCCTCTGGGACAGCTCACGGCCAGACTATAGGCATGCCTTACAATAGGCCTTGTCAAAGCTGAGGGGACAGCGCAGAGAAGGAGGCTCTGACACACTACTTTGCGAATGCTCAAAACTAGCCAGGGCGCCATTGCGCTTTATACAGTGTGTTCTTCATAGATGTATCTGAGATCTCTTGCAATGGAATAGGGGAGATACATCGTTTTCCTAGCCCCATAGGTTGCTCTGGGGAAGCAACCCGGCTAACTCTCTAGACGGACTTAGATTAACAGATTCTCTCTTACGTCATCACCATACGGGGCACACCAGCGCTGATTTGGCTAACCAAGCAACCGTACACTTCAATAGATTCATAGCTGTATCATTATCGAAAAAAAAAAATACTTTTTCTTTCAAAGAAGTCTCTTGAGAAAAAAATAGTTGTAACATTACTAGTGCAATTAACAATAAGATTCACATTTTTGTGGGTCCATTTTATTTTGTATGTGCCCTGAATGGAAGGCGATACGGTCAAATTGTAATGTTTCATTAATTGTAGAAGAAACGTATATGAACTAGTAAAAAGAAGGTCAGCAACGGTTCTGAAGTTGAATATACTAAATAAAAATAATTATGCAGGTAAGAAATTTTACGGAAATTCTTTTATGTATACTATATAATTGCAAACAATTGATTTGTTAGGCAAAAATATTCAGGTACTTTTATCTATGTCCATTATTAGGTTGTTCACTTAAAAAAAAAGCAATATGGTATGCATTGAAACATGTATTGCCCTCGAAAATACTGTAACGGACACCGGTGAAATAATCGGAAGGCGATCAGATGAGGGGCAAAAGACCTCTCCCATAGTCATCCTCGTGGGCATCCCATGGAACGGTAGCGTTATTACTACGGTAGTCTAACGATCTTAAGATACTATGTATACGTATCGTGTAGAATGCTCAATTTTTTTGATTCATGGTTTATCTAATGTCGATATAACAGGTTTCCCTTGAAATTATTAGTTAGAAAACATTTTTCATACGGTTTCTTTAAGGTAGTTGTGCAGAGTTAACAAAAAAAAATTATGTTCGGACCAGCCAGGCCATGTTCTTTTTGGAATAAAGGATACAAATAAGGATTTAGATAAAGGACGGGCGACGGAGCTACATACTGGGGAGTGCGGATAGAAAATCGCATAAAAGTACTAAAAAGATATGTCTTAAGCGTCTCTTTATGAAGGCATATGTATGTACGTTTTGATATTTACTATTCGTATACTTTAGGTAACCGTACCACCGAATACCTTTAACGCTTGTTGCTCAGACTTTCACCTTGCTCTGCTAGTGCGAATTCCATTGCACAACAATTTGTAGACTCCACATAATATAGCTCGCTTTACATGCAATGTAAGCGTAGTGTTTTCTTTCTAACGGAACATACAGCATAGCTAAATTTATATTGCTTTTATGAAACATATCGCTGAACACACAGAATTTAGAGTGGGGCGCTCCCAATCGAATTATACATTAATTTAATTACATATAAACATACTGAGAGGATGCGCTCGATAGCCGTGGGTCTCGTTCGCCACTCAACAATCCTTGTATCCAGAGATCAGGGGTTCATTTCCCCAGTGTGTTAATAATGGTAGGCCTGTTCCTAAAACCGGTGCACCGGTTTAAAACCGGCCTTTTAATAGTATCGGACCTGAGATTCCGAAGTACCGGTTTAAAAAAAGCCCACTCATTAAATAAACTGACTTATGTTTAAAAAAAAGCTTATGGTTTATGTTTAAAAGCCACCTCATTAAAAACCGAGTCTTCAAAAAAATCGAGTACGGGTTTGCGTAATACAGTACAGGACGAAATTATTCAAAAGAAGGTGTCGGTTTTGATTAGAGTGTTATTGAAACCTTAAATTGAATTGAAATACTCGTAATTATGACTAATATTAAAGATGTAAATGTGTATATGATTATTATCAGTTGACCTGTTAGAAAAATTGGCATTTCGTCTTTGCATGACTGTCGAGATTCACGTATTTCGAATAATGCAAGTGTTGGAGGTGTATTTTAAGTGAACATTATATTCCTTATTTGAAGAATAAAAGAAGACGGCTGTGCTGTAAAGGTAGATTAAATAATAGGGACCTGTATTGCATGTGTGTGTGCGTTCGGAAAAGACACGTGACACCATTCGCTAGTGTTGCGTAAGACATGCGTCGTGGCTTGGGCAGGGGGGTGGCACTTCATACGATTTAAGCAAAAGCGCGTGCCAATTGACACGCAAATAATCAAATGAAATTTGCCTTTAGAGGGATAGGGACGGCAACGTTTTAAAAAGCTCTTCAAATGCCAACTGCCTGGTACATTTCATCGTGTGAGTGACATTCTTGTTATTCCGCATTACCCCTTCGTGTACTGATGGAATCCAACACATATGCAACTACTAGGCAGGCACTCTTAATTCGTATAGAGTCCCATTTCTTGTTAGCAATAATCTCTATTCTTTGGCTTGGGTTTGTAATCGTGAAAGAAAAGCTCATTTTCCCAATCCACTGTTCTTTTCATTAGCTTAGTCGTCATTTTTGTGTTAAAAACCGACGCGATAGGATCTTTTAGATTACATATACGCCGCGAAGTCGCACCACACTGTACGTGCTTTATATGTAATGTTGCCATTACAATCATTAAAATTTCTGTTATAATTCGTACACACCCAAATATACTCGGAAACGCAATAATAACAAACACGACGCGGCCTCGAAAGTTCACGCGAATGTCATGGTCATTGTTATTGCATTTTCTTGAATATTTCCAAAAATGATGAAATGAATACACATATTCATAATATAATACCATTCGTAAGGATCTCTCTCCTACCTATTTAAATAATTCTTCGAGAATTATTGCACCACATTCAGCAGCTAGTGCCATTTATTCGTTTCTTAGGAATGACTGAGTAACGCTCAGGTAACTGTATCCTAACGAAAGGTCCTTATGTATTCATATGCATGAGGTAAATAAGAAGTAAATAAGGAATTCTGTCCCAACTGCGTATCTATTGTATTTTCAACACAATGTATTAATATAGCATTCCATGTATTTTCTTCGGAGAATTCCGGAATCTTGGCTGATAGTGACGTGATCCTTACGAAACTTGATGAGATTATTGCCTATAGTACCAATTACCTTTGGCTATCAATATTTTTGACCTAAGATCTGTTTAAAGGATACAAGGGTGTGCTAACTGTAACTATTAAAATATGCTATTACATATTAACCTATTTTAAGAAGTTATTAAAATTCCATTACTTTCCATTTTCTATATTAGTGGAATGCCACTTTTTTGTAAGTTTGAAATTTTGCATATTACAGTAGAATCCCTCTAATCCGTCACCTTTTGGACTGGGGGTATGGTCGGAACGCAAAAAAGGTCGGATCATCAGAAAAAAATCAATATTTAACACACGTCATATAAAAATACATTATTCACAGTGAAATAAATAATCACTGAACTCAAAAATGAATGAATTATTCTTTACAGTGAAAACATTGCAATAAATCGCACAAAAGCTTTTATTATTACATACAAAAAGATTATGTATTGAAAAGAGCAATACTGAATATATAGGTATTTACTGTACATACAGTAGCCTATACATAGTAAAAAATTACTTTGAAAAAAAGTCAGTTATAGATTGTTGTTTCGAAGATGAAATTCTACACTTAGCTGCGGTGTTCCTGCATTTCTTGATCCACAAAATGTCTATAGTTGTTGAGGTTGAGTTCTGCTCGATATATTGAAGGGCAATGTCAAAAGCGTTCTTAACGTCGGTGTGTGAAATCCGGGTAGGGGGTTTGTCATCATCGCCGTCCGAGTCCTCGTTCACAGTTTCTTCACCAATATTTTCCAAAACAGCGGCAATAATCTGGTCATCATTGAGCTCTTCACTAGTTTCACAGTCTTTATCACATTGCGCAATCCACTCCTCATCTTCACTGGCAGGGACATTAGCTTCTAAAGTTTGTAGATCTGTTTTACTTACTTTACTTCGGTCATAGCTTCCGGCCAAAGTTTACGCCAAGATTTTCGCAGCGTGTTAGGTTTCTGTTCCTCTCTTTAATGTTGAGGGATTTCATAGCTTCAAATATGTTACAACCTTTTCCGGACTTTTCTAAAATTGAGCTGATGAATTTTCTGCGATACCGCCTCTTTAACCATTCTATCACTCCCTGATCCATTGGTTGGGTAAGTGATTTGACATTTGGTGGAAGAAGGATAGCTTTTTTGTCCCCTTTCACTAAATCCTCCTCAGCTGGATGTGGTAATGCGTTATTCAACAGCACTGGAGCACGAACAGGGAGCTTTTTTTTTGACAAGCGATAACAAGAAGTAAACAATGGCGTGTGGCGCGCGACAGGCGATGAGTCACCGACGAGTCAGGACAAATTCGTGAGCTCGGGTCTGGTCGGGTTAACCGGAGCGGCGAACCAGCCGAGGGCGGATTAGAGAGGTTCTACTGTTTTGTATTTTCTGTTATCCTTTACTCAAATTTAAAGAACGTGCGAAAAAAAGAATTAACTTGGCGTTAGCTTTCACGATATTTCATGATATTTCACTTGCCGGTGTACATATTTCAATTTCACCGGGCGATGCATTGTGGTTCGCGTCTTGTCTAATAGTGGTTTTACCGTAGTACCGTTGTAGCGACCAGCTGTCAACATAATGGCTCACGATAATGTTTACTTTGTATTGCAATTCAGATACGCATTAAATGTCGTTTACATGTTAATTGCCTCGACCTCTCCAGGGGCATGGGCGCGTCAACATCTCTTGCATTTCGATGCTATGTTGACGTTTCGATAGCATATCTACTTTTCGGAAGTATAGTTGCTAGCATGCACCTCCCATCCGCGCCGTCTTTATATTGAAAAGATCGGAGCACTGTGAGAGATATGTTAGTACCCACAGGGAGTTTTTGGTCGTCGTTTATGTTGTTAACAACTATCATTTCGCTATAGCGAAGCGAGCGGAGCCCTTGCTAGGGGTGCACGAAACCATCTCAATTTAAAACCCATTATTAGTCAAAGATGCTAACCACTGTGCGTGGCATCACCTGATCAACTAGGAATGTTCCCACTATACCAAACGAAACAAATTTTTTTTACCTTCATTTCCCCTTTATGAAGACCCTCTCTTAATGGTCTGTTACGACGCATCGCATTAACATTTCTACACATTCTCACCAAATTCCATATGTACTACTCGCATAGCTTGAGCCGTTCGGGAGATATTCTATGGACAGATAGACAGACAGACCAGACGGATGGTTGTGTTTTTATTACAAAACTTTAAAAATAAAGATATTTCCGTAGATTCACTTGATACACATAAGTCTGTAAATTATTTTACTTAAATGACCTACTTCTTCAAGATAAATGAATATTTATAATATGATAATGGAAGATCGCACCGCTGCACATAATAACAACAATTTCCATTCACCGTACGGGCCACTTTGAAAATTGAATGAAGCATTCCTACAGAAGTAATAACAATGAAAAAAGATTAGTATATTAAGGCACGGTAAAAATATTACTATTCTTTAAAAAATCATGCTAAATACTAATTTGCATAAAGTGAAATGAAAAATAAAAATCATTCTTTCCATGGTCCAGCCTTTTAATTATAAGACAATTTGATGTCATGACTGTACTGGCATAACCAGTCATACAACTTCCTCAAGTAACTGGAGATATGAATTATAAGAAAAGAAACTAATTTTGAATTAGATTGTTTGGCTTGGATAAGAATTAACATTAATGCCTTCAGGCGAATTTGTTTTTGGACGATAACTTGACTATTTGTATTATGGTGTTGTTAACAGAATAATTGTTAAACCAAGCATTAAGAGATTTCCTTCGTACAATTTGGAATTAGCTTCAGGGCTGATTTGATCTTAACAATGTTTAGACTAGTCTCGTTTGCATAAATACTCGTATATACTCAAAGAAAAGATAAAATCGGAAAAGTTTAGGAGTCAATTAAAATACTAGTCTTGAATATTGCTTAGAGCACTTCTTTGTGGAATAGGCAGTAATTGTATAGATTTAGTCAATTTGACTTTTTATCAGCAACAAATGTTAAAATACGGGGTGGGTAGTTGTGAAAGTGAGAGGTGGTGTGTCCGAGTTCTGCCTCGAGTCTATAGACGGCGAGCAAAGCCAAAATGCAGCCGAAGCAAAACTTCAAATTGTCTCCCTAGACCAGTCAAAAAATTTCACGTAATTGACTCGAGCTGAAGTGTACAAAGGAGCAAAGAGCGATGTTAATGAATGTCGTTCACTTGCATACTTACACTAACCACGCACGCAGTCTGTTCCGCTCCTCTTTAGTAATTCAAAAATCTCGTATTGGCTAATTAAAAATGCTTTTGCTAGGCAAAAGTATCTCCAATCTATCTTTAACATATGCATACTTTGCACCTACTTGAAGTTTCGTTTTGCCTTCCTTTAAGTCAAAACCTCCTCAGTCAGTGACGAGGTGTACTAGAACTGGATAGCTATCTCAGCTATCGGTAGTGTGGGAGGGTCCTAAGGAATCATTACGACTCGACATCTGACCTAGGGTTAAACCGCGCAATTTGCCTAGCCCCCACGGTAGAAAAACCCTACTGTGGCAAAAGTGGACGAGCGGAGAGACGAGACGAGCTATTTACAACTGTTCGGATATTGCTATGTAATCATTATCTTTTTTCGTTTGTTAATACATACATACTATATACCACCTGTGGGGTGACGGGCTTAGAATATGCACCCCTAGGTGAGTCCTACCTTGATCATACGAGACGACTAATAGGACAGATCACGTGCAGGCAACAACAACACCTGCACAATGACTAAGTCAACCGAGCTCGTTTTCTCACGAATTTCAAAAAGTACAAATTGTATTGTACTATTATGGAAACAAGAATGATAGGAACGGCATTGGCGTTATTCTGTCATCGGCTTTACTTGGCAGTATCGTGAGTATCTCGAAGATAAGCGACCGCTTGATGAGTATCAAATTGGTTATCTGCAGAAGAGTGTGGAACGTCATAAGTGCCTATGCTCCCCAAGTTGATTTGCAGCAAAATTAAAAAAAGGCATTTTGGAGCGACGTTGACACACTGCTTCAAAGTATACCAGATACCGAGCTGGTTTTTTTCGGAGGGGATTTCAATGGCCATGTGGGAGAATCGAACTATGATTACAAAGATTGCTATGGTGTGAAAGGTAGCCAATCTACAGCCAGAAATGATGAAGGCGAGGCTGTCCTGACTATGTGCGGATCACACGGTCTGGTTATCCTCAACACATGGTTCATTAAGAACCAAAGGCATCTGATCACATATAGCAGTGGAACTCATGCGGCGCAGATAGACTATCATCTGTGTCTAAATTTCATGAGACGTTGGGTGAAAGATTGCAAAGTGATCTTGGGTGAATCTGCGGTCACCCAGCACCGGTTGCTCCTGACAGAATTTATTTTGAAAGGAGGAACAAGACCGCAAGCAATCCCCAAGCCAGTCGAGAAAATCAACTGGCATAATCTCAATAGCGAAAGCTTTGAATCTGTTGTAAGTCCACTCATTGTTAAAATGGAGGAGTGGCTGCAACGAGCAAAGTCCAACACAAATGTGGAATACTTTAGATGCAATGTTAGTAGGTGAGGCTGAAAAGACACTAGGAGTTTCAAAAGGCCCACTCTACACGAACAAGAAGACGTGGTGGTGGAATAATGAAACTTTAGAAGCAGTGCAGGCCAAATCGAATGCATTCAAAGCTTGGATAACATGCAAGACAAGCAGTGAAGCCGAAAATGTTCAACTTCGGAAGAAATATGATAAATGCCGGAAGGAAGTAAAGCGAAGGGTGGCTCAAGCAAAGGCGATTGCAGCGGAGAAGTTCTATCAAGAACTAGAAGATCTGACTGCGGATAAGAGATCGTCATTGCAAGAGAAACCTAAAGACAATGTCAAAATTTATAAGGTCGCAGCCCAAAGGAGAAAAAACGCTCGAGAGATTCAAGCGCTAAAGTACGTTAAAGACTCACAAAGAGTGCTACTGGTTGAAGACACAGCAATATGTAGCAGAATGCGTGAGTACTTTGACGAACTTTTGAACGAAGAATTTCCACGTGAAGCTTTTCAAGCTGTGGAGCCAAACACCACTGATATCGGTGATTTTTCAGTGGAGGAGGTGATGAAGGCATTGATGCAGATGATACGCGGACTGGCAGTTGGACCGGATAAAATACCCTTGAAATTTTGGTTGAAGATGAATCATGTCGGGATTAGATGGTTCATTGTTCTTTTCAACAAAATTAAAAGAGGGCAACCGATGCCTGACACTTTTAGGAAAAGCTTCCTTCTCCGGTTTTATAAGAACAATAGTGACTCACGCAAGCTCAACAACTATAGGGCTATCAAGTTAACATCTCACACATTGAAGACTTACGAGCGGGTTGTCTGCAATCGATTGAAAGAGATTGTACGGTTGGATGACAATCAATGCGGCTTTGTAGAGGGTCGATCCACAGTCGATGCTATTCAGTGCTTGCGTGTTACGATGGAAAAACATCGTGATGCACGGACGGACTTGTTAGTTGTTTATGCATCATGCATCACAGAAGCTTTCATCCCGGGACTGGGCTTCTCTGCATCACTTTACTTACTACGACGTAAGTGACTAATCCATCGAGTGTGAACTCTAGCAGATTGTTAAAATTAGTTAATTAATAAGGAAATTTATTAAAATATTCTCTTTTAAAAATTAGTTTGTTATTAGAGTGAAAATCAACGAAATCCTTCAAGCTGTTATATAGGATAATACACCGTGTAATAGGTTCATTAAGACCATAATTCACTCTATGGTAAGGCTGAACAAGAAGATTGTTGCGCCGCAAATTGTGAGGAATATGTCTAACTACAAAGTAGTTCGTTATATCTTCACACAAAACGTGACAGCAAAGCAAGTCTCTTATAAACATCGCGTTCAAGAAGGTCCTTCGATAATCTAACGTTTGTAAACCAAATAAGGAGCAACGAGTACCATAATCAGGCTTAAAACGCCAGCAAATTTGGTAAATAGCAGAACGAGTAAAATTATGCTGAATTCTCTCTATACGCTCGATATGAACATTATAGAAAGGATTCCACACAATAGAGCAATACTCAAGACACGAACGAGCAGAAGCTGAATACAAAATTTTTAAAGTATAAGGGTCATTAAATTCGCGCGCGTTCCGTTTAACAAATCCTAACATACTATTCGCTTTTGATAAAATATAGTCAATATGTGGTCGAAATGAAAGCTTTTGATCAAAAATTACACCAAGATCTGATATCTCAGATACTCTTTCAAGAACACTGCCTGCTATGGAGTACTCAAAAAAGAGAGGAGTTTTTAATCTATACGCACTCAAAACTTTACATTTACTAACATTTAAATTTAAATTATTGTCGCGGCACCAATTTTGCAATTTTTCTAAATCGCATTGCAATTTTTGGCAGTCGCTTATGTCGCCAATTTTCATAGCAATTTTCATATCATCTGCGTACTGCCATACTCGCACGTATTGGAAATTTTGGATGATATCATTTACAAAAACTAAAAAGAATAGTGGTCCATAACAACATAAGGACTGCATGCAATTCTTTAGAAAAATATTAGGAATGCAATCAGGTCCGGCTTGAATACTAATATCAAGCTCAGCCATAGCACCCAACAGGTCATCTTCAGAAATCTGAAGAGCACTGCTAAGGTGCTCATGAGATATTTGAGCAACTGGAGGTCTCTCATCAATATCAATATTCAATTCCGGCGAAGCCGAGCCTGGCATATCATAAACGGAATTGAAAAAACTTGCAAAACCATCACATAACGATTGAACATCACTATAATAATTGTTATTAAATTGTAAATTTTTCGGAATGCCTATATTCTTACGTTTGCTGTTTAGAAAATTCCAAAAAGCTTTGCTGTCAGTTTTAATGTTATGTTCTGCTCGAGCAATATATTGTTTGTAAAGATATTTATTCAACAATTCATACTCTTTCCTTAATCTAAAAAAGTTAGTTTTGTTGGCAAGAGAGGGTGAATTCTTGAATAATTTATGTGCTTTATTTTTTGCTCTTTTAAGTTTGTTTAGTTCCTTGGTAGCCTAAGAATCTCTTTGTTTCATTTTACAATGTTTCAGAGGAACATATTTTTGAATTGCCTCAGATAATACGGATTTAAAAATACCTTAACATTCAAAAAGACCTCCATTTGATAAAATAGAACCCCATTCAATATTAGAAAAGTATGCATTCAAATCAGCATATCTGGCTTTTTGAAAAATTTTACTAGGAGTGACAACCAACTGCTCTTGAATGTAATCATAAAATAAAAACTCGAGAAGAAGAGCACTGTGGTGTATAGAGTTCGGCAAAAATGGGCTATTAACTCGTTTTACTGAAGCATTCAAGCTAGAACTGACAAAAATTAGATCTAAAATTCTACCAATGGAGTTTTTAACAAAATTAACCTGCATTAGATCCATTGCAGAGAGACAATCTGTTAGAAAAGATTCACACTCGAGATGTAGGTCGCGCGGCAACAACTTCTTTTCTTCATCATTCCAATACCAACTTATATTACCAAGATTGAAATCCCCAACATTGACCAATTTGTCATTTTCTTTAAAAGATGCAAAAATTTTAGAGATATTTTCTACTACTACTACTTTGTACTTTGTGTTCATCGAATTGGAAAAAGCCTTCGACAGAGTTTGTCGTGCTCTGATATGGGTGGCCCTAAGAGCAGTTAAAGTCCCTGAGGCATATGTTAAGATGATACAAGACATGTATGATGGAGCAACTACTAAAGTTAGATGCACAGCTGGTGAGTCTGAAGAGTTTCCGGTTAAAGTCGAAGTTCACCAAGGCAGTGTATTGAGTCCCTTGCTCTTCTACATCATCATGCTCTATTTATTAACACTCATTTCTGACAACCTGGAAATATCCCTTCTTTTCGCCGATGACATTGTCCTAGGTAGCAAAGACATCGTTGCTTTGCAGGCTGCACTGACCAAGTGGTGTAAGATACTGGAGGATCATGGGCTGAGGATTAGCGTACGAAAGACTGAGTATCTTTGCTGTCCTTTCTCAGATCCAGGGAGACCGATACCGGATATCTACATTAACAGAGAGCAGTTGAAGTCCTGTACAAGGTTCAACTACCTGGGCTCGATGGTCAACAGGGAAGCTGCTTGCGATGACGACATCAAACATCGCATCAGTGTCGGTTGGATGAAGTGGCGAGAAAACTCTGGAGTTTTCTGCGACAAGAAGATGCCACGAGAGCTTAAAGGCAAGTTCTACAAAACGGTCGTTCGTCCCGCACTCATGTATGCGTCTGAGTGCTGGACTAAGTATAAGACATACGAAAGTATAATAACTGCGATCGAGATGAAAATGCTATGGATGTCAGCCGGTGTCACAAAAAAGGATCGCATCAAAAGTACGTACATCCGAGGCAGCTTGTTCGTTGAGCAACCGATCAGTGAAAACCTCGAAGATGGTCGTATGGATTGGTATTGCCATGTTCTAAGGTGTCCAGCTGAGAACCCAGTCTTGAAGGCACTATCAATAAATATTCCATTTGCTGGACCCAAACCCCGAGGCAGACGGAAACACTCATGGATCGATCAGATGAAGAAGCAACAACAACGCATTAATCTCGGCGATGATACGATCCAAGACCTAGCTGCCTGCAGAAGAAAGCTGAGATCATACCGCCAATATGAGCGAGGTGCCAACACCACAGGTAGAGCAACGCGAAGCCACAGAGTGGTATGAAAGGGCAAGGAGAAAGAAGAATACATACATATGAGTACATATACATATGTATACAAAAGCAGGTACCTGTTGAGACAAATGATTTTCATTCATTTCGATGGCTCGGGTTCAGGAAAGCTGACCGACAGGCACGTTTCGTTGGCATAAACTGGTTTCGGAGAATGCAGTTGCCAGCATGCACCTCCTGCACATCCATGACCATGAACGTCGTCGTAGACGGGATTCGAACCCGAAACGCCGGTAGTCAAAAAATGAGACTGATGCCTCAACACACTGCACTACCGGTCCGTCAAAGTATCTGGTTGCTTTGGTGGGCTTTTGCCGATTAGCGGCCGGTGTTCCTGCCGACTCCACTTTCCAAGGTATCTGGTAGCTCCGGTGAATTTTCGGGCGGTGTTCCCGCCGACTCCGCTTCTTTATTCCTTGACAGCTGAGCAGGACTTGTGAAGCTCTTCTTGTTGGCAGGCAACTTGCCCGCCTTCCAAAGTCTCTGATTGCTTTGGGGGGACTCTGGTCTTTTAGCTGGCGGTGTACCTGCCAATTACGGTTCCTAATTGGGTGACACTTACAATGAAAGGTTCATCTTCTAATTACTGTAACCTTGTCTTAACCCCTAGTGGGGCATAGCGCGTCAACTATTCCGTCGCTCCATTATACTCTGTTCTAGGCAATCGGATGCAACTCCCTACGTCTCGAACTTGACAAGCACGACGGTTGCGAATCCATCGAACCACGTCAAAATCAACAGAACAGTGGAAATGAGGAAATTAGCTTATACCCTTCACGAATGTGATAGGGTATATTAATTTTGTCATAAAGTTTACAACGCACAGACGGACGCATCTCCGACCATATAGACCACATATACTCGTATATATTCTTGGTCAGTATGACGGGATGAGTCGATTAAGTTTTGTCCGTCTTTCTGTCTGTCTGTCTGTCCGTCTGTCTTTGTGCAAACTCTTTCGTCAGTTTTGAAGCTATCGAGCTATTGTACACAGCCTTCTTTCTATTGCACACTGTATATACGTCGCACCACTGCGTCATATAGCTGTCATAGGAACGAACAGTCCAAAAATCTGTGTTAGGCGGCTATTACACTATGAAAGTTCTTTTACAAATATCTTTAACGCACGATATTTTAAAAGAACTTTTATGAATGAAAATATCTTTTATAAAAGATATTTGTAAAAGAACTTTTATAGTGTAATAGCCGCCTAAGGGAGAAAAACTTTTTTGTTTCTTGAGATATCGTAACCAAATTATATATTTTTCAATGGTACGTATCTACTACAAAATATATTTTACACTACTACCTTCGCGAAATTGGTTGAAATTATACTACTATATCACATAGCTGTCATTGGAACGACCGGTCCAAAAGTAAGTTTTTGTTAGAAACACTTTTTTATTTCTTACGTCTTTACTAAATTTCGCATTAATTGATCATAGTTACGATCACATCATATTCTTAAGTTTGAGTGAAATCGGCCCACTACTGCATATACCTCTCATAGGAACAGTGGAATCGGAACAAGTTTTACTGCTAATTTCAAAGTATTAAATGAAGAAAGGATCAAATTGACGGCAACAGACTGCTGAAGGTATATGATACCTATCATCATCATCATCATACCTTCTACCACTATTTCATATACCTCTCATAGGAACAGTGGAATCGGAACAAGTTTTACTACTAATTTCAAAGTATTAAATGAAGAAAGGATTAAATTGATGGCAACAGACTGTTGTAGGTATGATACCTATCATCATCATCATCATACCTTCGGCGAGCTAGCCGAACGCTAGCTTGTTTCTCTTAACTTTGAAGTGGTTCGATGCATGTTCACGACCAAAATGTTTGTCATGTGTGTCGAGCTTGACCCAGAACAGAACAGCGCCATGAAATTTTGGGACACCCTCTTGATCGGCCTTGATTGGAAATGGGGTTTCATGGCATGTACGGCAATGCAGTTATCTTCCTTTCGCAGTGTGTGACCTGCCATTTTCCCCTGTGTATCAATTCAACGACTGGGATCTGACCCGCGCACCGATTTAGTTCTTCATTTGATACTGTTTTGGGCCAGAAAATTCTTAAAATTCGACAAAGACGTGAATTGACGAAAACGCTTCCGGACAACTCTTACAGAAACTTTCCAGGTGCTGTTCCCGTAGAAAAACACAGACAGCATATAATGAACCATATTCTGGTCGTGTAGTGCTGCGCCAGATCCATGGCAGCACCTGATGAGTAATGATCTGTCGGTGGAACGAAACTAGAGGCCGAGGGTCCCATTACACCTGGACCACGATGTGAGCGAGAGGGCAAGTGACCGTCCGCCAACCATTCCATCCTTATCGTCGTTTCATCATTTTCGGCAACAATGCAAGCTGCCCATTAATATTGATGGTAATAGATGTAGGATTTCTTTTTCGGAACGGCGGGCTTAGAACCTTGGTCTAGTTGGTATTAATCCTTATCCCAACCTTGCTCGCCTCCCTCTCAAGATCTAACGCCATTTCACAGATCCACGATTTTGTGGGAGAGTAGGTACATATATGTCGTCAGCATAGTAAAGATGTGTAGATAAGATGTATGGGCCCAAAAGAGTCGGCTGAATCTTTTGATTTAGCCTAGCTTCTCGATAGAAAGAGCAATAGCACAATAGGCCTCAAGGTCACAGTGCTTGTGGTTCCAATACGACCTACGGCCCACCTCCTTTATCTATCTATTTACAACTACATAAACGAATATTTACAGAATCCCTGGAAAAGTTCTTTGAACTACTTACATAAACGAGTATGTATTTCTATTTGTATACATTTTCTTTAAAATCTTCTTGGAAGTTGTCACTGAGAAACAAATTTATGTACGTTTTTACTTAATTCATTATTTGTAATACATACATATGTACGTGATGAGGTATGATGGATGTGATTGTACTTAGTCAAAAGCGGCTACTGAACTGTTACTTTTCTACGACAACAATAAAATACTTACAAAAACCATAAAGAATTTAATGAACTTTACAAGCGAAATAAATTTTCTTCGCCTTTGTATATTTGCCGCCTTAAAAGGTAAATGGTTTGTACCTATATAGTATACGAGTATATCTTACACGCTGCAAGTCATTCAAATAGTACACGAAAGACGGTAAAAAAGAAAACAAATGAACAAGTCGCGGAATATGGTTGCTAAAAGTACCATGCGGTTTTAAATTTTCTTCTCCCGCAAACCATGAAAACTCGCAAATTAAATTTGCAGTTTATTTACACACATAGATACTTTATGTTCAAAGTTTCAGGAGATCCGCATCTAACAAATTTTTTCTTGACCACAAACCAATTTCATTTTGAACCTTTTGAGTGGGATTAGATTCGACTGGGTAATTGAAAGCATGTACAAACATAAAATCGAAAGAATTACAACCTTTAAGAACTTTACTTGAATTCACACCAAAATTACCTGTGCGATAAAGTAGCAGCTGCAAAAATAAGGTTTGAAAACTTTATTTTCTAGCATCTGAAGTAGAGATACCATCTACACAATGCAGGTGATCTGTAAACACTATTATCTTTTTCGTGAACGTGACTTGAATAGTGTTCAATGGATCTATCGGCTTACGAGAAATAAAGCCTGTTTTTCCCACTAGTAAAGATAAAGAACTCAGAGTCTATGAAAAAATTAAGGGTTACTCACTTGTATACTCATATACATACTTATCTAGCCTACCCATATTGTGACCGTTCGTAATTAAGACTTACATGATGCATGAAAACGATGTTGGTGACAGTGTGAAACTATTCTCTATGGATAGGAGGAACTGTTTATTTTCTTCCGACTTGGAAAAGAAAGAGGTCAGTTACACTACTAATCCGGGAGTTGCGTTCTTTCGTTCAAGTTTTGCATTGATTATACTTCAGCCTCTGCGCTTTCCTATTACTAAGTATCTTAATTATAATACATATTGTAATATTTATTAAATCTTGAAACACTCGAAAATAAAATCGTGTTCTTTTTTTGCAGATGACGACATCCAACACATTACTGCGGACATCGCAGCTATTTTTACTTTGCCTCGTTGCTCCTGCAATTCTAGGACGAATGGCTTTTGAAAAACTCACAGATTTCGATTATGTCGGAACAACGTATTACAGTGTGAAAAATTTGTCTTTGTACGAATGTCAGGGTTGGTGTCGTGAAGAACCCAGTTGTCAGGCAGCTGCTTTCAGCTTTGTCGTTAATCCACTGTCGCCGGCACAAGAAACCCATTGCCAGCTTCAAAACGACACCTATGCCCACAGGCCTCTGGCGACGCCTCAGAGATCAGCCAGCATGTACTATATGGTTAAGTTGCAATTGCGAAGTGAGAATGTATGTTTACGACCATGGGCTTTTGAGCGTATCCCGAACAAAGTTATTCGGGGATTGGACAATGCATTGATTTATACCAGTACTAAGGAGGCATGTCTGTCGGCATGTTTGAATGAGAAGAGATTCGTCTGCCGATCAGTAGAGTACGATTACCATAACATGAAGTGTGTGTTGAGTGATGCTGATCGCCGATCCACTTCCCAATACGTGCAACTGACCGACGACCAAGGAACTGATTATTTTGAAAATCTGTGCCTGAAACCACAACAATCATGTAAAAACAACCGCTCTTTCCTAGTTCCAAGAATTGGAGTTTCAGACGAAAAAGTCGCTCAATACGTTGGCCTTCATTACTACACCGATAAGGAACTTCAAGTCACCTCAGAATCAGCTTGCCGATTAGCTTGTGAAATTGAAACCGAATTTCTTTGTCGATCATTCTTATACCTAGGATCGCCGCAAGGGTCACAATATAATTGTCGTCTCTATCATTTGGATCATTGGACACTACCGGAAGGACCTTCAACTTATTTAAACGGAGAACGCCCACTTATTGATCATGGTGAACCCATTGGGCAATATATGGAAAACCAATGCGAAAAACCCACATCGCCTGCACCAGGACAACAAACTGATCACACTCTGCCAGTTACATTCGATGCTACTGAGGATCCTTCGTTGAATAACATGACCAGAACTGATGTTAACTGCGATAAAACTGGAACGTGTTATGACGGTAAGTTTATTTCGTATTTTTCGTATCGCTAATTCGGAACAAGGCACATTCATTGCATGTGTTTATTTTTTAGTTTCCGTGCACTGTAAGGACACCCGAATTGCTGTTCAAGTCCGAACCAACAAACCTTTTAATGGAAGAATCTACGCTCTCGGTCGATCTGAAACGTGCAACATTGACGTTATTAACTCTGACGCTTTCAGATTGGACTTGACAATGGCTGGTCAAGATTGCAATACACAGAGTGTGGTAAGTATTTCGTAGTGATGGGCGAAAGGGTTAGTTCGGTTAGCTTGTTAAGTTTTTGTAGGAGCAGCTGTTTATTTCCAAAGTTACAAGTTTCCATTTTAATCATTCACATTTACCGCCAAATTATGGTTGGCTGGTTGGTTGAAATCGCATATCATCAGTTCTTAGATGATCAAACTTAGACTTAGTAACTTGGAACGAGCGAAGCGAACGCAATGCGGCATTCTTATGACTTACTGCTCAACGACCTCTCCAGAAGACGAATTAAAAATCGCTTTCTTGGTCATGCCTTAAAAAAACTACCGCTCATACAAATATAATTCAAACGCATTTAGATTCGAATAAATCGAAAAGACAAGAAGTCGAAAAATTAAAAAAACTGGCTATCCTTCGGCTTCGGCTTCTTTTCTTAGAATGCTTTCGACTTATGATGTGCATGTATACAATCAGGGCCACATGAGCATTCTGGAGTGGATTCCTGGCATGGCGATCGGCTTGAGACCAGATTACATAACTACGGAAGCTTTGCTTCGGTAGAAAATTGTTGGTCCTCATCCCTAACCGCTCGAGATTGGATACTGATAATTCTTTTCCTGACCTCAGCTATACCACTTGGTTTACCGATGGGTCAAAAACGGCACAAGGTGTTGGTGCTGGGGTCTTTTGGCCGAACACTAGGATCTCCATCGCCATGGGCGTCTGGCCCAGCGTTTTCCAAGCCGAGATCCATGCGATCGAGGCCTGCGCCAGAGAAAATCTGCATAAGGATCGCAGTGGCGCTAGCATTGCTATCTGTACTGACAGTCAGGCAGCCATTATGACTCTCTCTTCACAAAAATTCTCATCGAAACTCGTGAGGAAGTGTTTTGATACCCTTCAGTGCCTTTCAGACACTAATCGGGTTACTATTTGTTGGGTACAAGAACATCGGGGCATTGATGGCAACAAAGCTGCGGATGAACTCGCCAGAATAGGCTCATCCACGAAATTCTACGGGCCCGATCAATACTTCGGTTTGAGCCAGCCAGTACGGCGTTGGTGAGGGAGTGAACTTTTGACGAACGACTGTGGCACTGGAATAATTTTCCAGGACTGCGGCAAGCCAAGGATCTCATTACTCCCTACGGTCTCAAAGAAGCTAGCTACCTCGAGAGAGCAGACTTAAGGTTGTTAATGGGTTACCTTTCAGGATACCACTGGGTAAGATATCACCTCAACAAAATGGGTCTGTTCACTAATACGGAATGCCGGCTTTGAATGAAGGACATTGAGTCCACCAACCATCTTCCCTGCTAATGTCCGGCGGTCGCTCATTCCAGGATTAAGCTTCATGGAGATAGCATTGTGAGCTCAGCTGTTATTAGGAGTGCTCCCAAATTAGTCTTTATCAGGCTGGTTCAGGGTCTTTTGGATTAACTAAAGGCTATGGCACAATAGATCGCACGGTCGCAGTGCCTACCATATGTGCAACCTTAGCCTGTCTTACTTATTTATTATCGCCTGGTTGGCATAATCTCGGCCCCTTTGGCCGGCTTTATACCCGCAACAGATGCAAGCATCAAGTTGCCGGGTAGGGATGCCTTTGCCAGATGTTATACCGGCTATCTGATCACTATTACAAATTAGTGGAGGTCTCCGAGCACTTTCCACACCATTGCACATGTATGCAAAATTACAGATTTTTGCATAATGTCAATGAAGTTATGCAGCAGGTTCAATTTGGTGAGGGAAGCCAGAAGTTCTTTAGGTACTAAACCGGTAGCCGACAATATAACAGGCGCTATTCTTACACTGCCAAGGCCCGACGTCAGCCTGTCGCGCCACGATGATGATGATTCGTACACTGCCAAGATGTCAAAGTTGTTTGATTTATTGGGTCAGTGCACTATAGTTTGCCCTTTTCTCCACATGCTTTTTCTCGATATTGTTATTATGAAGGATAGCAACATCGATTATGTATGCAGAGCGACTCGTCTAGTTGACTAGGAGTTCACCGGGTTTGTTGTGGGCGACCGGGTGATCAGTCTTTACCCGCAACGGTTTCTCCGATCAAACCGTGCCTGTATGCGAGGTGTTGGTTGATTACCTTGCATACAGCATTGTATCTGTCCGTGCACCATTGTAGAATAGCCAGAGATGAGAAAGTCAAGTGTTTCCAACACCGAACCACACATTATGCATTGGTCGTCATCCACCCGTTACTTGCATATATGTTTAAGATATATATATATATCAAATCATCAATACTGGTGTGTTCACCTTGCAGGATTCCTAGGTATTTATAAAAGTCTGCCTCCGAAATTGTATCTATGTGGATATCATACAAGGGGAAGCGGGGATGCGGTGTGTGAATCCCTTTGCGCATGGAACGTTATCGATATTTGTTCAACCCGAAATCCATCCGAATTCACGGCTGAAATTTTCGGTTATCCGCAGCAGACTTTTGGGATGTGTGCCGCTTCCCGAGTATAATTTGATGTCATCTAAGTACAGAAGTCATATCTAATTTGGAAAACATTCACCGAAACTAGTTTATGCCAACGTAAAGTCAACTGGGCCACAAGGAACAGTTGACGCGCTGTGCCCCACAAGGGGTTAGGGCAATTGAGTCGAGTTCCATCACTTTTGTCAAAAAGTTAATTAGGACAGGAACTACGCGGAGCATGTGGAGGACCTCGATTAGCTAGCTATGGGGGATGCTGCCAAACGCTTTAGCGTAATTGATGTAGCGTAGCAGCAATACAGATTCCTGTGATTGCGCTTAGCTTGTCTTAACACAACCGAGTCGATCATGTGCTCTTTGCACCCCCTACATCCGATTCGGCAACCCTTTTGATCTTCCTCTCTGCTCGGGGTGCGATTAGATCCTGCCACTAATAATGGTTGTAATGTACTTGTACAGCAATTATTGACCTTATTTCAACAGGGCTCTTCACTGTTGGTTCCGACATATATAAAATGTGCAATAGAAAGATGGCTTTGCCCCAAAGATCAACTCGATAGCTTCAAAACTGAGAAACTAGTTTGCATAGAAACAGACGGACAGACAGACCGACGGACAAAGCTTAATCGACTCATCTCGTCATACTGACCATGAATACATAAGTATAAGTACAAATAACTACCGTTCTCCCCTGTCCCTAAAACTGTAACTTTTTCGGAAGCGTACCGCCCTCCATCGATTCCAACAATTTACATTTTAAGTTTTAGGTTATAGTTTGTATGGTCGGAGATGCTTTCTTTTGTACGTTGCATCGTTGTATCGTTAAAGGTATGAAAAACGAGTATAGTCACTCCTAGAGAAACGGCCTAAACTTTCTTTCAACCTCATTTTTGCCTATACACTAAAAACTACCGTTATGCCAAAGATTAAGAATTAAGAAAAGATGAATATATTTTAACTTGAAACCAAATAAAAAAAATATGAACAAACTTTGCAATCGACAAATTACAAATTGGTTGGTTTTTGTTGGGATTTGGGGAGTTGAGTTGCTTCTGGTTATTTTTAGGTGTTAGCAGCTACTGTTAAAAGTAATAAACTACTAAAAATAACGAGTGTATCTGTTAATAGCAACCCATCTCTATATTTCGTATTACATAAATACATATCAAATACGAGCATGTGTTTCACCTTTCCAATTATTTCTTAGACTGGAGTGTATTCCAATACCGTTGTTCTGCAACATCACAGTGTTGTTATGACCAAGGCCGATAAAATTTATAAAGTGAAATGCACATATGATATGAGTTCCAAGAATATTACTTTCGGAATGATGCCCATTCGTGATCCTGAGATGATCCATATCAACTCTTCACCAGAAGCTCCACCACCAAGAATACGTATTTTGGACACCAGACAACGAGAAGTTGAAACTGTTCGTATTGGAGACCGCCTTATGTTCCGTATTGAAATTCCAGAAGACAGTAAGACAGAAATCATTAAATTATATATTCGCAATGGTAATATCACTCACATATTTTTACAGCTCCCTACGGAATTTTTGCACGATCATGTGTTGCTATGGCCAAGGATGCACGAACAAGCTTCAAAATCATCGACGATGAAGGCTGTCCAACCGACCCTACAATTTTCCCAGGTTTCACCCCCGATGGCAACGCTTTGCAATCGGTATACGAAGCATTCCGCTTTACTGAAAGTTATGGAGTAATCTTCCAGTGCAATGTAAAATATTGTTTGGGACCATGCGAACCAGCCGTATGTGAATGGAATATGGAATCTGTTGAGTCATGGGGCAGGAAGAAACGTTCGTTGGAAACGTGAGTTATTATTCGAAGTTAATTTCGTTAAATCAATTAACAATGAAAATTTTAATTAAATTGTATACGGGCTTATGAACTTTTTTTTAAATGTATGTATATATTTGTTTTCATTAGGAACGACACTGTCGAAGCGGACGATGACATGAATATTTCACAGGAAATTCTAGTTTTAGATTTTGGTGATGAGAAAAGAGACTTCTTTAAAGCCGACCCCAGCACTGATTTTACGAAAGGTAAGTTAAAGTTGATAAGTGGATTGTTCACTCTCTAACTCTATCCATACAAATAATGAAAGATATTGATAAATTGTTATAGTCTGGCTAAGTTCATGATACACAGCGGTTGGCCTACTAATGCGAATTTGTTTTATGAATTCTCTCCACTGAGCTTCTGATCGACACAACATGAAGTGCCATATGTCATTTTTTCCATTATAAAAATTTATCCGCTGACTGAGACCAGGGGCCTGATTCCGCAAAAAAAAAGTTCACCGAAAATATCAGTGCGCACTAATGCAATTCAGCAAAAGCTAGTGAGTTTTTAAGCGCTGAATGAATTTTTCAAACAAACGTCAAACACAATGGTGTGTGTCTAATTTTTCTGATTGCCGAAAACATAAAAATGGGTGACGTTCATGCTTCATACGAAATTATGGAATCGATCAATAACATTTATTCTCTTCCAGGAGGAAAAGTCTTGTGTTTATATAAAACCCCCAACCACGGACCACTTCACATCTTGCATTAAATATAATCATTTAGGGGATTCACACTCCCTTTCGTATATGTCGTATTCGTCGTAAATTTCTGTCATCTCCATAGTAAAATGCCAGAAGTTTACAACTTAACGACAAATACGACGTTTACGACGTGTCCATGAATCCCCATATGGTTACTTTTCTTGTTCGACTTCAATGACGACCAAGTCACTTCTGACAGATTTTTCGTAATTTGTATGCTCTGCATCAAACGAAACGTAAACACGCTCCCTGTCGTAAATATCGTAAACGTTGCATTCGTCGTAAACTTCTGTCATCCCCATAGAAAAATGACAGAAGTTTACAATTTTAGGACAAATATGACGTTTTCGACGTGAGAATGAGTCCCCTTATAATCTTCTTTCAGAAATGGTCGGTCCTAGTGACCGAATGAAAACGGGACAACAATAATAATAATTCATAATTCATGCTCACGTTGTAAACGTCGTATTTATCGTAACGTTGTAAACTTCTGTCATTTCACTATAGAGATGACGGATGTTTTCGACGAATACGACGTTTACGACATTTACGACACTGAGCGTGAATCCCCATAATACCATAATATTAATTGCTAAAGAATGCACCGGATACGGAAACAAAAACTTCTCACCTTCACTTAGAATTTTTATATTTTTGTCCTTAAATTCAACACGAGGCTCCGTCCTTCATCCATTTCTGCTTTGAAAAGTAATACTCCACCTTCGTATGTAGAAATAAACAATTTAATAAATAATTTATAAAAAAAAATATATTTTGCACTTACCAAATAGCCAGTGCAAAATATATTCGCACGGTGCGCACCGGAACTGTCAAAAAAACTCATCGCATCGTTGCGGAATCGCATTTTTGCAATTCAGCACGATGCGCACCAGAAAAAATCATCTCACTCTTGCGGAATCGCATTTCTTCGGTGCGCACTGAAAGAATTCACTCTTGCGGAATCTGGCCCCAGGATTATACTCATTATACGCGGAAATGACACCCGCGCTATCATATTCATACGATTTTTTATAAGTAGTCAGTTTTCCGCTTTGAAATTTGATAACTGATGGATGACTAGATGCAACTGTTGTTCATAATTTTAGAACATACAGTACATGGAATGATCATATCCCGTTTATCACCGGCTCCAATATCTGGTGAATAAGTCGACAGTCAGCCTACTCAGTTGGCGTTTAATACTGAAAAATGTTGACTGTTCTATAGAATTGTGCATAAACAAATGTCAATTTTTGTCAAATTATCGACAATCAGATTACTCAGTTGGCGTTTCGATATTGACATAATGTTGACCACAATGTCGAATTGTGTATAAACAAACGTCAATTATTGGCAATATTTGAATTTCGTAAGTCTACTGAGTTAGCTGACTGTCGACTTAGTGCCCAGATTTTGGAGCCACTGTTTCTATGGAGACAGACAGACAGGACAAGCTCATTCCATGCCTCTATGTTCCAAGTTCATAATACAACAGACCGCTACAATTCTACTTCGATACTGCTGGCACATCGCGTTGCGATTCCGCTGTTATGAACTTAGCCAAAGATTGACACACTTTTCATTGAGTAAGGTCTACAATCGAGAAATTGTAAAAACTCTAATACGGAAATTACAATAGTTTTAACGCGGCTTTTTACAGCGTTTTTTTATCTCATTTAAAAATTGTAGAAAAATAGATGCAAAGGGCTTCCGTTAAGCCTAATGCCGGGTTTCCACCAAAGAGACAGTTTTGAAAAACAGTTTTGTCTTCAAAAACAAAAACAGAAATAAGTTTTGTTTTTTGAAAACAGTTCTGTTTTATGTAAACAAACTGTTTCAATTGAACAGACTGGTTTCGTTCCTAGTTCTGTTTATCTTATTCTATTGTATATAGTGTCCAACAAAAATTCCAGACGACGAGGATTTCGTAATTAGCTGTGGTTTTTTTTAATTAATGGCATCCAAAACAGAAAAAACGGAGATATTGGGTCAGTTCTCAAAATGACAACTGACTGTACTTGGGTACTGTCACAGAAAACCGAAGTGCGTGTTTCAACCAACCAAACAAAAAAACAAGAACAAATGTATTTTCCTTTGATCTGTTTTAGGAAACAAAAACTTTTTACCATTCGCGATGGGAAAGTGTTTTGTTTCCTAAAACAGTTTTTGGAGACACAAATGTTTTGAAAACTGTTCAGTTTTTACAAAACATTGGCGTTTTTGTCCGTGTTCCGTGTTCTGTCTCTTTGGTGGAAACCCGGCATAATAGGGTTATTATGTTGGCAATTGTGCTGTTTTGGAAGATGAGTAAATAAAACAATGGAAGCTGTTCTCAGTTCGGTTTCTAGTTCCGCTTTAAGTACGTCAAATTAGAAGAAATCACACAGAGACCGCCTCACCAATATCCGTTCTCTTCATCGGTGGTACTATGTTTGAGCATAAAGACCATCACAATATCATTTCGTTTACTGTTGATCGGCGGAGAACACAGAATCAGATCGACCACTTTGTCATTAGCATTAGCAAAAGATTCAAGAGTTGTCTTCTGAATGTGAGAAATAAGAAGAGTGCCGATGTTTGGATGGAAAGAGACCATTGTCTTATGATCGCTAATGTTTAATTACGTATTGCATCCATGCGCTGTGCTAGCGACAAAAAATCCAGGCGCCGCATATTCAATACCGCTCCACTAAAAAATCCAGCTCTGTTACAACAATATATCGACCATCTTCCGCAGCTGAGATAACTAGTCACCCAGATAGTGGCATAGGCTGCGTTTTCGTTTTGGACCGTGTCGACACTGTTTCATAGATACTTTGCGGAAACGCTACGTTTTCAGACACCGTTATCTGAATCTTTGAGGAGGGGAAAAGTATCACAATATTTTCCCGATCCGAATACCCCTTCGATGGCTGCATTCCTGCGAGTGAATCAGGTTTAGTCATTTCTCGAATTCTCCTCCAAATGCTTTCCCCTCCAGTAAAATTTGTGCGGACAACTGTCATGAAAATGCTCAACCTTAAAAGAATGCATGTGATTCTTACAAAACTGAATGAAATTATTATTATTGTTGATTATGGTTGGCCATCAATATTTTGACTTCGGATGTGTTTAAGGATGTAGTGGTCAGTATCTGCAACTACAACTATAGAAATATACTATTGTAATGTTTGATCGACGCCGGGTTTGTCGGATCTTCTAATGCTTAATGTGGGAATTTCATTGCCGGCAGAAGCCAAGCAGCGGCAGCAGCAGCAGCAGCATCGTCTGTGTCTTGGCTAGGTGTGCTTTCTTACACATTCCACCCATCTTGGAAATTTTCGTACAAAGCTTAAGCTTTTTGTTCAGAAAATTTGCCAGGTACGATCTATGTAGGTGATAATTTGATATCAAAAATCAAATAAAACTACGAAAATTTTTAACTTTCATTAACAATAAATTCTCCATCTAGCGATGCAGGTGACAGCTTTTGGCATATATATCCAGTGTAGGTCTATTAACCCGCAACGCTTTGCTGTTGATGCTACATCTAGACGGAGACGGAGGTTCAATCCTCGGCGCCTTAATGGGTGCGTTCCTAAAAGTATCGTAAAACCGCTACTTATCCATTGTCCCTTCACCGATACATGATTTCTCCGGTGAACGACACGATTCCCTTGCCGCCATGAATACCTATATATTTCATACAGACATTCACCACTTAATAAGGGATATTTCCACTTTCAAACACAATTTTCAAATAAAATTACGAGCGGGGACAGACTTTCCGGTCACTATACGCACTTTGAGGCCAACAAACAGTTATTTACAAATGGAGTGACAGAACTTGTCAAAAGCGAACTGTCAAAGCCCTTAGGAATCATGAAAGGGAAAATTTGATCGGAAAAAATTCGCGATACATTTCCCCTTCTCAAAAATTATAGTATCGGTGTCTGAAATCGTACCGTTCTCGCAAAGGATCTATGAATCCGTGTCGACGCGCTTCCAACACGGTCCAAAATAGGAGCGCAGCCAATAAGAACTGGCAGTGGGTACTACTAGAACTCCCACTGCGCTCCGAGTTTGCCAGATGTCATAGTTGGGGAGCTGGTAGTCGTTTGGTTACGTTATAAGTACCAAAGCTAGAACTCTCACGATCGTTTCTTTGTAATGCAGGTATACGAATTTAAGAAGTCCTAGTATCTTTCCCAATACAAATCGGCAAACTTGATGAAATGACATAATTTTAAGGTTTTTTTTTTGAGTATTTTAACCCTTTACGGTCGCTTAACCCACCCTCGAGGGCTTGCCAGACTTCTCATTTTCGTATTTTACTCCGGGGAATAGAGTCTGAAAAGGTGACCTTACCTTGCAAAAGGTTCAGTAGTTCTAATTTTTTGATATGTTATATAGAACAGTCCTGTAGTCAAGAATCCAAGTTTCTGACCTTCCAACCCCTGTGCGTTCCCTGTGGCACCCCTGAAACCGACAAATTTCCGGTCATTTTGAACTTTATTGCACATATCTTTTTAATTGTAAATCCCAGCGAAAAACTTCCTACCAGAAAGTTATAGACTATCAAATTTCCAATAACTTTGATGGACTAAGTTTTTCCGTCAAGCCTACTATCTTAAGAGATACGAGCTGTCAAAATTGCACATTTTTTACAAAAACTATACGTTTTTGATTGTTTTGTCGGGTTTTTGTTTCTATTATCCCGAAAACGGTATTTTTTCGTAGATAAAGTTGTATTGAATAGTATTTAATAATATCTACATCATTATGGTATAGTTTCAATACAGAAATAATTTCGAAAACCTGTCTTTTTTTTGGTGGTAATTTCGGATCTTTGAAACTGAAAAGGAGTAACAAAGTAGTGACATTAGGATCTGAGGTAAACTTTTTGAAAGTATGGGAAAATAAATCGGCAATTGACCCTCTGACACTTTTGCAGAGAATTTGCATTGCAAAGCAGACACCGAAAGATTTGGAAGAGTTTTTTAAATATGAACTGGCTCCTTATCCAATGTCCCTTTTTTCAAAAGACGGTATGAGTGAGGGTACAAAATCATCTCTGTATTCAGCATTTTCACCATTACCACAACCAACCGAACTTCTACCCAATTGAACTGCAGTCGTAGACGGTGAATTCCTTCTCCACAAGGTCATATGGAATAGGATTGACAGTTTCAATGAAATTTGTAAAAGGCATGTGAAATTCATTCGTGATCATTACGGAGCAAACGTTATGGTAATTTTTGATGGTTATCCCCTGGATCCTGAGATAAGAGGTACAAAGAGTGCTGAAAGGTTCAAAAGGTGTAGTGTGAACGCATCAGTTCATGTAATTTTTGATGGAACAACAATCAATCAAGTGCCACAGGAAAAGTTCCTAGCGAACGAAAACAACAAACTTCGCTTTATTTCACTCCTGAAGGAGACACTCAATCAAAACAATATAAATGTGAAGCAGGCGATTGAAGATGCTGATGTACTTATTGTAACATCTGCAATAAGCCTTGGTGCAGAGTATGATGCTGTGGAGATCATCGGGAAGGACGTTGATTTGCTTGTTCTCATGACTTCTTTGGGTCAAGATCTCCCTATTTACTTCCGAAAGCCTGGAAGATGTGGTCCCCTGACATTTTATTTTCCACAGCATCCTATAAGTACTCAGCATCGCAAAATCTGCTTGTTCTTCACGCTTTCAGTGGGTGCGACACCACGTCCTCCCTGTTTGGATTTGGTAAAACCAAGTTTTAAACTTTCTTTGAAAACAAACCAACCCTGCATGAATTTGCGAATTTCTTCAGAAATCCTAACGCCAGTGTTTCGGCCATTTTTGAAGCAGGAGAGCGTATATTTCTTACTCTATATGGCGGTGACACAACAAAAACCTTAGAAGCTTTGCGATATCAACTATTCTCGAAGTCTGCTACAGGTAAGAAGTTGAATCTTTCAAAGCTACCACCGACCCAGGATGCAGCTATGTACCACATCTTTCGGACTTATCACCAAGTTCAGACATGGCAGAGCCAAATTAAAAACCCTCTGGACTGGGGATGGAGAAGGGACAGCCAAGGACTTGCTCCTATCAAAACCACCAGAGATCCAGCTCCTCAATCTATCCTGAAATCCATTTCATTTAAGTGCAAAAAAGGCTGCACTAAGGCCTGTAGTTGCAGAAAGAGCGGTCTAAAATGCTCTGTAATTTGCAAAAACTGTTGTGGACAAAGCTGTAGCAACAAAGCGGACATAATAATTAATGATTATGAAGATGATCCGACTGAACTACTGTTGAAGAAGTCAACCAGGAACAAGCTGAGACTTCAAAACCCCACAAAAATAGGCGTATGAAAATTTAACTTTCCTCAACTATTGCTTAATTGAAACTATACCATAATAATACAGATATTATCAAATACTATTCAAGATAATTTTCTCTATGAAAACGTACCGTTTTCGAGATAATAGAACAAAAAACCAACAAAACCATCGAAAACGTATAGTTTTTATCAAAAATGTGCAACTTTGACAGCTCGTAATTCTTAAGATAACAGCTTGACGGAAAACCTAATGCATCAAAATTTGGTGCTCTATAACTTTCTGGTAGAAAGTTTTTCGCTAGGATTCACAATTAAGAAGATATGTGCAATAAAGTGAAAAATGGCCGGAAATTTGTCGGTTTTAGGGGTGCTACAGGGAACGCACAGGGGGTGGGAGGTCAGAAACTTGGATTCTTAACTACGGGACCGGCTTATATAACATATCAAAAAATTAGAACTACTGAACCTTTTGCAAGGCAGTATGCCTTTATTCCCCGGGCTATTTCTGCCTTACAAAGAAACGATCGTGGAAGCTCTAACGTTGGTACTTATAAACAAAGTTTTTTTTTGCCGGGCGACGGCCATCGACTATCATACAACGTGCATGATGCTTAACATGCCGTCGCCCTTACCAGCCATTAGTGTGGCTACACGTAATAAAAAAAGAGTTTTTAAGAATGATTTCCCCCTTGAAGGGGGCCCAAAAAGCTTTGGTACTTATACCGTAACCGTATTAGTTGGGACGGTAAGCGATTTGACCTTGCAAAATATGATAGAGAAATGCCGTTTAGTACGATTGTTGGTGGTCCCCATACATTCATTTTAAGAGATGAAGCTATCTTGGACCCCGCGCAGAGCGGCTGTGCGGGCGAGAAACCGAAAAATTTGAGCCCTGTTTTTAATATTCTCCTCATAATTTGTAAACGGTGCCTCGGATCGAACAACTTAATAGGGTTTAAATTAAAGAGCGCCAAATTCTAAATCCACTGCATTGCTCCAAGTTGGAATTCGGTTTAGAAGTAAAGTCAAAACCGATAGTCGAAAAACGTCACCTTTCGAGGCTTTGGAGGAAAATCACACTATATCGCTTTTCAAGCTCACATATCTCTGAAACCGATGCTACAAATGAAAAAACTTATTAGACAAAAGTTGAAGATATTTCTATTTCAAGTTTAATAGCCCAATACTTTTCAAATCAGCCAGTTTTTAGTGTAGTTCTGAGCGAAAATGCAAAAATGGTTTTTTAGCTATTTGAGCCTTAATAGCTGTATCTCGATAAATATAACAGCTAAAAGAGTTTTGGCTTAGCCTCAATTCGTAGATATTTTAACCTTGTTTATAAGAGTTTTGCTAGGTTTTTTGTCAGACTAATTTAATTAATTAAATAATTAGTTAATTAAATGATTTAATTTCTTCCATAATTTCAAAGTTCAAGCAACTTATATGACACTTTAGGTTGATTCCTAATGTATTTGGTAATTCTGAGTCAAATGAAACCAACCGCTATTTCATATGGCTATTAGCTCAAAAGATATTCACATTTTTCCAGATTGTTTTATTAGTTAAATGAGCTTTTTTGATAAGTATTATAAGTTAAAAATAAAAAGCTTTTATGCCAGTTTTAGGTCGATTCTGAATGTATTTGGTCATTCTGAGTAGAATAAAACCGTGATTCCATACGACCATTAGTTAAAAAGATATTCACATTTTTTCAGATTTTTTTATTAGTTAAATAAACTTTTTTATTAAATAAGTTGAAAATAAAAAGCTTTTCTTTAGCAAAACTTTTATAAACTCTAATTCAAACCCTATCAAGTTTTTCGGTCCGAGGCATCGTTTAGAAGTTATGAGGAGGATATTAAAAAAATGGCTCAAATTTTCCGGTTTTTTGCATGCACAGCAGCTCTGCCGCGGCGTCCAAGGTGGCTCCATCTCTTAAAATGAAAGTATGGAAGCCACCAACATTCGTATTAAACGGCATCTCTCTATCATATTTTGCAAGGTGGCGTCCATTTATGTCGCTTACCGTCCAAACTAAATGGGGGTCCAGCACCCCTGCTATCAGGTGCATGACGCAACTGAACCATTCGAAATGTATATGCTATCGAAACTTCAACATAGTTGCATTGTAATGCAAGAGATGTTGACACGTCCATGCCCTGGGAGGGGTCAAAAGCAATTAACAACATAATATTGTTGTAATTGGGTGTTGTTAACCCGAATAAACCTTGACTGGAGTGCAAAGGAACGCGCTTATCGTAGTATTATTCATTCAAAAAGCACTTTGTTTAAATTGTAGTATGATTTATTCAAAACACACTTTTTCACGGTGACAACTATCTCTGTATCGGTACAATATTGGAATGCCCGATTAAGGGCCGGGTGTACAATCATCGTTTAAATGGCATCTGTTCCTTAAACTGCCGTTTAACCAACTGTCTCCGATTAGGTCTGATGTACAATACAATAGCTAAACCACTGTTTAAATTTACCGATTAAATGTAAACGCCGTTTAAAGTTAAACAGTCGTCGGTGGCCGTTTAATCAATGGATTAGCCAATTGTCATTCTGTCGTCGTGCCATTCTGTCGTTTTGCGACTGAAGTGAAGAGTTTTAGTTTTCACTAAAAACTCTAAACAACACAAACACCTGTATGCGGCACTACGCTCTCCACAAACCAGCGCGGTACACGGTAGCGGTACGGTACAGCGGTACAAATTTACATGGCGGTGTATGCGAGCTCTCACTGAATACGCGGTATACCGCGGCGAAGCTGGGATATTGCAGCGATATACTTTGTGTATCGCGGCAAAGCTGCGTATCGCACTGGTTTGGGGAGAGCTTAATACCGGCTGCGATGCAAAAGTGTATTTCTGCAATTTCGTGGCTTCGCCGTCTGATTTAAGTGCTCCCATATACCCCAATGTATTGTACATAAATAGGTACTGCGCTGGTTTGGTGGAACCTGTGAACGCTGTGCGCTTTTATCCTTTTGCTTCAATTGGCTTCGATGGCAGTCATTTGCTGGCAAATGCGCTAGCCATTTACCCATTCATATTTAGTGTACAATGCTTCGTTTCCACATGATCATATTCGGGCGCATTTAAGAAAATACAATAACAACAATAACGGCATGCGTGCTGTCTGTCGAGGGCGCGTCGTGTTTGTTGTTATTGCTTTTTCCTAAATGCGTCCGAATACGTTCATGTGGAAATGAAGCATTACAACATCGACACTAAAGAAAAATCACACACGCAATTAATTTGTCCTTTGGTTTGTCGTGGTTCTCAAACTTTGTTAAACTGTTGGTGATTAAACAGCAATTGGTTAAACTGCTGTTTAGCTAAACGTTCGTTAGAATATATTGTGCAACAGGCTAAACACAAATCGTTGGTTAAACGGAGATTCAGGTTTAAACTACGTTTAACCAATTCTCTGTTTAAACTATGAATTGTACACCCGGCCCTTAAAGTCTCAACCGCTGACACCTTGCAAGCTGATTACAATGCTCGACTAATGTCGCTAGAGGCGTTTCATATTATTAAAATATTGAAACCGATATAATGAGTTACAATATTTTAATTTGAAATTATGGGTTACTACAATATACATAATTACCATGCACAAAAGGGATGCAACACTTCTATAAAAAATATAAAAAAAATATATAAATAGTTTTGATCGTTTTTTATTTTAATTTAGTTTGATCATGCGTAAACATTTTAATTAAAATAGCTTCAACTTGTTTGACGGAAAACGCGATGCAGTTGGTATAAGTTGAAGTTCGTAACAAGTCCCTCATATAATCAGAACTTTTGTTAAAACTATTCCTTAAAAATATCTGTCATGGATTCTAATTAATGTGACAGCGTGAAATCTTTCATTTGCAGGTTTATATTTGAAACCAATTATTTAAGTAAGAGAAACTAAGACTTTTTGTACCCAAAATTTTATTGTCTGATTATATGCATAAAAATATATACATTTTATTTACTTTCCAGATAAGACTGTGACAATAATCGAGCCATGCCCAACAAAAACATCTGTTCTTGCATTAGCCGTTACTTGCGCTCTCATGATTCTTCTCTACATTTCAACCCTATTCTGCTATTATATGAAAAAGTGGATGCAGCCTCATAAAATTGTAGCTTAGACATAATTTTAAATATATTGAAAAGTATCGCTTGCGAAAGCAAACACGATGGAAACAAACGCGATTAAAAAAGTCCAGTTATTTTAGGTAAAACTACTCATTCCTAGGTACATAATAATATTAATATTCTGATCAACATTGTGTAAAAATGGCACTTTGAGAGTGTTAATTAATAGGCATTTATTTTCTTAAAAGAAAACATATAACAGAACAACGAGTGCAAACATATTAAGCATCACATAAACATATTTGAACATATTTTTAAGTCTTATCGCGTTTATTTTACTATTTATTTTCTTAGCAAAATGGATGAAAAGATTTCACCATTGATTATCTTTCTTACTCCGAAAGATAACAAAACTAATAAATTCAGAGCACTTTCTAACAAGTTTGATATGTAACTTCCCTTTTCTTTGTCAGAAGTAAACTATTTCTATTTTTTTCACATAAAATGTAAAATAAAAAAGGAAAAAATTCTACTTCTGATTAAAGAAACAGCTATGAGATTCAAAAGTACTATAAATCAAAAGAAAAGCAAGAACATCATTAAACTTGTATAGAGACTGCCGTATCGGTTCATAATTATTAAAAATAATAAATATTAAAGACAAAAGACAATCTTAAGTAGACAATTATGTAAGGTCAGAAAATGAAATTGAAATCGAAGAATTCAAAAATATATATTTTTAGAAATATTCGCAAAAATATCCTCAAAAATCAACTGAGAACACGAATATTGATTTCTTTCTTCATTTTTGCTGGAATTTATTTTTCGTTTTTCAATTTTACAATATAAATACAAATATGTATGTACTACAATGCATGATTATCTTAATAGCTCATCAGTCATATTACCTAACTTATTTATTTTCATTATTTCATTTGATTTAAATTATATTTTACATTTTCATTCAGTTGTACTATATGAAAAATGAAATTGACATAAATTCCCAATATTCATGTAAAACCTGTGGATCAAAAAAAGAAAAGACATTCTCTAAGATTCAATTCGACCGTGGATAGACATTTAAGTATTGTCCATTTAGGAAAAAATATGTCAAAATTTGCAATAATTATTTATATGTACATAATTTCATAAATAAATTTTTATAGAAATCATTTATTTTTATTTATTTTAGTTTCTGTGGAACGCATTGCCTTATTGCAAAATGTGTTGTAATATAGTAGTATAGTATTTCTATTTTACCGGGCGAGTGACTTTACAGCTCTAGTGTATAGAGCGAGCGAAGCGAGCATTCTTGGGCGGTATACTGATTGTTGCAACCCCTTAAGCCGCGGAGCGTAGCGAACGCAAAGATAGTGCAAAATCATAACAAAAAATCCACCCAAAACCCATTATTAGTGAAAGACGCGAGCCAGTATGGGTCGCCCGGTGAACTGGGAATGTTCCAAAATATTATAATAGAATACGAGTATTAGATGTTAGACTACAATTATATTTGGTAACGGTACATTAAGCTGAGATGTCTATGATTTTTACAAAAGTTACCTCCACGTGCTGGCTTTCTACTCCAGTCGGCACGTATTATATCTCGCGATCGGCTATTCGAGTTTTCGATCGGCTATTCGAGTTTTCGATCGACTCCGGTTTGAATAAAAACACAATGTGTTAATGATTATGTAAAAAAAATCATATAATTTATTGATATGTTCTTACCTGCTACGCTATGGGTAATGAGTACGTACTACAATGTTCATTCAATTTTTATGAATTTACTGACATGCAAGTCAGCATTACAATCTTAATTGCAGTTTTGATTCACCTTTACAATTAGGTCACAAGTAGGTGAACAAAACTGCATCGAATTCAATTCTCAAGTTTGTTGTAACACTTTTATTTATGAGAATTGAATTCGATGTCGATTTCGTAACATGTAACACGACCACCCTTTAGATTGAGAATCTTCCTCGATTGGCAAGACTTCCATATCTGTGGCGCCTAATTTTATCGGCGGCTTATTCACGCTAAATGTCAAATACAACTGGCCTGAAAATTTGAAAAATTAAATGATGATGTATCATAGTAGGTTGTTAACTACCTAAAGCGGAAATTTATTCTACATACAATTCTGGCACCGGATTTCCTCATACAAAAGTTCCAACTTTAAAGGTAAATATCTCCTAAACGGTTATGAATTCGCGGAAAAGGACTTCAGATTCATCCATTTCAGACCAAATTCAATTGAAACCCATTATTAAAATTTGGCGCCTCAGATATGGAAGTTGCCCCGAATTCACACTCATCGTCCAGCGAATCCCTTTACCCTTCACGCAACGGATGCGGAAATCCAGTGTCGAGACAAACTCGCACACACAAGACTACGACAAACATGGGGTCTCCGGGACCGCACTCAAGACGAACACAACTTAGATCTAAACACAACCCACCTTATCTCGACAGAGTCCAACTTACGAATGGCACTCAACTGACAAGAAATTGGGGTTGTTCATTTTTGGTGGCATTACACTTAGTATTGCCAAGTTTACCTATTTCTTTGTAGCTAACAAACTTGTCAAATTTAATTAATTTCGCGTCGTATTAGATAAATTATTTCATGATAATTCCTACATTTAAATTCACTCATTAATTCACTAACCGCATGGTTAGGTTAGAAATTCACATAGTGTTAGCTATTAACTTTGTATTAATTAACTCAATTTTAGACATACTCGTACTTGAAGAACAAATACAAAAAGTTTAGAGGCTACAAAAGATAATGGTCGGGGTGGCTGGGTGGCACAGCACACGCACGGCGTGTCAGAGATGGAATGGAACTGAACTGTTGCGGTGCGCGATGCCGTCGACACCAAACACCCCACCCGGTCTCGTTGGTGAGTGACGAGCCGTCAATTCGCGTCACTCACCACTCAACCAACATGAAGTTGACGCCAAGTGATGGGTGCGCGCGAAGATATAAAAAAATAAAGTGTTCATTACAAATGGATACGGACACCAACGGAACGTTACTGATCAAGTCGACATAATTGATGGCGTACGCAAACGACATCAACATCATGTCCTTAAAAGTGACCGAATCAGAAGAACTTCCGCATACTCTTGACACCGCTGCAAAAGAAGTTGAATTACGCATCAACGAGGACAAAACAAAAATAATGATGCAATCAAGAACCAGGGCGCTGGAGCAATCGAGAATCAACGTTGGGAACCTCAGCATCGAATACATAGCCGACTTTACATACCTGGGTAGCAACCTGTCAAAGGACGTCAGCGAAACTGACGAAATCAAGCGATAAATATAGCCAGCTAAAAAGCAAATAAGGCACTACCCACACGGGGATACTCAATATGGCTCTCATTCGCGCGACGTAAAGGCTCGCGCTCCCCGTGTAAATGCTGCAGTGTAGCCTTTGCATTTCAGTCTTACGCGCCTCGCTCTCACTCGCGAGCGAGAGCCGTGCGGCTCTTCGTGTGAAAGCGGTATGAGCTGGAAGTTTCGAAAATCGTCAGACTACAACATCTTCAATGGTCAGGGCATGTACACCGAATGAACGATGTTCACATGCCTAAACATGTAATGAACGGACGACAAGCCGACAGAACGAGACTGTCAGGAAGACCGAGAGCTCATTAGGAGAGCTCAGTATATACTGACGCCGAGCAACTACTGGGCTTCCAAGATTGGAGGACGCAATCACGTTACCGGAATAATTGGAGGACAACGTTTAAGGCGGCCAGAGCCCGACGTCGGACTGTTACGCCACGATGATGATATTCTACCGCGAAATATTGATGTTGATCGTAGAGTTCAGGGTAGACAACGTTCGTTTTCTGTTCTGCACACTCCAAGAAGTCCATCATTAGTTTAGGGATCCAGTGGAGTAGAAAGATGGAGGAGATCTTCCCAAATTATGACAAATTTTGTGTTCCCTGAAAAAAAAATTTCTCTGGCGATTTGGCGGCTTGTGGCCAATAACGGCAATTTTACCGAAAATCTGGAAAGTAGTTCACCTTACCTCAACCATTTACGAACAATTTAAACGGAAATCACGATTCCTGAATTGAATCTGGGGTTATTTTTGATAGAAAGGCACGTGTTTTCACGATTTTTGAGAGCTGCATAAATCGGGCCCAACCTATATATTTCAATCTGAGTTATATAAATTAAGAGACTAAATTATAGCCACACTTTTCTCTCATAAATTCTTGTACCTAAATTTTGAAAATCATCGATTATCGCTGGTGTTATAAGCTCTGCCTGCCAACCGTCTCGATTTAAGGTGACCCAAACATCGCGAGACAAAAACATAAATCAATCATCTTTTTTGTTAGTATTTGCCCCTTTATGGATTGCAAAAATTCACATAAAATTAACCCGAAAAATATTAAAACAAAACAACTAATTTGTTAAATTTCGTAATTTTTATTTTTTCGAAGTTAAAATTATAATATTGAATGCATTTCGGGGCAATTAACACCTCATCCTCAGCAAACGCATTGCTATAATTATAATTAATTAATTATATAATTATATTAAAATATAATTTTAACTTCGAAAAAATAAAAATTACGAAATTTAACAAATTAGTTGTTTTGTTTTAATATATTTCGGGTTAATTTTATGTGAATTTTTGCAATCCATAAAGGGACAAATACTAACAAAAAAGATAAATCAGATTGCAAACATGGTTTCGTGTGAGATAAACAAACATAATGTTAAATAAATCAATCAATCAATCATATCTAAATCGTCTTCTTCCTTGCCCTTTCATACCACTCTGCGGCTTTGCATTGCTCTGCCAGTGGTGTTGGCACTTCGCCCATTCTGGCGGTATAATCTCAGCTTCCTTCTGCAGGCAGCACGGTCTTGAATCGTATCATCGCCGAGATTGATGCGTTGTTGTTGCTTCTTCATCTGATCGATCAACGTTTCGTTTTCGTCTGCCTCGGCGTTTGGGTCCAGCAAATGGAACATTCATTGATAGTGCCTTCATGACAGGTTCTCAGGCGGACGCCTTAGAACATGGCAATACCAATCCATACGACGATCTTCGAGTTTTTCAGTGATCGGTTCAATTCAATTCAATACAATTCATTCACAATATGATTACAAGTTTATAAAATAACATAACTTATTCGATATCTTGTGTACATATCTCCCTTGAAGCAACGCTTGTGATGAGAGAATAATTAGTTATTTATTGACTATACATATCATAATTTTCAGTTAAGGTTTGCTATGCTTTGTTTATTATATTAAATACGAATTTCATTTTTTTTTTAAAGAAAATAAAATATTGTTGCGAATTCATCATAATTTAAACTAAGGAGCCATTTTTTGGTTTTATATTTTTTAATATATAAAATCTCACGGATTATTTAAGATTTAAAAGATTTATTCTTCCAATTCCGAACACACGTTTGGTTGACGTTTTTTCAAACACACCAATCTTTTCTGTCTTCTTCTTCTTCTTTTTTCGTGTACCCGAAAACTCAAACTAAAATGAAATGCTAGGTCAACAAAGTTCGTTAAATTTGAATTTGAAATTTTTTATGTTTTACATTCGGCCAATCTGACAGATGATCGACCACGATCATAGCCTTTCTTTTTCCTCCTCAAACACTTCCTTCCGGACTACACCGCATCGATCCCGAACCCAGTGTTTTAATCTCGCGGCTTCTAAAATCCCAGAGTAAGGAATCTGGGTAATTTGGCAATTATCGACGTCACGAATCTCATAACGATAATTTGGCAGTACGCGATGCACCACATCACTGCCATCTTTACTCTCAGGCCGGAGTGTCAGCTGATTGTCAAAGCACTAACGACATGACAAGCAGTCAACGAAGTGTGAACGCGTGCGGTCGCCCGGTGAAATATCGCGATAATTGTGTGTAAAAGTGAGTTTAGTGCCGGAATTTTAAGTGTAACTAAAAGAAGTGGCTATCAGTGCCGTGTGAGAGTAAAAAAAACTTGAAGTGCCGGGAAATATCGAGTGAAATGGTGTATTGAAAAGTGCGAGGTTAGGAAAGTGCGACACGGGAAATTTCGCATTTTTCGTTTATTTTCCGGCAATTCGGGACGTGTGAATGGTACAGCACTACTCTGGGACGAATCCTCGGGCCGGTGAGTTTAGCGGAAACTCCCGGAAGTGCCCCAAAAAGTGAATTTCAAGTGGTTGTCAAATGACAACATTACAGGTGATTTCCGGCCTTTTCATCGGAATTCATAGGGTAAGTATGCGTTTTTTGTTGTGGTAGAATTTAAGTGGATTGATGCGCCCCAAAGTGTGGATTTTGACCACGATGTTGATGAACCGGACGAAAGTTTCACTGCTAGGCATCTAGTCCTGTCAGCTGCAGTGAAACTTTCGTCTGGCTCGTCAACAACGCGTTTAAAACCCGTATTTTGGGGCGCATCAATTCACTAAAAATTTTGCACAACAAAAAACGTATAATTACCCTATGAATTCCGATGAAAAGGCCGGAAATCACCTGTAATGTTGTCATTTGACAACCACTTTGAATTCACTTTTTGGGGCACTTCCGGGAGTTTCCGCTGAACTCACCGGCCCAAGGATTCGTCCCAGAGTAGTGCTGTACCATTCACACGTCCCGAATTGCCGGAAAATAAACGAAAAATGCGAAATTTCCCGTGTCGCACTTTCATAACCACACTCATGTCTCGCGCACTTTCGAGCAGTTCATTTTGTTCGGAAGTTCGCGGCACCTTGCGTTTTTTTCACTTCTAAATATCAGTGACAAGCACTACTTTCAATTGCACTTCAAATCGCGACACTAAAATCACTTTTACGCACGAAAATCATCATTTCAAGAGGTCGACTGCACGCGTTTTTCACTTTGTTTACATATGGTTCACTGCTTGTCATGACGTCATTACTTTGACACTCCGGCCTGAGGATAAAGATGGCGGTGACCACATACGGTCCCTTGTATTTGGGTATTAGTTTTTTGTTCTTTCCAACTGAAGTGTCGACATTACGATTGAGTGCGTTCAGAAGGTGGCAAAAGAGCAGAAACCGCTCGCGAGCAGCTCTGCAACTGCTCGCGAGCAGCTCCGGAGCTGCTCGGTTTGGAGTCTGCACCTGCTGAACGCTACTTCACCAGCTGACAAATCGACCAGCTGAAAGCTGACGATGAAAATTTTAGACGTCAAGTGCCGAAAAGTGGAAAATACATGAATCCCACGCTGTCCATTACAAAAATCACGAACAACGAGAAACCAAACTCAAAAGCACCCGAAAACCAAAGAACTAGAAGCCGAAAACGGCGAAAACACAACAACCAATTTGATAACTGTCAAAACTCGGCAACTCGCAACATGAGCGTGAGGTTGAAAAAGAAGAAGAAGAACCTGAGCACTGAGCACTGATCAGTGAGCAGAAATATTTCTTGCTCGGTGAAATTTGATCATGCTCACCCGAGCAGAAGTTGCTGGGTCACTTCTGAACCCGCTCGTTCTGAACATGTTCGCTGAGCGGAAGTTGCTCAGTTCCTTCTGAACGCACACAATGACAACATAATCGTTTAAGGCCGGTTGACACGTTCAAAGTACACTTTGGCAAAGTACGTTGACAACCTACTTTGAGGTTACTTTGAACGTGTCAACCCCCTTCAAAGTGCTTTGAAGTCTCTAGCGTCCTATCAAAGCAAAGTAGGATGGTGCTCAACTTTCCATCAAAGAATTGATTGTAAATCGACAAGTTCACAGAAAAAAGTTGTTGGGGCGGGAAATAGTGAGGTGTTGGTGGTTTTTATTCAATTTGTGGTGGTGTGAATAATGTGCTTTGGTGTGAATTTCCTAGAAATACTAAATCCAGCGTTTTCGCAAGTGGAAAAGTGGTAATTCACAATGGTGGATACTTTGTCCAAGTCATACTTTGACAAAGTGTACTTTGAGCATGTCAACCGGCCTTTACCTGGTATTTGGTCGGGGGAAAACTGCGTTTGGCAAATTGGATTTCATTTCTATTCTGAGAATCTTGGATAGCTAGATGGGCAGTGGAACGAAGGGAGGGGAGGTCGCGTTCTGTGGTTGGGAATTTATCAGTAATATTACGTTTACACTATCCGTAGATTACTTCATCTGCGCCGGCTGACTTCATCTGCAACTGTCATATACATACAATTTTAAACTCACCACACCCAGATTACGCTGCAGATGAAGTAATCTGGGGTTAGTGTAAACGTAATATAAGATATTCAGTTAATTCGTCGACATCGGGTCCACGCTGACGCACCCCGAAGAGAAGCATACTGGGTGTCTGTTTAGTCGAACTGTGAATAGAGTTATTTATAGCATATTCAGTTTTGGTTAACATTCGGGTCCAGTTGGATTGGTTGACGGGTTCAACAAATTTACTTAGCATACGGCCCAGGACGCGATTGACTCGTTCGACTTGGCCATTGGCCTGTGGAGCGGCGACGGCAGTTTTGACCTGGACTATGTTATTTTTAGACATATAGTCAGCAAATTCGTCGGATGTAAAGGAAGAGCCGCGGTCGTCTATGAGACGCCGGGGACGACCGTAATATGCAAAATATTTATCGAGCGCGGAACAGACTTCCTTAGTACTGGTAGTTTTAACTGGATAAAGTTTAACGAATTTAGTAAAGGCATCAATCACAACTAAAAGGTGTTTATTTTTATTTATAATATTCGGAAGAGGCCCAATGTGATCGATATGGACAGTGTCAAAGGGTATCGGTTCCTTAGGGATGCTATGAAGGGTTCTTTCGTTAACATGTCGCGGGGAGTTGTGCATGATACATTTGATGCAGTTCTGAATATACATCCGCATTTTTCTATACATGGACGGGAACCAATAGTTAAGTCGGATTTGTTGATAACTTTTGTAGACACCCATGTGCCCAATTTTCTCATGAATCAGACGCATAATAGGGTTTTCCATTTCAGTCGGGACATACAACGCCAAATGGTCAGGCTTAATGCGCCTATAAACTAGGCCATTATGCATTTCAAAATGTTCGACTTCTCGCTTTTCTAGCTGACTTCGGATATTCACTAGTATAGGATCGCGTGATTGAGTGGCATGCAGATAGAAGTCGATATCATCGTCTTGCACAAAGAGAGCTTGTTGATCGAGATCGGTGTTGGCTAGGGTGGCGCAGGGCGGGACACGGCTTAATGCGTCAACGTGGTTCATACGCGCGCCACCTCGATGGGATATAGTGTAATCGTAGTTCTCAAGTTCCAAGGCCCATCGGGCAATTCGGGGATTTATGCTTTTCTTCGATAGAGTCTGAGTTAATGAGCTACAATCTGTTACTATTCGGATAGGACGACCTTCTAAATACACTCGATAACGACGCAGAGAATATATGACTGCTAATGTCTCTAATTCGAAGCTATGGTATTTCGATTCGGCAGGAGTGGTTCGACGAGAAAAATATGATTCCGGGTGCCATCTTTTGTCATTTTGTTTCTGTAACAAAACGGCCCCAAATCCTTGGGAACTTGCATCGGTGTGTAGTTCGGTTTCCCGAGTAGGGTTAAAGATAGCGAGAACGGGGGACGAACTAAGAATATTGCGGAGTTCGGAAAAAGCGTGTAAGCATTCGTCGGTCCAGTTAAACGGTGTGTCGTTCTTAAGTAAATTTAACAACGGGCTAGCTATTTTCGAGAAGGATGGGACGAATCGGCGGAAATATGAAAAAAGTCCAATACACGAGTGTAACTCTTTTCGATTTGTTGGGACTGGGTAATTTTTCATATTTTCAGTGTGAAAGTCGTTCGGTCTGATTCCGTGGCGATCGGCTCGATACCCAAGATATTCGATCGAGGTCTGTAGGAAGTGGCATTTATTTATTTTAATATCCAACTTATATTTTTTCAGCCGTCGAAGTAGCTTTCTTAAGATTGTGAAGTGTTCTTCGATCGTAGACGCAGCGATCAGTATATCGTCCATATAAACGACTATTTCTCGGGAGCGGATCATATCAGAAAGGATATTCGAAATGAATCGTTGAAAAACGGCGGGCCCATTTCGTAATCCGAATGGCATCTTCAGGAATTCGTATTGACCCTGCGGTGTGACAAATGAAGTGTATTTGATAGAGTTTTCTTCCATGGGTACCTGATGAAATCCACTTTTGAGGTCAATTAGAGAAAAACTTGTTTTAGAATCTAAGTATTCGAGACAGTCATCTATCAGGGGTAATGGGAAATTGTCTCGAGCAGTGATTTTGTTCAAAGAACGGTAGTCAACGCACATGCGATGCTCTCCGTTTTTCTTTTTTACAAGTACAATGGGAGAGGCATACTGAGAGTGGCTGGGTCGAATGATATTTTGCTGAAGCAGACCATCAATAACTTCAGTTACAATTTCCTTTTCCCGATAAGATAATGGGCGAGGAGAGCAGTATGAGGGGACATCAGTGGTCAGGCGGATTGTCATAGTGTCTATTATGGGTGCATCGGTTGGGCATTCAGCGTCAAAATATTCTTCTTTTAACAGTTCAAGGAAATCGTGATGAGTCTCGAGACCAAACTCGTAGCCTATGTCTAAGTTATCGTAAGATTCCAATCGAAAATCAATATCGGAAGTTTCACTTGCGGGTGTTTCGTTTATATATAAACTAGATTCGTCGGATCGGTGCGGCATCATCTCGGAACTTGTATAAGAAGGGGATTCGATCATGAACAAACGGGGCTTTAATTCAATGGTATTTTTTATTTCATCTGGGGAATTACAAAGTATGGTTTTCTTTTCAAAACAGTTTAAATTCACGTCTGTTTTAATGTGAAGTCCGATATCGAACAGTTTTAAAGAATCCCGGCCCAGTAGTAGGCTGGTCGGTAAATCATTATCTGGAACAATAAAAGCACTTATTGAGCGGACGCGGTTTTTTATTTCTAATTGGCATCGAATCTTACCAAAACAATAGAGTTGAGTATTTCTTAATCCACGGTATTTTGTATTAGATAAATGGTCGGTTTGTAAAACTCTAGGCACAATGGAGCTTCGAATGAAGCTTATGGGGCTGCCTGTATCCAAAATAGCAGAAAATACAGACTTAACAGTTTGTTCATGATCGGAAAGAAAGGAAATGATACGTACCATTTGCAATGCTGACAGCTCATTTGTACAAGATTCATCGACAGACTCAGATTCGGCATTTACGACAGCGATGGGGTGTTTCTTCGGGCAGCTGGTATGCCAATGTCCTACTTCCCAGCAGTGGAAACAGCTGTTCGGCGGTCGACGTGGTTTTGGACATGTTCTAGCTTGGTGTCCCATTTCACGGCAATTCGAGCATCTATTTTCTTCAATCATGCGGCGTTGTGGTCGGGAGTCGATGCTTGCTGTCGGTTGTGCGGGTTTCGGCAAATTTGATCGGCTTTCTGTAGCTCTGTTCATAGTTCGGAGATTTCGACGTCTTTCGAAATGAACCAAGGATTCTTTGAGTTCTCGGACAGTCCGGGACTGATGCAACATGGTAATACTGGGGCCTAGTTCGGCCATACCATCCAGTATGAATTCGATTATTTCGGGCTCGCTGACAGTGATGTCAAGTTAGCCCCTCCAATTCAACAAAAATTGAATTTAACTATTCGAATCGTTTGTTGGTCGTTTGTTGGTGATTGTTGGTCTGTTAAGAACGTTTGTTGGTCGCTAATTAGTAAATTAAAGGCAAATTAAAAGTTTTAAGGTTATGTGAGCCTCTCCTCACACGAAAATCCCCAAAAAGAGATGTTTCGAACCTTAACTTGCAAAATTCTGAATTGAAATCGTTTGTTGGTCGTTTGTTGGTGATTGTTGGTCTGTTAAGAACATTTGTTGGTCGCTAATTAGTAAATTATAAGCAAATTAAACATTTTTAGGTTAAGTTAGCCCCTTCTCACGAGAAAATCTCCAAAATGACGTTACGAACCTCAACTTGCAAAATTCTGAATTGAAATCGTTTGTTGGTCGTTTGTTGGTGATTGTTGGTCTGTTAAGAACATTTGTTGGTCGCTGATTAGTAAATTATAAGCAAATTAAACAGTTTTAGGTTAAGTTAGCCCCTTCTCACGAGAAAATTCCCAAAATGACGTTACGAACCTCAACTTGCAAAATTCTGAATTGAAATCGTTTGTTGGTCGTTTGTTGGTGATTGTTGGTCTGTTAAGAACATTTGTTGGTCGCTAATTAGTAAATTATAAGCCAATTAAACATTTTTAGGTTAAGTTAGCCCGTCCTCACAAGAAAATCCCCAAAAAAATGACGTTACGAACCTAGACTTGCAAAACTCTGAATTGAAATCGTTTGTTGGTCGTTTGTTGGTGATTGTTGGTCTGTTAAGAACATTCGTTGGTCGCTAATTAGTAAATTATAAGCAAATTAAAAATTTAAGTGTCAAGTTAGCCCCTCCTCACAAGAAAATGCCAAAAAAATGATGTTACTAACCTAAGCTTGCAAAATTCTGAATGAAAACCGTTTGTTGGTCATTTGTTGGTGATTGTTGGTCCCTTAAAAACATTTGTTAGTGACTAGTTTTTAAATTATAAGCAAATTAAAATTAGTGTATGAAGCTGAGAAGCAAATGGTTACGATACCGGCTGGATTCTCGTTATCTCAGGTTTCCGCTAGCAGATGGCGCAGAATTCGAATGAAAATGGTTGTGAAATGGGATGAATATATTAGTTTCCGGTTTAATTCTAAGTTTCTCCGAACAGTGTTGTCTTTTCAAACGCCGAAAGTTTATAAGCTTACGTCACATTAGCAATTTTTTGTACAAATGTTTTAACAAACATTTCAAGATTTAGTGTTTGTGCTAAAATATAAACCGCAAACACCGCTATTCTGGTGCAATGTTTATGCACAAACACGAAATCTTAAGTTGTACACACATTTGATGTTCACCTTTAGACTTTTGTTCAAAGATTTGTCCAAAAACTTTCGTATTTGAGATGGGTGTTGGTAATGTTGCACTTGCATATGGTAACAATTCTTAGCCATCGCATAAGGATGACTTTCTAACTTTCTGGTTTTATTACTGTTTAATAATTATTATATTTCGATGCGCCACTACAGTAACTGTAATGAATAATATTATGAGCTGTGTTCTTTAAAGCAGTGGAAAACGATGGGGTAGAATTGTCCTTCAACAAGCGGTGCAGAGTATGTTAAATAAGGATTTTGAGTTTATTATAATATGCATAATAGCTTTTGTAGCAACCGAGTGATGAATTATGAATTTTTTATCATAGCAAGGAATAAGAAACAGATGCCTTGACTGTACTACCTCTGTCATATTTGCCAATGTATATTTTGTTCACGATCGATTTGATTGTTGGCATGAGCCGTATGTTACAACATACGCTTACATGATCAATTTGCTTCTCAAAGAAAAAAATCAAGGATCTTTTAAGTTGAGCCGAGTAAAACTTGCGTCAACCTTGTGTGCAGCATCATGCAGAGGACTGGATGTAGTTTCACCGTAAAAACATTTGCGAAGGTCGAATAGAGTCGACTTGCCTACGATGTAAGCTCGCAATGTCGACTAAACCCGTAACTCCAATATTACGAGTTAGACACATTCGCTTTTAGACATAGAGGTGTCAGTCTCGTCAATGTCATCAAATGGATTTCGTCTTCCATTTCCCAAGTTTCTAATATCCTTTCGCACTGTCTTCTCAGAAGATTCCTTACAAGGTTTCTCGAAATCCTGTAAAGTCATGTAACATCATTAAATTTCGATTCATTAACCTCATTCTTTAACAAGTCATTACTTTCATTTGTAGATTATCTTTGCTTTCTCGGATAGACAATTTATCCTTAATAAGCTCGCCTGCTACTGCCAGAGATTCTCCCTTTATATCGGCTAAATGAAATTTTAAAAACCTGTCAGCCCGCGGAGGGGGGGGGGGAGGGGAGGTTTGTATAAAAACAAAACCCTTATGAAATCGGTCATGCGTCCGTCTGTCCGTCTGTCTGTCCGTCTGTCCATGAAATATCTCACGAACCGCTGAAGCTACATGAATGAAATTTGGTGGAAATATGTAGAAATACTATAATTCTCTGGAGAAAGCGATGCGTCGTAATAGGTCAACTTTAAGGGGGGGAGGGGGTCGCCATAGAGGGGAAATGAAGGTCGAAATTTTTTTTCGTTTGGTATAGGCTAGTAGGGCATCGTAAGAAAGGTACCGTTGAGTACATTCCATTTCTGGAATTTTTTTTTCAAATTTGAAGAAAGGGGAAAATAGGGAGAGGGGAAAATATGTTGTCCGAGTTTGTCCCCCCCCCCTTGCATTTCGAGACCGTTATAGCTAGACATATGAAGATTTACGGAAAAGCGGCATTTAACTAGCATAGAAAACTAAAAATAATGGAATTTTGAAATCTCATCAAAAAAGGTTAGGTTAATAGTACATTTCCATTGTCGCAGTTAGCACACCCCTGCACCCCTCAAGCACACCCTAGGTCAAAAATATTGATGGCTGATGATAACCAACATCATAGGCAATAATGTCTCTAAGTTTCATTACAATGAATGATATTTAATAATAGTACATTGACTTAAAGTTATGCATTTTGACACTATCCATACAAAAAATACACCTACCGGCCTCACGCATAGATATGCGTGTACTACTTGCATGTTGTTTTTCGTAGTGCGAATTGCAGTTATTTAATGAACCAACTTTGGAAGGGTGAAGATTGGTGATTGGTGATCCTAACAATAACTATTCACACAGTTAATTTTTTAGGGTTTTGTGTCTTAAATCTTACAAAATCGGTCAAAAACCTGTCTGTCCGTCTGTTCATAGAATATCTTACGAACGGCTGAAGCAGCACACATAATTCGACGAGAATGTGTCGAAATGCTATAATTTGCTGGAGATAGCGTTGTGTTGTAATTGGCCAACTTTAAGAGGGGGGGGGGGTCCACATAGAGGCGAAATTAAGGTCAATTTTTTTATCGACTAGTATAGCCAAGTGGGGTGTCGTGAGAAAGGTAATGTTGAGTGCATTCCATTTTTGGCATTTTCTTGAGATTTGTAGAAAGGGGAACAGTGGAGGAGGAAAAAATATTAGACCGTAATTTGTCCCAGCCGCCCTGAATTTCGAAGCCGTTACACAAGTTTGCAATTTGCAATGTCGTCTTAATATGAATGGTTAAGCATCTCGAAGAGTGGGACAGTTTATCTCGTATACATACATATCTATCTACAGCTTCTCGTATTAAAACTATTACTTTGAGAGGTGACAGATGCAGTCTTTTTGTGAATTGACATGTAAGATACTATTGTATATCATGGGTAAAACATTTAATTATGGTGTTTTTATTCAGCTGAGGGGTACCAAGAAGAGCAGGGAGCCAGTATTTACATGCCAAAATAAGCGCTTGCTACAAAACCCTCGAATTGCGGGCGTAGCCCTCTATATTCCGGTTTCATTTTTACTTCCGATGATTGCCTTCGATTTTAATTTTACCAGCCAATCACCAATTTCTTCTTTGTCATCTTCAGTTAAATTTGAGATGTCTTCTTCATATACTTGATATTCGTTGTTTTGATCTCCGGAAGTGACAATGTTAGTCCATGCCGCTTGTTTTAAATCTGACCTATCAGCAATTAGGCGTTCCAGGAGTTGCCTCGCTGCTTTTGCTGTAGGGATGACTTCCTCTTTACCATTTTCATTAAACAGCTTTGTTTCAGCAAGATCATACTCGTGGAAGGTTATCACCAGTATTCGAAGAAGGGTTGTTTCGAATTTAATAAAATTATCGCAATCCACCAGTAGAGACAAACATCTGATGAAAAATTCTTTGACACCAGTATGCTGTACGGCCTGAATGCAACTCCATCGACAAACCAAGTGAATGAGATGAGCAACGTCGATTCTTATATGTATACGTACTTAGTTTTATGGCAATTTTTTCTTTACGCCGTAAGAATCGAAAACACAGGTTCACATACATTTTAATAGAAATTTGGTTTAAGGACGAACATATTTGCAATAAGAAAAGCTTTGGAATAATCCATCACGCATTCATTGGGCTTGATTAGTGCATTGCGGTTTATCCATTGTAAAATCCAAAAACTGATCAGCTCATTCGTGTGTCTCTCGGAGATCATTTGATTTACATGGAGAAATTGATTATTATAATTAATTACCATAGATAAAAGGAAAATGTGTCCAGATTTGACTATGCTGTCCTTGCGATGAATTTTCTGCATTAAGGAGCCTGTTGCGTCAATTTCAATTTTTATTTTTCCTTGATTCAACCTTGCGTATTCTCTGTAGTTTTGCAATTGCTGTATCGTCTGGTAGAAAATATAAAACGGCAGAACAGAAAAAGTTTGTATGGACAGACCGTAACGATATCCCAAGGCCATATTCTGCAATGATGTCAGAATATCGCAGTTATGTTTTTCATTTAGTTCATCGCCGTCGTCATTTTCTTCAAATACTGCTTGACGAACAGTTCCTTTTCTTGGGATAATGGGGCAAACTCCGTCTCCAGGTTGACGAATGCTGGCAGCCATACCATTCAGCATTTTTGCAGTTCCCTTGGCTTGGTCTGCAACAGTTTTCCTCTTCTTTCCTCGCAACTGATGCCTTACGTCCTCATGATCGTCTAGAAGAGTATTTTTGCAAAAATAATGAAATATTGTTTCAACTTCATCTTGGGGCTCTTCATTTAAAAATCCAAAGAATGAGTTGCCACATTTTGTACTCTTGCATTTTCCTTCAATTGTGAGGTAATACTTTTTTCTATTCGTTTTGAAAACCTTTGCTCTTTTGAAAGAAAAAGCACATGGCAGTCTATTCTGCCGGTATATTGCATCGGATAAAATGTCAGACAAGTCTTCCGATGATAATACCGTACATTTATTTTTTCCTTGTACCTTTATATCTTCTTTTAAAATATTTCTCCACAAATCGGAAGACAAAATTAAGTCAAATTGATCGTGTCCAGGCATTTGTTTGTAGATGCTAAATAGTTCAGCACTGTCGTTGTTGATATCGGATGTCTCAGTCTCCACAGTATTATTAGTCGAACTTGGACTTAAATTGGTACTATCCGTTATCACCACATTTTCCAGCTCCCGAGCTTTTGTCAAAATTTTCCTCCAATCACGTTTCACAGCCAATTTTAATGCTTCCTCTGTCCAGGCGTTCTTTATTTTGGCACATACATTTTTCCAAACCCCATCTGAATATTGTGGCAGTTCCTTTGTTCGGAAACTCTCAATTTCGTCTCGTAACGTATTTATTACGTCTGAAACTGACACCTCTATGTCTAAATTCCGAATGTTATACTTAAACTCGGCAAGTCTAGCGAATGTGTCTAACTCGTAATATTGGAGATACGGGTTTAGTCGACATTGCGAACTTACATCGTAGGCAAGTCGACTCTATTCGACCTTCGCAAATATTTTTACGGTGAAACTACATCCAGTCCTCTGCATGATGCTGCACGCAAGGTTGACGCAAGTTTTACTCGGCTCAACTTAAAAGATCCTTGATTTTCTTCTTTGAGAAGCAAATTGATCATGTAAGCGTATGTTGTAACATACGGCTCATGCCAACAATCAAATCGATCGTGAACAAAATATACATTGGCAAATATGACAGAGGTAGTACAGTCAAGGCATCTGTTTCTTATTCCTTGCTATGATAAAAAATTCATAATTCATCACTCGGTTGCTACAAAAGCTATTATGCATATTATAATAAACTCAAAATCCTTATTTAACATACTCTGCACCGCTTGTTGAAGGACAATTCTACCCCATCGTTCTCCACTGCTTTAAAGAACATAGCTCATAATATTATTCATTACAGTTACTGTAGTGGCGCATCGAAATATAATAATTATTAAACAGTAATAAAACCAGAAAGTTAGAAAGTCATCCTTATGCGATGGCTAAGAATTGTTACCATATGCAAGTGCAACATTACCAACACCCACCTCAAATACGAAAGTTTTTGGACAAATCTTTGAACAAAAGTCTAAAGGTGAACATCAAATGTGTGTACAACTTAAGATTTCGTGTTTGTGCATAAACATTGCACCAGAATAGCGGTGTTTGCGGTTTATATTTTAGCACAAACACTAAATCTTGAAATGTTTGTTAAAACATTTGTTCAAAAAATTGCTAATGTGACGTAAGCTTATAAACTTTCGGCGGTTGAAAAGACAACACTGTTCGGAGAAACTTAGAATTAAACCGGAAACTAATATATTCATCCCATTTCACAACCATTTTCATTCGAATTCTGCGCCATCTGCTAGCGGAAACCTGAGATAACGAGAATCCAGCCGGTATCGTAACCATTTGCTTCTAAGCTTCATACACTAATTTTAATTTGCTTATAATTTAAAAACTAGTCACTAACAAATGTTTTTAAGGGACCAACAATCACCAACAAATGACCAACAAACGGTTTTCATTCAGAATTTTGCAAGCTTAGGTTAGTAACATCATTTTTTTGGCATTTTCTTGTGAGGAGGGGCTAACTTGACACTTAAATTTTTAATTTGCTTATAATTTACTAATTAGCGACCAACGAATGTTCTTAACAGACCAACAATCACCAACAAACGACCAACAAACGATTTCAATTCAGAGTTTTGCAAGTCTAGGTTCGTAACGTCATTTTTTTGGGGATTTTCTTGTGAGGACGGGCTAACTTAACCTAAAAATGTTTAATTTGCTTATAATTTACTAATTAGCGACCAACAAATGTTCTTAACAGACCAACAATCACCAACAAACGACCAACAAACGATTTCAATTCAGAATTTTGCAAGTTGAGGTTCGTAACGTCATTTTGGGGATTTTCTCGTGAGAAGGGGCTAACTTAACCTAAAAATGTTTAATTTGCTTATAATTTACTAATTATCAACCAACAAATGTTCTTAACAGACCAACAATCACCAACAAACGACCAACAAACGATTTCAATTCAGAATTTTGCAAGTTGAGGTTCGTAACGTCATTTTGGGGATTTTCTCGTGAGAAGGGGCTAACTTAACCTAAAAATGTTTAATTTGCTTATAATTTACTAATTAGCGACCAACAAATGTTCTTAACAGACCAACAATCACCAACAAACGACCAACAAACGATTTCAATTCAGAATTTTGCAATTTAAGGTTCGAAACATCATTTTTTGGGGATTTTCATGTGAGGAGAGGCTCACATAACCTAAAAACTTTTAATTTGCCTTTAATTTACTAATTAGCGACCAACAAACGTTCTTAACAGACCAACAATCACCAACAAACGACCAACAAACGATTCGAATAGTTAAATTCAATTTTTGTTGAATTGGAGGGGCTAACTTGACATCACTCTCGCAGACATCGGATTGGCTGGCTATCGATTGCATTTCGATGATGTATTGGCGTATAGTTTCATCGCGTCTGAGGGTTCGTCGGCCCAATTCAAAATAGACATCCTGTCTAGATCGGCATCTGTCGAATTCCGTTATCAATTGGCATCGCAATCCAGTCCAGTCTGAAGCACTGATTGTTGTGAGAAATTTTCGGGCGGTTCCTGACATCAATCGGCGGGCGTAAATGAGCTTGTCTTGCTCCCGGACGAATCCAGATGATAGGATATCTTCATAGTCGGATACCCACTTACGGATGCGGTAATTATCATCACCAGAGAAGGGGAGAATTGAATGTTCGAGGTCGGCAAATTCAAGTGGGCGTCGGTGATCTGTCGTGGGTGATCCGTCATAGTCGGCTTCTGCGGTGAGATGTCGGAGTTGTGATCGGAGTCGGGCAATTTCAGTAAGTTTCTTGAGCTTTTCTAGTTCGGCATCCAAATCAGTTGCCGTATCTTCGCTCGAGTTCTGATTGGGGGCTCCGCCCTCACCGGTGCGCCCACTTCCGGGCTTCGGAGCACTGCTTGAATCGGTGTGTTCGGGTGGCGGGTCGGCACGTGGTTCTGTGTCGTAGACTACCTCTTCCAAGTCAGTTGCCATATCTTCGTTCGAGTTCTGGTTGGGGGCTCCGCCCTCACCGGTGCGCCCACTTCCGGGCTTCGGAGCACTGCTTGAATCGGTGTGTTCGGGTGGCGGGTCAGCACGTGGTTCTGTGTCGTCGACTACATCGTCGCAATCGGCCTCTTCGCCGGAGTTTTCGTCCTGGCTGGTTTCACATCGGTTTCCTTCGACATTCTCCTCATAAAGTCGACGCAACTGGGCTACATTAGCCGACGGAGGAATGGCGATGCCGGCAGCCTCTAAGGCCGCGATCAGTTCACTTCGTAATAATCTCATCAAAATAATATATGTAACGCGATTGAGATATCTGGGTTGTACCCCACACCTGATTTTTAATATATAAAATCTCACGGATTATTTAAAATTTAAAAGATTTATTCTTCCAATTCCGAACACACGTTTGGTTGACGTTTTTTCAAACACACCAATCTTTTCTGTCTTCTTCTTCTTCTTTTTTCGTGTACCCGAAAACTCAAACTAAAATGAAATGCTAGGTCAACAAAGTTCGTTAAATTTGAATTTGAAATTTTTTATGTTTTACAATTTAAATAGTTGAAAAGTGTTGATATTACGTATCTCGACAGGTAATACATTGAAGCTACTTGGTCCAGTGAACGAAACGTATCTTTGAGTATGTGTTTTGTGGCAAAATGGAACATGCAATCTTCTATTGTTGAATCTTGTGGTCCTATTATGTATTGAAGTAATAGAATGTTGTTTATTTGTGTAATATAACGCTGATTTTGCATATAGTTAGTTGTTTCAAGCTAAGGACTTTTGCTATTTCAAATAGATTGGATGTGGGATGAAGTCTCGGAAGAGAAAAAATCTTTTTTAAAATGAGTCGCTGAGTTACGTTTAAATTTTCAAGATGAACGTTAAATGCGCCACCCCAAGCCACTATACAGTATTGTAAAGTTGATTGAACTAACGCATAATAAATTGTTTTAAGTTGATTTGCTGTCAGGATCTTATGCAGTCTATTCAATATGAAAAAGCTTTGTCTAATTTTTTTATTCATAAAGTCAGTGTGAAAGTTCCACTTAAGGTGTTTGTCAATGATTACTCCTAAGTAGTTTGTCGCATCCACCAGATTTACGGTATCATCATTCAATTTAATATGATCAAATGAAGGCTGAGTTGATGAATTTATAGAGAAGGATATGGCTTTGGTTTTTTGGACATTTAATTTGAGACGATGTTTAAACAGCCATTTTTGAAGTTTCCTCATTGCGGATTGAATTATAGTTGAAGTTTGATTCCACGAATTTGACGAACTTAATAATACTGTATCGTCCGCGAAAGCTATTATAATACAGTCATCATGTTTAAAGTTTCACAATTCGTTAACATATATACTATATAGTATAGGCGACAGTACGGTTCCTTGGGGTAGTCCTACATTTTTATTATGTTTCCATTCACTTAAGTGCTCATGGATTTTGACTCTTTGTTGTCGGTCATGTAAATATGATTTAAAAAGATCTCGTGGCTTCTTTTCAATTCCTATAGATTTTAGCTTTTTTATTAGGAGTTAACATATTATGGTATCGAATGCCTTAGATAAATCCATAAATATTGCAATGGGTTTACGATCTATATCCAATTCTGAGTGTATGAAATTTGTAACATTCATTACTGCATCTTCCGTACTAAGGCCTTCTCAGAAACCATACTGTTGGGGAGATATTATATTATTCTCAGAGAGGAATTTAACTAGCCTTTTTTTATGCATTTCTCAAAAATTTTAGCCAAAGAGGGTAGAATAGGTATAGGACGGTAGTTATTGATATCTTGTTTGCTTCCATTTTTGAAAACTGGTATAACTAGAGCCTTTTTAAATGCGGTTGGAAAGGTTCCTTCCTGCATACACTTATTTAATAACATCGTGAGTGATTTCTTGATCTCATTTTGAATATTTTTCAAATTATCTGAGGTTATTGTATCCCATCCAGCAGATGTATTGCTCTTGAGTGAATTGATTATTTGTATAACTTCCTCTTCTGTAATTTTAATGAAATGTATATTGGATTGTGTATTAGCTGTATTGTTTTCTAATGATATTTCATGGTCAGTGTTATAATTATTAAATATGTTTGCCCCTATATTGATGAATACATTATTAAAGTGGTTAGCTAACAATTTCTCTGCATCTACTGTGTTAGGGGTTTCTTTATTCAGTAGTTCGATCGGAGGGCAGGTTTTGTCTTTTTTATTAGTCGATAAGTTATTAATCATTTCCCAAAGTTTTTTTTATTACATATTTGAATCATTTTGTAGTTCATTTTGAAAATACTGTTTTTTTAGCTATTTTTTTTAATAAATTTATTTTATTTCTGTATTCTTTGTAATGTCGTAAAAGATTTGTGTTAAAGGGTTGATCAACAAACAAGCTGCGTCGGATGTAGGTATCTAATTAACTAATAGCAATAGCAACCATCGAAGGCAAAACATCATTGTGGCGCAACAGTCCGACGTCGGGCCCTGATCACGGAATGGTATAAATAATGTCAACCAGAAGACCATCGGAAATAGTCCCCAAAAATCGATGTTTTAAAAATATCGACCATCGATAGGGCGATTAATGGTAAGGAAACACCAACTAAGCCACATGGAATATTTGGCGCGAGGTGCATGCTAGCAACTGCACTTCCGAAAAGTAGATATGCTATCGAAACGTCAAGGCATAGAAATGCTGGAGATGTTGACGCGACCATGCCCCTGGAGGGATCCAGGCAATTAACACGCCCCTGAGGTTAGGGAAAATAGTACAGTATATCGATGCTCATCTCTATTCTGTAGACAGGCATTTGATCGATTTTGTAAGGGTTTTTTGTTTCTATATAGTAAAAAAGGAAGGAATAAGACACACAAACATTTTTATGATGTTTATTATTTACAAAATATATCCCGCCAAGTCTTGGTTAACTATTAATCAACTTGTAACTAACATTTTTTTTAGGTATAGAAAACAATAAATATGTTATGAACAATTAAAGTAAATGAACACATCATACCCTAATCATTCCTTAGAAATTATATTCACAATTGTTCCTATTATTTTCCGCCCCGTTTCATGATTCGACAAATTTAAACACGGATCTCTAATTTTTTCTTCTAGTAACTTATTTAGTTCCCGCCTTAAACATAAAATCATTTCCGCTGTTTCATGATTATGCGCTTTTAACATTATCCACCCTTCTTCTAGAAGAATTATAAAGTCACCTGCATGCAATTCTATTTTCAAATCACTACCAGCGAAAAAGACTAACGGAAAGAGTGGAACCATGGAACACTCGCGAATGAATATCCGGGACGTTTTCACTTTTTCTTGATAAACTAAAAATGGCGAAAGGAAATGACCAGCTTTTGAATTCACTGAAGAAGGATGTAGAGCAACGAACCCGTCTTCCCGTGTTTTAAAACGCAAATCACTGGCGGATGGAATTTGAGGCATTGCTCCACCCGCAGTCAAGGTATAACTTTTCTCTGGCGTTAATACTTTAACAATGTTCGGATAGAGTGCGGCGCATAGAATGGAAATTAGCAAACGGCTGTTTTCACTGTTTCGATTTAATTCGGGTCCTAAAACACACATGTATTAAAATATTTATTACTAGTGAATTCTCAAAAATTTCACTTACCTGTGATATCGAGAATTTTATCTTCCAAATTCTTTTTCTTCCGTGGCATATCCACTGGTACAAAACCAATAGATATTAACAATTCTAAAAATTGATATTTCAATTCAATTATTGTTTCCAGAGTCTTCCATGATAAGAAATTTTCTTCTGCATAACATTTTCCAGAGTATTTGCTCTTCTTAGTTGCTTCAAGCCAACGATTGTATGCCTTTAAAACAGTTAAATGATCGCTGTTACAAATTGCGAACTCCTTTTTCTTTCGATCAGCTTCATTCTTTTTATTAAATGGGCAAACAAATGGTGATTTGTGACTTAAGCACGCTGCTATTGTCAACACACTATCAAGGCACTGAAATATTGATCCAAACAACATTAGTTTTCCTATTCGCACATCAACAGGTAAGGCAGATAAATGATGTCCTAATGCAGTTAAATTTTGCTCCTCATCTAATGCTCCGACATCCTCCAGACGCCTGATTGCCGACATCGTGTTTTCTTCAGTTGGTGGTTCTAATGTCTTACCAATCACACTTAGTACATTTTCGTCACTGAAATTCGGAAGTGTTTTTATTCTTAGCAGAAGTTGTTCTAAGGGAACTCTATGGATTTCAGGAATCGGTTGACTAAGCAAATGGTTGTGAAAACGATGGCCCGTGAATAAGTGAATGCAGACTCCTGGCATTACTCGACCCGCTCGACCTTTTCTCTGTAAGGCGTTTGCGCGTGATTCCCAAACTAAATCCAGAGACTCCATGTTTTTGTTAGCATCAAATCGTTTCTCTTTCATCTGGCCACAATCAATTACGAAAACACAATCGTCGATTGTAACTGAAGTTTCGGCAATATTTGTGCTTAATACTATTTTCCGTTTCCCAGTTGGTGGCTTACGGAAAACTAAGGCTTGCTCTTCATTCGTTAATGTAGAATGGAGTGGAATGAGGAGGAATTTGCCAGCTCTGCAAATGAACAATTAAAAGTAGACTTAACTATGTAAAAGGTTTAAAAAGCTACCTCGGTCCAAACATTTGACTGTCATTCAAGGCATCGTGGACACTTAGAATTTCCGCTAAACCTGGCAGAAAGATTACAATAGCTCCTTCTTTGGGCCAATCATGTTCACCCTCTACTATATATTTTAACGCAGTTTCAATAAGTTCCGGGTTGATCTTCATTGGATCCATTAGAAAGAGCGTTTTGCACGTGCGTTTTGAATAGACTGCATGTAAGAAAAGAACATTTAAGTAATTTGTACTAGCAATTTAATAAATCGATTAATGTTTCTTTAATGTTATTGTATTCGTATAACCCTCTAATTATATCAATCAGAAGCGTCCACCAACGTTCGGTGTATGGATATCGGTAATATATTATTCCTTTTATTTATCAATTACCACAATCCTGAAGTCTGGACTTGAGTATATTGATGGTTAAGCGCACAAGTATGCTAAGTGCACTTTTGGTCCAAAATGAGTTAACTGCATTTCCCATTCCCTCAGTATCATAACTGTCTAGTGCACAAATTTTGTAAGTATCTGAACATTAATATCGACTCAAAATACAATTCAAATCGGTGTTAACTACATAAAAATTAATAGTTAGTGCAGCAAATGTGTTAAGACCTCACTGTTCGTGCTTGTGCCCAGAAGTGGTAACAGCACAGCGCTTACCATATTTGGGCACTTATTTGTTGGCGATATTATGATTCTGTCCACATAACACATTTGACATGAAGGAGATGGTTGCAACTTTATGAGTCCATATGCGAGTTTATGACCCAAAAGAAATGAAATAACAAATTTTCAAGTTTTAACAACAACAATAATATTGTTTTTGCCAGTTGGCCTCAGGACAGGTCAGGGCGAAAATGTATACAACGATGCTTTGATGTGTACCTACATCACATGTGGCCAAATATATGCATTTTGTGTGAAAAATGCAATTTCACCGTTTTACCTCGCATTTCCACTTTCTCTTGATATTTTTCAAGCACCAGTGTGAACAGTGTGTTTTTTTTGCACCCTAGGCCTTGAGAAGTTAAAGGATATAATTGTTTTTGTCACTTAGAGACCATGTTCGAGTTCGACAGTGTATGGTGACACTTAGAGCCATCGGTGTATAAAGTTATAGCATTTGACTCCTGGAAAGTGTGGGCTCCCACTCGTCCCGTGAGGGGATTAGGCTTACAAAATTCTTACCGAACAGATACTTGGGAAGATGTAATCCGTCACCGCAGGAAAATCCAAGCTGCTAAGAACAGACGAGTGTCCCGTGGCTGCCACAGTTAACTGTCCAGTTTCCCGAAGACGAATGGCTACGTTCGAAGCCACCTGCTTAGCAAAAATATCTAGGGGGAGCAAATTGAGCAGGACATCAAGGGCAGCTGTTGGCGTTGTTTTAAAAGCCCCCGTGATGGTAATACTCACCATTCTTTGGAATTTATCTAGCATACATCGGTAAACCGCAAAATTGAGGGCAGTCCACCAGACAATAATACCATGCAGAAGTATAGGTCGCAGGACTGAGACATAGAGCCAGAAAACAATCTTCGGTTTCAGGCCCCACTTCCTACCTACGGCCTTCTTACACGAGTATAGCGCAACAGTCGCCTTAGCTACTCGCTCCTGGATATTGGGTTTCCACCCCAGTTTCCTGTCCAGGATGACGCCCAGAAACTTGGCTTTTTCAGAGAGAACATGTCGGATTCCGTTCAGCAATGGTAGATCGAATATTGGTGGCATGGGTTTCCTGTTTTCTCCGGATTAACACCAACCCCAGCTTGCCTAGTCCACTTCGTCAGAATTGAGAGGGCATTCTGCATAAAATCACTGAGCACAGAGGGAAACTTCCCAGAGACTGCGATGGCAATATCGTCCGCATACACAATAACTTTGAATCCCACACCCTCCAGGTCCAAAAGCAGTTTGTTAACCGCCAGATTCCAAAGAAGGGTGAATAGTACGCCACCCTGAGGAGTTCCCTTATTAACACTCCTGCGCTCAGATGTTGCACCCAAGCGAGTAGAAATGACCCTAGATGCTAGTAATTGGTCTATAGGACTACAGAGCGATCCATCTACATTCAGACATTCTACATTATTGAAAGCGCCCTCGATGTCCAGGAAGGCAACCAAGGTAAATTCTCTACAGTCGAGAGACCTCTCAATGTATCCTACCAGAGAGTGTAAGGCCGTGTCCACCGACCTTCCCTTCCAGTAGGCATGCTGTGATGGAATAGTAGCCCGCAGGTGTACATCAATCAAGCGCTCTAAAACCTTTAGCAGAGTGGAAAATAGGCTAATTGGTCTGAGGTCATTCGGACGCGCGTGTGAGCTTTTCCCCGCCTTAGGGATATGTTGAATAGTGCGCTCTTTACTTGCTCACTAATACTCATAAGCATATAATACTGTACATTGCCTTTGTTCTTTGTAATTATTTTCTAAAGGCCAGTCGCCTAATAGACGTGTACCAGTCAACATTGATTCAATAAACTCAATAAACTTTTGTTCATATTAACCTGCGCAACAGGTTATGGGCCCAGGATAGCCAGATTGAATCAAGTCGTGTTTAGTTTTGTGATTGCTATTAGTGTCTTTATTCGCGAGACGGTTGTACAGAATGGCACAAAGTGAAGACTTGCGGATACCGCTATTGTCGAAAGCAAATTATCAGCGGTGGAAATTCGAGGTTTCAGCTTGTTTAAGAAGCGTGGGAGTATACGAGTACGCTTCTGGTGAAGAAATTTGTCCGGCTGTATCGAGCGATAATCAAGGGAAGGTGCGAGAATGGAGAAAACTGGATGCGAAAGCTATGCGGATTCTATCAGGTGGACTCTGCGATAATGACCATGCAAGCATACGGGATTGCGGAACATCTGCAGCTATCTGGACGAAAATTAGAAGTATTTACGAGCCAACAACAGAAGGAAACAAGTATCTTTTGAACCAAGAGCTTCACTCATTAAAGTTCAAAGAGGGACAATCAGTTTCCAGTTATTGTGCTGAATTATCCGTTATTGTCCAAAGGCTAAAGGCAACAGGTGATGAATTGAGTGATGCGTGTCTTGTAGCAAAACTTATCCACGATCTACCCCCTCATTTCAATTCGTTCCGTGACACATATTACATACAAGCGGCTAAAGGTGAAACGCTAAAATTTGAAATGCTTCGGGAGCAATTGCTACTTATTGAAATGCAACGAAAAGATCTACCGTTAAACAATACCGAAGATTCTGGTGACGCACTAGTGGCTAAATCTAAAAATTGGCGCAACAAAAAGCCAAAGTCTGAAAGCCGTTGTTTTTACTGTAATAAAGTTGGTCATTTCAAACGGGATTGCAACAAACGAAAATCAGATGATTCACACACACATTCGAAGAAATCTGAGGCGAATTCAACACATAGCGGATCCATAATGCTGGCGAGTGAATTCTGTTTAATCGGTAATACCTGCACTTGGATTGGTGATAGTGGTGCATCGCACCACATGACAGTCGATCGTAATGCATTTACAAACATGCAAGACATTGAAGAAGGAAAGCTACCGGTAACAGTTGGCAATAACGAGGTCATATATGCACGAGGTCGTGGTGATATCGCAGTAATATCCAAATCCGGTGGACATATAACGCTAATGGATGTGCTGTACGTGCCAAATCTTGGTCGAAATTTATTATCATTAGGAGCGGCAACAACAAGGCAAATCGACATCAAGTTCGTAGGAGATGAGCTTCAAATGACACGAAACGGAAAGCGAATTGCTACAGGGTATCGTCTTGGAAATAATCTATACGAAATGGATTTGACTAACGCAGGAGGAATCGTTAATTATGGTGCCCAAGAAGTCACCCTACAAGTTTGGCATGAACGGCTCGGCCATGTTAACTACGGATCAGTGCGACAATTAGCAACTGGAACAGCGGTCATCGGAATGAAAATTACTAAGCCGGAAATTAATGTGTGTGATGACACTTTTTGTGAAGCCTGTGTCTATGCGAAGCAGTGCCGTAACTCATTCAAAGAAAATCCTAATCGTGCGTCCGTACCTGGAGAATTAGTACATTATGATATCTGTGGGCCAATGGCAGTGGATTCATTCGGTGGTGCAAAATACATGGCTGCTTTCGTTGATGATCACTCGGGCATGCTTTTCGTAAAGCCACTTAAATCTAAAGACCAAATTGTTGGTGCAGTGGAAGCTATTATAGCAGAGTTCAAAGCAGTGGGTCATAATATCAGAAAGATGCGTTCAGATAACGCTTTGGAGTTTCGCAGTGCAGATATGAACAACCTTTTAAGAAAGCACTTAATTGTTCATGAATTTTCCGCGCCGTACACACCCCAACAAAATGGCCGTGCAGAACGTCAAAATAGAACGATATGCGAAATGGCGCGTGCGATGTTAACGGGTGCAGACTTGCCAAAAGGATTATGGGCAGAAGCAACTACGACGGCAGCAAAATTTCGAAATGTCATTCCTTTGAAACGTCTTAATGATCGCACGCCATACGAATCATTTCATGGTGAGAAGCCTAATGTAGGCTATTTTCGAATTTATGGGAGTAAATCATACGTTCTAATAAACGATGCAAAGAGATCGAAATTTGATAAGAAATCCGAAGCCATGTACCTAGTTGGCTACGAATCAAACGCGTATCGTTTATGGAAACCGGGCTCTCGACGTGTCATTGTTAGTCGGGATGTCGTCATTCATGAATCAGCACCGAAACAGATGGCAAAGATAGTTATCCCCACTGATTCGGAGAATGCAATTTTGCAAAGTAAGGAGATGTCAAATAAATCCGAACGCGACCCAGGTGACGACAGCAAAAGTGATTTGGAGACGATCGCAAATCGAACACGCAGTAAATTGAAAAATGAGAATATTAAGAACGATACGCACCAGGAATCGATTGATAATATTTATGCTTGTGCGAGTGCATTTTTTGCGAATGTGACTTTGCCGACCACTTTGGAAGAAGCAAGGATCTCAGCGCATGCGAAACAGTGGGAGCGGGCGATGGCTGATGAGATGGATTCTTTGAAACGAAATGATACGTGGATTTTAGTTGATCGGCCAAAGAATAAAAAGACAATTCGTAATAAATGGGTGTTTCGGTTAAAATTGAAATCAGACGGTTCAGTTGAACGCTATAAAGCTCGTTTGGTAATTAAAGGATGCTCTCAGAAAGCCGGCGTAGATTATAATGAAACTTTTGCGCCAGTAGCAAGATTTGAATCAATTCGTACGTTATTGGCTGTAGCTGCAGTGAAGGATTATGAAATTTACCAATTTGATATTAAAACGGCATTTTTGTACGGGGATCTGGATGAAGTTATTTATATGGAGCAACCAGACGGATTCGAGGATGGCAGCGAGAGAGTGTGTCAATTAAAGAAAAGTCTTTATGGGCTTAAACAAGCCCCGCGCCAATGGCATACAAAATTTGACACATTCATGAAACAGTTTGGCCTAAAATCAACAACTGCTGATCCATGTATATATTCTTTAAACGATGGCGAATTGATGGTAGCGCTCTATGTCGATGACGGTTTAGTAATTGGAAAGTCAAAGCAAGATGTTGCCAATTTACTAAAAGCCATGGAGCAGCAATTCGAGGTTACTAGTGCAGAAGCATCATACTATTTGGGAATAGAACTTGTTCGACATCGCAATAGCAGAATCATTCATTTAGCACAATCAAAATACGCGAGATCGATTGTCGATAAATTTCAAATGGGATCCTGTAATACAATTTCGACTCCAGCAGAAGCAAATATGTTACTTGAAGCTGATCCTGATGATGAAATACTGGATGTACCATATCGCCAGCTTGTCGGTGCCCTTATGTATTTAGCAGTTGTGACTCGTCCTGATTTATCATTTGCAGTGACACAACTATCGAAGTTTTTGGATTCACCTACTCGAAAACATTGGAATGCCGGCAAACGTGTATTGAGGTATCTTGTTGGAACATTGGGAACCGGCATTACTTATGGGGAAGAAAATTGTAACTCATTACAGGCATACAGTGATGCGAATTGGGCAACTTGTACTAGCACCAGAAAAAGCATCAGTGGCGTGGTACTTATACTTAATGGTGGTCCAGTTCTATGGTCTTCTCGTAAGCAAGGAGTTGTAGCGACATCGACGACAGATGCGGAATACATAGCAGCCCACGATGCAGCTAAAGAAGTGGTTTGGCTGCGACGACTTTTGGGAGCCATTGGTTGTCAACAAATTGAGTCAACGAAATTGTACTGTGACAATGCGGCAGCCGAAAAACTCATCCAAAATCCAACTTTCCATCGTCGTACCAAACACATAGATGTAAAATTTCATTACACGAGGGAACAACTTCAAAATGGAGAGATTGAAGTTCAACATGTCTCAAGTTGCAATCAGCTCGCAGACATCTTCACAAAGGCGCTTACGAAGGATAAATTTGAAGTAAATCGAAGAAATCTTGGACTTAAATAGCAAGTAATTCGCGAGTGGGAGTGTTGAATAGTGCGCTCTTTACTTGCTCACTAATACTCATAAGCATATAATACTGTACATTGCCTTTGTTCTTTGTAATTATTTTCTAAAGGCCAGTCGCCTAATAGACGTGTACCAGTCAACATTGATTCAATAAACTCAATAAACTTTTGTTCATATTAACCTGCGCAACAGGATAAAAACAACCTCGGTCACGAGGAATGTAGACCAGTTCCAGACAAGCCCTTAGGATGGTTTCCAACCATGAATAAGCAATATCCAACACGTGCTGCAAATCTGCCGGGATGATACCGTCAGGTCCAGCTGACTTGAATGATTCGAAGCTAGATATAGACCACCGAATTTTCTCCTTTGAGAGAATAGATTCAAAGTCACAAGGAACAACCAGTCCCTCGCCCACAGGAGAGCGGGGCATTGTTGCTGTCGGGCTGCATGGGAAATGCGTGTCAAGCAGCAACTTAATAGTATGCTTACACGAAGTCGTCCAGGACCCGTCTTGTTTCAGTAGAAAGCTGGGTATGGGTGGGTGGGTAGACAGAATCCTACGAAGTCTGGAGGCTTCTCCCGAGCCCTCGATGAGCTCGCAAAAATTACACCATGAGCGGCACTGTACTTGCCTGAGTTCTCTCTTAAAAACTCTCAAATGCGCCTTATAGGAAAACCAGTCCAGCTCTAGACCAGTGGACCTAGCTTTGTTGAAAGACCTCCTGCACATAACTCTAAGCTCAGAGATTTGTGCATTCCACCAGACTGGTTTTCTCTTACCTCTTTGCCTGCTGATGGGGCACGATCTAGACACAGCAAACCAAAGGTTCCCGTTAGGGCCTTCACCATATCGTCCAACTCCTCCCTACTAGATGGCCGACCAGGCATAGGGGGTAGCTGTTCCAGGAATGCCTCCCGAAACAAAGACTAGTTAGTCCTTTTACGATTACGGAAGTTTGGATTGTTTACAGGCCGCTCAGCAAGGCTGAATTGAAGGTAACGGTGATCGGAAAAAGAGTGCTCGGATGACACCCTACAGTCTCTGATCAAGTGAACAAAATTCGCAGAGACAAGAGAAATATCTAAGACCTCTGCTCTATTCCTAGTAACAAAGGTAGGCTCCGTACCCACATTGCAAATTAATAAGTTAGTACCAATCAAGTACTCACACAGATATTCACCGCGACTGTTGGTATCAGAGCTACCCCAAACGGTATGATGCGCATTCGAATCGCAACCGATGATAAGACCGACTTTTGATGTTTCAGCCGCTGTAATTGCATCTTTAAGAATAGATGAGGGTAAGATATCCCCGTCATCATACGGAAAGTACGACGAAATTACCCAGTAAACAGTACCACTGAGCTCAAGGCAGACCGCAACAGAATCCCTATCACTAAAGGTTGGCAGTAGAAAGACCTTGAGGGATTTCCTAACCAGAATACAGGACCGGGGTTTCCCTGGCCCTTAACATAGACAATACATATCATAATTAGATGATTCGAGACCCTTGACTAGGTCCCCCAAAACCCAAGGATCCTGAATCAATGCGATGTCCTTCCACTGCGCGCCAAGCGGAGAAGAATAGCAGCATAGGCTACTTTGGAATGGTGAAGGTTGATCTGTACAAAACTGATCATTAATTTGACGACCTACCTACCACCACAGTAACATCAGCCTCACCGTCATCGTCGGAGGGTCCTCCAAAGCAGCCAGATCCAAACCAAGGAACACACAGTCATCATCCGTATTACCATCAATAGGCTCACTGACATTACTGACAGCCTCGTCCTCCTCCATTGGTTTTTCATAAGTTCTCTTGGCATTCCTTATGTCGCCCTTGTAGACGCGCAATTTAATGATAACGAAGCCAATTTGAGAATCCCATTCGACCTTGCCAGAGGAGCCAGAGAGTCCGTGTTGATCACCACAACAGCGACACCCCTGTCCTTACAGTCAGGAGGTGGACCCGGATTTGCCTCCATCACCTTACGGAAGCTTACCGTAAGGACTCCCTCAGCCGTCTTCCAGTTATCCACTGAAATGCATCCATCCTCATTACTACGATCAACAACCGCCATCTCCATCCAACTCCTTACCGCATCCACGTAGGAAGGAGCTGGAGCGCTAATAGCAGTGTTTTTCTTCCGCACTGGACCTACAGGCGACTCATCCGCGGACCTTTGTCTTTTGACACTCGAGGATTTATCCGGTAAATCGGCGATAAACTGGAGCACCCATTCCAGGGATGCCCTCTGCTTTTCCGTTCTACGTTCCTCGGGTACCGACAGAACAAGATCGCGAACTGTAAATGTATTGCATTGCCGCATCACCAAAGCCTCCACAGCGGGTATATACCTAGTAGAGCTAGGGCCAGGCTTGGCCACATCCCCAGCTTTGAAAGGAGCCTAACAACCACTAGCACCGGGCATACTCCCGCTATGGCCAAGTTTAGCCAAAGGCACAGCGCCGAGTAAAGCCCTATCCGAACAAGACATACCCCCGCTCGGGCGAGGTCTCACCAAAACCTCATCAGCGGGCGTATATCCCAGTAGAGCTGGGATCACGCAAATACGAAGACTCTAACCGGTGCAGTGCACCCACACTGTGGCCAGGAGCCCCAGACGATTCCATGAAACCGACAAAAATAAAAAGGGTGTGTAAATACCTGGCCAAAAATAAATAATTGTCCACAGGGGCAAAAAATTTTGCTGTAAATTGGGTGATATAACCGGATATCCTTTGAAGGTTGTAGCAGAAACTTAAAAACACGACAGCTCCAGCTATTGTAGTGCCATTGTGTGTCTTCGAATATTTGGAAAAGATCGTAAATTTCAAATTTTGTGCGGTTAGCCATCGATATATGGATTTTAAAATGGTCGTTGATCCCCGTAGGGGTCAGAGCACAGAGGCCGAATGATCATTGAGCTATCGCACTCAGTGTTGCCAATTTAGCCGTTTTCCGGCTAAATTTAGCCGGAAATCACACAAATTAAAGGCCGGCCACCTGGATTTTTAGCCGAATTAATTTTTTCACGGCTGAGTTTGCCTCCCAAGGTTATTCTGCTTATTCGTACAATTTAGGTTCATTTGGAAAATTTCAATCACATTTTCGACTAGAGAATGCGAAGCTGTGCCAAGCAAGAATACCATAGACTTGGAGATACAACCTAGACTTGGGTTAGAGGTAGTGGTGATACCAACACTACAAATTTAGAATGGCTGTAAACCCGAATTGCACCACGATTGCCATATGGCAATCATATGGTTTCTTTCCAAAAATTCAAATTGCAAGACAATGAATGCACATGCAACCAAATGAAAGATTTAGAAATTTCGCGTGCAGGACATTAGTGTTTTGTATCTTGAAGTGACAAGGTCCTAGATTCAGTGGTAAAACGCAAAGTGGAAAAAATAGTGATATGGATTACATGAAAAAGTAAGTTCTTTAGTTACTTTTTTTGTAGAAGTGCGATCGTAACGAAATTAAGTGCATTGTGCAGCTGAAGCCTTATAGTTTTATAGTATTTATTTTACTTAAAACAAGGAAACAATTTTCATCCTGTTTTTTTCGTCATTTTTATTGTGATTGCCATATGGCAATCGTGGTACTGATAGGGGGATGTATTTCGATAAAGATTTCTTATTGATTATTTTATTAGTTTTTATGCTTTTTTTCGTTACAATGCGTAAGTATTTTGATTACTTTGACGACAGTTACACTAGTTTTCGTGAAGATATTTGTAATTTTTTCCAATAGAAAAATCTCATTGCGCGAAGCGCTAGACTATCTAGAGCAGCTTCAAGATGAAGATGAGGTTTATGATGTTCCGGATACGGTTTATATTGAACCACCTGAATTCGATGGTAACCTTTCGGAAAAGGACGATGGCAATGAAGATGAAGGTGGAATCCCTGATAATGTTTGCCGGCAACAAACTAAGAGCAACGTGTGAAATCGTAACGCAAAGAGGCGATCGTATTGGCGATGACGAAAATTGTGATTTTGCATTAGTTGAAGACGTTCCAATTGCGGCTGTTACAAATTCTACGTAGGCGTGGAATCATGGCCAACTACGCTTCAACGTCAAACTTTATATAAATGTAATTCAACCGAAAAAAACAAATGAGTTCGAAAATTGCCAGTCAATAGAGCAGTCGAAATACCGGCAAAAACGCGCCTCTTGTTAATTAATTACAAATAAAGCCTAATTAAACGTTGCCAGTCGTTTTGTTTTAACATTGTTTTTTGCCGTTCGTAACTCGTACGTTGATATCTGAACATAAAATGTCGAAAAGAAGAACCAGGAAAGTTGCTGGGGTTAACGCCGTTGCGGACGCCTCCGAGCATGAAGCCTTTGGCTCGGAATCCGAGATCAGCACACCAATTATTCCGTCTCCATTGAGCCAAATAGACAAACAGATAAAATTACTAGTGTCGGGTATGTCAGCTCTCCAATCCGCTCTTGAAAATATTCGTATGGAGACGATGTTAAATATGGAAAGTTTTATAATTTTGTAGAGTGAGCAGAAAATAACACAACTGTTTAATTGACTCGTTCGCGTTTATTTGTTTTGTTTTATGATCTGTTTCGTTTGAATGATACAATCGGACTGACTCTATTAGCAAGCAAAAATATGTCATCTATCAACATTGGACATCAATGAATTAGAGTTACCATAATATTTTCCTTTTATTTTTTACTTTAACATTATAAAATTCAACACTCCCACTCAATGTTACAAGGCAAAAAAAATAATCAATCTCAAAAAATATTAATGCATGTTTGTCAATTCCATTAAATTACACAAATATTTATGACGAATCTTATTCAAAGCCTTTGTAAATATGTCCGCAATTTGTTCATCGGTACAAACATACTCCAATTTGAATTTGCCTTCCTGGTATTTTTCTCGGACAAAATGGAACTGAACATCGATGTGCTTCGTTCTCTTGTGGAAAACTGGATTCTTGATTAAACGGATGGCACTCTGATTGTCCATATAGAATGTTGATTCCAAATTCGATTTAGCAAGCAAGTCAATCAGAAGACTTTTCAGCCATACCAATTCCTTTACTGCTTGGCATGCCGCAATATACTCCGATTCTGTTGACGAAGTTGAAACGGATTGCTGTCTGATAGATGCCCAACTAATGACACCCGAGCCAATATTGAAAACGTAGCCGCTTGTCGATCGTCTCGTATCGCTATCTCCCGCATAATCGGCATCACTGTAACCAACAAGATTCAATTGATTATGTCTACTGTAAAGGATACCTACTCGCATTGTGCCCTTTATATATTTAAATATGCGTTTTACAGCGCCAACATGTGCCGAACTTGGTCGTTCTAGATATCGGCTGACAACACCAACTGCATAGCTGATATCTGGTCGCGTTCCAATTGCCAGATACATCAAGCTCCCAACCGATTCTCGATATGGAAATGTTGAATCATGTTCATCGTTAACAAAATCGCCAAGATTCTGATTATTATCCATGGGAGTTGACGCAATTTTGCTCTCCATCATACCAAAACGACTCAACACTTTCTTAGCATAGGCTTCTTGATGAATATGAACCGAACCATCTGGACGTTGCTCAATTTCGAGACCCAAAAAACATTTTGCGTCGAACACCTTTACCTCGAAATTCTTTTGCAAATGTGATATTATTGAATCGGTTTCATCTCCGCTATTTGTCACCATCAATCCATCATCAACGTAAATGTCGATGATTGTTAATTTCTCCATGTTTCGACGAACAAACACACATGAATCCGATTCGCTTTGTTTGAAATCGAACTCACGGATGAAAGATGTGAACTTCTCGTTCCAACATCTGGAAGCTTGTTTCAAACCGTATAAACTTTTAACCAATTTGCATACTCGTCCGCTGTTGTCGTCGTATCCAATTGGTTGCTTCATAAAAATGTCTTCCTTCAAATCTCCGTACAGAAATGCAGTTTTAATATCGAATTGCTTTAACTGCATTCCATTCATTGCAGCCAACGATAAAATTGCACGGATCGATGAAAATTTGACGACAGGACTAAATGTTTCGTCATAGTCCACTCCATGCTGTTGTGTAAATCCACGTATTACCAAACGCGCTTTGAACCTTTCGATTGAACCGTCCGTGTTCTCCTTGACCTTGAACACCCAACGATTGTCTATAACTTTCTGGTTCTCAGGTGATTCAACCAAATCCCAAGTATGGTTTTTGATTAATGAATTAAACTCGTCGTCCATTGCACATTTCCATTGTTCCTTTTGTGCTGACTCCATTGCTTCTTCATATGTTTTCGGTTCGACGACGACCGCCGAAAAACCATTCTCGATGTAATGTTCTGGTGCTTTGGTTTTCTGGCGAAGATTGTATCGCTGGTTGTGTCTTGGACTTTCGATTTCTTCTTGTGTTTCCGCATTCGATTCACTTTTAGTCAAATTTTGATCTTTCGACACTACTCCATCGTCACTTTGACCAGTTTCCTTTTCTTCGTAAATTTCTTCCACATCACTTTCAATTTCTTCATGAATCGCAAACTTTCCGGGCTGCGGTTCATTAAAGCGAACGTCACAACCGAGAAATATTCTTCCCGTGCCAGGGTCATATAAACGAAATTTTTTTAATGTGGGCTCGAATCCGACTAAAAATACTTTCTTCGCTTTCGGATCCCACTTCTTGCGACCTAACTGCTTTGGAATTTGTACATAACATTCGCTTCCAAAAATTTTAACATGACCCAAGTATGGCTTTCGGCCAAACCATTTTTCGTACGGTGTACTACCAACGCATTTGCTATTCGTTGTACGATTCAATAGATAAGTTGCCGTACGAACCGCTTCAGGCCATAAAGATTTTGGCAAACCACTTGCAATGAGCATTGTTCTTGCACTTTCCTGGATAGTTCGATTTTCGCGTTCGATTCGACCGTTCTGCTCTGGAGTGTACGGCGTGATATATTCGATTTGAATACCTTCTTTCTTCAACAAACTCTTGACTTTCTCATTGACAAATTCTGTTCCGTTATCAAAACGGAAATGTTTGATTTGTGCGCCATTCATTTTCTGAACCATGCGAATAAACGAACTGAAATACTCGTATACTTCATCTTTCGACTTCAGCAAATATGTAAAACGGAATGTTGTCGCTTCGTCTTTTATTAGCAAAAAATATCGGACACCACTGATTCCATTCTCTTCCATGGGTCCACATAAATCCGCATGCATGTACTCTCCAATAACTGATGAACGTTTAATCGCTTCTTTATGTGTTGATCTGGTCATTTTTCCAAATTGACAGTCACTGTAAAAAAAACTTTCGCTGTTCGATAAATCAACACCCGTGACAAGACCATCTTTCCACATTTTCTTGATTGAGTCGACATTGATATGACCCAATCGATGATGCCAGTGTTGAAGTGAGACAGCTGCAACATTTGCACACTGGCTTACACGTAAACGAAAATCCATTCTTATTTGTCTGTTTTCATCACGTTTACCAACCGCAATTACGTTTCCTTTCTGATCAAGTATCTTACAACCTCCTTTGTCCAGCAGTATCTCGAAACCTTTATCCGTCATGACAATTGTTGAAAATAAATTCTCTCCCAAATCTGGAACATATAGTACGTTTTCGAGGCGACGCTGCTCCCACTGATTGTTTACCCTCGCATCAATGAGCACTGTACCAATTCCACAAATTTTTACATGATGACGATCAGCCAACTTAACCTGACCACTGTGTTTTCTCAATTCCGAAAACCATTCACGATGAGCGGTCATATGGCTTGTTGCACCCGAATCAGCACACCAAAAATTCGATTTCGACACGTCCGAATTATTTGAACAGGCAACTGAACACCATGCAACTTCATCTTTGGCCCTCTTATTTTTGTCGTTGTTACCATCTTTGTCACTCTTTTTCTTATATTTTTGGCACTTCTTGTCTTTTGCCCAATGGCCAACTTGACCACATGCATTGCATTTAGTTTTCTTTTTTAATTCATCGAGACTTGATTTTGATTTTGGTTCACTCGAACGTTTGAACTTTGCCGCAAATGCAACATCTGATGAAGTAGCTTCTTCAACATTCATTCGTCTCAAGTTGTCCTCCTCTAACTGTAAAGATGACATTAGCGTATTGAGCGTACGAGTTTCTTTCGTGTTGTACCAAACGGTTTTGTAATTGTTAAATTTCGCCGGCAAACTACTGATAATACGCACCATCTTTAATTTGTCAGACAATTTTTCGTCCTGTTATTCAAGTTCGGATGCCAACTGATTTGCTTTGGCTACGTATCCGGCAACCGATTCATCATCTCCCATTTTCAACGCAAAATATTCTTCATATAATGTCATAACACGTATTTCGGAGTTCTTTTCGTAGACACTGTTCAATTTGTCCATCATTTCTTTCGCCGATTTGCATATTAAGACGAAATTTGCACGCTCAGCATCCAATGACTGGAAAATAGCATTCATGGCTATTCCTTCATTTCGTTCATATAAACTTTTCTCCACCTCTGATGTATCGTTTGCTGGTACTTTTCCTTCAATATTGTTGGTCAAACCACGTGCTTTCGTGTATGCGGTTATTTGAAACTTCCATAAACGATAGTTTGCACCATTCAATATGTGTCCACTGTAATTATTTTCAATCATTCTTTCGCCAGAAGAATCCATTTCGAATTACACTCAGAAAATGGCGACGCGCACCAAAAAAAAGAACCCGGCAATGAAACTCTTTATTGTTCTTAAAATTCGATGACGACGATCGAATGTGCGGTGCGTTTTATGTCTGTATACCGCGTGTATCACAAAATTGATGACCGTACACTTTCGACTGAATTTCGCAATACTGTGTAACTGTTTCACCCGGTTTACCGCTTTTGTTTTACTGTTCATGCGACGATGATTTTTGCCAATTTTAAGTTTCTAGTTATTTCATGCACGCTACGACGAGACGACTTTATGAAAAACAGTGACACATGCACTCTACGCAACTCAACGATGTGACTCAATGGAAACAGATCATTGAAACTATTATCTTTCCGCGAAAAATTCCTGGGCCCATAACCTTTTATAATTTTGTAGAGTGAGCAGAAAATAACACAACTGTTTAATTGACTCGTTCGCGTTTATTTGTTTTGTTTTATGATCTGTTTCGTTTGAATGATACAATCGGACTGACTCTATTAGCAAGTAAAAATATGTCATCTACCAACATTGGACATCAATGAATTAGAGTTACCATAATATTTTCCTTTTATTTTTTTACTTTAACATTATAAAATTCAACAGAAAGTTTGCGTGCTCAAATTTGTGAAAAACTTGCACCGCCAACCGATCCATCATTCGCCCCGCCGCCCAAGCCATCGTTTGCACAGCCAGCCGATCCATCATTCACCCCGCCGCCCAAGCCATCGTTTGCACCGCCACCCGATCCATCATTCGCCCCGCCGCCCAAGCCATCGTTTGCACCGCCACCCGATCTACCATTCGCCTCGCCGCCCAAGCCATCGAACACAGTCAACGAATTTGCATTTTCAAACATGCAAACAATTGCCGAGCCTGAAACTGCACTGCCATTCGTATCGTCATCAGTCCAGCTGCATTCACACAATCCGGAAATGCAGTATACTGCACAACCACCGCCATGGAAACAAGCTGACAACAATTCTGAATTGCTGCCCCCACAACAAATCTTTGGATATGTGGCCGACCGTCAAGACTGTTTGATTTGCCTAAGTTTGATGGTAAACCAGAAGAGTGGCCATTATTTAAGTCAGCATATATTGACACTACCCGTGAACTCAACTATAGTAACATTCAAAACTTAATAAGACCTAATAAAGCCTTGTATGGTGCCGCGAAAAGTGCCGTGAATTCGCTCTTGTTGTTCCCGGAAGACATCTCAAAAGTTTATGATGAGCTCGAGTTTAATTTCGGTCGATCGGATATACTAGTGCGGTCACAAATAGACAAGGTAAACCAATTACCCATAATGAACGAGAACCGTATTGACGGAGTGTTAACACTTTCAAACCAAGTTCGGAATATGGTTGCGCTCTTTAAATCCGCCGCTTGCGAACAACATCTTACGAATGCGACGCTTTTGGACAGTTTAATTCAAAAATTACCGCCTTCCAAGCAGTACGAGTGGGCAAGATACTCGTACGCTACTCAGCTGCCGTCCTTTCCAACTGTGGATAAATTTTCGGATTGGCTAAGGGACTTAGCAAATGTCGTCAGTCTCATGCAAACGAACGCAGCCACCACTCCTCGTTTTCGTCAACAAGCACCTCCGGGCCCGACAACGCGTAGAGTGATGCATAGTTCGAATGCTACGGTGCCAAAACAAATAGTCACCTGCATACATTGCAGTGACGTGCAGTGGAAATTTTTCATAGTCAAGCAGTTGGGCGCCCTAAAGCCAATTTAGCATAAACAAAAATGGACTGTATAATAGAATATGGACAGTCACAAAAACATTTATACCAAGCGGCTTTAAGCCTTAAAGAAGAAATCAGGAAAGATATAAATAAAATATTGGCACATATATTCGGAATACAAAAAAAAAAAAAAAATAAAATAAAATATTACTAATAAAAAAAATGATAAATAAATATTATGTTAATTAAGACTAAGAAAAATTCAGGGGTATTTGAAATAAATAAATATTCTTTCGCCATTGCCATTTATTTGTATTCCAAATCTATGCGCCGTTCTTTAAGTAAAAACTCTTTAATCACATTATCAAAAAAATCGTTTTCTCTTCGCATTTGTATAAGAAGATCCTTTTCAACCGCAATTAAAGCAAGATCCGAAAGTCGTTCTTGGGATTGGCGATTTCTCAAAAATGTGTGAACGCGCTTTAGTGTTGAAAATGACCTTTCCGCAGTTGCCACTGTGACTGGAATTGACGTTAATAATTTTGCTAAAATATGAACTTGCTTAAAACCGTTTGCGACATAAGGCCGTTTTTGAAAATAATCGAGAATTTTACTAGGATTCGCGTTTTTAAACTCATCTGAAGAATAAATAACTTTTAGCTCATTTTTCAACTTTATTCTGTCGAAAAATTGACCGTGATATTCAATAAGTGAGTCAAAATTTTTATCGGGAAAATTTGACTTGAATTTAGAAAAATAATTCGGTTCAAGCAACTCTAAAAATGAAAGATCTTTAAACGAATGGAATCGATCTCGAATTTGCCCGAGAATAACATCTATAATCTCCCGAAATATCCGCCGTAAATTTTGTAAAGGATCTATCGCATTTCTACATTTCTTACGTGGTGGCTGATATTCTGCTGTAACTGTCGAATAGAAATTATCAAACTTTTTAGAAAAGTCATTTTCAAGCCAATTTTCAAATTCAATAATTTTTTGGCTTGCATATGAAATGTTTACCACTTTGCTCTGAATAATATTAAATAATATATCAGTTTTCGAAAAAATTTCAGAAAAAATTAACAGATATAATTGAAAATCTGACTGCGAATTTTTGTAAGTATATATCGGAAAAAGTCAAGGAATCGCCATCCCAGTGTTGAGAACCATTCGAAATTGTCTCAAAAACTGTACAAATTTCATGCTTATGTTCAAATATAACGTTAATAATACGCGAATGATAATGCCAACGCGTTTTGGAAACCGATGGTAAACGACGATTTACTATATTTGCAAAAAGGTCCGACCTTTTATTGGATGTATTAAAAAATGATGCGATTTTATTGATGTGCGCGAAAAATAATTTAATTTCCGGAATAAACTCAACTGCTTTAGACAATACTAGATTTAGTGAATGAGCGTAACATGGAACGAAAATTGCCGATTTATGTTTTTCCCGAATTAAAGTCTGAACTCCACGAATTTGAGAACTCATTAATGCTGCGCCATCGTAACATTGTGCAATTAATTTCTTATCGATATTAAAATTTTGCAATTGTTTTAAAATGTGAGAGCTTATTGCTGTAGCTGTACGATTAGCGTTTACATCCAAAAATCCGATAAATCTTTCTTCAATCTCATTTGATATTGTATATCTAAAAATCATCGTTAATTGTTCCCGACCGCTAACATCTGGCGTTTCGTCGACCATTACAGCTACAAATGGAGCCTCCTTTATTTCCAAATTGATTTTATTTCGAACCACATTAGCTATAGCGGAAACAAGATCGTTTTGGATTCTATTAGACAAACCCGAAAACGCTGCATTTGCTTTTATAGAATCTATGTGGGACTCAATTATCGGATCGTACAAACTCAAGAAATTTACGGTTTCGATAAAATTACCACGATTATTTGAAGAAGAGTCTTCATTATTTCCGCGAAAAGGAAGCTCCTGTTTTGCCAAAAAAATTACAGTATCGATTAAACGTTTCAAAATATTACGATTACGCTCAACTTTTTCATTATGCAAACTAACAGATATTGCCACCTGGTTACTAAGCATAAACTCTATACGCTGAGAACCAAAATTATCTAATTTAATTAACGACTGAAGATGTTTTTCGGAACTTGAAAGCTTTGCTGCTGAGCCCGTAAAATTATTCAAATCACTAAATCCAGCTTTATTCCAAACAGATTTTTCATTCGTGAACAAAAGACACGGCCAGCAAAATAACTTATTTAATTTACAGCTTCCCGTTAACCAAATGTACTTTTCATACGTTTCGATATGGAATTTTCGCGTAATATTTTTTAATTTAAACTCTAAACTAAGATCTGGCTTCGGTCTATCCGATTCTATAATTTCTCTTTTCTTGGCAAAGGAAAGAGTTGAAAATCCCGCTTTTAGTACGAAATCCGTCGCGCAGCAATACTCCGACATAATGCGAAAAGAAAACTTACCACTTTTATCACAAATCAAATCAATTAAATCACTACAAACGGTCAAAAAAACTTCAAATCACAATTTAATCAAAATCACCCGATTGCACTGATTTCCTCTTTTAAATTGCAACGGAAAATCCATTACATAACAAAAACAAAAGCTCTACTGGAAAAATCAAATTCCCATAAACATTCCCTGCATTGGCAACATTTCATTAACAAGCATCATTGGGCTTTATCCCACACACAAAAGCAGTCGTGCCAGTGCTTGACTTGTCTCATATAAATTTGCGAACAAAACAAAAAAAAAATCGTTGCCCAATGTACTACCGAAATCCAAGATTCCCATTTTCTGGAATCAACATGTCTCTAGTATTTGGATGCACACATGGTACATGCATCTAAAGATCTAGGCACATTTTCCTATTCTAAGTTTGGTGTCTATGGTGTGCAAAATGTGGGAGGTTTGAATATTATCTACGACTGCTAGAATTAAAATATGCATGGAGAGTTGGAATTCAGGTTTTAAGTACTACTTTGTCTTCATTGCAGGAAGAACGCAAACGATTCTCCAATTGTGTTAGGTGTCGTCCGACGTTTGTAGTTGTCAACTAAATCAAAGAAGACGAGTTTGGAACTACCCCGGAATGGAGGAAGAAAGTTCGAATTTATACAAATCTTGCGAGCCTTTGTATGAACGAAAACTATTTCACATCCCAGGGTAAGTTCTACAAAACTACTTCTGGGGTAGCGATGGGAAACCCTCTCTCACCGCTGCTCACGGAGCGGTTCATGGCGTCGATTGAGGAGGAGATTGAAGCTAAGGGAGTAATGCCTAAAGTTTGGTTTAGGTATGTGGACGACATATTCGCGGTTGTTAGAAGGGATGATATCGACCGAGTCCTCTCCGTAATAAATAAGATTCATCACAGAATCGAGTTTACCATCGAGATGGAAAAAGATGGGGCCATCCCATTCTTGGACCTTATCATCATGAATAACAACGGCGAATTGGAGTTCGAGATCTACCGTAAGCCAACCGCAACGCAACGGACGATACCATCCACTTCAAATCACACGTTTGTACAGAAAATGGCGGCCTGTAATTGTATGGTACACCGATTGATCACGTACCCTTTGACGATAGACGGATTCAATAAGGAACGCGAATTCATTGTTGACACCACTATCAAAAATGGATACGATTCTTATGACATCGAGAGACTGATCAGGAGGAAAACCCGACAACATGACAGGTTAAAGTATACAACGCTGTTTACGCAGCCCATGGAAAACATTCCAAGGCGTATAAGTATCCCTAACTCCCACTTGTTTCATAAAATTAAAAACTTATTAAAGCATTTTAATTTACAGGTAGTCGGATCGAGCAGAAACACCACCCTGAGGAATATACTAGGCAGCGTGAAGGACCCACTAAAACTCGAGGAGAAAAGCGGCATATATCGGATAACGTGTAGTGATTGCGACAAAGTTTACATAGGACAGACGAAGCGGTTAGTAACGACGCGATTCAACGAACACATCAGAGAAGCGGTTAATAGCATCCGGAAAGCGAATTCATCAGTACGATCATCAGTAGCGGCCCATATCATCGAGGAAGGACACACTGTTCAGCGCGAGAACCAAGAACTATTGCGGTATACGAACCGGACGAATACGTTAGATCCCTGGGAGAGCTTGGAGATCATTCGAGAAGACACGTCGCGAATATTGAATACGGATCAAGGAAACTGCCAAAATTAGTTAGATTAGTTGCGAAGAATTGTAAAAGAGCAGGTAGAGAAGTTCCATAAACCGATAGGTGATGCAATAAAATGAGTTTCTGGTCTGATCTACCTGTCCTTAAAAGTAAAGTAATTTGTAACGTATATTATGACCTGTATCTTGCCATTATATTTAGTAGCTTTTGTACTGAAGAAGGGGGTAAGTCGCTCCCGAAATATATATAACATAAATAAAATTTGCAGTTTGGGAAAGCTGCGTCTTCTTTGATTTAGTTGACTCTCCAATTATTGGAATATGCGAGGCTGCCCTTTTTTGGAAGTTTGATTATTAATCCTTTTTTACACTCAGTGGGAAAGATCTCTGTATTGTATTGATAAAGACTGCTGTCTGCCGCTGTAGCAAAGCGTGCCTTCAGCTGTTTTCTTTCAACAATCCGCTGCCATGATGTGCCAGACATCCAAAGCATATGCTGGCAATCCAGGTTAGTACCAAGGATGACAATTCCTGGAAAGCTCACCGCTCTTGAAGTCACAGCACGCCTACATCAGAGGTAGATCCACAGAAACGGCTCTCCATGAGGTGGTGCGTGCCATTGAGCAGAGCCTTCAGTATAATCAATATACATTATCAGCTTTCCTCGACATAGAGGGCACTTTCAACAACGTCAGCATCGAATCTATTCACGACGCCCTAACAGATTTGGGAGTAGAGGCAGGAATCCGCAGATGGATAGTGACTTTGCTTAGATCTAGAATTATTCATGCGGACTTGGGATATAGCCATCTAACCAGGTTTGTATGCAGAGGGACACCTCAGGGAGGCGTCATCTCTCCATTAATATGGCTAGTGGTTATCAACAAAATCCTAACAAGGCTTGACAGGGAAGGGATTAAAGTGGTCGCGTACGCGGATGATGTGGCAATAGTAGTGTCAGGAATGTGCCTCTCCGTGATAAGTCAAATCACGGAAAGGGCTCTGGATATGGTGAGCGCCTGGACCACAAGCTGTGGACTGGGCGTTAATCCAGGCAAGACTGAACTGATGCTATTTACCACTAAAATCAAAGTACCGCATTTTACCCTCCCTAAACTAAACGATCAGTTACTCCAACTATCACCCAGCGCAAAGTATCTAGGTGTCATTTTAGATACGAAGCTCAGCTGGAAGTTAAATATTGAAGAGCGGGTGAAGAAAGCCTGCATCGCTTTCTATGCCTGTAAGAAAACCTTCGGAAAAAGATGGGGTCTTAAGCCAAATATGGTCCTCTGGATGTACACAGCAGTAGTCCGTCCGATTCTCTCATATGGGTCGTTAGTTTGGTGGCCAGCACTTGTTAAAGGATATAACATAACAAAACTTGACACGGTGCAAGGGACGGCATGTCTTGGCACTACAGGTGCCATGCGAACTTGCCCGAGGGAAGCGCTAAACGTGATCCTGCATCTTCCGCCAATAAACTTCTTTATTAAACAGCTGGCGGTGGGCAGTGCAGTCAGGCTCAGAGACTCGGGAGCCTGGACTGCCAAGCCGTACAGCCATAGCAACATCCTCAACCAGTTGCCACGAGATGTGGTCAACGTAAAAACAGACTTCACTGTGCCCAAACTGAGGTTTGACAGAAGCTTCTCACCAGGGCTGAATGGAGTGGAAACGAGGTGGTGAAGGACTTTGACATCACGATTTTTACCGACGGGTCGAAAATGGACTGCGGCGTCGGTGCAGGAATCTTTTCTGAAGTACTGAATATCTCGGAGAGTTATCGCCTCCCGGACTATGCCAGCATTTTCCAGGCGGAAACTCTCGCAATTATGCAGACGTCTCACTCTCAGTGATATACCAGATAACCAGAACATCGCCATTTGCTCAGACACCCAAGCCGCTATCAAGGCACAGAACTCGGTGAGTACTTCCTCCAAACTGGTCGAGCGATGTGGGGAAGAGTTAACTCGCCTTGGCAGACGGCTCAATATCACCCTGCTCTGGGTGCCTGGTCATAGAGACATTAAGGGAAACAAAAAAGCCGACGAGCTGGCCAGGAGGGGGGCCGTCCTAGAAAGTTATCATGCGGAATCTGTTTGTATTCCGTTGAGGACTGTTAAGAGCATGATCTCCTCTTACTACCTCAATGTTGCGGATTCCAAATGGCGGAATCTGCCCACCTACGCCGTATCAAGGAAGATTTGGCCCTCCTATGACAGTAGGAAAACATCTGAGCTATTAACCAAGTCCCGTAGGGATGTCGCCAGGCTCACGGCGGTCATTACAGGACATTGGCCTATCGGAGAACATGCAATAAGATTTGGCATCCCTTATAATCCGCACTGCCGCAGCTATGGAAATGAGGATGAAAAAGAAACCCTCACTCACTTCCTCTGCGAATGCCCGGCCGTTGCTAGGGTCAGACATCGAGCATTGGGCGAGGCGTTTCTTGTCAACCTGGGGGATGTATCGGGCGTGAAGATCGGGGAGCTGCTATACTTCCTGAACTCCTCCGGTTGGATCTAGGCATCCTTCCATCCCCTGTTGGTCCAACCATCTATTGTACTTACATATAAACGATTTTGCCGAGGTTTGTGGTTACAAAACGGCGCATTCGCGCTAATTGGGCTCTGGCAAGTTGTGCTTCAGCCACCACTTATACCAACCAACCAAGGATGGTATCTGCGCTGTCAATGTACGCATTTTTTGGATGGTATACCAGTGTTCATTCAATTCAAATCACTCCGGGGTGACTATTTATCTCAGCTGCTTTCTGCGCAAGATGGTCGTTGTACTGCTGTACGACAGCAGGATTTTTGAGTTGAACGGTGTCGAATTGGTGGCGCCTGGATATTTAGTTAGTAGGACGGCGCACGGCTGCTATACACAATCGAATATTAGCAATCATAAGATAATGATCTCTTCCCATTCCAACATCGGCGCCCCTCTTATTTCGCAAGTCCAAGTTGCAAAACTCTACAAATCTCACACTGTTGTCATAACGATCACCAAAACTGTGTCTCCCCATCACATGCCTGAGTTCATCGTTATTAGCACCCACTTTAGCATTCAAATCTTCCATAACCATTACAATATCACTCTTTGATGCTCTGCACAGCATTAAAATGTTCGTAGAAGAAAGCTTTCGCACGGCATTATCGGGTTCAGTTGGAGCAATGTTAATTTTGATGTTTCTCATTTTAGTCCGAAACCTGGCGGTCATGATTATGTCAAGACCGGATCCCAAGATAAAAGACAGCTTCGTGCGGCTCTGGTTAAAAGAGTCACTCATCATCATCGTGGCGCGACAGCTCGATGTTGGGCCTTCGCCGCCTGGATCGTTGCCCTCCAATTATATCGGTCACGTGACCGCATCCTCCAATTTTGGAAGCCCAGTACCTGCTCGGCGTCCGCATATACTGAGCTCTCCCAACGAGATCTCGGTTGCCTTCGCAGTCTTGCCCCGTCGACTCGTTTTCCTTTTATTACTCTTTGACACGCGATCATCGTCCATCGTCCTCGGTTGTGCAGGTGTCCTTGTCACCGATTGCATCATTATTTTAGTTTTACCCTCGACGTAGTCCAACTTCTTTTGCAGCGGTATCGAGCGTATGCAGAAGTTCTTCTGCGTCCGCCAATCTTCGGGACATGATGTTAATGTCGTTGGCGTACGTTGCTAATTGTGTCGACTTGATGAGTAGCGTCTTGCTATTGTCCATATTCATAGCCCGGATAGCTTGAAGTCGACAAAGATTTGGTATACGTTTACGTTGTATTCCCAGCACTTCTGGAGTATCAGTTTGACCGTAAAGAGCTGATCGGTTGTGGTGCGACCAAGTCTGAAACCGCTTTGATATTCGCCAATGATTCGTTCTGCGTACGGTTTTATTATATTTTCCAGAATTTTCGTCAAAATTTCATAGGACGTACAGACTAGTTATAAGCCCCTGTAGTTCACATATCGCAGTTTATCTACCTTTTTGTGAATTGGACAGATGACGCTTCTGCGCCAATTCTCTGGGATCACCTCGTCCTCCCTTACTCGCAGGAGTAATTGATGTATGGCATTAACTAGACCCGTTTCACCGAATTTTAGCAGTTCAGCTAGAATCTCGTCAGCGCCCGGCGCTTTATTTCGTTTTAGTGACCGCAACGCGATATAAACTTCCTCTACTGTCGAGGGTTGTATGAGTGGTCCTAGATCAACAATATCGTCGAGAGCTTTTTGTGTGGGGATGTTGGACGGTAGGTTCAGAAGCTCTTCAAAATAAGAGGAGTCACTACCGGTAGCTTTACCGGAGATCAACATTGCAGTGCTACGCGTTGGAGACATATTTTGACCATGTCCACACTTGTTCAAAATTCGCTTCAACAATTATTTCAACGTTCATTTTCAATGTTCTTGCAAATGTACAAGTGCGAATCATTTTCAATTTAAATTGGAATTGTTTGTGACACTTGGTTTCATTCTGCACACCAACTTAGTATGCGTCTGTAGCTTAGCTCGGTAACGCACCGGGCATTTTTTGCTACTCGAAACACGGTCTCTGCGGTTCGCGCCCCGCAACGGGACCAACTATTTTTTATTCTCAAATTCCCTCTGAATTAATTTCTCCGAGCTTAGTGGTTTCGTATGGATAGTAGCACTCATCAGGTCTTGCATCTTTGCAGCTATCCATGTGCAAGACGACCACGAAAGTGTGAGAATTCTGTTTGTATAAGCCGTGAAGGCGTGATTTTACTTGAAAACTCGACCGTGGAGGTCTAGATGGTGTGAAGCACTTGTACATTTGCAAGAACATTAATACTGTAGTATACTTTTAACAATTTCAAACACACGGGATGATTCCGTTAGATTTCGTTTTTATTGTCTTTAAACGTTCTACCACCACCATGTTCGATTCTTGAATGACAGATTCTTCTTCTTGTTCTTCTTCTTTTGTTTAAAGTTAGTTTACAATCGTCAAAATGGAGGTTCCTAAAGCTACGTTTACATGTTATATTTGTGTTAGGCTAGGTTTACACTAAAATTTATACTATAGCTCGGCCGTCCTGACAATATGATTGCCCTCAATCAAGAGTATAATGAGAATTGATTTACAAAAATTTAAATATTCGGTTAGTGTGGCCATGAGCAACTTATGACGCACCCCACCCCCTACTGCTCTATCCATTTCCTTATCCGACAGGCTTCGACAACACCATCATATGGTAGCTGCGTTATTTGACAATTCTCAATGTCGCGAATGACATACCGGTCATTTGGTAACACTTTGTGGATAACGTAGGGTCCGCGATACTTTGCGTTGAACTTCTTATTCGTTCCCGCTGTGGTGTCTATATGTCTAATGACAACAAAATCACCCGGAGAGAACACTGGAGGCGGTCGACTTTTAGCTGCGAAATACTTAGTGTTGCTTTCTTGAGATTTCTGGATTTCTTTCGCGGCTTCGGTTCTTTTTATTTCTAGATTTTGAGTGACATCATCACTGTACCTCTCCTGTAGGAATTCGGTCATATAGTCAACAATGCCTCCGCGTTGGTCTGTCCCAAACAGCAGTTGACTGGCGGTCTTTTTCGTTGACCGGTTTATAGAATTATTTAAAGCAAACTCTACTTCTTCCAACATCTTCGACCAATCGGCGTGGTCTATGGGCTCCGAAATTTTACTTAACACGGCGGTTATGATGCGGTTTATACGTTCAACCTGTCCGTTAGCCTGTGGTGATGCCACCGCCACCTTTACATGATCAATATTCCGTCTCAACAAGTATTCTCCAAACCTTGATGATGTGAAACTAGTTCCCCTGTCGCTGATGATTCGTCGCGGTCGGCTATACATCGCGAAATATTTGTCCAAGCAAATTTCCACCTCTTTTGTACCGGTGGATTTGACGGCAAATAACTTTGTAAATTTAGTAAATCCGTCGACTACCAATAGAATATGCTTCCGAGCCCCTCGGACAGACGGCAACGGTCCAAAATGATCTATGTGTATCGTATCAAACGGAATGGGTTTCTTCGGTATACTGAACAGATTTCTTTCGGTTACTCGGGCCGGTGGTGAACACATAATACATCTAATACAGTTCCTTATAAACTTTTGAATCTTTGGCTTCATGTGTTCAAACCAATAATGTTTCTTCACTTGATCGTAAGTTTTATCAACTCCTAGATGGCAGATTTTCTCATGGACCATTCGAATTACATTCTCCTCCATTTCATGCGGGACGAACAACTGCGGCCGACCCATCTTATCCCGTCGAAACACCAGTCCATTTTTCAGTTCGTATCCTTCAACGTTCTCCTCCTCTAGTCTAGAGCGCAATGCTGAAATCTTCGCATCCCTGTTTTGAGTGGCTTGTATCATAAAATCTACCTCTTTCGGATTTGCTACCGTGGCCATCTTACAAAGTACTTTCTTTGATATGTCTGCGGTGTCGTCGGTTTCGTCTTCCTCCATGCTGTCAGTATCTGATTCAGTCGTTTCATCCAACTCGCACACGGCAACCATACGTTTCATTATGTCAGATTGATAGTCTACCGGTTCGGTACCATGCGGCTTAAAACATCGGCTCAATGCATCTACATGCCCCATTAAAACTCCACTGCGGTGTTGTATTGCAAACGTAAAATGTTGTAATTCCAGTGCCCATCTGGCTATTTTGGGACATATGTTCTTTTTGTCAAATGTAAGCGACAATGCACTGCAGTCCGTAACTACTTTAAATGTTATCCCGTGTAAATAGTTTCGAAACTTTCTTACTGCGTATACGATAGCTAACGTCTCCAACTCATAGCTGTGCATGCGGGATTCTTCCGGTGAAGAGGCCTTCGAATAATAATAAACTGGGTGGAACTTCCCATCTTCCTGTCTTTGTATTAACATAGCGCCATATCCGGTGCTGCATGCGTCGGTGTGCAGCTCAGTTTCTCTGAACCGATTGAAAATGGCTAATACGGGCGGAGACATATACCTTTCTTTTAGTTCTTTAAATGCTTGTCTACACTTATCATTTATTTCGAATTTTACATCTTCTCTTAACAAACGTTGCAGCGGGTGAGCAATCTTAGCGTAATTAGGTACAAATCGGCGGAAAAATGAAAATAGCCCCAAACACGAGCGTATTTGTTTAATCGTAGTGGGCATCGGATAATTTTTTATCGCGCTGATATGGGCATCGCTGGGTCTAATTCCCTCTTTGCTCGCGGAATATCCCAAAAACTCAATGGTCTCGTACGCAAATCTACATTTTTTAAAATTTAACTTTAATCCACATTCCGCTAAACGGCGCATAACTTCGGTAAGTACTTCGATGTGTGACTCCAAATCGTCGGTAGCTACGGTAATATCGTCCATGTATGCAATAATTTTTCCTTCATCTATCAAGTCCCTCAACTGACAATGAATGTAACGAAAAAAAACAGCAGGTCCTATTTTCGTGCCAAACGGCATTCGATTATATTCGTATTGGCCATATGGTGTAACAAACGATGTATATTTCTTGGAGTCTTCAGCTACTTTAACATGAAAAAACCCATTCTCCAGATCTAACGTCGTGAAAAATCGTTTTCCCCCCAAATAATCAAGGCAATCTTCGATCAGGGGCATCGGGTAGTTATCGCGAATCATGAGTTTATTCAAACTACGATAATCAACACACTTCCGATATCTTCCGTTCTTTTTCTTTACCATCACAATCGGGGACGTATAAGGGGATTCACTTGTTCGAATGATTCCCTTTTGTAGTAAATCACCAATAATTCCTTTCAAAGCCTCGCGCTCCTCATAAGACAATTTTCTTGGGTAGTGATGAAACGGCACATCGTTCTCCAATCGGATCTTCATTTCAAAATCACATTCCTTCGGGATAGCGTCTTTATTTAGGTATTCAACAGAAATCGCTTGTTTAATTCTTCTAATGCATTCTTTCCCTAACCGCGGATTCACATCCATACAATCCTCCTTCTCATGCTCAATCGCCATAATACTCTCACATTCCGTTTGCATCAAATCAACCGACTCCACGTCCCCTTCGGGTTGTATACCGACGAGTAATATTTTATCAGCGGACATTCCTACATTACCCACATTGAATTCTTCTAATTTCTCTTCTGGTTTCAACAGAGCAGAAGGGTATAAGGCGACATTCGATAAGACAACTCTTTCTGAAATGTTGAGATGAAGTGAACAAAAACTCAACTCGTCATTTTTATTATCCACTGTCCCATTCAATTTATTAAACGTATTTTTGTGAAATTTTTCAATACTACTCATTCTTAAATTTATTCCGAATTTCGACAAAGCTGTTCTTCCAAGGAGTATTGGTGTCGGTATCATTTCGTCGGGCACAATAAGTAAAACGATTTTCTGACATCGGTTTCGAATGGTAATGTGACACTCCACTTTACCGAATGTTTTGATTGGTATTTTTCCAAGGCCACAAAACGGGGTTTCTATCAGTTCGTTTCGAACTTTACCGGGGACAGCGGATCGTCGAATTAGATTAGCGGGACTGCCGGTATCGAGAAGAGACAAACGAGTTTTATCCTTATTACACCCCACCTCAACATCAATAAAGGCAACACTTACCAAAGTTAAAGCGCTAAGCGACTTAATTTCATCATCGTCTTCAACGTCATTCTCGTCTTGTTTCCTTCTAACATCGGTGGCTGCGGCTATCGTCGAACTTGCTTTCAACTTCTGATAATACTTAGGTCCTGTACACGAACGTCGGTCGTGTCCCGGTTTCCAACAATGGTAACAGACGTCTCGAGGCCTTTCTTCATAAGGGCACAGCGGCTTTCGGTGTCCCATTCGTGAGCAGTTGAAACAGCGGTCTCCTTCGGGCGGAGTGGTTACAACAGCGTTCTTGTCGGCAGTATAATCTGTCCTCTTCGGTTTTACTGCGGCATACGGCCGTGACTCCGGCCCTCGCATTGCTTGCCGTTGCTCGAGCATATTTACTGCGTCCTTCAGCTCACGCATGGTTCGTGCAGTCGCAAATAAGGCGTAATCACTCGTCGTATAGCTCATACCCTCTTGAATAAATGCCACCAGCTCTAGTTCTTCTACATCACTCCGGTACGCTATGGACTCCATCTCCATTATATAGCGCCTGACACTTTCATTTGGCTTCTTCTTCCGGTTTCGCAGCGTTTGGTAGATCTCCTGACGGCTCACCGTCCGTCCAAACTCTTTCATCAGGCTCGCCTTTAACTCCTCGTACGTCAACGCGCCTCGTGCCAGCAGAATTCGAGCGGAACCGGTTATGGAATTCCGTAGTGCCAGAAATTTCAGCAATTCGTCGGCATTTGTTTGATTGAAGATTTGCTCTAAGTGCCGAAAAAAATCGTGGACACTATACGTCCGGTCCTCCCCATCAAACTTTATTATGGCATGCTCAATGTCCTGGAAATGGACCTTTCTCATCGGCGGTTCATTCGGTATAGCATGTGCAGCGGTTGCGGCAGGCGCTCGAGCTTCTTCCAAAACTTCCCCTCGTTCCATCCTGTTTATTTCCTGTCGCAATATTAAAATCTCCCGTCGGCGGCGCAAATTGGCGAGCTCCTTTTCTAACTCCTCTGTCTCCTTATCGGCTTCTGACATTAGCTCATGAGTCGGTGTAGCGCCCCATTGTTCCCTTGGCGGCAGCTGCTTACATATCGGCGGATGATCACAGGTCGGTGGTGGTGACGGGTTGTTTCGCTGCGGCGGCGGAGGGTTGTTGATTGTCGGCAACTGTTTGTCTTCGTTTCCCACATTATCTTCGGTATTAACCTCTTCTGCAGTATCTTCGTCGTCATCTCGATTGGCGCTTTCATTTTGATCGGTCAGCACTGCTTCTACTCTGGATCGGTTTTCAGCAAATATTCGGCGGAGCTCTGCTACGGTCGGGCGTCCAACTATTTCCAGATCAGCGGCTACTAACGCATTCACCAACTGATCACGATTCATGCGGTTCTCCATTTTCTGTCGAATTCTCGTTGTTCCGATTCAAAATATCACTTTTTTTATTTGCTGGTCCTTCAATCCCACTTCTGAAGTTGTAGTATACTTTTAACAATTTCAAACACACGGGATGATTCCGTTAGATTTCGTTTTTATTGTCTTTAAACGTTCTACCACCACCATGTTCGATTCTTGAATGACAGATTCTTCTTCTTGTTCTTCTTCTTTTGTTTAAAGTTAGTTTACAATCGTCAAAATGGAGGTTCCTAAAGCTACGTTTACATGTTATATTTGTGTTAGGCTAGGTTTACACTAAAATTTATACTATAATACATAAAGTAAAATTGCCAGGGAACAAATATCCCCACTTCTCACCGTCTCTCCATCCCTCTAGTGAGTTAATATAAGTGCTTCACACCATCTAGACCTCCACGGTCGAGTTTTCAAGTAAAATCACGCCTTCACGGCTTATACAAACAGAATTCTCACACTTTCGTGGTCGTCTTGCACATGGATAGCTGCAAAGATGCAAGACCTGATGAGTGCTACTATCCATACGAAACCACTAAGCTCGGAGAAATTAGTTCAGAGGGAATTTGAGAATAAAAAATAGTTGGTCCCGTTGCGGGGCGCGAACCGCAGAGACCGTGTTTCGAGTAGCAAAAAATGCCCGGTGCGTTACCGAGCTAAGCTACAGACGCATACTAAGTTGGTGTGCAGAATGAAACCAAGTGTCACAAACAATTCCAATTTAAATTGAAAATGATTCGCACTTGTACATTTGCAAGAACATTAATACATAAAGGAAAATTGCCAGGGAACAAATATCTCCACTTCTCACCCTCTCTCCACCCCTCTAGTGAGTTAATATAAGTGCTTCACACCATCTAGACCTCCACGGTCGAGTTTTCAAGTAAAATCACGCCTTCACGGCTTATACAAACAGAATTCTCACACTTTCGTGGTCGTCTTGCACATGGATAGCTGCAAAGATGCAAGACCTGATGAGTGCTACTATCCATACGAAACCACTAAGCTCGGAGGAATTAATTCAGAGGGAATTTGAGAATAAAAAATAGTTGGTCCCGTTGCGGGGCGCGAACCGCAGAGACCGTGTTTCGAGTAGCAAAAAATGCCCGGTGCGTTACCGAGCTAAGCTACAGACGCATACTAAGTTGGTGTGCAGAATGAAACCAAGTGTCACAAACAATTCCAGTTCATTTTGAACTTTCCACCTTGAATTCAATAGTGAATTCAATAAAGCACCGAGAAAGAGGAATGCCTTTTCCTATCCACATGTTTTTGTCAGTTTACTTTCAACATTCCTCGCGATTTGATTGAAGACGGGCTTAAAATATTTTATTTCGTTCAGATGTCGAGTGGATATCAATCAACCTATTGAATAAATCTGACGCAATCAAGCTATCTGCGATTTTGAGGCATTCGTCGTGGATTTTCACGATCAACACAGAGTTCCTCTTTTTAATAAGTATTATATATATGTAAGTATTCATCCATACTTTCAACAGATGATGACGAATAACTGCGGACATGCCTATTCTCCGCTATTCCATCATCCTGTTTAATTTTTACCGGTGAAATTCATAGCCCGTCCTTTTTTAGTAGCCTCCTACGATATGTCGGAAGAGGAATACCCGGCATATTGTAGGCTTCTTCTGTCCCACAACACAGGGGGAACAGGTTTTTAAGTGGATGCATTACATCAAAAACAGAGTGTGATCCGCTTTACCTAAAAATCGTCTAGTAGAAAACATTTATTCAGGACGGACTGATCGATAATAGCGGATGGCCTAAAAGTGAAGTGGAATTAATAAGGAAGCCCTACGGGCTTTTATTCAAATCCGTAAAAATCCAGAAATAAAAACGTGTCGCGATATCTAAAACACGAAATGTGTCTCGTAAACAGTGATGATTTTCCATTGAGATACTAAGGGATGAGCAGCATACTCTAATTAAAAATCACGATCATACTCACCAGAATATCTTGAAAACATGGCTGACAAATTTAAGTTTTCATCGCGTATGGATCGCGGTGGTGCTTCGTTCGACGCTTTGATGTCCGCATATTCCAATTCCGAAAGCAGGGCTTCTTCCTCAGACTTTTTCAATTTCCGACAAAATGGTGTATCGGGCTCCAAAGTGAAGCCACTCCGTTCGATAATATCTTCCAAAAAGAGCTGTTCAACAGGAAAGGTCCTTCCAGGAATTTCTAGCACAGGAACTCCACCAAAATAGTCCGAGAAGAGTTTTGCATTCAATGTAGCTGACATGAGAATAACTCTGAGATCCTTGCGTTTAGCCAAAATCTCCTTAAGAATAAGAAGTAGAAAATCGGATTCCTCGCTACGTTCGTGAACTTCGTCTACTATGACGTGACTAACTGAACTTAAAAGTGGATCTGAATGCAATCGTCTAAGCAAAATTCCCGTTGTACAAAATGTGAGTCGCGTTGACATTGAAATCTTGCTCTCCAAACGAATCTGATAGCCGACCGTATTACCTATTTTCTCCGTTCTCTCGTCTGCTATGCGTTCCGACACTCCAATGGCCGACAATCGCCGGGGCTGTGTACATATAATTTCCACATGCGACATAGGCTCGCCACCGTTCAATTTGGAGGACATATACAACCACTCGTCTAGCAGAAATTGTGGAACTTGGGTACTTTTTCCGCAACCAGTTTCACCGGATATTACAACGACGTTAGATCTCGAGACTGTTTCAAGAATTTCTGACATTTTATTCCACGCTGGCAGACTTTGCCTCACTTTGAGCATTTTGCGATAGTTTACATTTTGCTGTTTTTCCATGAACTTTTTAACGAGCCGACAGTCTTCACGTAACACCTGTTCGGGATTTTGTACTGACTCGGAAGCACCGGTTGACCCTTTTTGGTAGTGCGACGGCAGACTGACAGTTTCTTGAATGGATATTGCCGAGTTCTCCGCTATGAAAAACAAAGACTGGCTGGCATCGAGCAATTCCTCGCGATCACTTGAAAGGAACTCTGCAATCCGATCCTCTGACTGGAGGAAGTCGGTAATGGTATAAATGCTAGGCATACCGTCTCGGGCAAGTTGACATGCCTCCCGGGTCAGTTTTCGCGTAAGACGTAGAATTATTTCACGAGGAATATCGTAGCAAGTCGTTTTCAGAAAAATATAAGGAGCTTCATATGGATATTTTGTATTTTTCGTGAAACGAATTTCAAGGTAGAACCAATTTTCGTCCAATTGAAAATTTGCTGTTTTGCTAGCATCTTGCTTTTCTTCAACTTTATGGGAGAATCGGCAGCGTTCGCCAAATTTACAATGGCCGCGAGCAAAATTTCGACATTGTTCAACCTTTCTCTGTTTCAATTTTCGAATCTCCTCATTTCTTGCTACTTCGGCCTTCTTCTTTTGCGATGGGCTATGCGTCAGCAGATGCTCTACTTTGAACTGTAGGCTCCACACACAATTTTTCTCCTTTTCCTCGAACGCTTTATCAAAAATTGATTCCAAAGCCATCTTCTCATCCTCGCGCATTTGAAGCAACTCATTCTCGGCAATGTCAACATCCTCGAAGGAAAAAGCTGTATCCTTTTGCACGTACTTATCTGCCAAAAGATATAGGGCATCCTCGACATTCTCCTTGCAGTGCGTTAGAGCTTCCTCACAATGGAATCTAGGAAAACCATAGCTTTCCAACTTCATGATGGCGAAGCGCCGCAAACGATCCTCGGGGCATGACTCAGATTTCTGTGTATTCGAAAAGTCCGATACGCTCTGTATCATCAGCGTTCCGGTATCCTTCCAATAAGCCTTTTTCATATAGCCACCTCGGTCCTTGTACTTCGTAGCATCCTCTAATTTAAAGCTGCTGCCACGAATGCTTCTCAACGTTGTCATGACCATATTTTGTGCCTCCTCCGATAAACGAAGAATCTGAAGTTCAGTTTTTAGAGGGATCTTGGACGGGGCGGGCTCTGCTGTTGGTTTCCTAAAATTAACATTGATGTCATAATTGTTTTTATGGAAATTGGATTCTTATAAAAATTACTAACGTAGACCTGGCCTCCACAATGGGTCGCAGGAAACAATCTTCGATGAGTTGCTTTGACTCGTTGTCCATTTTAAAAATAATTTCATAAAAGAACACCAACACTTATAAATATTAAATTTAGCGAAAATGTGCAAAGTGACACCGTCCGAAGAGAAGTGATATTGGGAAGTGCCTGTTGACGTCAAATGGAATGTCATCTTGACAAACCCAAGCAGCTGATAGGGAGAGCTTGGAAAAGCAGTTCCAAACTATGAAGAGAGAGAAAGAAGGAAGTGAAATTTGCCGAGAGAATTGAAGTAATTTTGAACAAGGATAAAGTGCGAAGGGAATGGCTAGGAATGTACCATTGGGTGCATTCGGGCGTAACGGAAAAAAGCGTAATGCGCAGCATAGAAATAGCGAATTCCTAAACAGCACATAACAATTTTTTTTTGTGACGCCCGAATGGTATGCTGGCTCACCTGTCAAATGACAAGTTCAGTTTGGCTGCTGTACACGAAACTCTCCCTCTCGTTATTATGTGTTGTTCTTTTCTGCATTGTAAAAACTTTGAAAACAATGGACAACGCACAATTCAGTCGACTAGGAAATGCCATGCTGTAAATTGATATGCCTACATTCACAAACCGGTAGCGCTACTTGAACGCTCCTATTTTTGTCCCAATTTTGCACTGAATTACAGCAACAAAAATGGGTACGCTCATGTAGCGCCATGACTTGTGAATGCAGGCAATTCGTTCGAACTGTCAAATCTCCGCTAAGAGAAGACAGCGACCAAATTTTGTGCTGCCTAAAAGTGTTAGGCGGCTATTATACTATAAAAGTTCTTTTACAAATATCTTTGAAGTACGATATTTTAAAAGAACTTTTATGAATGATATTAGCCGCCTAAGGGGGAAGGAGTGCAAGCTTGTAAGAAAGGTACTTGAAACAAGCAACGTTCATGTTGCAAATCTTTTCTCAGGCGGCTATTACACTATAAAAGTCCTTTGAAAATGTCATTCATAAAAGATATTTGTAGTGTAATAGCCGCTTTAGTGCCTAGCTATTTGCGCTAAGTTTAGCGGTGGTTTAGCGCAACAGTACTTAAAGCTAGCCAGCAACCGTGACTCCCGAATGCACCCATTGTATTTCTAGAGCACTAAAAAGGAAGTTACACTCGACGCCATTGTGTTGCCAACCAATGGAGAGTGAAAGGCATGTAAAATGACAGCTCCCAGTTAACATCATTATTGCTGTCTCTCTCTCTCATATGTCCATTCGATGGGCACAAATCTCCATTCGATGTCAACAAAATGCCCGCGAGCGTACTCTCCTTTTTAGAGCCTTCCTTCTTCATCGTATCCACAATCCAGTGGTCGGCGACTGATGGCGGCGAGTCGCCGGTTTTTGTGGGTTCCGTATTTGGTTTTCATTTTTCGCATTCAGTCTTTCTTTATAACCTAGACTTTTAGTATAGGGTATATTGTTTTTGTCACGAGGAAAATATGTAACACCTTATAGGAGGCTCCGGAGGTATAAATAAAATAAATAACTGGCGCAACAGTCCAATTTTGAACCACGGCCTCGAGATGAGTTAGCATCATCTCACTTTCTAGATCGTGACGATTTTTGTGCAGAGGTATGTGATCAGCAACACGCTCAACCGAGTTATTTACCCCATAATGGGTACTCATTTAACAGCTGAGTGGGCTCATAGTCCGACACGTAAATCCCCGGCATCGAACCGGGGCCCAGTGCGTTGAAGGCGAACGTGCTAACCGTTGTGCCATCCGGACTACGAGGTATAGCAATGTACATATATACATAAATGATCAGGGTCCCCTCCTGATTCGATTTAGCCAGGTCTGTCTGTCTGTCCGTTCGCACGATAACTTTCGACAGAATGAAGCTAGAGCCTTGAAATTTTGGTCAAATGTTGGAAGTATAATCTAGTTGGTTGGTATTGTAAATGGGCATAATCGGGCAGAGAGAACGCCTACCTCCCCTGCATATGTAAAATAATTAAATGTATTTATAACTCCCGACTAAATAAGCATGAAAAGCTCTAGCTTTGGTAAATTGCTCGAGAGGGTAATCTTATACTCTCCTGGAAAAAAATGGATCAGTTAAAAACTAACGGTAATTTTCTTACAAAGAACCCCGTACTACCCTACTTTTCAGGTTTTTTGTCTATAACTCTTGAACTAATTGACGTACATGCCTGATTTTTGGCAGGTGAGCCTGAGGTGAGAAGCTGATTAAGTTTTTATTAAGTTGGGCATAATCGGATCAAAGGAACGCCTACCTCCCCTACAAAATTCAAAAAAATTGAATATCCCTTTAATTACGATAGCTTTCGATCGAATGACACTAGTGAGTTCAAAATTTGGTAGAATGTTGGTAGTAAGATCTAGTTAGTTGTTATTGAAAATGGGCAAGATCCGACCCAAGGAACCCCTACCTCCCTCACAAATAAAACTTCAAATAACCCATAACTTTTCATTGAATGAAGCCAGCGAATTGAAATTTTGATCAAATGTTTAAAGTAGTATTGCGTTAGTTGGTATCAAAGATAGGTCAGATCCGACCTGAGAAACCCCTACCTCCCCTACTAATGAAACTTCAAATAAGTGATAACTTTCGATAGAGTGAAGCCAGAGACTTGAAATTTTGTTTAAATGTTTGTAGGGTGACCGAATTGGTTGGTGGCAATGATGGGTAAGATCCGACCCAAGAAACCCCTACCTCCCCCACAAGTGACACTTCAAATATGCAATAGCTTTCAATAGAATGAAGCTAGCGATTTGAAAAATTCCACAAATATTTGTAGAATGGGTTAGTTAATTAATTTTGAGAATGCGCAAGATCCTCCTGATAGGGTACCAACGTCCCCTATAAACTAGCCATATAGGAAACTCACTTTTACTGCATATGGTTGTTGTCAATTGGTACTTTTGGTATCACCACTAGGTCTGTACAAGTCTAGGGTATATTCGCTTCGGCCTGGTTGTTAGTTAAATTTCATCTAGTGATCCGAGAAAACAAACACGTGCGCGAAGAAAGTGTGTCGTGCGGTCAAAAGATGTAATGGCTGCTACAGACAATGGGCCATGATTGGCAATTGGAAGCCACTGTCATCGATTATAGCAGTTAGTGGCGATAGCATTTGTTAGAAAATGGCTCCGAAAGCTATTATGAGACAATTCATGGCAGTCTTCATTGCCACAAACCGCTATCTGGCCAGATTCACGATAGCAACTGACAGCGATGGGCCATTGTCTGTAGCAGGCATAAGATGTAGTTCCATTTGTAGGGGAGGTAGGGATTCCTTGGATCAGATCTTGGCCATTTTCATTAACAACCAATTAAATCTTACAAACATCATTTTACCAAATTTTCAACTTGCTAGTGTCATTCCATCGACAGTTATCGTAATTAAAGCAATTCTTAATTTTTTCAAAATTTGTAGGGGAGATATGCGTTCCTTTGATCTGATTATGACCAACTCACTAAAACTTCTCAGCTTCTCACCTCAGGGCTACATGCAAAAAATCAGGTGTCCACATCAATTAGTTCAAGAGTTATAGAAAAAAACCTGAAAAGCAGGGTAGTATGGGCTCTTTGTGAGAAAATTACGGTTAGTTTTCAACTGATCGATTTTATTTTTCCAGGAGAGTATACGATTACCCTCACAAGTAATCTACCAAAGCTAGAGCTTTTCATGTTTATTAAATTGGGAGTTATAGATGCATTTCAGTATTTTACATATGTAGGGGAGGTAGGCGTTCTCTTGGCCTGCTGATGCCCATTTTCAATACCAACCAACTAGATCATACTGGTAATATTTGACCAAAATTTCAAGGCTCTAACTTCATTCTATCGAAAGTTATCGTGCGAACGGACAGACAGACAGACGGACAGACAGACATGGCTAAATCGAATCAGGAAGTGACCCTGAACATTTATATATATACATTGCTATACCTCCTGAGCCTCCTTTAAAGTGTTACATATTTTCGTCGTGACAAAAACAATATAACCTACTGTAATGAACCACCTGCAATGGACCATATTATGGTCTGGTAGCGCTGCTCCCACCGGCAGATCTATGGCAGTACCTGATGAGTAAGGATCTGTCGGTGGTACGAAACCAGAGGCCGAGGGTCCCAATACACCTGGACCCCAATACGACTGCGAGGGCAAGCGAGCCATCTGCCAACCATTCCATCCTTATCGCCTCAATTTTTGTATACCCCATTTTTACCTCCCTTGTTTGTGTTGTCTTCCCCAGGCCTATGAATCTACAATATATATTAATAGGCTAACAATTTTTGTATAGGAATTTTGTGACGGGAACTCCTCCCAAACTACTGAATTGATTTTAATGATTTATACACCATTAGAAAGGTATTCTTTCGAAGGTGTGCAAATTTTATATTTTATTAAAATTGGCGAAATACTTTAGCTATAATCCGCGAAAAACATTGCGAGCTTAGAATCCAAGCTTGGCCAGAAGCGGTTCGTGGCTTTGCGGGGATTCGGTAAAACATTGCGAGCTTAGAATCCAAGCTGTACCAAGCTTGGGCAGATGTATTCGCTAGGGGATTCGACTCATGTATATAATAACCAAGCTTGGGTAGATGTTTCCGCTAAGGATCTTTCATAAGATTGTGGGTGGAACAGCGTTCATTGGATTATGAGTGGAGCCGTCTAGAAAAGTCGGTTCATGTATATAATGTCGTGGCTTTGCGGGGATTCGATTCATGTAAAATATATAATGACCAAGCTTGGGTAGATGTATCCGCTAAAGATCTTTCATAAGATTGTGGATGGAACACATAGAGAATACCTATGGAGGAGCAATCCGCATATACTCAACACTAAACTATTTGAAGCAATTCCAGTCGTAAAAAGTGAAGAGAGAGAGACACACGCCCTCCACTGCGCAACACCCGCGCAGTCTATATAAAAGCACAGGAAGCACGCAAGATGTCATCCCCTCTCCTACTTTTCCAGTTGGAACAATAACATTCCAGCCTGTCTCTCTGCCGCGGAACACCCGCCCGGTCCATATAGAGCAAAAGAGATGTCAAATTTCCATCCCCCTTCCTACTTCCTCACTTGTGCCGAATTGCTTCGTTTCTCTCGCTCTTTTTCACTTCCTCATATACTCTCTCTTCAAAGGTGGAACAGCGTTCATTGGATTGTGAGTGGAGCCGTCTAGAAAAGATACTCACGAAATAAATAAACCATCGAATTCAAAATATGAATCAAGTATCCAAGTGTACTTAATTTTTATGCTGCATACTTATGAGCGTCGAATTGAAAAAATGATAAGCGTCGAGTTGCAAATATTGTCCACTTAACAAGTGGAAAAGAAATGTTATGAGGAGAGATCTATTGTGGGTGTTCAATCGGGCCATTAAGTGTGATAAGTGTGATACGCAGATCTATTGTGGGTGTTCTCAAGTAATACATATATAAGTATCGTGGTGACCAAGATACGTGAAGGTCAATACATACTTTAGTTACTTTCGTGGTAAATAACTATTTTTTGTGCAGTGCTTTCGGGCGAATAAGTGTTTTTAAGTAAATAGGTATGTAAATAGCAAGGAAGTAGTAGTAGTTTGCAAAATGCCCTCCCAACGGCATTCTGTAATTATTGGTAGGATTGAGCGGCGTGGTAGACGAAATTACATGAGGGTAATTAGAAACCACGACGCAATTAATCGTTTAGAAATGGTACATATAAATGTGCCTTAAATATAGTTTCACGGGATTTCGAACCTTTTAGTTGCGGTCCTCTGAATTTCCGTTGCTCATTTTCTGGTGCAAAACATTTTGAAGCAGAAATTACTTCACGTAATAGGAATGCCTTTAGTTTATGCTGCAATAAAGGCAAAGTTCATTTGCCATCATTATCTGAGAACATATTTTTCAAGAATATTTGTGAGCCGTGGTGAATGGGCTTCAAGGTCGAATTAAAACCAACGATCTAAACCAAATACCTACAGCTATATTTTGAGCTAAATATTTGGCCGTAACCAATTAAATTTCATCATCATCATCATCATCATCGTGGCGCGACAACCCGACGTCGGGCCTTGGCCGCCTGGATCATTGTCCTCCAATTATCTCGGTCACGTGACCGCGTCCTCCAATTTTGGGAGCCCAGCAGCTGCGCGGCGTCCACACCTACTGAGCTCTCCCAACGAGATCTCGGTCGTCCTCGCAGTCTCGCTCCGTCGACTCGTTCTGCATTCATTACTCTCTTAGGCATGCGATCATCGTCCATTCTTTGTACATGCCCTGCCCATTGAAGTCGTTGTAGTTTGACGATTTTCGAGACTTGCAGCTCATCGTACATTTCATACAACTCATGGTTGTACCGGATGCGCCATCCATCTCGATCGCAAACAGCCCCGAAAATTCGCCGTAGAACCTTACGTTCGAAAGTGTCTAGCATGTTTTCGGAGGCTTGAGTTAGGGTCCATGCTTCGCAGCCATAGCATAGCACTGGTCGTATAATGGTTTTGTACACGCGGAGCTTCGTGTTTCTGTGCACATGTTTCGATTTCATTATGGGGAGAACCGAGAAAAAAGTCTTATTAGCTAACTGTATCCGTCGCTTGATTTCGTCAGTTTCGTTGGCATCCCTTGACAAGTTGCAACCCAGGTAAATGAAGTTGTTCACGAACTCGATGTTGAGGTCCCCCACATTGATGCTCGGTTGTGCAGGTGTCCTTGTCACCGATTGCATCATTATTTTAGTTTTACCCTCGTTAATACGTAATCCAACTTCCTTTGCAGCGGTATCGAGCGTATGCAGAAGTTCTTCTGCGTCAGCCAATCTTCGGGACATGATGTTGATGTCGTCGGCGTACGCTGCTAATTGTGTCGACTTGATGAGTAGCGTCTTGCTGTTGTCCATATTCATGGCCCGAACAATGTATTCCAATGCTAGGTTTAAGAGCGTCGGTGCCAGTCCATCGCCCTGTTTCAAACCAGTGCGTGTTTCAAATAGATCAGTAAGTCTATTCTGGATCCTGACTTGTGAGACGGAGTTGGTCATCGTCATCTTTGTCAGTCGCACTAATTTTGCCGGTATACCAAATTGCAGCATGATGTTGTACAGTACTCCACGGTCGATACTGTCGTATGCGTGCTTGAAGTCGACAAAGATTTGGTATACGTTTACGTTGTATTCCCAGCACCTCTGGAGTATCAGTTTGACTGAGAAGAGCTGATCGGTTGTGGAGCGGCCAGGTCTGAAACCGCTTTGATATTCGCCAATGACTCGTTCTGCGTACGGTTTTATTCTATTTTCCAGAATTTTCGTCAAAATTTTATAGGACGTACAAACTAGTGAGATGCCCCTGTAGTTCTCACACCGCAGTTTATCTCCCTTTTTATGAATTGGACAGATGATGCTTCTGCGCCAATCGTCTGGGATCTGCTCGTTCTCCCATACTCGTAGGAGTAATTGATTTATGGCATCAACTAGACTCGTTCCACCGAATTTTAGCAGTTCAGCTGGAATCTCGTCAGCGCGCGGCGCTTTATTTCGTTTTAGTGACCGCAAGGCGAGATCAACTTCCTCTACTGTCGGGGGTTGAATGGGTGGGCCTAGATCAACAATATCGTCGAGAGCTTCCTGTGTGGGGATTTTAGATGGTCGGTTTAGAAGCTCTTCAAAATAAGAGGCCCATCGTTTGTTAATACCATCGGTGTCGCTGATGATGTTTCCATCCTTGTCCTTACAAAGGCTAGTCCTGGGTTGGTAGCCGTTCTTAATTGTATTTACTAGTTTGTACGCTTGTCTGGTGTTCCTATTAGCTAAGTTTTCGTTTATGTTCAGCAACTGCTCGTCAAAGTACAATATTTACGTTTCTTACGTCTAATTATTCTATTCGATATTCGCCGTAGCTCGTCATATTTTTCTCTTCTGGCCCTAGTTCCTCGTTGAATCCATTGTCTGTAGGCCTCGTTTTTCGTGTCCAGTGAATTTTTGCATTCTTCGTCGAACCAGTCATTTCGCGCTCGCCGGGCTTTATATCCCACGACCTTCTCTGCGACATCCTTGATGGTACCCTTGAGTTCTTCCCAGAACCCATGGACGCCTGGGTTGCTGATGTTGTGTAGCATAGGTGATAGTTTTTCCTCAAGGGCGGTAGTATACGCCACCGCTGTAGCATCACTCAAAAGCTTATCAACCGCAAAGATTTTGGGAGGGCTGATTCTTGCACTGAGGAAATTCTACATCTGTAGGTCGTCTTCACCAAGTGATGATCTGAGTCGCAGTTTGCTCCTCGATAGGAGCGGACATCCATGACACTAGACGCCCATCTCCTGCAAATGAGGACGTGGTCAATTTGGTTGACGGTATGTGCGTCTGGAGACTTCCAGGTCTGCTTGTGAATGCGTCGATGCGGGAAACAAGTAGAGCTTACGACTAGATTCCTGCTGCAGGCGAAGTCGATAAGTCGCTGGCCGTTATCGTTACATTCTTCATGGAGGCTGTGGCCTCCAGTGGTCCCCCGGTGCCAACTTTCATTTCCGACTTTCGCGTTAAAGTCTCCCAGCAGCAATTTGACGTCGTTTGTTGGAAGTGAGTCGAAGAGAGTTTCAAGGCGGGCGTAGAACTCGTCTTTTACTGCGTCTTCTTTAACTTCAGTGGAGGCATGCACATTGAAGAGCCAGAGATTGAAGAATCGAGTCTTGATGCGAATCGCACACAGCCGTTCATTTATGGGTTTGAAGTCAGTAATATGCGGTTTGAGGTGATTGTTCACTATAAATGCTACTCCAAACTCCTTGCGGCCCGATGGTTTGCCACTTGTAAAAATTGTGTGCGATTTTTTGTCATTAATCTCGCTGCCAAGCCAATTTGTTTCCTGGACTGCAGTTATGCTCAGTTTGTACTTTTCGACCTGTTGAAGGATGGCCTTTTCGGCCCCCGGTTTTTTTTAAGGGAGCGTACATTCCAGGATCCGAAAGAATAATCCTTTAGCCGTTTGCGTGGTCGTCGTTGTTGATCCGTCCAATCCGAGGCTTTTGTTCCAGGTTTCTTGACATGGAGTGGTTTTTGCAAGGACGAGTTGTCAGCACGTCGCTTAACCCTATTCAGGGGATGGCCTCGAAGATAGCTGCTTCAGATGGTTTAATAAACGTGCTGGAGCTCACACAACTATGTTGCAGGTCCAACTACGCAAGTCATTCCATCCTACTAGACCTGAGACGCTTAGGTGATCGTCAGCCATTCAGGCTACAGCTATCTGCCTTTTCCAAACAGTCTTATCGCTAAGACATTGGCCGTCAGCGAATTGATACACTGCCGTTACCAGGGGGCGCCCACGTGGAGGACTATGGAAAAGGTCTTTGCCCCCTATTATTTCATTTTTCTATAATTTTCAGTTCAGGGCTTTATTTCTAGAGACTGCAGTCGAATTTCGACTGCAGTCGATTCCAAAAGGTATACCGTGCCGTGGTGAATGGGACTTAAAATCGAAGAGACTGCAGTCGACTCAAGAAGGTGTACCGTGCCGTGATAAATGGGCTTTAAAATCGAAATTAAACTATCGATTTAAACCAAATACCAGCTATATTTTGAGCTAAATACTTGGTCCTAACCAATTTTCAGTTTGAGTGACTCTTATTCTAGAGGTTGCGGTCGATTTTACGATTTGTTCTTCTTATTCTAGGGAGTGTTTAGGTAGTGACGTATAGCCCATGATTCAATAAGACATTGACCCGGCGCATCCGGGTTGTTAGAAGATCCGGCGGAGCCGGATCGCATTTTTTTGTGAAGATAGACAAAGTACCCAGCGAAGCCGGATCATCTATTTTAGTTTTTGTTGATACGTAAAGGACAGGGGCAACGAGCGGCGAAAACCACCCACGTTTCCCGAACTGAGCTGAGCCGCTGCATAGCTCGTTGAGGAGCCTTTTTCTTCGCCAGATGGCACAGCTCGACCTTCGCGGTCAATTAAGCTACCTTAGTCTCCGTCCCCACGGGCATCTTCGGATGCCCACCAAACCGTCCGTTACACTTTACTAAAATTCTAGGGTATAATAAGCGATAACTTACCATAAAATTAAGCTAGCGACTTGAAATTTTGGTTACATGTTTGTTGTAGGATTCAGCTGGTCGATAATGAAAATACGTAAAATCCGAGTAACCAAACCCCTACTTCCCCTACAAATGAAACTTCAAATAAGCGATGAATTTCAATAAAATCAAGCTAGAAGATTTGAAATTTTGCTAAAATGTTCATAGCATGATCTAATTGGTTGGTGGCAATGATGGGCAAGATCTGACCCAAGAAACCCCTACAAATGAAACTTCAAATAAGCGATAACTTTCGACAAAATGAAGCTAATGACTTGAAATTTTGGTCAAATATTCATCCTGGGATCTAGTGGTTGTTATTAAAAATGCGCAAGATTCGACAAAAGAAACCTCTACCTCCCCTACAAGTGAGACTTCAAATAAGCAATAACTTCCGATAGAATGAAGCCACTGACTTGAGAAATTCGACAAATTGTTGTAGTGTGCGTTAGTTAGCTGATTTTGAGAATGGTCAAGATCCTTCTGAATGATCGCCGACTTCCCCTATAAGCTGGCCATATAGGGAACCCAATTTTTGTGCATATGGTCGTTACCAATAGGTACTTTTGGTATCACCACTAGGTTTGTACAAGTCTAGGGTGTATACGCTTCGGACTCCAGGTCTGGTTGAGCAGTTCATTTTAGTCGGTAGTTCACAGCACCTTGCATTTTGACATGGATATGTCTTATAGCTGGGGGTCATCCTAAAAATCTGTCCGTCACACGAAATGTCTGTTTTTCTACTCGGGGGTCAGAAGAGGAAACAAGCCCATTGAAAATTTTTCTTTTCTGGTTGTGCATGTCGTTTGAGTGAAGTGGTCATTGTGCATGGCTGTTGCTTGTAGATCCGCGCGGGCGGTGCGCTTGCGGGGATCCTGTGTGTACATGTTGGGATGTTGATTTGATAGCGATAAAGGTTGACGTTGTGGACGGCAAGAAATGACATAGTGTACGGGTGAACGGCCGGACTTTCAATGACCTTCAATTTCCGCCAATTCCCATTCATCATTTAATAAAATGGCCCGTGTTGTACTATCTGAATCACTAGGGTCCCAGAAAAGGTAGCAAGTAGTCAGTTCGACTAACATTTGGACATGCGCAGACGCAATTTGAGAGAGTGTACATAGTTCCCGCCCCCCGAAGATGAGCGAGAGCGGATGAAGTTCATTCGAGCCAAATCGGGTGATCCAGCGACTGTGTTTGTGCATTTGCAATGGCGGCGATTTGAGGTTTGACTGGTCCACAATGTGGGCCCCCACCCCACGTGCAATAAACATATAGAACAAAATGGCGGATTTATACTAGGCGAGTTAGAATCTCTCAAGTCCCGAAATAAAGAAATATTCGTCGCAGCATGTTATATGTTATGATGTACATTCAGAGGTCTGCAGAAGATCAAATGCCCCCCTTCCGCAAAAATTCCAAAATGCTCAAAATGGCTGGAATCCAAACAAATAAAATAGCGCACGTTGTACTACATATCTGAATCAATAGGGTCCCAGAAAAAGTAGCAAGTAGTCAGTTCGACTAACATTTGGACATGCGCAGACGCAATTTGAGAGTGTGTACATTACATAGCTCCCGCCCCCCGAAGATAGAGAGCGAGAGCCATCGTTCATTCTATCCAAATGGTTGTGCATTCGCAATGGCGGCGATTTGAGGTCTGACTGGTCCACAATGTGGCCCCCACCACAAATGCAATAAACGTATCATAAAACAAAATGGCGGATTCGTACTGCGCGAGTTAAAATCTCCCAAGCCCCGAAATAGAGAAATATTCGTCGCAGGATGTTATAGTTCCGGGCAGCTCATCGTGACATGATGTACATTCAGAGGTCTGCAGAAGATCAAATGCCCCCCTCCCTTCTGCAAAAATTCCAAAATTTTTCTTGTGCATTCTCTTTGTGCGTGTGTTGGAATGTTTTGTTTACTTTTGTTAGTTTATCTTTCTGTTTGCCGGACACAATCGCATAGAGTCGCACGCGTTACTTGAGAAACGGATTGTGTGTGCCGGACCCGGACTGTTGATTAAAGGGGCGGGATGAGACGGATAGTGTGGGAGCGATTTTGCAATAGATACACAAACACAATACACGTCCGATTGGGAAAAGATGGTGGGAAGCGTGATTGCGATTAGCAGAAACTTACTCAGAGAAATGTCGATAGGCTGCAGTCTGGAAACTGTACCGAACGGGTAGATGGAACAGGGTGCACGAGAGGAGGTGAATATTGCACACACGCGATGCAAACGAAAACGAAACGATCCCGCGAGAGAAAGGAGCCCGAGCGGACAGGACAAAGCAAAGCAGAATTTATGACGAGTATCTACACTGCCACCAGATACATCGGTACATGGATATGTGTTATGCCTACCGAAAGCGTGGGACGTGTTTTTTCGAATGATTTTATCCAGTATAACTTTACTGGAATCTTTATAAAACTTACGTCGATATCTTCAACACAACAGGTTCCACGCAGTCGGTAGTCATAGACATGTCCATGTTCCGATGTATCTGCATGCAGTGTAGATACTTTGTATTTTTATACCCTAGACTTATAGTATTTATACCCTAGACTTATAGTATAGGGTATGTTGTTTTTGTCGCGACGAAAATATGTAACACCTTAAAGGAGGCTCCGGAGGTACAGCAATGTGTATATATAAATGATCAGGGTCACCTCCTGATTCGATTCAGCCATGTCTGTCTGTCTGTCTGTCTGTCCGTCTGTCTGTCTGTCTGTCTGTCCGTCTGTCTGTCTGTCTGTCCGTTCGCACGATAACTTTCGATAGAATAAAGCTAGAGCCTTGAAATTTTGGTCACATGTTGGAAGTATGATCTAGTTGGATGGTATTGAAATTGGGCATGATCAGGCCAAGAGAACGCCTACCTCCCCTACATATGTAAAATAATTAAATGTATCTTTAACTCCCGATTAAAAAATCATGAAAAGCTCTGGCTTTGATATATTGCTAGTGAGGATAATCTTATACTCTCCTGGGAAAATTAAATCGATCAGTTGAAAACTAATGGTAATTTTCTTACAAAAAGCCCCATACTACCCTACTTTTCAGGTTTTTTGTCTATAACTTTTGAACCAATTGACGTAGACACCTGATTTTTGGCATGTGACCCTAAGGGAAGAAGCTCCTTAAGGTTCTGTAAGTTGGGCATAATCAGATCAAAGGAACACCTACCTCCCCTACAAATTTCAAAAAATTAAATATTCCTTTAATTACGATAACTTTCGATAGAATGATACTACCGGGTTCAAAATTTGGTGGAATATTGCTAGTAAGACCTACTTAGTTGATATTGAATATGGGCAAGATCCGACCCAAGGAACCCCCACCTCCCCTACAAATGAAACTTTAAATAAGCGATAACTTTTGATAGAATGAAGCCAGTGACTTGAAATTTTCGTCAAATTTTTGAAGTGAGATTGAGTTAGTTGGCATTAAAGATGGGTAAAATCCGACCTAATAAACCCCTACTTCCCCTACAAATGAAACTTCAGATAAGCGATAACTTTCGAGAGAGTGAAGCTAGAGACTGGAAATTTTGTTTAAATGTTTCTAGGGTGATGTAATTGGTTGGTGTCAATGATGGGCAAGATCCGACCCAAGGAACCCCTACCTCTCCTACAAGTGAAACTACAAACAAGCAATAACTTTCGATACAATGAAGCTAGCGACTTGAAAAATTCGACAAATATTTGTAGAATGGGTTAGTTAGTTAACTGATTTTGAGAATGGTCAAGATCCTACTGAATAAGTGCCAACCTCCCCTATGAACTGGCCATATAGGAGACCCATTCTTAATGCATATGGTCGTTGCCAATTGGTTTTTTTATTCTACATGCCACTGGCAAGAACTACTTTCAATTGCACTTAAAATCACGACACTATACGTGAACCGCATTGCCATACATCAATTACTCCTGCGAGTAAGGGAGGACGAGGTGATCCCAGAGAATTGGCGCAGAAGCATCATCTGTCCAATTCACAAAAAGGGAGATAAACTGCGGTGTGAGAATTACAGGGGCATTTAACTAGTTTATACGTCCTATAAAATTTTGACGAAAATTCTGGAAAATAGAATAAAACCGTACGCAGAACGAATCATTGGCGAATATCAAAGCGGTTTCAGACCTGGTCGCTCCACAACCGATCAGCAATACTATCAGGAATACAACGTAAACGTATACCAAATCTTTGTCGACTTCAAGCAGGCATACGACAGTATCGATCGTGGAGCACTGTACAACATGATGCTGCAATCTGGTATACCGGTCAAATTAGTGCTTCGGCGACAAGGACACCTGCACAACCGAGCATGAATGTGGGGGACCTCAACATCGAGTTCGTGAACAACTTCATTTACCTGGGCTGCAACTTGTCAAGGGACGCCAACGAAACTGACGAAATCAAGCGACGAATACAGTTAGCTAATAAGACTTTTTTCTCGGTTCTCCCCATAATGAAATCGAAGCATGTGCACAGAAACACGAAGTTCCGCGTGTACAAAACCATTATACGACCAGTCCCAACTAACAATTTTGTTCTTGTAGAGATCTTCAAGGATTTTATAAGAATGTCGCGAACCACGGCTTTGTTGAGCCGCCGTCACTGCAACAAGATTTATATTAACCAGGATACTTTCGGCTCGGTGGCACAGGTCCCGGCTAGACCAGCGGAGGTCGTGGGTTTTGAGAGCCGAAGCATCCTGGTCCTTGAACAGCCACCTAAAACATTAAAACAGGAGGGGAGGAATGGGAGGTGGGGAGGAAAGTGTCCATCCTTCGGGACACGGAAGAAGCCAAAGTGACGAAGAAGTTTAGTTAAACATTATAATACTGTATTTCGAATAAAAACAACTCAATACTAAATTTAATACAAATTTTGAGAGATGCCTTCGAAATGAATTAAATTAATCAAATGAAATGAAACGAATGACTCAAATGAGGCAACGTTAACACCAACTAATTCAAGTATGTAAGAAAAAATGAAAATTAATAAAAAAAAAAACAGACTCACTATCGGTGCTCCCACGATGACGATCGATCGTCAACGATGGTGTTCCAATGGTAACTAAATAAAATAAATTATTATAAACAAATTGTATCAACATAACGAAATCAAAATATCGGTGCAAATATCCAACCGCCCGTAACCAAATATTCATCCGATTCCAACTACTAAGCAAGCTCTTCGTCTTCAGTACTCGCACAAGTTTCAAAGAATTAGACTCCTCAATTTTTCTGCTCTTCACTCTTTCGACCTTTTCAGTAGAAGCGTTAAAATTTACCTGGTCTCTTCACGTTTAAATTTTCCACATTCACTAATTGATTGATTATTGATTATGTTTTTTTTTATACAAGTTTTCTTCTTTATGCGAATCCTTTTTTTTAAGTTTCACGTTAAGCGACTTTGTCGCCGATATATCGTTTTTACTTTTGATACACCTACATATGTCACAAGCAATTCTTCATCACTACTTCACTTCACTTTTTTTTCCGTCGTTGGCCATCTTTTCACAATCAAGTTCTTTTTCCCTTTTCACGACTCTTCGGGCAATTTCAAGTCCAAAAACAACCTTCTTCTCTCAGAATCCTTAAGATATCTTTCATCCCAGAAGCACAACTTTCAAAAATCCAAATTCAAAAATGTTCACTAAGAGAAAGAAAACCAAACGCTCTCCACCGCAATCCAAAAACTCAAAAAACAACCCAAATCGACCCGAATTCCTCGGCGATCAAAACCAATCTCCCCGATCCACGGCTGAAAAAAAAACAAAGTATCTACACTGCATGTAGATACATCGGAACATGGATATGTCTATGACTACCGACTGCGTGGAACCTGTTGTGTTGAAGATATCGACGTAAGTTTTATAAAGATCCCAGTATAGTTATACTGGATGAAATCATTCGAAAAAACACGTCCCACGCTTTCGGTAGGCATAACACATATCCATGTACCGATGTATCTGGTGGCAGTGTAGATACTCGTCATAAATTCTGCTTTGCTTTGTCCTGTCCACTCGGGCTCCTTTCTCTCGCGGGATCGTTTCGTTTTCGTTTGCATCGCGTGTGTGCAATATTCACCTCCTCTCGTGCACCCTGTTCCATCTACCCGTTCGGTACAGTTTCCAGACTGCAGCCTATCGACATTTCTCTGAGTTAGTTTCTGCTAATCGTAATCACGCTTCCCACCATCTTTTCCCAATCGGACGTGTATTGTGTTTGTGTATCTATTGCAAAATCGCTCCCACACTATCCGCCTCATCCCGCCCCTTTAATCAACAGTCCGGGTCCGGCACACACAATCCGTTTCTCAAGTAACGCGTGCGACTCTATGCGATTGTGTCCGGCAAACAGAAAGATAAACTAACAAAAGTAAACAAAACATTCCAACACACTCACAAAGAGAATGCACAAGAAAAATTTTGGAATTTTTGCAGAAGGGGGGGGGGGGGCATTTGATCTTCTGCAGACCTCTGAATGTACATCATGTCACGATGAGCTGCCCGGAACTATGTATAACATCCTGCGACGAATATTTCTCTATTTTGGGGCTTGGGAGATTTTAACTCGCGCAGTACGAATCCGAAATTTTGTTTTATGATATGTTTATTGCACGTGTGGTGGGGGCCCACATTGTGGGCCAGTCAGACCTCAAATCGCCGCCATTGCAAATGCACAACCACAGTTGCTGGATCACCCGATTTGGATAGAATGAACTTTATCCGCGATGGCTCTCGCTCTCTATCTTCGGGGGGCGGGAACTATGTAATGTACACTCTCTCAAATTGCGTCTGCGCATGTCCAAATGTTAGTCGAACTGACTACTTGCTACTTTTTCTGGGACTGATTCAGATAGTATTGTACAACACGGGCTATTTTATTAAATGATGAATGGGAATTGGCGGAAATTGAAGGTCATTGAAAGTCCTTGGACGTCCTTGACATAAATAATGAGTAAAAATGGAATTTCATTCATTGTGACCTCAGATTTGGTCTATGCATGTGCATGTCGGGAGTGTACAATTTGTTTAATGAAATGGTGAGAATGAGAATGATATGAATGAATGAGAGGAGGAGGTCCGCTGCCCTGAGCGAAATTTCGCATACATTCAGAGACCATAAATTGCGTGTGAGCATGTCAAGCGAGGAGAGCAGACGACTTCTTGTGACGTGTTCTGGGGGCCTAGTCAACTTAGGTAGTACGGAGCGTACTCTATTTTTTTGAGGATTTTGAATGTATGGTATGGTGTGTATGCAGGAGTTTTGATTATGGCGTCGCGTTGACTGAGAGCGTGGGACAGAGAGCACAGAGAGCGCCTGTTCACCCGTACACTATGTTATTTCTTGCCGTCCGCAACGTCAACCTTTATCGCTATCAAATCAACATCCCAACATGTACACACAGGACCCCCGCAAGCGCGCCGCCCGCGCGGATCTACAAGCAACAGCCATGCACAATGACCACTTCACTCAAACGACATGCACAACCAGAAAAGAAAAATTTTCAATGGGCTTGTTTCCTCTTCTGACCTCCGAGTAGAAAAACAGACATTTCGTGTGACGGACAGATTTTTAGGATAACCCCCAGCTATAAGATATTTCCATGTAAAAAAAAACGGTCCTCCGCAATTTACGGACCTCCAACACCATCCCATCTATCGTCAAAAAAATCCATCCTCTGGGTCAACGATCGAGATGCGCCGCAACACTCGTCGTTGTCGTCAGCCTTGTCGCCAACAACACACATCTACGTGCCGTGCCGGCTGCATAACATAGCAACTGTATCAACATAGATTTCGAACAGTGCATCACCGTTTGTCTATGCAGTTCAGCAACTATGCTATGCAATCGGTCAGCTGTGCGTTGTCGACGACAGTTAAAGATTGTTATACCATATGTAGGTCAGTTCAGTCAAATGAAATGCAACATGGATTTTGCGTATGCAAAGCGAATGTTGCACGAAATTTGACTTTACAGTGGTTCGCAACAAGAACTACATTTAGTTTCAGCTAAGGCTTATTGACTTGCAAATTGTTCTGATAGAAATCTTAAAGAACGTTTCTAGCCAAAAAGTGGCGTATGAAATTATGAGTATAAAGTAAGAATTCTTCAAGTCTTCTTGACAGCTCTAACTAGAGAACTTATCAGAAAGATATCAGTAAAAGTACGTATAAGTGATTTACAGTAATCTGCTATACACATACATAGATCACCTTTTAGAATCTTAACTAAGAGATAAAGATTTCTATTGGTTTTCAGTAAGTAAATTTTGTGCTTATTGTAGCATTAAGTGGAATTCATGATACTTTTGGAAGTTCTCTATAAAAATACGAATGGAGTTGAAATTCATATTTGTATTATTGGTCTGATGCACTTTTTCGCAGTGAATTTTGTCGATTTGATAGTCAAATTTTCTCTGCGAAAGAAATTTTTCTGATCAAATGCTGTACAAAACTCCTACTGAAGAAGGCAGCAAGTAGCTGCCGAAATACGTATATAGCAAAATAAATACATCATCGACTATAAGGAAAATTGTTTTTCTTCAAAATGGAACATAATATTTATGTTTAATGATTCGTATTTTTTGTTTGGGATTTTTCTTACATACTAGGATTTTAATGGTTTAGTCAGAATAGGTATGTTGATGATAAATACAATTGTCTCATTTTTCGTTAGCACATTTACTGTGATTTCCTTTAAATCACTAAATGTGAGAATATAATAATTTATTTCGTCCTGGGTTATTATAACGAACCTGGATATCAGTTATTATTTTATTTATTTGTTTTGTGTTATTATTTATATTTTCGGCAAGCTCTTTATATTGATTATTGGTATGGTTTATGTTGTCGATTATTTTATTTAGATTGTTTTGGAAAATGTTGTTTATTTTTATTTGTTTATTCATTGTCTCTATTAAATTATGATTATTAGAATCTATTATTTTTAGGTGATTTGAAATATCTTCGATGTATGTATTTAATTATTTGTTAGGATTTATGTTTATTTAGTATTTGATTATTAGGTAGGATTATTCTCTTTCCCTTATTGTAGTAGTATGATATTATTATGGTAAGATACATAACTTCTTTTATGAAGTGGTAGGATATAATATGGTTATTTAATTAGTGTAATAATAATTTTCCTTTGATAATCTCTTATCATTCTTTTTCTAAAATGTGGTATTTCTTTTTGTATAAAATCTAATTCTTTATTCCGAGAAAGATATTCTGCTACTATACAGCTAAATACTCCAGAATCGTTTCCATTTATTTGCTGTGGGTTTCTTTTTATATTTTGTTTTATAAAACTTGATTTATTGATGGTTATTTTTTCTGATTCTTCACATAAGTAAACTGCAAGTTGATCTAATATTTTTTCATTATCTTTTCCTAGTGAGTCATAACAATTAATGGTATTGTTTGAATCATCTATTACGATAATTGTCCAATGAGCCTAGCGACACGGGGCCTCTATAATCGGAGTGAACGTCGCATGCCAACGGATGGCAATTTAAAATACTATCCCCTTATCTAGCACGAAATTGGTTGATGCTACCATGAAACTTTGTAAAATTCTATTGACGAAGGTTTCATATAGTAGGTGGTGAACGAAATATGGGTTAGGACAAGGTGCATATTAAATGAATAGCTTCTAATGTGGCTTATGATTAGATACACAATAAACATTGAGAAAGTATCTGAAATCCCATTCCAAAGAATTCGTGTTACTATCAACCCATTTCGTATTAGAAGCATTATGAATAGCCGTTTTCGTTTCACCCGGTCTCTCCATATACAAAACGACAGATCCAGGTCTCGGATCTAAGTTGAAAGTGAATTGGTTGAATGTCAACTTGTTTCGCCCCTATCTAAATGTACACTCAGTCCCTCACGCGGTGAAGTATTTGTATGGTGGCTGTTTACCATAAGTTCGCTCGTCGCAGATCCGTGACGTTCCATTCAGTCTGATATGTGACGTGTGAATCGAAAACGGCTATTGAGATCGCATGCCAACGGCCAACGAAAACCTGTTGCATCTCTCTCTAGCAAATGTATTTACATGATGGCTGATAAAGTGCGAAATGACGTCGACCGTGCGCTCGTCGGGTAAGGGGAACTATGAGAAATTGAACGATGATCACGACGATTTCATCGTTGTGGGCGTGGCTTGTGGCAAGTGTATGATGAAAAATCAGAAACTGAATCTTTATGGTTGCATTTTAGGATGTCCGGAAAGAAAAAAAAACATGCTATGTGGTTTATGATTAAGTCCCGTTTTCTCAATGTCTGATTAAAATTTAAACTCCAGTTAAACAGACATTGAACGTACCCATCTGTCAAATTTTACAGGGAAAACAACAACAACAAATTTTATCTCGAGTTTAAATTTTAACTGGAAATTGAGAAAACGGGCCTTGGTATGATATATGATTTACGGCATATGAATTATGATGTAAAATTATTTTTTCTAAAGTGGTTTTTGTAAAATTTTTGAAATATATCGTTTTTTCATCACAAACGTTTGATTCATGCACTTGCCACAAGTCACGCACACAACGATGAACATCCGTTTGCATGCGATCTCATCGAGATACTAAAACCTAATCCAGTACGAAATTGGTTTATGATAACACGAATTCTTTGTTGTGGGATTTCCAGTACGAAATTGGTTGATGGTATCACGAATTCTTGGTTGTGCGATTTCAGATACTTTCTCAATAAGAATATCTGGAATTTTAGAATATCGGTAAAGATACTCGTATAATCTGGATGTTTCGTATATGATTTATGTCATATATGAGTTATGTTATGAATGGTGTATGTATGTTGATTTTTAGTAGTGTGTGGAAGCATGTAGGAGGGTTTTGTCAAATTTCTAAAATTATATATGACGAATGTTTGATATAATAGGTGGTTAATGAAATTTGAAATCAGCGTTTAGATTGGAAGGAAAAGTAGGAAAAGGTGAAGATTAAATGAATAAATAAACGTGAACTAATGATTAGACACTTAATAAACATGTATCACAAATCACATTTCATACTATTGTATAATACTATTCACGATGATTTTAGTTTTTTATTTTGTGCCGGTTCTGATAGAATATTATATGATAAAGGATGTTGATACTTGTATAGTAGGTGTATGTCATGGCATGGCATTAATTATAGTTAGAGATAAATGTATAATATGATAACATATGTACATATGTGTGTGTATAATAAATGGAAAATATTTAATTCGTTTTATAAAGTCAGTGGCTTAGTGCAAGAACAACCAATGTCAGTTTTTATCACTTTTCAGATATCTATATATAATAAAAATTATACGAAATTATAAATTCTTGTTTGCGACATATATGAGCTTGAGGTAGAAAAATTGATATGTATTAGCGGGTGGACTAGTTAAACACTGGGCTATCCTCAGTCGGGAGACATCCGAAGAGCTGCTGATTCCAATGCAGACATCTAAAAGGAAGTGCTGCACGAAACATTTAGATTACACGAGTACGTATCTTTACCGACATTCCAAAATTTCAGATATTGTTGTTGTGAAAGTATCTGAAATCGCACAACCAAGGATTCCTGATACCATCAACCAATTTCGTACTGGAAATCCCACAACAAAGAATTCGTGTTATCATAAACCAATTTCGTACTGAAAATCCCACAGTGGAAGTATTTCGATGAGATCGCATGCAAACGGATGTTCATTGTTGTGGGTTTGGCTTGTGGCAAGTGCATGAATGACAAGTCCGTGCTAAAAAAACGATTTATTTCAAAATTGTTTTTTTAAAAACACCCTCTTAGCACCTTCACCACATTAGAAAACAAAAAACATTTTACATCATAATTCATATGCCATAAATCATTTTAAATCATAGACCACATAGCATGTTTTTTTCTTTCCGGACATCCTAAAACGCAACCATAAAGATTCCGTTTCTGATTTTTCATCACTCACTTTTCATTCAAACACTTGCCACAAGCCACGCCCATAACGATGAAATCGTCGTGATCATCAATCAATTTCGCATGGTTACCCTTACCCGACGAGCGCACGGTCGATGTCATTTCGCACTTTATCAGCCATGATGTACATTTGCCAGAGAGAGATGCAACAGCTTTACGTTGGCCGTTGGCATGCGATCTCAATAGCCGTTTTCGATTCAGTCGTCTCATATCGGACTGAATGCAACGTCACGGATCTGCGACGAGCGAGCTTAAACAGCCACCATACAAATACTTCGCCGCGTGAGGGACCCAGTATACATTTAGATAGGAGCGAAACAGGTTGATGTTCAACCAATTCACTTTCAACTTATATCCGATGAGATCCCATACGAGACCTGGATCTGTCGTTTTGTATGAATATGGATCTGAGACCGGGTGAAACGAAAATGGCTATTCATACATAATGCTTCCAATACGAAATGGGTTGATCATAACACGAATTCTTTGTTATGGGATTTCAGATCCTTTCTCAATGTTTATTATATATCTAATCATAAACCACAGTAGCTATTCATTTAATAAACCACATTAGCTATTCATTTAATATCATTTAATATGCACCTTGTCCTAACCCATATTTCGTTAACCACCTATTATATGAAACCTTCGTCAATAGAATTTTACAAATTTTCGTTGTAGCATCAACCAATTTCGTACTAGATAAGGGGATAGTATTATAAACTGCCATCCGTTGGCTTGCGACGTTTACTCAGATTTTAGAGGCCCCGTGTCGCCAGACTCATTGATTGGTCTGTATCTATTGATGCATGTATGGCTCGATGCATCTTTATCTAAACCTTGTTCTGAGGGTGTATTTTAGGATCGGTGCGTAGCTCGACCCTCCCGAATTTAGATTTGGTCTCCGAATCTAATTTTATGATATTTTAACATATTCTCAAACAGACCTTTGAAAATATTTCCTTTACAGGTCAAGATTTACAATTACATCTTTTATGTAATTACAATGGGCTTTCTTTAAACCATGATTTTTTCAGACATTGAAATAAAATGGATTGATTGATTATTTTACCGTTTAGCAGTTTTTTTTGCTCAATTTCTAATATCTTAAACTTTATTATTTTAGTTACTCGTACAATTTCAATTAATTAGATTATGGTTTCATAGCTAAGCGGTTAGGTGTTTAACTTTAAAATTAAATTATCAGAACAAGTTAATTTATTTACATTACTTTTCCTTTTATACTTTTATGAGGTTCTTGATAACTATCATTTTTAAGTTCTATTGGTATGTAGTTTTTATTTGATATAACTTACTTTCTGAAAAATTTTCCTTGACGTCTTGAAGTATTGGCTTTAATTTTCTCGTAATTTGATTGTTAACGGTTACTCCCAAAAATGCGTCTTCTCTTCTTCTTTGGATGGTTTGGGTTCGATTAATCGACATCCTTAATTTTGATTTGGTCTGGCGAAAGTAATTGAGTTTTCGCAGTGGCTTCCTCTGATAGGCATTGCAACATATCATAACTTTTGTGTTTTAGGCGGTTTACTGATGACATTCTCGCATCTGAAAAATCTGCAAGTCTTTAAAATGTAATAAATCAATTAGTTCAAAACCCATTGGCTCTATTTCTTGGTTCATATTTCTTTATGAGGATATTATTTTTGACAAAAGAACTAAACATTGTGCGCTGTTGGTACATAATTTGGATTAATTGTTGATATTTTCGCTTCGATTTCATATTTTACATTCGACTTGAATTAATTTATTCACATTTACATATAATTTCAGTTATACACTATTAGCATCATTAATTATGATTGTTATATTTTATTTATGTTCTTTTTATGTATCGCTTGTAAAAATGTGTTTATATAATTATATTGAAGTAGTGTATTTCAACTCATATCCCCGGTATATTTCAATTTTTACGCTCTGGTTAAATCCTGCTGCCCCTAAAGTTCTTCGTCCTCGCTGCTTGTTTTCCCATTATTTCTATAATTGGAAACCTCGATTTACGTTTTGATATTCATCATTGCTTGTTGGTTTTATTATATATTTCACAAATTTATTTGTACATATTATTATCGAAGTTAAAACATTCATACGGTTTTCTTTTATCGCGTTTTTTAGAGTTCACTTTATTTAAATCATTTTGAGTTAAGAATGTTCTTTACGTTTTCTACAAGTACTTGTTCTCGTTTTCATCGTCATTAAGTATTTGCTTAATATTTCCTTTCCCGAAAAATATATATTCTATTTTTCCACTTGACATGTTTATCGTCTTTTTAAAAAAAAATCCGAATTGTTTCCTATTCGCCTCGGTTCCTGAGTCTCACTTTTAATATATTGTACATAATTAACATATTTTAAATTAAATTCACTGATCGCAAAATGTATTCATTTATTGTTTACGACACTTTCACTATTTGTATTAATTGTCCCTTCTAATTGAATTATTTTGTCATCTAAAACGTTCTTGGTATGGTCATCGTAATTTTGTAATTCTTGTCCATATTGCGGTGGTTCGCACTGATTCTGATTTGAAGAAATTGTGATAATTCTTACACATCCTTTCGGCGTTTGCTTATCTGGGAAATTCAATGTTGCTGCTTCATTTTTAAGCTCTGCATAGATTTCAGTTACTCCAAAATTAAGATGTAATAATTCCGCTACTTCATTCCATGACTTATGTACATATGTCAATAGCCTTATGTAATATTTTCATGGTTTCCCCGATAAGTTTCTTTAAGATCACTTGATATATTTGATCTTTTTCTAGCTCACCAGAATGTCCTAATCTGCAAATAATCCAATTTGTTTGAGCTGTTCAGCTGTAAACGTAATATCTATGGTTGTCTCCATTGGACTCCGGTATTCTTACAGCTATCCTGTAAATTTCCGTGTATGAGAGATGTGTGTTGCTAAATGCTGGTTGAGGGAACATATTTTATTCCTGCGAGTTTTCACTGTCACTAGTTAATACTTTCACTTTAGTTAGACACAAGCTTGTCAATCTTAGAACGTTTCACGAAGAGATTTACAATTTATTAGTTTATAAGTAGTTGCGAATACGACAATTTCTACTTTTTTTGCAGTTTATTTTTTTCGTCCTTAGTTATGCTTCATGGGCAGAACCATAATCATATATTGTACAATATAGTTTAATGTACATATCTATTTACGACACATCTGGTGTGCATCGGTACAAGGTGCAGTTCAGATACGAGTTCATATCTATTGATGCATGTACGGCTCGATGCATCTTTATCTAAACTTTCTGAGGGTGTATTTTAGGATCGGTGCGTAACTCACAAGCGCTGTGCGCGCACAAATAAATGCTCATATAGATGCGTGATATTTGCGCGAATTATGGTAACCACAAGACCGGTGGTGAAAAAAAAGAAGAACAGCAATTTAGTAATAATGGTTTATTGGATTCTAATTTCAACGACTGAGCTCTCAATTACAATAAGTTCGATTTTATAATAAATTATTGATTACTCGGCGGTATGTGAAAGTGGACTATGGCTGGTTTGATGATCGGTTGAGAAAGTCTGTAGTCCGTTGTTTTGTTGGTTCAGCTGGAAAGTTGCAATGGACTTTGGCTCTGATGGTCCGTGGTATAATGGATGTCGATGATCGGGCTGTTAGCTGTGACACTATGTAGGTGTTGCCGTAACTCCTCCCTCCCTAGAATGAAGCTTCGGGAACAGGAATTGTGGTGTTGAAATTCCTGTTGCTGAGGCTGACGGGGTATCCGGTCGTAGGAATAGGAATCGTGTTGCTGGAGCTTCTGCTGTCATCGGTGGGTTGATGTCGAGACTGTGTTTGCGGGATCTGTAGGTTATGTAGCATATGGTAGTTAGTACTATGAGTCCTTGAATAGACAATAGTGTAAAGGTAAGTGTGGTCTCTTTGTTTGTGGTTCTTTCGACAAGGCCAATTGGCATATGATCCTTAAAATGGTAATGTAGCAGTTTAGCTAGGGTATAATTTTGTCGGATTGTTGTGAAGTTAACTTTGTTGAACGTTGTGAGGTGTATGGTGATATCCCAAAAGGTTTTAGGTTGTCCTTCGTAGGTTATCCCATTTACTTCAATTTCGCAATCTTCAAAGTGGATCAGCAGGTTTCCGGATACGTTTTTCGGGGCGAATGGGCAGGTGGAGTTTATTGGTGTTATTGGACTATTAATAAACAGCAAGTAGTTGGGTTCCGGTAAGAGAATTTCGGTTGTTAGATAGTCTTCGGTTAACTCGCAATCGGTTGGTTCGTTGTGTAGTAGTTTCTTGATGCAACTAGAGGCCTTTTTGTTTTCCTCGATGGGCGGTTTTGGGCAGTAGAATACTTTTTCGATTTCCGGGCAGCGTTTTTCAAAGAGTTGGATATTGTTTGGGCTTACTATGGAATATGGTTTGGGTAGGATTATTCTGTGGTTTTGTGTCGGGATGGAAATGAGGTGGAAAAAAGAGTAGTTTTCACTTTGGAAAATTGGGATTTGGACATTGAATATAATTTTAGTGCCATTTTGGTATGCTTGTAAGTTTAATAGTTCATAGATATTTTCTTCGCTTTTTATTACGATACTTTGATTGCTCAATATTTCGTAAATTTCCGTGAGCTCATCAGGGTTAAGGATTTGCTTCGGAATAATGTTTAATCTCGCTAGTATTATAGCTTCTGCTATATTAGATAAGTGGTTGTGAAGGACATCTATGTTATAATTTAATTGACTTAGGAATTGGATATATTGAAGGAAATTTTTTTCGCTCCTTATTTGGTTATTGATAAAATTTTGATTCAATCTGAAATAATTTGATATAATTTTCTGTTGGGAATTTATGTGGTTGGTGATGTTTTCGAATCTTTGTATCATTTTGTTGTTGAGGAAGGAATTTTGATTGACCATACTTTGTAGTGTCGATTGTTTTGAAATTATCGAATTTATGTCGTTATTCAAACGTGTAGCATCCGTTGCGTCCATGTTACCTGTGAGAAATTTTACAGCCGTTCCTAATCCGTTTATTAGTCCTCGTTTTGTTCTTACTCTGGGTAGTAGTGTTTTCAGTTTTGTTTTCAATTCTCCTAATTTAGTCCTTGTTGTGTCTATTGTGCTGTGAAGTTCTTGTATGTCTGTGAGGTCATCGAGTGAGCGTTGTATGTTGTTTATAGTTGTCGCGTAGGATTCCAATTGTATAATGTGTATTAGGTTGTTGTGTCTCTCGTTCAGTTAGCGGTCCCCAGTTGGAGTGGTAGAAGGCCCTGGTTGTTCTGTAAATCGTGGATTTCGAGTCTCTGTCCTGTCACCATTGTTAACCTGAAATTTACGTCGTCGTTTCAATTTAGATGTTTATGTTTTTCCGGTGAATAGTTCATATGGAGTGTGGTTGGTGGATGAGTGTATGGAGTTGTTGTATGTTATTAATGTCTCGTTTAAAATATCCTCGTGGTTTTTGTCTTGAACGTTTTGGTAAATTATGCGATAGATTTCCGTAAGAGTTGAATGTGGTCTTTCAACCGGGGCATTGCTAGTGCTCTGAGCAAATGATGTTATATGTAGTTGTATGTCATATTGAGAGCAGAAATCTTTAAAAAGGTTAGCGGTAAATTCGACTCCTTGATCTGCAACTAATGTTTTTGGAATGCCGTGAAGGCTTATGAAATGTTTAATTGATTTTATGATAGTTAAGCTGTTTCTTGCGGTTAATATGTATGCGGCGGCGAATTTTGAAAATTTGTCTACTAACGTCAGTATATTGTTGTTATTAATCGTATATACGTCGATGTGGACGATGTCTAAAGGTTTGCAAGGAGTTGGGGGTTTTTCGAACTTAATTCTGGGAGGGTTTCGGTCGTATTTTATTGTTTGGCATGTTTGGCAATTATTTATGGTTTTTGTAATTTTTGCTTTCATGAATGGAAAGTAATATTTTCGTTTAAGGTGGGCTAATGTCTCGTTGATCCCTCTGTGGTTGTTCTTGGTGTGATAGTCTCTAATCAGTTCGTCTTGTTCGTCATTTTCCTTCACGTCCATCAATACTGTTGTACATCGGAGTAATTTGAAGATTTTACTTCGTGAGAAGAAATTTGAGAATACCGATTGGATTATTTTGAAGGTGTTGTCATCCGTGAATATTGCGGTTGTTTTATTTGGTGCAAGGAATCTTTTAAATAGTTCTGTCACGTTTTCTGTTGTAAATGTGTTCATTCTTAAAGTTCTGCGTTGTCTGTTTTTGAATAGTGTTTCGACTGAAATAGAGTTAATTCTGTTGGTAGTTTCTAATACGATTTGGAGACTGAATTCGTTTAAGAAGCGCTCGGATATGAATATGTGGTCATCTAAATTTTCGGCGGTTGAGTTTATTGTAGCGCAAGTGGAGCTTGGTCCCGGATTAGTTTGGGTTAAATCAGTATGCAGGTTTGCTTCAATGTCTGGGGTATTGGTGGATTTTGGAACTTTTATGCTACTTAAAGCGTCCGCATTGGCATTAAGCTTACCCTTTTTATGCACTAGTTCGTAATCAAATTCTTCCAATTTAAGTCGCCATCGAATGAGCTTAGAGTTGGGATCTTTTAAACTCATAAGCCAGATGAGGGGTTGGTGGTCAGTCACGATTCAGAATTTTCGCCCGAAAAGATATGGGCGAAAATATTTTGTTGCCCAAACTATTGCAAGGAGTTCCTTTTCGGACGTAGAGTAATTAATTTCAGTGTCACTGAGGGTCCTGCTTGCGAAGCATATTGGTTTGTCTGCGCCGATTGGGCCTTGAGATAAGACGGCTCCAATGGCGTAATTGCTTGCATCGGTGGTTAGTACGAAAGGTTTGGAGAAGTCCGGATATTGGAGGATTGGTTCGTTTGTAAGTAGCTGCTTGCAAAGTTCGAATGCTTGTAAATACTTTTCGTTTAAATCAATAACTCTGTCCTTTTTTAAGCATTCTGTAAGAGGTTTCGTTAGTTGAGCGAAATCCTTTATGAACTTCCGATAGTAACAAAGAAGTCCTAAAAATGCTTTTATTTCTCTTCTGGATTTGGGTATAGGGTATTCCTTAATGACTTTAATCTTCTCTGGGTTGGGTTTCACACCATGGCTTGTGACTATGTGTCCAAGAAAATTCACATCTCTTTGGAGGAATTCTGATTTGTCTAACTGGACTTTAAAATTTGCGGCTCTTAGTTTATCGAATACTTTTCGAAGATTTTCTATGTGTTCTTGAAGAGAGGTCGAGAAAATGATAATGTCGCCAAGATAAACAAGGCATATTTTCCCTTGTATATCCTTGAGAACGTTATCCATTACCCTTTGAAAAGTTGACGGGGCATTTTTTAACCCAAAAGGCATGTGGACGAACTCGTAGTGTCCGCCTTCTACAGAGAAAGCGGTTTTACTTATGTCCTGTGGGGCCATCTCTATCTGATGGAATCCGCCTGCCAAATCAATTGTTGAGAAATATAGGCATTTGCCAAGCTTGTCGAGTATATCATTAATATTCGGGATCGGATATTTGTCGCTGATAGTTTTTTCGTTCAGCTTGCGGTAGTCTATTACTAACCGCCATTTCTGATTGCCACTAGCATCTTTTTTCTTTGGGACAATCCAAATTGGAGCACTCCATGGAGAGAAACTAGATCTTATTATTCCCTGATCTAACATACTTTGGACTTGCGTCTGCACCTCAGTTTTATGTATAAACGGATATCTGTAAGATTTCGAGAATATCGGGATATCATCCGTTGTTGGAAATACTCCTTCCTGTTCGCCTGGAAATCCAGCACCTGAAATATAAGCACCGAATATCATAAACTAGTCGCACCATCGGAATTGCATTAGACCTACACCAGTTGTGCGTGAGAGGACATCGAGCTCAACAGCCTAGTGAGTAGTGCGTGGGCTTCACGTCCGGGAGGTACCCGGATCGAGTCCTGGCGGCGACAGTATCTTTTTTATTTGATAATAAATTATGTTATGTATTAATATTAGAATCTAGAGTTGCATTGCACAAACTAGTTATTGAACTATTGCGGTAACTTCGACATAAAATGACCGTTCTAGAATTAACTGTGTTCGGCTGTTAGCTTGAATAAGTAGATCACTCTTGTTTTGAGATTAATTGTGTTCGGTCGTTCTTTTATAAACTCGTTTCGCTATCGACTTTGAAATATAGTTCATATCGTTGAACATTGAATTTTAGATTAATTGAATTGTCGCTTTTTTTATACGTGAATAATAATAAGTATTATAACGATTTGAAGATAGAGTCTTTATTATTGAATTTGAATGGTCCGTCGAGTTGTTTTTCGAACATTTGTTGGTTTTTGGATCTCGTTTTCGTTTTCGAAATTTTGCTATTTTCGTTACATTTATTTTTGGTCCGTCGAGCCGGATCGGTGAACTTTGATCGATATTGTACATTGTGAAGGAGACATCGTTACGAAGACGTTTTGGTGGTTCCGGTGCTAAAGTTCCGTAAGCTTTTCCTAATATTCCCATACATTTTTCCTTGGTGGTGATAACATTTAAATTAGAAGATGGATGGAATCCATAACGTTCAGGTGTTAAATCAGGCAAAATTGAATCGCCTCGTCAAAAATTACAAAAAGGCGAATTCGAAATTGAAAGGTTCCGTAGAGTATTTGGAAAATACAAAAGAACGGTTCCGTATTTTACAGCAGGAAGCTAGCGTGGTTCATGATATGCTTTGCTTTGCTTTGCTGACTGGCGCGAAAGACGAACTTGAACACGTTTATTTCGTAAAGGACATATACGGAGAATTGGAGGACGACTGTGCCAGTTATATCATTGAAATTGGGGAAATGATTTCCCAATTAAATCCAACTAACAGTAGTATTCGGAATGAGAGTTTTAATTCAACTGGTCATTCTTCGGAGTTGAAGTTGCCTCGTATAAATCTCCCGAGCTTCAATGGGAATTATGAGTCCTGGATTTCATTTAGAAACTTATTCTCATCATTAATCGGGAATAAAGAAAATTTGTCGCGGATTGAGAAATTACAGTATCTAAAAGGTAGTCTCACTGGAGAGGCCGCCAAATTAATTAGCCATTTTACTCTAACGGAAACAAATTTCGATGCAGCGTGGCGGGTTTTAAACGAGCGGTACGACAATAAAAATGTCTTGCTGAAACTACAACTTAAAAAATTATTTAACTTAAAAGTAGCCTCGGAATCGGCTCTTTCGTTAAAGAATTTGCTGGATAGCACAGTGGAATGCATCCAAGCCATAGAAGAATTGAAAATTGATAACTTATGGGATGCCATACTTATACATTTCACTACTGAAAGGTTGCCGAATAGTAGTCGACAACTGTGGGAACAGCAACAGGCATCGAGTTCAAACTTATCTTCGTTCCTTGAATTAAAAGAATTTATAACCACGCGCTTCCGAGCACTGGAGGCTTCTGGTACCAATCGCCATAATGCTCAAACAACAGTCGTCAACAAGCGTGTAAATAATTATACCACTGAAACTAGTCAACAATGTCCGGTCTGCAAAGAAAATCACGCAATTGTTAAATGCAGTCAGTTTATTGATGCCGATTCTAAATCTCGATTTACATTGGTTAAACGGAGTGGCCTTTGTTTGAATTGCTTACGAAAGGGCCATCTCCTCTCGAACTGTCCTTCCACATCTCGTTGCAAACACTGTAGCAAAGCACATCATTCTTTGTTAAATCGAAATACTTCATTATCGCCAGCTTCAGGAGAACAAAGTGCTAATCCGTCGACTTCTAATTTCGAATCAACTTCATATCACATTGGTGACAATCGCGAAGTATTATTGGCCACAGCGGTGGTAACTTTGGAATCGTCGAATGGTCGTAGGCTCACAAGTCAGCATCATCACTGAATCGGTCGTGCAGCAGTTAGGTCTGAAAAGACAAAAGGTCAATGCAAATATCTTCGGCGTTGGTTAGTCTAAACTCTGTACAGTAAATAACAGCATCGAAACGAGCATGGTATTGAGGGACGAGTCTAAATCAAACATAAATGCACTAGTAATGAAGGATATCGGTAGCTTAGTCCCCTCTCGATCATTGTCGCTAACGTCTTGCAAACAGTTGAAGGATCTACAACTTGCTGATCCTCATTTCGACCAGCCTGGGAAAGTAGATTTGCTGCTTGGTGCTGATGTATGTATATGCCAGTATCATCCTTGGGAATATATTGAAGCTCGATATTGGTCCAATCGCTCAGGAAACCAGATTAGGTTGGATTATTTCTGGAGAGACCAGAAAAGCCCCAATTAAGTATCGAAATTTCAACATTCGCATCGACAATTCCGATATCGTCTTGCGCGATCAACTACAGCTGTTTTGGAAACTCGAAGAAGTTCAACCCGGACATCCTTTAACTTTGGAGGAACAACAAGCGGAGGAACATTTTTCGACAAATGTTATTAGGAAGGACGACGGCCGTTATACGTTACGATTGCCGTTTAGATCACCCAATATTCAACAGACGTTAGGCGATTCAAGAGGTTCGGCGCGCGCTTGTTTATCGAACTTGGAAAGGAAATTCATGAACGACCCACAGTTGAAGCAGGAATATTCCAAGTGTCTACAGGAATATTTGGATTCGGGATACATGTCGGAATGTAGCGGAGAGATGCCGCAACCCAGCTATTATTTGCCTCATCATGGTATCTGGAAGGAGAGCAGCACTAGTAAACTACGAGTCGTCTTCGATGCCTCAAGAAGAACATCCACAGGAGTTTCGTTAAATGATATTCTTCTATCAGGCCCATCATTGAGCTCAAACATGATCTCCGTATTGCTAAGATGGCGAAAGAATAAATTTGCATTTGTAGCTGACATCGCGAGAATGTTCCTACAAATTGACATTCACCCTGATGATAGGAGTTTTCAGAGGATTTTATGGAGAAAAGATTCGAATGAATTAATAAAGAATTATCATTTGAATACAGTGACATTCGGAACCACTTGCGCCCCATTTCTTGCAATCAGAACTCTAAGACAGTTGGCGGAAGATGAAAAAATCAAATTTCCAAATGCACATCGTGCCATTTTTGAGAATTTTTATGTGGACGATGTACTAACTGGTGGAGATTCCCTCGAGGAAGCTATCGAATTAAGAAGGGAAATTGATAGGGCGTTGTCATCAGGAGGTTTTAAGTTGCGAAAGTGGGTGTCAAATGATAAACGAATTCTGGAAGGAGTCCCGAATGAAGATATCGAACAACACTCGGCCTTGAACATAGACATGGAAGGAGTCAAATCCCTAGGAATTGTATGGCTACCGGATTCTGATAACTTCACATATCGAATAACCCTCGAAGAAAGAGCTGCTACTACGAAACGTTCTATGCTCTCGGACATCGCACGACTTTATGACCCGATGGGCTGGTTATCTCCCATAATTATTACGGGAAAGATATTTCTGAAGACCCTATGGTTGCATGGTGTAGATTGGGATGAAGCAATACCGCACGAAATCGAAACACAGTGGTTAAATTTTAGACGGAATCTACTGCAATTAGAGTACATTCGAATTCCCAGGTACATTGGATATGGGACGAAATCGATCACAGAGCTACATGGCTTCTGTGATGCATCGAAGGTCGCGTATGCTGCAGCTATCTATATGGTTTCTCGTAACGACATCGAAAGTAAAGTACATCTTTTAATATCGAAAACCAAAGTATCTCCAGTTAAGGAGCAGACAACTCCTAGGCTAGAACTTTGCGGTGCTGTTCTATTATCAGAACTCATGAAATCTGTCATCGATACATTACATATACGTGACAATATATATTTGTGGTGTGATTCTTCAATCGTGTTGACATACATTAAGAAACCACCGCAGAAGCTACCTATTTTTGAAGCGAACCGAACAATTAAGATCATTGAAAATGTTGGCAGTGAATCATGGAATCACGTCCGGTCAAAGAACAATCCAGCGGACATCGCATCCCGTGGAACAGATGCAAAAGGATTTGCAAATATCAAGTTATGGTGGTATGGTCCACCTTGGTTGAAGGAGCCTTCGTCATTGTGGCCGAATTCAGAAGCGGATGATATAATCTTCAAAGAGGATCAATTGGTTAGCCATCTTGTGAAATCGAACGACACATTGGAAGATTTATTGGGTAAATTCTCATCGTTGACATTATTATTGCGAGTCACCGCATATTGCCTTCGATTCATCGCTGCAATCAAGAAACGTGATCATGAGAAAGGATTACTATCAACCAACGAATTAGAAGGCGCGAGACTATTTTGGGTTAAATATGTACAATACAATGAATATGCGGATGAAATTCGAAAACTGGAGAACAGAGAAAAGATAGACAGCAGGAGTAAGCTGCTCAGACTGTATCCTTTCATCGACGGCAATGGAGTTCTACGTTTGAGTGGACGTTTGACAAATGCAGATTTGTCAAATGACGAAAAAAATCCCATCATCATTCCCAAAAGAGGTATCTTTACGGATTTATTGACAAAACATACGCATGAAATCACACTACACGGCAACGTACAACTAATGCTTACAGTACTTCGACGTAAATACTGGGTGATTGATGCAAGAAGACTTGTAAAGAATTATGTACACAAGTGCGTCAAATGCTTTCGAAACAAGACACACGATTCGTCGCAATTGATGGGCAGTTTGCCGAAACCCCGAGTTACAATTACACGACCCTTCATGCACACTGGGGTTGATTATTGTGGACCCTTTGTAATAAAGGACCGGATCGGACGAGGAAGTTGAACACACAAGGGATACGTGGTGATATTTGTATGCTTCGCTGTTAAGGCAATTCACAGTGAACTTGTCAATGATATGACAACACAAACATTTTTGGCGGCTCTAACACGATTCGTTGGACGTAGAGGCTTATGTAAATACCTGTACAGCGATTGTGGATCGAATTTCATTGGCGCGAACATCGAACTCAAGAAGATAATGGAGACTACCAAAGTTCAAAACAAATTAGTTGACATGGGGATTAACTGGAAATTCAATCCTCCGGCTGCTCCACACTTCGGCGGCTTATGGGAGGCTGGTGTTCGATCGATCAAGTACCATTTGCGGAGAATAGTCGGAATTACGCCATTGACCTACGAAGAACTATTGACGACCCTCATACAAATTGAACGATGCCTTAATTCTAGGCCGTTATGTCCCGCTAATGACGATCCAACCAGCACAAATGTATTAACTCCTGGGCATTTTTTAATTGGCAATAGTTTGATGGCGTTACCGGAAGTCGATATAACAGAAGAAAGGATTAACACATTAACACGATGGCAATTAACACAGAGACTGTCACAAAACTTTTGGAGAAAGTGGAAAGACGAATACCTTAATATACTCCAACAGCGTCCCAAGTGGTTGTCTTCATCGACATCTCTAAAAGTCGGCGATATATGCTTGCTAAAGGATGAGCGCAATCCTAAATATCGTTGGCCACTCGCTAGAATACTCGAAGTTCATCCTGGAAGTGATTCGATTGTCCGAGTTGTAACCGTCAAATCAAATGGAAGCGTCTACAAGAGATCAATAACCAAGGTTATTTTGTTGCCAATAAATTAATACTATAATGATATCATCATATTCCCATCCTTTCCCTCAATCCTTCTACTATAGCATACTTAAAGGATTGTTAAGATGAGATAGCGACAAATGCCCAACATAGTTGGGACGACTTTGTTCTGTTGACTCTTAACAATCAAACACATAGACTATGAATTCAATCGAACTATGTAAGGAAGTGAACTATTTCGATTCGCTACAACTATATCGCGAAGCTAATCAATACGACATATATAATGATGGACTCTAATATTGACGATCGACACTTACAACATCGGCAACTTGGAATATCAACTAAGTTATTAAATTCGTTATTACCAAATCAACTAATTGGAATATTTACAGATTCGTACTTTAATCAAGACACAGCTTTCCAACTCGACTTTAACTACCATCGGATAGAGCAGTCCTGAACGCAACATGATCGTCCAGCGGGGGGAGAATGTTGGAAATACTCCTTCCTGTTCGCCTGGAAATCCAGCACCTGAAATATAAGCACCGAATATCATAAACTAGTCGCACCATCGGAATTGCATTACACCTACACCAGTTGTGCGTGAGAGGACATCGAGCTCAACAGCCTAGTGAGTAGTGCGTGGGCTTCACGTCCGGGAGGTACCCGGATCGAGTCCTGGCGGCGACAGTATCTTTTTTATTTGATAATAAATTATGTTATGTATTAATATTAGAATCTAGAGTTGCATTGCACAAACTAGTTATTGAACTATTGCGGTAACTTCGACATAAAATGACCGTTCTAGAATTAACTGTGTTCGGCTGTTAGCTTGAATAAGTAGATCACTCTTGTTTTGAGATTAATTGTGTTCGGTCGTTCTTCTATAAACTCGTTTCGCTATCGACTTTGAAATATAGTTCATATCGTTGAACATTGAATTTTAGATTAATTGAATTGTCGCTTTTTTTATACGTGAATAATAATAAGTATTATAACGATTTGAAGATAGAGTCTTTATTATTGAATTTGAATGGTCCGTCGAGTTGTTTTTCGAACATTTGTTGGTTTTTGGATCTCGTTTTCGTTTTCGAAATTTTGCTATTTTCGTTACATCCGTTGTATGGATTCTATGTTTGATCGAGTTGGTGAAGCTAAGATTGTCCCCTTGTTTGAAGAATATGTCTTCGTATTCTTTGCATATTTTAAGAATGCTCTGGGTCTCTTCATCATTCAGGTGGGAGGTACGAATTAAATTACTGATGTCGCATGAATTAAGGGATTTCGTATCATCGGTGCAGATGTTGAAATTGTTTATTTCCCAAAAATTTTGATTGTGGTATTGTCTTGTTTTGAGGGGATGACTGAGGGAGAATTTTATGTCTTGGTGAAAGGTATTAGAAACTTCGACAACAGCATACCAGTTATGGGCAGAGTAAATGCCTTCCGAAATAGTTAGGTGTGGTGTTAGTGTAATTTTTGACAAGTAAATTTCTCCGTTTTCCGTGTCGACTGGTACTTTGATGGTAAATTTTGAGTTTGCAGGGACTATGTATTCATTAATCATAAAATTAGGTTCGAAATGGAGCGGAATGGTCGCGTTGCTGGTTACCAATTTTTTGTTCTCTAAATCGATTTTTGCATTAAGATTAGAACGGATATCTAGTCCTAAGAGACCGTCGAAATATTTGTGGAATTTGAATATTAAAAATGTGTTTTCACCCGGTTGGTTGAATTCCAGGAAGTTGGGTAGAGTTATTTTCTTATTCAGTTTATGTTGGTTGAGGATAGATGAAATAGTGATAGGCCTGATGTCTACGAGATCTTCCGAACGAGTGAACTCGGGGTTTAGAAATGAAGCCGATGCGCCTGTGTCGATAAGAAATTTCAATGGGCGGCCAAATGGGGAGGATACGTTAATAAAGGGAAGTCTGGAACCGTGTTTGTTATTGGCTAGGTAGTCGTTGGGTCTGTCGAGGCTGTTGGCCGAAAATTTAAGTCGTCGATTCTGATGTTTTCGGTTGTATCTGGTTGGTTGGTGTATTCGTTCTGTGTCTCAGTTTCGATGTCTTGGTTTCCAAATTCGTTTTCGTAATAACTGTCCAGTTCTTGAAAATATTGGTAGGGGTCTTCCTCATAGAAGTAAGGAGCCAATTGGTCATTAGATGCGGAGGTCTGGTTTGAATTTACGGGGGAGGAGATATTGAATATTTCTTGGGTGATTACTTTCGTGGGTCCAGCTGGTCGGAATTGGTTATTTGATCTAGGGATTGAAAATCTGGTTTGTCGAGTGTTGATTGAATTGGTTTCCATGGGCTCGGTTTTAGTTTGTTGCCTGATATTTGTTCCTTGAAAGAAAGCAGCGTTCCTTTGGGAAGGTGGTTGATTCATAGTTGGGGATTGTACAACTGTCTGGGGGTTAGCGAATGGAACTATATTTGTAGAATTTGGGTATTGGGGTCTAGGTCGGCCCCATGATTGGAACGATGGGTTAAACAATGCGGGTGGCGTTTGAAATATTGACATAGTCATGTTCCGTTGGAAGATTGGAGTTCTATTACTAAGTGGGGGGGTTAATACCGTATTGTTGGTTAGGATAATTGTTCGGTTTGGCCGTGGGTGTAATCCTGGGTACAGAGTTATCATACCTTGAGTACGAAATATTCTGCTCCTTGATACAATAAGCGAAGGCAGTAGCCAGTTTGTCTGGTTTAGTTGCTCTGATGATTGAACCAAGAGGTTCCTTCAACCCGGAAAGGAATGCGTTCAGGCACATTTCAGTGTATAACTCCGTTTTGGCTTTCACTACATTTGGGTCACGTTCGTGGATTTGTACGTGGTTTGTCATGGTTGCGAGGATCTCAATGATTTCGCTATAGAAACCTTCAACAGATTTATTTGCCTGCTTCAGACTGTGCAGGTCTCTGATAAGCGAAGTTTCATTACGCTTGTCGGCGTAATGAAGGATAAGGTTCTCTTTGATTATGTTCCAGTCAAGAGGAGTCCCGTACATATTTAGGACTTCATTCGCTGGTCCCTCAATTTTATTTCTAACTGCTCGTAGCAGTAGTTTTCCGTAGGGCGTACCATCTGTCATGGAAACGAGTGAGAGAACTTCCTCGACATTGTTAATAAATTCAAACAGTAATCTTGGATTACCGTCGAATTTAGGTAGATCTTTAATTATGTCTGGGATTCGTATTCAGGATATCCTGCGGGGTAACGACTTGGGCACTAGTGCTACCGTTTGAGGTCATTTTAGTCAATATAGTACACTTTTTATGTATAGTAAAATGATACAAAAATTTGAAAATCACAATTATTTCACTTTTTAAAATTTCGTTGGCACTTTCCTAATTCTTATGTAAGGAGTATTTTAATTAATGGCATAAATATTATAGACAGTGGATGGTGTTCTAGGTAGGGGAAAGGCAATATCCAACTTACATTATTAATACCAGGATACTCGAGATCATATTCCTTGATTTCCGTATCCGCCGTCAGTCGTTCAATTGTTTTCTCTTCGGTCTGCTTTACACTGCATACACTACAAAATTATTCGCGATAATCCTTCGCAGAAAATATCAGTTTGTCGCTTGATAAAGTTAGTGATTTGGTCCATACGAAACACTTCCTAACACTCACGAAACTTTTTCACGATAAACCGTCGCGTAACAATAGTAATTTGTCGGATTTCGGACTGCTAGGTTGGTTCGGCTCTGCACGACTGCGCCAATTATGGTAACCACAAGACCGGTGGTGAAAAAAAAGAAGAACAGCAATTTAGTAATAATGGTTTATTGGATTCTAATTTCAACGACTGAGCTCTCAATTACAATAAGTTCGATTTTATAATAAATTATTGATAACTCGGCGGTATGTGAAAGTGGACTATGGCTGGGTTGATGATCGGTTGAGAAAGTCTGTAGTCCGTTGTTTTGTTGGTTCAGCTGGAAAGTTGCAATGGACTTTGGTTCTGATGGTCGGTGGTATAATGGATGTCGATGATCGGGCTGTTAGCTGTGACACTATGTAGGTGTTGCCGTAACTCGCGCACGAACGCTGTGCGCGCACAGCATCTAGTTCAGACCAAATTGCACGCACAAAAGTTGTGCGCGCACGGAGGTCCACTATCGACGGATCGTGTTCTTGCGGATAAAATTGCAACAACAAAACGCAATACTCCTACCATACACATATGAGCATACGTGTGCACATAGCGTTTGTGCGCGCTCGAATACTCATATGTATGCAAAGCTTTAGATAGGGGTTGTAAAAGTTCTGAAAGGCAACAACCGCTATATCCGACCGTTTTGCTTATTAGGTCCAAATGAAGTCGTTAAAACAGATCAGTCGCTATAACGGTGGTCGCTAAATCCATTTAAAAATACACTTGCGAGCAAAAATACTGAATCAAACCGAAAGCACGTGTATTTGTATGTATATTTTTAAAACTACGTTATGTATCCCTACAAATCATATGTTATTTGAAAGTTTGAGATGTTAGCTTTACAATGATACCTTTTTTTATCACCATTTAGTGAGTGTTTTATGAATGAACGCTACCTGGAGCTAAAAAGTCGGGAAATTGAACATTTATGAATGGGTTATTACAAGGCAAACTAACCCTATATATGCATCCGCAAAGGGTGTTCAATGGTCAGTTGAATCTGGAAGGTCGATTGAATAAGTTTAAAGCAATAAAAGTCACGATTTTGTCATTCATGAGTACCACCCCAAGCAACATTTTAAGTAGCAAATACCAAATCTTTCGATTCCGCCACTTTATAACGTTGCGGCTACGTTTTTGGTACCAAAATTGGAACTTTATCGTAAGAAATCCTGTAACGTAGCTCGTGGAACGTTCCAGCATGGTAGCAGATGGAACATTTTGGTGGCATTATTTTGCGGTATTTATTTTGGTCGCAAAGTAGTAATTTTCTATAACCTGGAACTTGAAGAAAATGTTGTCACTACATATTAAACAAATGAAGGTGAATGTTTCGTTTTGGGTACCACAGTTTGCCACTATCTAGTGAAGAACTATAAAGTATTTTTTTTAAAGTGGCAAAACCGTGGCTGCACCTTCATTAATTCTACCATAAAGGTAGTAATTTTCGTAAGTGAAAAGCTTAGTCTCTGGTACTTTAATTGGTACCATAAAGTAGCAATTACTTCATTGGATAGTTCCAAAAGTCACTATAATGTCTCTAGAAACGTATCTGCCACTTCATGTGAGATTCGTCTTTAAGACACCATCGTTCGACATAATTCGACTCTAACACACATCATTCGTCGTGCATGAAGTAAAAATGAAAACTTTTAAGTATAAGCCTTATAAATTTTCGACTACCTTCTATAGAAAGGTAAAAAGGGGACTAGAAAATGGAGAACAAAACGAAGATTCAAGCATGACCAGCCTAGTAAAAGAAAATTCTATAATCTGTAAAAATAAATCCAGTGAATTAAGTGCGCCCCATAATACAAAAGAAAATTTTATTTTTGAAGTGGAAGAAGAAAATGATATCTCATGTAACACGCCGGAGAAATCGCATGAACAAGTTAGTGATCCGTTTGAAATTTTGATCGTCGAAGAAGATTGTTCAAATAAGAATAGTGAAGTGCTAGAAATGGACAAAAATGTGAAATTTTCAGAAGATTTGAGAAAATGGGCCCTGGAATGCGGAATAAATCACTCCTCTTTAAATAAACTTTTGATAACTTTGAGGGATGTCGGTATGAAAGTTCCGTTTGATAGTAGAACCTTGCTAAAAACCCCAAATTTGATTAATTTAGTGCCAATGGGTACGGGGCATTATTGGTATTACGGAATTCAAGAAAGTTTAAAATTAACATTTGATAAAAGGATACCAACTAATACGTTGGATTTAGTCTTCAATATTGACGGTCTACCGCCATTCAGAAGCTCAAATATTGAATTTTGGCCCATTTTGTTCAAAATTCATGGAATGAATGAAATAAAACCCATGGTCGTCGCACTTTATTGTGGCAAAGGAAAACCACCGCTTCAGCAGTATCTAACATCATTTATCGATGAACTCTCGACGATTTTGCGCGATGGAATAGTTATACAAAAAGCCCTTGTCAAAATACGGATCAAATATTTCGTTTGTGATACACCTGCCAGGAGCTTTATAAAAGGTAATCAAACAACATATCAAACTACTAGATGTCATTCTAGCACGTTATTATCTAGGCACAAAAGGATTTAATTCGGTTCACGGGTGTCTGAAGTGTACGGTTGAAGGAGAGTTCGATTTGAAGGGAAGACACATGAGTTTTCCGCAAACAAATTGTGCAAAACGCATTGATTCATCATTTCGGAATCAAATTCATAGTGAGCATCATAAGGAAAGGACGCCTCTTATCGATCTTCCAATCGACATGATCGAGGATATCATTGTTTCAGATTCTTTGCATCTAATCGACCTTGGTAAGATGGGGAAAATCAAATAATGAGATTAAATAGTAACTAATTTTATTTCAAGGAATCGTAAGGAAATGTCTCTACGGTTGGGTGAATGGATCCTACAATTTTCGAACAAAATTATCTGGAAAGCAAATAGAAATCATGTCCAGGCAATTGGAAGACATTAATGCGACAAAGCCGAAAGAAATCCATCGATCTATCCGAAATTTGAACGTTTTAAGGATGTGGAAAGGAACAGAATATAGAACATTTGTTTTGTATTTAGGACCGGTAGTTTTGAAAGACTTCCTTGCGCCTGATGTTTACAATCACTTTATCAGCCTTTTTTGTATTGTAAGAATTTTGTCCGCTAAAAATTTAAAAAAAATTAATGTAGCTGAGGTTCTGGTGCAAGATTATATTAAAGGATTTATTCAACTTTACGGTAGGGACTCAATTTCTAGCAACGTACATAACTTGTGTCATATGATTGATGACGTAAAGAAATTCGGGTCATTGCCTGAAATAAGTTCATATCCCTTTGAGAACCTCTTACAATATCTGAAGTCATTATTAAGATCTGGAAACCGTCCACTACAACAAATGGCAAAAAGAGTAATTGAATTATCACGTTTAAAAACACATCCTGATTTAAATTTGAAAACAATTAAGGCGGAGAATGAAATTGAAAACAAACAGCATTGTCATCCTGATTGTTCCAAAATTTTTCAAAAACTTAATTTTAAAGATGAATTCATTATTTCAAATAGCCAAAAAGACAAATGGTTCATGAACGAATCGGATGAAATAGTTGAAATGGTAAATGCAACTTATTTTCGAGAGACTCTACATATTTATGGCATACCTGTTAAATGCAAAGCAGACTTCTTCTCATTACCAATAAGGTCTTCATATCTAGATGTATACCAATCTGATGGAAATCAATCTGCACCGAAACTAATTTGTGTTTCTGAAGTGAAATGCAAACTATTTTCTATGAAATATCATGACAAATTTGTTTTTGTGCCACTTTTGCATACTACCTAAAGTATTAATGATTCTCGAAATACTAGTTTACAAAATGCATTTTATTTGCTAAGAATAATGTATGTATATAAAATGAAATATATATAAAACAAAATACATATATATATATACAAAATATGTATAAAATAAAATATAAACTCGAAGCAAGGAAATGTTTTTTAATATTTCGAGTTCTTCAATTGTAGCATGAAAATTTTACAAATAACTGGAGAGATACAAAAGAGTCAATTATTTCAGATTTCCGTTCATATTTTTGGCAGTTAAGGCCGGTACTCAAATCGCGTGGAATGAAAAGTGCCGTGAAATCCCATACAAAATGACCACTTTTTTTCGCCGTGGAAAAGGGTCGTGAAATTGTGTGGAAGGTAAAATTTCATTTCACGCTATCTGTGTACTACCAAAAAGTATAGATTTAACAACAAGAGTGATCACTTCATAGAAGTTTCGCCTTCGTCAGAAGATTTGTAGGTATGTATTAGCAAATAGTAATAAATCTCCCAAAAACAACTCTGTTGTAAAAAGTTTTCCGCCAAAAAAAATAAAAAATAAAATAAACTCATCAGCCGCAAAAAGGATTGATATGAACATAATTCCGCCAAAGTACTCGTAGCTTTGCGCCTCGCTTTAGGGTATGCATATAAAGGTCCATGCCTTATAAAAGACTAGAGATGCACTTCAGACCAGAAGTGATCAATGGACAATATCCGTATTGTTTGTGCAGCGCAGTTCAGAGCAGAACAAGAATTGCACGCGCCCCACTTACAAAACTAAGTCATGGGACGAACTGAAACACCAACACCATACAACCTTAAAAAAAAACTTTTGTGCGATTTATTGTAAAGAATAATTCTGTCAATTTTTAGTTCAGAGATCTTTTATTTTGCTGTAAATAATGTATTTTATTGACATGTATTAAGAAAAAAGTCAATATTTTTTTCTGATAATCCGACCTTTTTGCGTTCCGACCATACCTTCATTCCCAAAGGTGACGAATTAAAGGGGTTCTACTGTATTGTAGTACTAGAGCCCAATGCAAGAAAGCCTATTCGGCTGGAATATACATTACATATATTAGTATTGTCCAAATAATATTCTCAAAACACAAGTTTGCAAAATTAATTTCTTCCTTTGGATATAAATGTAAACAAAATAAAAAACGAAATACATGGAAATTTTCATTAATAATATTGGAATGATTTCCTAACTTTATGGAAAAAATAAATGCGACATATTAATGCTGATAGAGCAAGCCAAGATGGATTTTTGTTCAGATGTCAATATCGAAAAGTGGAAACTTGTATTGGTATTGACTAAATAAAACTTTAAAGTCTATTCAGACAGTCATCATTTTTATCTTAATTCTAAGTCTTATTTTTATCATTGGAGGAGGCTTCATCCGTGTGACTTGTGGAGATTTAGGATCTTATTTCCTCACACTGTGAACACTGCTTTTTGACTATTTTATCCCTAAGAGTTTAAATAAAGTAATAAAATATATACTTTAAAATGTTAGCTATCTTACTGTTGCCGAATATGTCTCTTCTTTGCTTGTTTAAGAACGTTGTCCTTCAGAAAAAGTTCGGTTTTATTAGAATTCCAATGATTGTCGGCCAATTTCACTATTCGAAAAATTATGTCGACGATACCCTGCAGGCTGCTGAATGCTTGTTTTTTTTAATTTATCTCTCTCTTTAGTTGGTAAGGACCTCTTTTGAAAACATATGGTCTATTAGCCTGTACGAAATTTTGGATCCATTTCCCCCACCGGACACGCCGCCAATTAATGAAAGTTCTTGAATCTGCAAATTATCCAATATTTTAAATGCGTACAAAATATTTACTAGAATATAAAGGTTTGTCAACAGATTGAAAGTAAGCAACTAACCATCTTTGATTTAAATAATTGGTCTTGCTTAATTTTTAAATCGAGAGCTTCCACCTCTTCGCATGTTTTTAATGGAAGTTCCCGTGTGCAGTAAGATTCCTCCTCATTTGCATTTTGTTTTTTTTTTTGTATTTATCGTTATCTTCGCTTTGCGTTTTCAATATATGATATATATTGCTGAGGTGTACATTTGTCTTAACTAATTCTTCTTTTAAGAATTTGACATCTGCTTTTAAAATAGGTATACCTTCTAGTATTTCATTCAAGCAACTGGTTGGGATTATCACCACAGGCTCATTCGACTCAATATTTGCTACAGCCTGGTCGCTTCCAGCATCACCGTAAAGGGAATTATTAAGGACTGAGTCCAATTTATTAACAGTGGTATCTTCGTGCGAGGGAATATTATTCGTGCTGTCGTTGCCTCCGGAAGAATCAAATAGTATACAGTCTCTAGGAAGCAACTCATTTCTATCGGGTACAATGTCGCATTCACGTTGGTTTTTCTTTTTTTTGGTCATATAATTTATAAACTCACTGCGGGAAAAATATTATACAAATATATAGTATTTACTATGCTTTTTAAATATCGTGGCCCGTGAAATGATGCTCATAAATTAGGAGCGCGCCGACTATAATTTGATCGGCTCGTCAGGTAATTAATTCAGGGGCCCTATCATGTAATTCGACTCGAATCGAATTGCTTTCGAAAGGATGATAATGTAAACATGTAACTTGAAAAAGAATTCCCCAATTTCAAATTTTTTTGAGTATTTACTAGGAATGAAAAATGTTGTATCGAATATTCGATGATTGAAATGAAGAAATTGGTTTTCGAGTTACATAGTACCATTATTATCCTTTCGAAATTAATAAAATTCGAATCGAATTACATGATAGAGCCCCTGAATGAATTACCGGACGAACCGGGTAAATGATCGTCGGCGCTGCTGACTTATGAGCAGCACTTCACAATGAGCCATCATACTTAGGGCCCCAGTTCACTTCTCGAGCCACTTACACTTCTTCGATGTCGGTGTCTGCACACTTTGAAAACATTTTTTCTAGTTCCAGCGCCTCTTCAAAAGTTTCTATTTTCGATACTTTCACGAAGCAGTCGTACTCCTGCCAATCGTCACAGGGGACACTAAATGCGGAGCACCTTATTTTTTCCCGGCTGCTAAAGCACATCCTCTCAGGCCACTTTAAAATGTTCTTTTTTTCCCAAGCACATGGGACCGCAGAAAACATAATCCCATTCTTTTCTTTGGTTGCAACTAATTTAAAGTATTCCATTATACAAACTTTTTTTCGCTATGATGCTAACACTTAGACGATTGTAAAAATTGTGCCAAAAATAGACTTCCTTTGCCACTTGGAAGTACCGAAATGGTGGTAGCTACTTTATAGTAACATCTGGAACTATAAAGCCGCTGGGGCTACCACAAAGTTCCACAGGGAACTATATAGTGTCAAATGGGTGGTTATTTATACTATGAAGTTACAGTTTTACGGTGGCGAAATAAGCATTTGTGAAGCATTCACTTTAAAGTACCATTTTTAGGTATCAAATACTTTATGGTACCCAAATGATAAATCGCCATATTTTTCAAACTTCCATAAAATTGCATTGGGATTATTTTGTAAAAAACAGGCTTTTTTCAGATTCTAAGACTTTGGGATAGTTTTTCTCAAACAATAATTTTTGACGAAAGATCAGAAGAAGATAAAAAAAAAAAATAGTAATAAAATTGAATTCAATTTTGTTGTGTTTTTCATATCCTTCTAAGTAATTTTAATTATATTTGAAGGGCATTACAATTTCTCGAAGTACAATCTGCACTTTCACAATGAAATTTACTTGGCATCAATTTTTGTACTTAAAAAGAGATGCTAACTGATGGCCATTATGTTATAAATATTAAATTCATATTCTCAATTCTTATTCGACAATAAGTTGAGAACAACAATGCCACTCATACATGTTTATTAAATATTATATCATACATTGAATACATTCAATATGTTAACTGAATTGTATTAATCATCTCCAACACACATTCGCAAGTTATGTTTGTATGCGAAAAAGGAATAAAATAAAGTACCGGTTACGTGTTTGGGTAAACATTTTCACTAGTTTGGTACGTTCCAACTACGTGGCAAGATTGGTGGCGAAATCGAAACAATCACGAACCTTTTCATTCCCCATTTTGGTGACAGTGCCGTGCCTAAGACGGCCCTATTACGTACCGATTCACAGTAACTGCTACTGTTAAAGGAGAAACTGGAGTGGCAGCTACGTGCCTGGAACCAAAAATGCTAGTTGGGTACGCCTCAGCAGGCGGCTCAAGTTGTCGCCCAATTTTCGGAAGGGCTTACTCAGAGAACAGTCGCTCGTCAGCTAGAAATGAGTCAGTCTGCTGTGTCAAGAGTGTTTCGGGGGGAAGGTAGCTACAATCAGAGACCCCGACCCCCGCTCTAGGTGCACTTCCGACAGAGACGATCGTTTTATTGTGACAAGTATGCTACGAAATCGGCACCTCACGGGAGTTGACGTTCAGCAGAATTTGAGGAACGTTCGCGGAGTAGCTGTAAGCGAGTGGACAGTGAGAAGACGACTAAATGAAGCGAATTTAACTCCAAGACGGCCCGCCACAGGCCCAAAATTTACCCCACATCACCGACAAGCGCGACTCATGTTTGTCGGGAATCACTTAAATTGGACCCTCGAGCAATGGCGGTCCGTATTGTTCACCGACGAGACCAGAGTGTGTCTACATGGCAGACAGAAGAGGTCGGGTATACAGGAGTCCAGGTGAGCGATTTGCGCAATGCTGTATCACAGAAACGGTAGCATACGGTGGCGGTTCGTGTATGGTGTGGGCAGGTATTTCTGTGGATTCAAAAATGGAAATTGTATTTGTGCCCTCTGGAGGCCGAGGAGGAGGACTGATAGCCGAACGGTATATTACCGGTATTCGATGTGGCCATGTTGTTCCCTACGCAGCATCTATTGGCGACAACTTTACTTTAATGCACGACAATGCACGATGTCACACATCGCGTCAAGCACAGTAGTTCCTGAACGAAGCTAATATTGCGACAATTTACTGGCCTGCACGCAGTCCAGACTTAAATCCCATTGAGCACTTGTGGGACGAGCTCAAAAGAAGAGTCTGACACAGAGATCCTTCGTCTTCGACTATCGACGAATTGAAGGAGGCCTTAATAGAGGAATGGAGCGAAATTCGTCAAGATACCATTAAAAATTAATAATTTCAATTAAAAATCGAGTACAAGTGTGATTAGAGCAAGAGGTGGTAATACCAGATATTAATAAATAAATGACTTTGTTATTTTTTAAAAATTTTTTGTTTTATTTAACAAAAACCTGACCACACTCCATTTTCTAAAATCCCCATTTTTCCTACTTTTTGATTTCAAGCCCCACTCTTTTAAAATCTATCTTCAAATATTGTTAAAAATGGTATTAATGTAAAGCTAAGATTTCAAGTTTTCTAATGATATACGATTTGTAGGGATACACATAATGTACTTTTCAAAAGATGCATACAAATACACGTGCTTTCGGTTTGATTCAGTATTTTTGCTCGCAAGTGTATATTGTAAGAGCTTCATGAATCATAGTTGGGACGCTAAGCGATTTCACCTTGCAAAATATGATAGAGAAATGCCATTTGGTATGATTGTTCGTGGTCCCTATACATTCATTTTAAGAGATGGAGCCACCTTGGACCCCGCGGCAGAGCGGCTGTGCGGGCGAAAAACCGCGAAATTCGAGCCCTTTTTTTAATATTGTCCTAATAATTTGTAAACGGTGCCTCGGATCAAAAAACTTAATAGGTTGTCAATTAAAGAGCGTCAAATTCTACATCCAATGCACTACTCAAAGTTGAAATTTGATTTAGAAGTATAACCAAAATCGATAGTCGAAAAATATCTCTTTTTGAGGCTTTGGAGAAAAATCACACATATCGCTTTTCAAGCTCACATATCTTTGTAACGGATACTCCAAATGAAAAACCGTACAAGTAAAAGTTGAAGATATTTTGATTTCCGGTTTAACGTGCCCAATGCTTTTCAAATCGGTTCGTTTTTAGTGTAGTTGTGAGCGAAAATGCAAAAATGGTTTTTTAGCGATTTGAGCCTTAATAGCTGTATCTCGATAAATATAACAGCTAAAAGTTTTGGTTTAGCCTTAATTCGTAGATACTTTAACCTTGTTTATAAAAGTTTTGCTAAGTTTTTTGTCAGACTAATTTAATTAATTAAAAAATTAGTTAATTAAATGATTAAATTTCTTCCATAATTTCAAAGTTCAAGCAACTTATATGACATTTTAGGTTGGTTTCTAACGTATTTGGTCATTCTGAGTCAAATGAAATTAACCGCTATTCCATCCGACTATTAGTTCAAAAGATATTCACTTTTTTCCAGATTTTATTATTAATTAAATAAGTCTTTTTATTAAATACGTTGAAAACAAAAAGCTTTTGTGCCAGTCTTAGGATAGTTCTTAATGTATTTGGTTATTTTGAGTCGAATGAAACCAACCGCAATTCTTTGCGACCATTAGTTCAAAAGATATTTACATTTTTCCAGATTGTCTTATTAGTTAAATGAGCTTTTTCGTTAAGTAAGTTGAAAATAAAAGGTTTTTTATGCCACTTTTAGGTTGGTTTTTAATGTATTTAGTTAATCTGAGTAGAATAAAATTAGCCGTGGTTCCATATGACCATTAGTTCAAAAGATATTCACATTTTTCCACACTTTTGGATTTGTTAAGGAAGCTTCTTTATTAAATAAGGTGAAAATAAAAAGCTTTGATGCCAATTTTAGGCTGTTTCCTATTTGTTTGTTGCTGTTTTATTCGACTCAAAATGATCAGATACATCTGATCATTTTGAGTCGAATAAAACTAAAGTCAATTCCATACAGCAGTGAGTTCAAAACTTATTCACATTTTTCCAGATTTTATTTTTTTTGTTAAATATTTATTTTATTAAAAAAGTTGAAAATAAAAGGCTTTCCTTCCATTTTTAGGTTGATTCCTAATGTATTGTATTTGATCATTCTCAGTCGAATGAAATCAACCGCTATTCCATACGATCATTAGTTCAAAAGATATTCTCATTTAAATAAAAAAAGATATTAGTTTGATAAGCTGCTTTATTAAATAAGTTAAAAATAAAAAGCTTTTCTGCCCATTTTAGATTGATACCTAATGTATTTAGTGATTCTGAGTCGAATGAAACCAACCGCAATTCCATACGATCAAGATATTCACATTTTCCCAGATTTTGTGATTAAGTAAATAAGCTTACGTATTAAATAAGTTAAAAATAAAAAGCTTTTATGCCACTTTTAACTTAGCTCTTAATGTATTTGACCATTTTGAGTAGAATGAAACTAACCGCACTTCCATGCGACCATTAGTTCGAAAGATATTCACATTTTTTCCAGATTATGAAGAGTGGCACATGCCCTTGCAGCACCCGGCGCTGTTATCCATAATGGGAGCCAGCGTTCTACTTCTAGTTTCCACCCCCAATCTCCAGGAGATGGAATATGTTGCTGAGTTTCCACAGCCTGCCAGAATTTCATGGCTTGAAGGGATGCCCTTTTCAGGTGTACCTCAAACTCACCAAATAACAATCAGCATCTATCATACGCGCTATCACTTCTGATAACTGTAACAAATTGTCACGAAACACAAAACAAATCAGTTTCAAATTTATCCGCTTACTGGCTCGACGGTGAACAATGTGGCAATAGCGGACAAAAATAATTTTTATTGTTTTTTATTCTTGACTAGTTGATTAATTATGACTATGTACATGCAAATTGTATCTATAACAAGATACCTGCACCCGTTGCTAACGGATTGGCATTATTACTTCTCTCTTAAGGTCACTTACGGGATATGCAGAGAGTAGCAAATCAAATTATCGAAATATACTATTTTACTATTAAACTTTTTCCTAAGGATATCAACATCCTGGATATTTAACGTCGCTATCCTAATTATATGCCGTCATCCTGGAAATTTTCATATATGTGCTTTAAGCGGCGAATAACTGTCTCTCCTTGCAATTTGGCCACTAATGAAAAGCCTTATAACACAAATTGTAGTAATCTTTCATATTTCTACCAAATTCCATAACTGTAGCTTCAGCTCTTTTCGAGATATTCTTTGAACAGGCTGACATCTGACTGATTTCACAAGGGTTTTATTTTTTCTACAAAACCCTAAAAAGCGTAACTATGACCTAAGCTATCAAGCCAAGCTATCAAGCAAAGACTTTTTGAACAAGATTTAATTATCTGTAAATTGATACTAAAACAAAACTTCAGCTACTATACTTACCGAAATAGAGCTATTAAAGCTGGAATCGATAAGAAAGCATTCCAGCATTTTCACTCACAACTACACTAGAAATGAACCGATTTGAAAAGTATTGAGCACGTTAAACCGGAAATCAAAATATCTTCAACTTTTACTTGTACGGTTTTTCATTTGGAGTATTCGTTACAGAGATATGTGAGCTTGAAAAGCGATATAGTGTGATTTTTCTCCAAAGCCTCAAAAAGTGACGTTTTTCGACCATCGATTTTGATTATACTACTAAACCAAATTTCAACTTTGAGCAATGCATTGGATGTAGAATTTGACTTTTCTCCGGAACCACATTAGGAATTATCGGTAAATAGACCCATATCGGCATTGCACTATTTGGCTTTTCAATGGACTCAGAAGCTGCACTTAAGGAGTTTCCGCTTTAGGAACTAGAAACACACCGTGTGTGGGTTCAAGGTTTTCACCGCCTAAAGGAAGGAATTGTCGAAAATCCGGTTCGTACGAAAATTTTCACTCTTCTCGGTACTCAGTTCTTCGCACGAAAATCGCATACACAGACAAAAGTTTGTCTGTTTCGGGCAATTCTAACGCGAGAATAATTACATTGCATTTTATTTCGTGTGGAAACCGGTCATTACAGTGGTGATCGCTCTCTTTTGAGTGAGAAGGGGAAATTCAATTCAAGTCTACACCGTCACTTTTTCGTGGGATAGATAAGTGCAACATTTTCGTACGAGAGGTTAGTACCAGCCTTAAAGGGGAAACGAATTCCTTAAGTCCGACTTTAGAGTAGATTTTCGCTTTAGGTGGTAAGAATTTAGAGCCCACACACGGTGTTTTTGTACTTCTACAAGTGTGGCGAATGTGCTTGAATTAGTCGTTTGGTGTAGTAGCGAGGTTTAGCATTTTATTGGAAATTATCCGGAACGTTGTAAAACGATGCCGGTGATGCAAAAAATCGTTATTTGACTGTCTACTAAATCCCTGCAATATATACATGTTCTACTCAAACTCCCTTAAAGAATCATAATGGTGTCAACAACAGTGACTAGCCGTCAAGGCCCTTAACGCTGAAAAACGAAACTGGATGATTGTTCTCCCTCGATAGGATGCTATTAACTCTTATCTATGATAATATATTTTCTATTTTATTTTCCTAAAACGATTGTAGCGCTTGCCACGATCAGGTTGAACTGCTTTGATATAATTGTGACGCGGATGTGTACATAATACCCATAGATGGCAGTGCTAGAAGGCCTGACTGCTACCTATTTCTTAATTTTAATATTCAACGAGCAATTTCCTCCTTAATTTGCGATCTTTTTCTACTTTCTCTTACTTGGAACTTTATCATTAATTGTAACTTAACATTAATATTGAATTATTTTATTATTAAATATTTAGTTTAGTGCTTCATTGCTCATTTTTCTAGCAAATAAAAAAATAGCATAATACCTACACAGTGCTATTCAGCTTTCCCTAAAACAGTGTAATCATCATAAAAATATTTGCATTTTCCTCCAAGGCGGCGGGGTGTGCCCAAATAGCGCAAATTTACCACGCTATGCATTTTCTATTGTTTATTTTATTATTATATAGTATTGTCCGAGAGAAAGCGAAAAGTTTAAGGAGTAAACCTTTAACTTAAATTACTTAACTGTAATATCGGGTATTGTTACCATCTTTCTATTCACTACGTTTTTTGTATGTTACCGGCCCGTTTGACTAATTTAAATATATTTCACACGCTCTACAAATAAACATTTTTAAAGGCCAGTCAATTTTCATTAAAATGAGATATCTGCCTATCTTTTGTGCTGCTATTTTTCTGTGACGATGTTGGTGACGCGGTCGTTTTCTCTGCCCAGTCAAACATTCATAGTCTGCTCCAACAACAATTAGAGAATTCACAAATTTCTAAAGGTTGTTAATTTCTAATGTAAATGGAGAACATGGTTCCCTGAGTTTTCAGGAATGAATCAATTAGGACGGACCAACTAACTGGCGAATGTATTGTAGTCAAACTGAAATCTTCTTAATGGTTGATAGCTGATAGGTGTTGATAGTTAGATCACTAGTTTTGCTTTTGCGTGTTATTTGGGACAATGTTAGCAAGATTTGTCGTGCATTTATTATTTATTTCGAAAAATATTGTCTAATTGATAATAATTGTATTTGGAAAAAATAATTATCTATTTCAATAATTCCACATTAACCTTTAAAATTCATTGAACGCTTGCTTGTCATTGGATACTTGTCATTAGACATGTCATCGGTCATTCTAAAAGTTGAGCAAGCATAATTAATTAGTCGTTCAACATGTGATCAATTTTCAAAACACCTTCCACTTTAACTGGGTGTGACCTGCGGTTGCTTGATATTAATAATTCCAATAGACTGTATGGCTTCACCTGACTGCCGCATTTAATTCTTCGCCTTGAACACTTCTGTTTGAAGATTATTTTATTTTATAATATCTGAATAAATACATAAATTAATCTTGAATTGACAGCATTTTTCACTTAAAAATTTGGACGCCCGACCCAATCGTTGATAACTTATCAGAGTGCCTGATAGTCCGGGAGCTGGCGACACTATTTGTTTAATCAGCACAGATTTTTCTTTTCTAATTATTTAAAAAGTAAAACACGCCTTACTTAGGCGGCTATTACACTATAGCTAGGGGCTCAGACATGTGATGGAGAGACACGGTCCTGGTGATCGTTACCACGGTGAAAAATTTGTACAGTTCTGCAACTTTCAGTCTTTTCGTCGGTGGTACTATGTTTGAGCATAAGGACCACCACAAAATCAGTTGGTCCTCTGTTGATCGGCGTAGAACACAAAATCAGATCGACCACTTTACCATTAGTAAATAATTCAAGAGTTGCCCCTGGACGTGCGAAACAAGAAGGGTGCCGATATTGGGATGGGAAGAGACCATTATCTTATGATCGCTAATGTTCGATTGCGTATTGCAGCCGAGCACCGTCCTAGCGACAAAAGACCCAGGTGGCGCAAATTCAACACCGCTCGACTAAAAAGTCCAGCTGTCTTACAACACCATCTTGCTCAAAAATCAGCCGAGATAACTAGTCACCCAGATAGTGACATAAATGAAAACTGGGATGCCATCAAAAATGTTAACATTGATAGCGCAGATACCATCCTTGGCACAAACACGGATTGCCAGAACAAGCCCTGGATGTCCGACGCTTCATGGCAGCGGATTGTTGAAAGGAAAGAACCTAAGGTTCGTTTGGCTACAGCATCAGACGACAATCGAAGCAACATCGAACTCCTTTACCGTCAGAAAGCTCGAGAAGTTCAGGGTAGTGTGCGACGCGATAAAAGAGTTTATGCGAATTCGCTTTTAGCCTCAGCAGAAGAAGCCGCAGGAAGTAACAACTTAAACGCCGTATACGGTGTCATCAAGGAGTTTACAGGTGGTCGTAACTCCTGCCAACATCCGGTGAAGGATAGTGATGGAAAGCTACCTATCTTGGAAGAAGATCAAATGAGACGGTGGAAATAACACTTCGCCGCAGTCTTGAACCGTGTAACTTCTGGTGAAGTTCCTCCTTGTATAAATAATTTAGCTAACCATCAAAATGTGCGTATACGGTCCACTGCCCCGACCAAAGAGGAAATAGTCACTGCAATTATTGTACTAAGACGAGGAAAGGCCGCCGGACTCGACGGGATTCCTGGCGAACTTTATCAAGCAACGCCAAGCGTAACTGCCGATTTGCTGCACCCACTTGTTAATAAAGCGTGACAGAGACCTTTCCCAGTGAGTGGAAGGAAGGTTTGATCATCAAACTTCCCAGGCTGGGATGCCTCACAGACTATAATAATTAGAGAGGCATTTGTGTGCTTCCTGCCGTTGCTAAGATAATAGCTAAAATCATCCTGGAAAGACTGAACGCTCACTTAGAAACCAAAACTGATGAAAAGAAAGCTGGTTTTCGATGCGGATTCTCCTGTGTCGATCACAATAACGTATCACAATGCGTATCATCATCGAGCAATGCGCTGAGTACAATTCTCCGCTTCACTTGATTTTCACCGATTTCGAGAAGGCTTTCGATAGTGTCAATCGGGATTCTATATGGGCGGCCTTGCGCAGGAGAGGTATCCCTGAGAAGCTTGTGGCTATTATTAAGGCAACCAATGACGGCGCAAAATGTCGCCTTCTGCATAAAGGGAAGGTGTCGGGGGACTTTGAGATTCGCAGTGGAGTTCGGTAAGGGTGCATCCTTTCACCGATCCTATTCCTCATAGTGATCGGCGATGTGTTGTATGCAGCCCTATCCGGACTAGACAGAGGAATTCAATGAACTTTGACATCTTGTCTACAACATCTTGACTACGCTGACGACATATGCCTACTCTCCCACAAATTCATGGATCTGTAGCAATAAGACCAAGGTTCTTTATCCGCCATTGCGAAAATGAAATCCGACAGTCATTGCCATCAATATTAATGGGCAGCCTGTGGAGAAGGTGGACAACTTTGTCTACCTGGGTAGCATTGTTGCCGAAAATGGTGGTACCGAGCTGGACATCAATCGTTGTATCAACCAGGCTAAATGCGCGTACGGCATGCTGTCCAAAATCTGGCTAAGCAGTTATCTAAGTCTGGCATTACACTTTGCGTTTTTCTGCAAGAAGAGCAATCCCGCAAAAAACGCATTATCGTACAAGAAGAGAACCCAATAATTGCACATTGCGTTTTTCTGCTGGAAAGCTTGTGAAAGAAATAAATATATCCTAGTGAGGATATTGATGGTTTTCTTTTTGTGGCAATATAGTAGGTAGAAGTCGGGCGGCCGATACAATTTCAGCCAGTCCTCAATGGATGCACTGTATGAACTTCGTCACTGGGTGCATCAGTTTCTAGATTGTCGTTGAACCAAAAAAACGGAAGGTGTAATGCTTTTCATATACCACCGTGCGTTCATCTTCAAACTGCGTTTTTTTTTGCGGGAGAAGTCTTCCCGCTGTCGTTGGACTTGCTGCTGCAAATCGATTCCTGCAAACTGCAGCATTGTCGTTACGCATAATGCCGGGGACACACCTATCCGATCATACTCCGATCATACAGTCGGACGAGTATATGAGAGGGAAATTATATGGGATTTCGGACGCGTTGTGGCCCGGGCTTTAGTTCACACTTTTCTGATACGCGTCCAATCATACTCCATTCGAAACCCAATACCATTTCCTTCTCATACTCGTACACTAGTTCGACTGCATGATCGGAGTATGATAGGTGTGGCCCGGGCTTAAGTGTAAAGCGTTCCATTTAAATGTACACGTTCCTCTTCTTGGACGACAATGCGTTTTTTTTGCGGGATTGCTCTTCCTGCAGAAAAACGCTAAGTGTAATGTCACACTAAGAGTTACCAGGAAGCTGCAAGTTTTCGTTAACTCATGTCTTCGTCGAATTATAAAAATTTTCTGGCCCGAAACAATGGCCCTGTTTATGCCGTGGAACTAAAAGGCGATTTAACTAAATCGTTTTAGTGCTAGCACTTGTTCGTGGTGTGTTTATACCGACCATACGGCGGGGTACTAAATATGAAAGATATCAGTTTTTGGTGTGTGACTTCGGTGACTTTGGCTTAGAAAATGTCAAAAGGCCGTAGCCTACTAATAAAAACGCGTGTACACCGCTACAATTAAAGGATAAAATGAATGTAGATTTTCAGGAAAGGATGAGGTATTTATATAACAAATAAACTAGAATTTTCACTAACAACACCATTAGCGAAGACGGCAATACCATCTAGTCCCAATTTTTCAGTCCAGTTCCTTACAGCAAGTGGAGCTAAAATTAGTGCCAAAACTAGCTAATACGACATGTCTATATCGTCGTGAGTTAGCATGAATTAGTTAATACTCGAAGATACTTCCGCGGCATAAACGAGGCCAATATCAAATGAAGAGCTAAGTCGGCTTACGGGCCAGATGCCAATCGACGATTTGATACGCAGGCGAAAATGGCAGTGGATAGATCACACATTGCGGAAGACTGATAACTGCATTGCTTTGGATGCCATGAAATAGAACCCCATTTCCAACCAAGGCCGACCAAGGGGGGTCCTAAAATCACATAGCGTCGATCTGTGGAAGAGGAGTGTAGGGCGCTGGGTAAGTCTTTTAGGGAGTTGCGCCCCATTGCCCAGAATAGACAACGATGGCGCGCAGGAGTATTTTACGCGCTATGCCCCACTAGGAGTTAAGGCAAAGTAGTATTACACTATAAATGTTGTTTTGCAAACATCTTTTATAAAAGATATTTTAAAACAACTTTTAAATATCCGAGATTTTCTATATGCTAACGAAACGTCAACTATGCCTGGGATAAGGACTGACCCAATGGTTACGACTTTTAGCTATCGTACAATGGCAAAGATTGAATTTTGAAAAATGTGCGTAAAAACTTAAGAAACATCCTTTGTTAAATCCGGCCAAATTGACGATGTAGAGATTCGAAGCAGCTTTGGTGCTCGAACTGACTATATAAAGAATTTAAAACGGGTTGAGTCTACTCCGGCTCGACGCTCCATGCAAACAATTAAGGCAGTCTAATTTATTTCGTTGATTTATTCTCAATTAATTGGACTGACAAATTTGCAAACTTCTGACTAGACTGACTACTAAATAATGGCTAAGTTCACATCACATAACACTTGGCATACTGTTGCCAATTTGTTTTATGAACTCTCTCGACTGAGTTTTTGATGGTCGCAACATGCTGTGAAAAATGTCATTTTCTCAATCACAACGGACCGACTTGAAATTGTCTGTGTTTGTGGCTATGCACACTTCAGCGCGAACTGTAGACCACCTCACCGAGACTCCGAAAAACCTTGGATGCAGCGATCCAAAAATGGCGAATATTACACTGCATCGGACGAAATGCAGCAACATAATTTTGAATGTAGTTTCGCCATCAATTTTAGAGGAAATTATCAGCGATGTTGCAAACGGACCCCACTGTTTGGTTCTCGATGAATCCAAAAACTGCGGTACCATAAAATACTTGGCTTTTTGCATAAGGTATTTATTTTATTAGGAATGGCAGGAGGAAACGAAAAAAAAAATCATTTAAAACTTCAGGTATTTCAGTTTCAAGAGAAACAAGATGGTGACCGATTTTTTGGGATTTGAGGAAATTACCGGTTCAGCGTCCGCAGAAAATCTGTACTATAATTTATTCATAAACTTCTTGAAAGAAATCAAGCTGGATCTAAAAAATCTCATTGCGCTTGGCAGCGATGGAGGCAGTAATTTAGCTGGAAAGAACCATTCACTGTACGCACTACTGAAACAACGGGATTGTCCACTACTCTTGCTTCTGAGGTGCACGGCGCATTCCCTCCATTTGTGTTCCAGGAAAGCGTGCGAAGAATTTCCCTCGTCCTTAGAGTACCTCATAAGAGAGTCACACAATTGGTTCTCTCACAGTAGCTTAAGAAAGGTTCGTTATGTTCCAATTCTTGTAAGGCGAATTGAAATCAAATATAACCAGGCCGAAGGTTGGCTTCGGCCCGGAGTCCGCAGCGTATATACCCTAGACTTGTACAGACCTAGTGGTGATACCAAAAGTACCAATTGTCAGCGACCATATGCATTAAAAGTGAGTTTCCTATACGGCCAGTTTATAGAGGAGGTTGACACTCATTCAGGAGAATCTTGACCATTCTCAAAATCAATTAACTAACCCATTCTACAAATATTTGTCGAATTTTTCAAGTCGCTGGCTTCATTCTATCAAAAGTTATCGCATATTTGAAGTTTCATTTGTAGGGGAGGTAGGAGTTCCTTGGGTCGGATCTTACCCATTTTCAATAACAACTAACTAAATGTTACTACCAACATTCTACCAAATTTTCAACTCGCTAGTACCATTCTATCTAAAGTTATCGTAATTAAAGTAATATTTAATTTTTTGAATTTTGCAGGGGAGGTAGGCGTTCCTTTGATCGGATTATGCCCAACTTACTGAAACTCAAGCACCTTCTCATCTCAGGGCTACGTGCCACAAATCAGGTATCTACGTCAATTGGTTCAAGAGTTATAGACAAAAAACCTGAAAAGTAGGGTAGTGCGGGGCTCTTTGTAAGAAAATTACCGTTAGTTTTCAACTGATCGATTTTATTTTTCCAGGAGAGTATAAGATTGTCCTCATGAGCAATCTACCAAAGCTAGAGCTTTTCACGTTTATTTAATCGGGAGTTATAGATACATTTATTTATTTTACATATGTAGGGGAGGCACGCGTTCTCTTGGCCTTATCACGCCCATTTTCAATACCAACCAACTAGATCAAACTTCCTATATTTGACCAAAATTACAAGGCTCTAGCTTTATTCTATCGGAAGTTATCGTGCGAACGGACAGACATTGCCTTGCATGCCATGAAATGGAACCCCATTTCCAACCAAGGCCGACCAAGAGGGGGTCCTCGAATCACATGGCGTCGATCTGTGGCAAAGGAGTGTCAGGTACTGGGTAAGTCTTTTGGGGAGTTGCGCCCCATTGCCCAGAACAGAGTACGATGGCGCGCAGGAGTAGTTGACGCGCTATGCCCCGCTAGGGGTTAAGGCAAAGTAGTATACTAAAAGTCTAGGATATAAAAATAAAAATTATTTGCAGAATACATACCACGAGCTTTACCAGGAAATGCACGGAGGAGAAAAGCCACCTCATTTAGTCCAACTGTGCGGAACAAGGTGGCTGTTATATTCAGGCGCCGTCACTTCCATCTTAAAACAGTATGCCGACTTAAAAGATCTTTTTAACAATGTTGCCAAGGAAGGAGGAAGGCACAAATGCTACAAAGCCAAAGAGTTGAGTAACATGTTCAACGACGATGCAAATTGCTTGTATTTGGTTTTTTTGAACACTATACTGAAGGAAATATCACAGCTGAACATGGCATTTCAAAAAACTGATGGGGGCATCGCAAAATTGTACGAAGACTTGCGTCGTTTCCTCGTAGCCACTTCAAGGAGATTTATCAAGCCTTCTGCCCTTAACCCGGAGAACTCCCATTTGCGTTCTGACATTGAGAGGATCAGCAAAGCTTTAGAAAACTGCCAGGCTGAGTTTGGAAACACTCGTCTTTCTTTCGACTTAGTCGATTTCGGAAATTCGTTTCAAGAAGCCTGTCGTAAATCAGCGAAAATGGATAAGCAAGGATTAAATGCTGTTCGAGAACGCGCATTGCGTTTCATTATTCGTTTGTGTCAGGAGCTCATTAACAGGCTGCCTCTCAACTTAAATATCATCGAGAAAGTTCGATTTATGACGCCGACCACTTGCTTGCAGCAAAATTCGCCAACAGCCTTAAGTAATTGGTCATGGGAGATATGTAGGTAAATATTTAACTAACAATTTCGAAGGTCATTGTTTGAAATCAATAATTAATTCTTTTTGTATTCAATTACAGCACCTAACGAAGTTGACCGAGAAAAAATAGAACAGCAGTGGAGATTACTAGGGACTTATAAGGCATCTGAGATCAGTGAAGATTTCAAGGATCTGTCGAAGGTAGAAATCATTCCATTTTGGATATCTGTTTCGAACATGCAAAATAATAGTGCGGGGAGAAGGTGTTTCCGGATCTGTCTATGTTCGCTCTCAGGGTTCTCACTATACCAATCAGCAACGCTGTCGTCGAAAGAGTATTCAGTCAAATGAATATTGTTAAAACTAAACTTCGGAATAGCATGAGCATTCCAATATTGGTCGCTATTTTGCGAGTTCGAATTCATCTGTCGGAACTCAAAGCGTGTTGCAGTAATTTTGAACCATCTCCTAAAATGTTTGAACTGTTCACTTCAAAGATCTATAAATCTAAAAGGCAAGAAACCGATGCTTCAAAAAACGACGATGTACCAGAAGGAGTCGAAGAGTTTTCGTTAGACGATGCTGTGGCTTTCTTCGCAGATGATAAATGACATAAGTATATTTGTTCGGGGGCAAAGACCTTTTCCATAGCCCTCCGCGTGGGCGCCCCCTGGTAACGGCAGTGTATCAATTCGCTGACGGCCAATATCTTAGCGATAAGACAGTTTGGAAAAGGCAGATAGCTGTAGCCTGAATGGCTGACGAATACCTAAGCGTCTCAGGTTTAGTAGGATGGAATGACTTGCGCAGTTGGACCTGCTACATAGTTGTGTGGGCTCCAGCACGTTTATTAAACCATCTGAAGCAGCTATCTCCGAGGCCATCCCCTGAATGGGGTTAAGCGACGTGCTGACAACTCGTCCTTGTAAAAACCACTCCATGTCAAGAAACCTGGAACAAAAGCCTCGGATTGGACGGATCAACAACGACGACCACGCAAACGGCTAAAGGATTATTCTTTCGGATCCTGGAATGTACGCTCCCTGAACAAACCGGGGGCCGAGAAAGCCCTCCTTCAACAGGTCGAAAAGTACAAACTGAGCATTACTGCAGTCCAGGAAACAAATTGGCTTGGCAGCGAGATTAATGACAAGAAATCACACACAATTTTTACAAGTGGCAAACCATCGGGCCGCAAGGAGTTTGGAGTAGCATTTATAGTGAACAATCGCCTCAAACCGCATATTACTGACTTCAAACCCATAAATGAACGGCTGTGTGCGATTCGCATCAAGACTCGATTCTTCAATCTCTGGCTCATCAATGTGCACGCCCCCACTGAAGTTAAAGAAGACGCAGTAAAAGACGAGTTCTACGCCCGCCTTGAAACTCTCTTCGACTCACTTCCAACAAACGACGTCAAATTGCTGCTGGGAGACTTTAACGCGAAAGTCGGAAATGAAAGTTGGCACCGGGGGACCACTGGAGGCCACAGCCTCCATGAAGAATGTAACGATAACGGCCAGCGCCTTATCGACTTTGCCTGCAGCAGGAATCTAGTCGTAAGCTCTACGTGCTTCCCGCATCGACGCATTCACAAGCAGACCTGGAAGTCTCCAGACGCACATACCGTCAACCAAATTGACCACGTCCTCATTTGCAGGAGATGGGCGTCTAGTGTCATGGATGTCCGCTCCTATCGAGGAGCAAACTGCGACTCAGATCATCACTTGGTGAAGACGACCTACAGATGTAGAATTTCCTGAGTGCACCAATCAAGAATCAGCCCTCCCAAAATCTTTGCGGTTGATAAGCTTTTGAGTGATGCTACAGTGGTGTCGTATACTACCGCCCTTGAGGAAAAACTATCACCTATGCTACACAACATCAGCAACACAGGCGTCCATGGGTTCTGGGAAGAACTCAAGGGTACCATCACGGATGTCGCAGAGAAGGTCGTGGGATATAAAGCCCGGCGAGCGCGAAATGACTGGTTTGACGAAGAATGCAAAGACTCACTTGACGCGAAAAACGAGGCCTACAGACAATGGATTCAACGAGGAACCAGAGCCAGAAGAGAAGAATATGACGAGCTACGGCGAATATCGAATAGAATAATTAGACGTAAGAAACGTAAATACTTTGACGAGCAGTTGCTGAACATAAACGAAAACTTAGCTAATAGGAACACCAGACAAGCGTACAAACTAGTAAATACAATTAAGAACGGCTACCAACCCAGGACTAGCCTTTGTAAGGACAAGGATGGAAACATCATCAGCGACACCGATGGTATTAACAAACGATGGGCTTCTTATTTTGAAGAGCTTCTAAACCGACCATCTAAAATCCCCACACAGGAAGCTCTCGACGATATTGTTGATCTAGGCCCACCCATTCAACCCCCGACAGTAGAGGAAGTTGATCTCGCCTTGCGGTCACTAAAACGAAATAAAGCGCCGGGCGCTGACGAGATTCCAGCTGAACTGCTAAAATTCGGTGGAACGAGTCTAGTTGATGCCATACATCAATTACTCCTGCGAGTATGGGAGAACGAGGAGATTCCAGACGATTGGCGCAGAAGCATCATCTGTCCAATTCATAAAAAGGGAGATAGACTGCGGTGTGAGAACTACAGGGGCATCTCACTAGTTTGTACGTCATATAAAATTTTGACGAAAATTCTGGAAAATAGAATAAAACCGTACGCAGAACGAGTCATTGGCGAATATCAAAGCGGTTTCAGATCTGGTCGCTCCACAACCGATCAGCTCTTCTCAGTCAAACTGATACTCCAGAGGTGCTGGGAATACAACGTAAACGTATACCAAATCTTTGTCGACTTCAAGCACGCATACGACAGTATCGACCGTGGAGTACTGTACAACATCATGCTGCAATTTGGTATACCAGCAAAATTAGTGCGACTGACAAAGATGACGATGACCAACTCCGTCTCACAAGTCAGGTTCCAGAATAGACTTACTGATCTATTTGAAACACGCACTGGTTTGAAACAGGGCGATGGACTGGCACCGACGCTCTTCAACCTAGCACTGGAATACGTTATTCGGGCCATGAATATGGACAACAGCAAGACGCTACTCATCAAGTCGATACAATTAGCAGCGTACGCCGACGACATCAACATCATGTCCCGAAGATTGGCTGACGCAGAAGAACTTCTACATACGCTCGATACCGCTGCAAAGGAAGTTGGATTACGTATTAACGAGGGTAAAACTAAAATAATGATGCAATCGGTGACAAGGACACCTTCACAACCAAGCATCAATGTAATATCGAGTTCGTGAACAACTTCATTTACCTGGGTTGCAACTTGTCAAGGGACGCCAACGAAACTGACGAAATCAAGCGACGGATACAGTTAGCTAATAAGACTTTTTTCTCGGTTCTCCCCAAATGAAATCGAAGCATGTGCACAGAAACACGAAGCACCGCGTGTACAAAACCATTATACGACCAGTGCTATGCTATGGCTGCGAAGCATGGACCCTAACTCAAGCCTCCGAAAACATGCTAGACACTTGAACGTAAGGTTCTACGGCGAATTTTCGGGGCTGTTTGCGATCGAAATGGACGGCGCATCCGGTACAACCATGAGTTGTATGAAATGTACGATGAGCTGCAAACCTCGAAAATCGTCAAACTACAACGACTTCAATGGGCAGGGCATGTACAAAGAATGGACGATGATCGCATGCCTAAGAGAGTAATGAATGCAGAACGAGTCGACGGAGCGAGACTGCGAGGACGACCGAGATCTCGTTGGGAGAGCTCAGTAGGTGTGGACGCCGCGCAGCTGCTGGGCTCCCAAAATTGGAGGACGCGGTCACGTGACCGAAATAATTGGAGGACAATGATCCAGGTGGCCAAGGCCCGACGTCGGGCTGTCGCGCCACGATGATGATGATGATATTTGTTCAAATTTAAGTTCCTATTAACCAATAAAACTTGAGAAAAAAAATTGGACGTTTTTCATTCTTTACTTTTATGCCTAGTACTATTTTTTTCTTTTCGAGCATTTCATACAAATACTGTCAACAGGACGAAACTTTTGACAATATTTTTATGAAATTTCGCACAAAAAGAAAAGGTTAGTACTAGGCATTAAAAAAAACAACTTAGTTCACCCTTAATATCCCCTAATACTTCATGGCGGCTATTGTGGCGATTTTAAATTTCATTTTGGCGACTTTTGGCGACTTCAGCGACCCGTATTGGCGACTTACACCTCGGGCCGTCTGGCAACCCTGCATTCAAATGAGACAATTAAACTGGTTACAAGGAACAGAGTTCTGGATATTCATTCGAAAGAAACGGATCTGAAACAAACTCAGCCGCAAAATAATGCTGAGAGGTGGCACAGGCGTAGAATAGAATTGAACAGGTGGCAGAATTCAGCCAAGAAAATCAGCTGACTTTCTACTGCATTAGCTGCGCTGTGGACTGCATTATGATGTTTTGAGCGTTGCATGCGCTAAGGTTAAATTTAGTGTCCCGGGTAGCTAACTGGCAGTTTAACCGGACATTGAGAAAACGGGCCTAACTCTTGGAGCCACCAATTGTCCCATTAGCTGTCTTCCGGTGGTGGCCTTGAGTCGTGTGCATAAAATGCAATTACGTCTCTTTGCAGGATTTCGACAGTTGATAAATATCTTTCGGGAGGTTGATATCATGATTTGTGGTCCACCGTGTAGCGTTTTCAGGTGGATTTCGTGCAGAATTATTTTCATTAAAGGATCGCTGTTGGGTAAAATTATCGGATTGTTCATACGGTAAATTTGCGTTTGAAAGCCTACTATTTATTCTTAGTACAGTCGAGAACGGATAAATGAAAAACACTTAAGTTCAAGAACCGCATTAGTGCAAAATATATAATATAAAAGCCCGGTGACTTTTCACTTATTTTTCATATAATATTGTCTCTATAAGTGCAAAACACGGTTAAATGAAATGAAAATGTATGACCGGTCCATCATAAACACAAGCAAATTGCAACGGATGAGTGCAATAGTTTTTCGCATGCGTATCTAGGTATAAGTCAGTAAATTTTTAGGAAATAATCATGAAAAGTCTGGAAATAATTTTAATCCCTTTAATAGATCCTAGTAAGCTTAACTTTTGGCAGGTCAAAATTCTGTAAATATGAACACTTTTTTCATATTTTCCTTATAACTTAAAACCGGTACCTCAGATCGACAAATTTAAAAATAAATAAAATAAATAACTGGCCCAACAGTCCAATTTGAACCATGGCCTCTAGATAAGTTAGCATCATCTCATTTTCTAGATTGTGACGGTCTTGTGCAGAGGTGTGTGATCAGCAACACGCTCAACCGAGTTATTTACCCCATAAATGGGTACTCATTTAACAGCTGAGTGGGCTAATAGTCCGACACGTAAATCCCCTTTTGTAATCGAAAATTACCGCCTTCAGTAGGAATCGAACCGGGGCCCAGTGCGTAGAAAGCGAACGTGCTAATCGTTGCGCCATCTGGATTACGACGGATCGACAAATTTAATAGGTTGTAAATTAAAAAGCGTTGAATTCTGCATCCAACGCACGAGTCAAAGTCGAATTTCAGTTCAGCAGTATGGTCCAAATCGAAGGTCGTCAAATGACAATTTTTAAGTCTTAGGAGAAAATCACATTTTATAAATTTTCGAGTTCACAGATCCTTGAGACGGATGTCCAGATTAAAAACTGATAAAAAAAAAGATGATCATAATTTGATTTCAAATCTTATACGAGTACCTCAGACAGACGATGTTCTCGAATGATCATTCCCATTCGAATTGTAATTCAATTTCGTCCTTGTCCGCGTCATTCCCATGAATTAATGCCTGCATTCATAAATGATAGCGCTACCGGAGCCCATTTTTGTTGTTGCGATACAGTACAGAAATGGTACAGAAATGAGAGCGCTCTGGTAGCTGTAACGTACGGTTTGGTGGGCATCCGAAGATGCCCGTGGGGACGGAGCCTAAGGTAGCATAATTGACCGTGAAGGTCGGGCTGTGCCATCTGGCGAAGAAAAAGTCCCCTCATCGAGCTAAGCAGCGGCCTATGCTTGCTGTAGCTCAGTTCGGGAGACGTGGGCGGGGTTTTCGCCGCTCGTTGTCTCTGTCCTTTACGTATTACCAAAAATTCATAGGCCTGGGGAAAACAACACAAACAAGGGAAGTAAAAATGGGGAATGATAAAAAATGAGGCGATAAGGATGGAATGGTTGGCGGACGGTGCAGATTTCCTCGCGTCCGCATCAGGGTCCAGGCGTAATGGGACCCTCGGCCTCTGGCTTCGTACCACCGACAGATCCTTACTCATCAGGTGCTGCCATAGATCTGCCGGTGGAAGCAGCACTACCAGACCATAATTTGGTTCATCACATAACGCTACCAATTTATGAATGCAGGCAATAATTCGTTGAATGATAATTCGGGTACATCGTCTGTCCGAGGTATAAGGAGGTCGTATTTTCAATTTGACCCTTCAACTACGTAGAAACCACCTGCAGGAATAGAACCGACTATTGTGGGCTACCTATCGGGCCACCACTGGGTGAGATTTCATCTAAACAAGATGGGTTTGTCAAACTAGACGGAGTGTCGCCTTTTTTTGCAGGACGTTGAAACCACATGTCACATTTTATGTGTATGCTTGGCGATTGCGCACCTCCGGACCCAACCTTTGAAGTGGAAAGTCGAGTGGTAGCCAGTCTGAGTTATGTTCAAACTGTTCAAGCGCCATTTTGGCTATGATTTTTTGTTCAAAGGACAGCGGTGTCCGAATTTGATTTGAGATGGTTTTTCGCGTTTTTGTGTGTTGATAAACGGTTATCTTTATTTAGCAGCAGTATCTACGCGGGATACGGTTCTTTTTACCGGTGGCATTGCGCACAAGCGGTTGCCCAATTTTTCAGTATAAATTTTGCAATTCACAATTCTATAACGGCATCTCTGTGTTCTGTTAGTACGGTGATTTTTTCGTTCCTTTGGTGAGTAGCAGCATTCTTTCGGGACACAATTAGCTTGCTTTACCGTTGTCGCCGCGTACAAGCTGTTACACAAGATTCATTTGTGTTTCGGTGAGTCCCTTCTGGACCTCTTGATTATGGTTTTAGGCTGTTTGGCACATTGCTGGTTCGGTTAGCAAGGTGAGTGAGGAGAATTTAAATAGGAATGCGCTTGATGGGCCCTCCTCAGGCTCATCAAGTAACATAATTTCTGTCGATGATGAAAATGAGCTCACCATCTTAAGGAGTAAAAAAAACCTTTAAAAGGCCCACTATGGATGTCCTGCAAAAGACACCAAAAAAGGTTAGTAAATCCGACTCCATTTCTGTGCTACAAACTTTTGATTATACCGGCATGATTAAACCAGTAGAGAAAATGGCGGCAGGATCTTCTGGATCCAAAGTGCCCCTAGCAAACACTACAGGTACCAACAGGGAAACCAGATTAAATCTATATGATTTGAATCAACAACAAAATAACTTTCTGGTCATGGTAGACAAAATTCTGCCAGATGGAGCATCGCAAAAAACAGTGGATAGGTTGAAATTCTTCTTGGAAATCAGGCATTTGAATCTAAAGGGAATCACCAACATAAAGAAAGTTGGTTTCAAAAGATTCAAAGTCACTTTAGACACAGCTCAAAACGCGAATAATCTTGTTCTGAATGACGAAGTAGAGAAGGCAGGTTTCAAAGCGTTTATCCCATCCAACTTCATTTACCTTTATGGAATAGTCCAGGATATTTCCACTGACCTCTCCGAGGAAGAAATATTAAAGGAATCGGTCTCGCCTATTGAAATAGAACATGTACAACGTCTAAATAGAAGAGATCCAAAGAATCCAGGAAATTTCCTACCCTCATACATCGTCAAGTACACCTTTAAAGGTTTTAAAATGCCAGGAGAAATATAAATCTTTCACATGTTTTTCAAGGTAGAATGTTATGTCCCTAGACCTAGGCAATGCAGCAAGTGTGGAAGATTAGGTCACTCCACAGCTTTCTGTAAGTCTAGCGGCAAGAGATGTTTGAAATGCGGAGATGATAACTGTCAAGGAGAGTGTACGGTTCTCAAATGCATTTTATGCAACGGATCCGACCACTCAGCCAATGATAGAAGCTGTCCGGAGTGGATCAAATATTTGAACAAGAATCAAATGAGTGCTGTTCTGAATATCCCCATAAACGAGGTAGATCAGAACTACAACAATAACTACTATGAGGTTATTAATAACTCTGATGAATACGATATAGCTTATCCTCACCTCCCCAACAGGGATCAATCCAAAGTCAAAGACCCTATCCGTGATATCAACACCTTACTAACCTCAAAGGCTAAGTATAGTACAGTGACTAAAAAAAGCCTCAGAACATACAAATGAACCAATTTCCGCAAGTTGAACAGTACCAATGCCAACATGATAAGTTAGCCTTTCCCGAAAAACCCCTGGTTAGTGAGTATCAAAAGATACTGCACAAACTCATAACACTCTGCACAAACTTCTTTACGAACTCCAACGACCCAACAATGAGAAATGAATTTTTGAAACTAAGAGATGCAGTCGACTCTCTAGAGAGCGGCAGTAGCGATTCCAATAAAACAATAAATGGTAAAAATAATCCAATCTAATATACAGATAAAAGTGAATTAGAATATTTCCTTAATGTAGAAGAAATTGACTTTGAAATACTATCAGAAAGCTTTGACTTCGACATAATCAATCCTAAATTAAAAATAATGAACTACAATTCTCACATTCACAAAGGAGGACAGGACAGAAATGGAGAAACAGGGACTACTCCCTTTGAGAATCCTCTGAGGGCTCGCTCCAGTTACCATCAAGCAACCCTAAAAAAGCCAGTATCAACAAAAACCACCTTTGGTAAAATACCCCGATCCACATCCTCCCCGGTGGAGGACTTAGATCTGCACCCTCTATTAGATCTTAAAGGGTTGAAGACATAGACGATTTCTTTGGTTGATGTTTAAAATTATTTAACATAACATACAAAGCCTACCAAAAAACAGGAGTGAATTGGAATATTTCCTAAACAAAAGCAACACTGACATTGCAGTACTGGCTGAAATCTTCGGAAATGAAGATGATGACCATAGATTTAAGCTACGAAATTACAATATCTTCGCTAAGGTCAACCCGAATGGACGCGGTGGCACTGCCATTGCCCTTCGAAAATCAATAAAAGCCAGGAAAATTGCTTATAAGACCAATCACGACATAATTATAGTAGAGACTAAAAACCTAATACCTAATGTTGTCGTTGCCTCCACGTACTTTCCTCCAAGCACTAGCCCTAGCACAGACAAACTTCTATCCTTTCTTCAAAACAGGCCCAGAGTGATACTCGCTGGGGACTTCAATGCTAGAAATAGCCAGTGGGGTGATAATAGGTCAAACCAAAAGGGCACTACCCTGTTCAGTCTTGTCGACCAGTCTAGGTTTGTAGTTCTAAATGATGGGACAAGAACATACTACCAATCCCTAGATAATCGCCTTTCCAACTCCTCGGTCTTAGACCTCACTTTTACAAATGACATTAGTCTAGGGCTAACCTGGAAGGTTCTACATGATAGAGTCGGAAAAGTCATCACTCAATCATTCTTTTACAAAGCGATCAGATCAGGCTCAAAATTGGCAAATTTGTTGCGAAAAACCGCCTTCACCAAGCTCTCGCCAATTTAAACTTAAAACCCTCCATAAATGAAATAGTAGATCACATAAACCAGGAAGTTAGTAAAGCGACTTATTCCATCAGAAACTCAAATTCCAGAGTTCCCAAAGCTTGGTGGGATAACTCCTTAAACGTAGACTATGAAAACAAAAGACAAGCTTTCAGGCGGTTTTTAGATACACCCAGCCCCGATAACTTTGAAAATTTCAAAGTGATGGAAGAAATTTTTGCAAAGAAGATCAAAGAGGCTAAGAAAAAAAACTGGAAGGAAAAAATTGATGAAGTGTCCAATGTAAGGAATCCAAAGGAATTTTGGACCTTCATAAACAGAGTAAAGTTTGCCAACCAGAACAGTGGCGGCCACCCACCTTGATCGCACTATGCGAGACAAGACATGCTTCCTGTGGTTCCTCTCAGTCACGCCAACTGGTCTCCCTTCTCGATCACTGATCTAAAAACCTTACTGAACAAACGCTCCAGCTCCTCAGCGGCAGGAACAGATGGTATATCCCATGACCATCTCAAAAAATTAAATTGCACTGCTCTGGTAAAGGTCCTAGAGGCTCTAAATGAAATTTGGGAAAGCGGAACTGTTCCAGAAGATTGGAAAAGGATCAGGGTTGTGCCTATACCTAAAAAGGGCAGAGATCTGGAAGACCTAAGTAATTATAGACCAATCTCCCTAATCAATGTCTTTGCAAAAATACTAAATGGCCTGGTCAAAGAACGGCTCAACACCTTCTTGGAAACAAATAAAATCATTCCTGAACGCAGTTATGCCTACAGGAAAGGGAAATCCTCCAGTGCCTGCATTAATGAATTAATCTTTCAAGTCCAGCTCTGTAAGAAAAATAATAAAAAGGTGACTGCTGTCACGATAGACATCAGCAATGCCTATGAAAGGGTCAATCTGTTCAAACTTAAACAGCTCTTTGACGACCACCAGATTCCATCAGATATCTCAGCATGGTGCTTAAATTTTCTGAGAAGCAGGGTCCTCACCATAGGTGAAGAGCCCATTGAAATCAATAGTGGGCTACCTCAAGGAAGCTGTCTCAGCCCCACCCTTTTCAATTTGTATACTGCCAATCTACATCAAATAGCAGACAATAATACCCATATCTTTCAATTTGCTGATGACTTCATCATAGTTTCTTCAGGAAAAAACCTACAGGACTCTATTGAAAATCTACAGACAAAAAGTGACCTGTTCGTACAAAGCTGTGATGTTTTGGGTTTGCTAATAAACCTTAGCAAGAGTCAATCTATTCATTTCACTAATAGACCAACTTCGGAACTCAACCTGCTGATTAACAACCAAAACATCTGCTCATGTATGAGCATAAATTATCTTGGGCTAACCATCTCAGCTTCTCTGGCCTTCACCCAGCACTATGAGGAAGTCATCAGCAAACTGAAAACCAGCACCAATGCCTTGAAAATGGTGACCGGTTTCAAGGATGGGTTAACTCCTGCAAAGAGTCTCTCCCTTTACAGGAGCTTAATCAGATCCAAAATTGAGTACGCTATAACTGCCACACATAACAGACCAAAGTATGTCAGTAACAAAATTTCAACCATACTAAATGAGAACCTCAGAAGATGCCTTGGGCTCACCAAAACTACCCCGGTGCAGATAATATATGCTCTAGCAGGTGAATTGCCTTTCCTGTATAGGAGCGCCTTTCTGACTGCCAAGGAATTACTGAAGATACAAAATACAAATACGGCGCTCTTTCAAGCCATAACATAAAATGCTGACTTAAACAACAGCTACACACGCTGTTACGGAGCTTATCGCGATATCTTCACCTCCATACAAACTTGTCAATCCTTTGATCGAGCCATAAACCTCAGAGTGGGGCTTGAACTTCAGTACCCTTTTGGGAGGGCCCTGGCTCTTGACAGCATTGAGACTGAACTGAGACGAAATCGTTTTACTGTGGCAGCCTCTGATGCTTCCTCAGTTGGAGCTGATGTGGGCTGTGCCTTCGTCCTCAGGCGAGTTGAAGAAACTTACATTTTCAAATTATCAAACCACACTACGGTTATCACAGCGGAACTAACCGCTATCAAAGAATGCATTGCTGAAGCCACGCAAAGAAATTTTCCCAGACTAGCCATCTATTCCGACTCCCTGCTTGCGTGCAAGATGATTAAAGAAGGAAATCCCCACTACTTAATCAAGGAGATACACCGCTTATGTGGTCTCCTCGAGGAAGTACAAATCATTTGGGTCCCTGCTCACTGTGGTTTCGAACTCCAAGATTTAGCAGATGAAGCTGCCAAATTGGCCAGGGAAGAGGGCACCTTCCTAAGTGCTCCGGTGTCCAGCGGCGACGGCATAAACCGGATTCTCTCGCGGATTAAGAATGACTGGAATGAAGAATACAAACGTATGTTCACCAGGAAAAGAATCTTCTTTTATGAGATCTTCCCAAATCTGCCCGAAAAAGTCTGGTTCAATTCAGTCAATTACGATTCCAAAATCATTAAACAGCTCAACAGGATCCTCAGCGATCACGCATATAACCGTTCCTTTCTGGCCAAAATTGGAGCATACGACTCCAACGAATACAGTATCTGTCTAGTGGAGGAAAATAACAATCATATTATATTTGAATGTGGTAGATGGGGCTCTTTCAGGCAAAATTTTCCTTTCCTACACGATTTTCTAAATATCAAAGAACTGCTTAGAGGTTTCCGCAAAGACAATATTGAAAACCTGGCGTCCTTCCTTAGTGAAGCGAATTTTCATATATAAAGATAAGCAAAGGATTTGACCAGGCTCCCCTCCAGGCTTCACCTTGTGGGCAAGCTGGGACGGCTCTTGGCTTTCTTTTTCTTCCTGGTTTCTCTTTTCACCGTGAAAAATCTCCTTGCTAGTTATGAAAACATAGTTGCCATTTTTTTAGAGTCAAAGTAAACAAGTGAAAAACATAAACTGGCTACCATGCACTACCCACTGCTCCTTGCCCTCCTCCCTTCGTCCGACTGTGAACACCACACACCCTGTAGGAAGTCAAATCCGGATTGTTTCTTCCTTGTCCCCTGTGTATAGATGATATATGGGGGAGCCTACTATCTCTTGAATGTCCCTGCATCCCTCTCATCGGTATTAGGTGTATTTTTTGTTCCTTTGCATCTTTACTGTAATAGATATGTCCTGCAAGGTATCGTCATGCGTATACCTTATGTACTAGGATATGAAATCGTTGTATCTTTTGTTAGTAATTAGTATGTAAGTACTTAGTAGCTATTTTGTGAATAGCTGTTAAATTTTCTTTCGATGTTTGACGTGACCGCTTCAAACTTTAGCTTTTAGTCTTAGTCGTAAGTTTTTCCCTTAGTTTTGCTAGGCTTTTTATCCTTTATTTATGTAAACCAATGACAGGCATGGGGGTCTTTCTGTGGTTTGTTTTTGGCTCCTCCTCTGGGAGTTTGTGGCAGAGTCGCACCTGTACAAACCTCGAGCATCTTTAGGTTAAACGAAAGACGAAAGTTTGCGCATCTGTACGGTGACCCAAGCTTCGCGGGACAACACAAAACAAAATCAATCAATCAATCAATCGGCGATTGCGCGGGTGAGGTATACGTTCTTCGGGCAGTTCACCACGTACCGTGCCGTTAGCAGGAAAACTCCTGCATAAGACATACTAGCCTTCCTTCGAGTGCTGGAAGGTCTTTTGATTGAAAAAAAGGGCTATGACACAACAAACCTCCTTTGGTTGCAGTGCTCACCATGGAAATCGTTTAATTGTTTGACTTGTCTCATTTTTTCATAATATCTCCTAAATTAGTCTGATAAAAAATGAAGTAATGCTTTTTTAAACTAGAGTAAATCATCTACAATTTGAGATTAAAACAAAACTCCCAACTGTTATACCTACTTCCCGAGATAGAACTAAATAGAGGATGAAATCACTAAACCGACATTTTTGCACTTTTGCTTCCAATCACACTAAAAATGGGCCGAATTGAAATACTAATATATAGGTACATATTGGCCACGATAGACTTGAAGTCTTCAACTTTCATTTTATCAGTTTTTCATTTGGAGCATCCGTTTCTAAGATCTGTGAGCTTGAATATTGATAAAATGTGATTCTAGAAAGTATAGAAGGGATTAAAATTAATTCCAGATATTTCCCGATTATTTCCTTTAAGACCCCCAAATTGACCAATTTTACTGGCCTACCTTTGCAACGGATAAGTGAAAAAAAAGCGGATAAGTGCAATAAATTTAGTTGCCAGAGGAGATTGCACTTATCCGTTCTCGACTGTAGACCCTTTTCATCAACATGAGTGTTTAAGCGCATAATATTGCTGTTGTTAATAGGTTTGTTATTAATCAGATTTCGGATTTCTTCGGCATAATAGAAATTTAGAGTCAATTCTATCCAAAGCATCCGAGCACTAAATAGTTCATCTGTTTTCAAAAATCCCTTTTGTAGGATTAGTTTTCTGCAATGTTGAATGAAGCGTAGACAATAGGCGGTTACCCGTACAAGTCGAGTAAATAATGAAAATCGCTGAAGTATTTCATTTGGTTCTTTTGGTGTTGTCGCATATACATACATATGTACTTGTTTGATCGATTCCAATGCTATTCTGCAATTTTGAATAAACCGTAAACAGTATGTTCTTATTCGTATAAGTTGATCTAAAGAGGAAAATCGAAAAGGTTTTTCGTTGGGATCGTTTAATATGACAGTATATACCTATATATGCCTTTTCGATTCTAATTTAATCTCCCTCATTCTAGGTTGCGAGGGCCAATGGGGTTTGGATGATTTCAGCCATTCTAGACCAGACCACCCCATATGGTTATTTGCTAAATCGGACCGTGGTTTATAACACGTTAGGAGATCGGCTGGATATTCGTGCGCGGGAACGTAACAACAACTGACCTTGGGTAATAGATCCTGGATGTTACTAACTCGATTGGCGACAAATTGCTTCTGTCCATAAGTAAGATGTGATTGTGGAACATCGGAAGCACATCGCCTACTTTCAACTTTTGCTACCAGAGCGACAGCGTGGAAGTGAAGTTAAGGGAAAATGGAATTAGAAGTGAATTTTTAACAAGTGAAATTAATATAAAATAAATATCAAATCTTAAGTGCAGTTCTGCATAAGTGAAATTAAATCAAACTGTTCAATTATATTGAATTTGAAAGTGATCGACCACATGGCTCATGCCATTGTGAATAACAGTTAAATGTACCGGTTTCACCGTCACGAATATAAATGAAATTTAATTAATGTAACTGTCGTATTGTGCATTGTATGACTAAATTTATTTAACATAACTCGAACGAGATAATTTAACCTGGCAATACAATCCCAAGGATTGGCCAACCGACGACGTATGTAGCCTCATCTGTGGACTACTGTGAATAGTGGTGACATCAGGAACAAAGCACTGCGTTGTCAAAGGAGAAGGAAGAAGAAGAAGAAGTGTCATGACGAAATCGTGCTGCGCAGCAGACTTGTAATTATTTTCATATGTAGTAATAAAGATTAACGGTTAATAGTAACGCTCTTTAGTATTCATTACGCTACATAATTGTTGACCCCGTACACCACACGCAAGTTATTTTTCCTGAAAGGAGCCGAGCGAGATAAGTTTGTTCCTGAGCCGACAACGTGTGTTTTTACACGAACAACGTGTATTCCTGCATCGACAACGTAGTTTCATCGATTTTCGTAAATTCTCGCAACGATCCGCAGCGGGTTACATCGATTTGTGATCCTGAAAAAAGCCACTGTCGACAATTGGCATCTGCAGTGCGAGAATTTCGAAATCTTGCATATTGCGCAGTTAGCTGCGGGAGCCGCATCACGTGATTTCATCATTGTACGACAGGAATATTCCAGTCCAGCAACGGTAAAAAGAGCAGTGAGTAACAATAAATGGTGACGACGTTTGTATTGAACATTTTACAAATTTTGCCGGTCGATTAAAATTCACGAGTGTCGTAATACAATAGATTTCGGACATGATCAATCCACCTGAGCCGTCCGCCGAAGTTACGGTTCCGCTTGTCACCCCACAAAAAATCTATACCCACCAGTGCATCTGTGTTGTACGATTTTCTCCCGCCTTCGCCACATTTGGACTCGATGTCAAGTGTGAAATTGTCCCGCACCACACTTTGGTTTGCGCAGATTGAGGTGCAATTCACCGCGAATCGAATTACCGCGGATATAAGCAAGTTTAATATCGTAGTCGCTTCATTAGAATCCACGGTTTTGGACCACGTCGCAGATATTGTCGAAAAACCACCGATTACCGATCGTTATGTCGAGTTAAACAGACAGTTGATAGCGCGTTTCACTGATTCTAAGGAGAGCAACTTCAACTTTGCTGAGACGCAACGGGGATATTTGGGATACCTCATTGATTGCTAGGGAACCAGACCAATTCCAGCGCGTGCCGATGCCATTTTGAATTACAAACGACCTGGCAACATCGCCGAACTTCGATGATTCCCGGGAATCATAAATTTCTGTCGACGTTTCCTCCACAAAGCAGCCGATACCCTCGCACCTTTGAATGCTTTGATAAAGGGAAGTAAAAAACGCGACATGACCCTCATCCATAGAGAATATCTATGGAGGAGCAATCCGCATATACTCAACACTAAACTATTTGAAGCAATTCCAGTCGTAAAAAGTAAACAGAGAGACACACGCCCTGCACTGCGCAACACTCGCACACTCTATATAAAAGCACAGGAAGCACTTGAGATGTCATCCCCTCTCCTACTTCTCCTATTGGAACAATAACATTCCAGTCTGTCTCTCTGCCGCGGAACACCCGCCCGGTCCATATAGAAGCACAAGAGATGTCAAATTTCCATCCCCCTTCCTACTTCCTCACTTGTGCCGAATTACTTCGTTTCTCTCGCTCTTTTTCATTTTGTCTGATTCTCTCTCTTCAATGCCCTCATCAATTGGACCGATGAAACCATCGAAGCTTTTAATCGAAGCAAAAACTTGCTTGCAAATGCAACATTACTCGCGCATCCCAAGGCCAATACACCACTGTCTTTATGGACAGATGCATCTAGCACAGCAATAGGCGTCGTTAGAGCAGTTCCAAGAAGACCCTTGGAAACCTCTCGGTTTCTTTTCCCGTAAATTGAGCGCATCTCAAGTTAAATACAGCACGTATGGCCGCGAGTTATTAGCGATTTACGAAGGAATAAAGCATTTTCGCCACTTGTTGGAAGAGAAACCTTTTAAAATTCACACGGACCATAAACCCCTCGTTTTTGCATTCAACCAAGGCAAAGACAAAGCTCTGCCAAGGCAAGTTCGCCAACTAGAGCTTATTGGTTAATTCTCAAAGGACATAGTACTGCTGGCCTTATATCCCATTCAACATTACTTCATTACTTGTATCGAATATGCAGAGTAGTGCCAAAGGTTCTGCTACTGTCAGAAAATACAAATCGATTCTGATCGAATTTTGACAGTGAAATTGCCCTCATATACGGGGTATACTAAAATTAACGGATAAGGTCTTCACCACGCGATTCCTCATGCATTTCTAATCAAAAAATACTTTCGATTTCGTAAGCCATAAGCTGCTACAGTCATTTTAATTAAAACCCGGATACCTCACGGATACAACCTAAATCTGGATTAAACCTAGTGATGACACTAACACTATAAACTTGCAACGGCTATGTCGCGTCTCCCATCAGAACACAATGGGTACAATACTTCTAAAATTTGCTGAACCCTCGCTGTCGCTGTCGGAAGATCTTTCAATCCCAGATGATGCTGATGGAGGATGGATACCCACTATACCAACATTTAACGAAGTGAAGACAGCGTTACATAAATTAAAACCAAATAAAGCGTAATCGACCAAATTCCCGCAGGTCTCCTAAAGGAAGGTGGGACGGAGCGGACCACTCCAATTCATAAATCAATAGTTAAGATCTGGACAACTGAAAAATACCTGACGACTGGCAGAAAAGTGTATTATGTCCAATCCACAAAAAAAGGCGACCATCTGAAATTCAAGAATTACAGAGAAAAATTCCTTTTGTTCACGTCCTTCAAAATATTGACAAAAATTATCTAACAACGACAAAGCATATGCTGACAATATTTTACAATAATATAATAATATGCATCACAGAAGCTTTCATCTCGGGACTCGGGTTGTCTGCATCACTTTACTTACTTATGCGTAAGTAAGTAACTAATCAATCCATAGAGTGCGAATACCAAGGTGGCTTTAGAACGGGTCGATTTCTCTCTCTCTGGATCCTGTTAACCCCTTGTGGGGCATAGGGCATTAACCACGCCGACTTTCCACCTGGTCCTGTTCGCCAGTATCGCCTTCAACTGACTCCACGATTTACCTATTGAGTTACCCTCGACCTCAACTGATCTTCTTCAGGTGTTACTAGGCCGTCCAGCACGCGACTTCCGTTGCCTGCGGGTTCCAATCGAGGGCATGTTGAGCAATATTGTTCGGCCCTTTTTGGAGAGTGTGACCTTTCCATTGCCACTTTCGCCATTTAATGAAAGTGTCTATCCTGTTCTGACCTGTAATAGTAAAGAGATTGTCGTTAGAAATGACCTCCGGCCAGCGTTTATGTATATTAGGATGCGCAGTAGACACTGGTGCACAAAAGTTTGCAGTCTAGTTGTTATCTTATTGGTCACCTTCCAAGTTGAACAGCCATATAGAAGCACTAACTTTACGTTGGCTCCGAAGATCCAGAAAGGAGTCAACCTGAAACAAACTGCTCGAGCCTTGGTGATAGGAGACTGTACATCAGCATACGATCCACCATCTGCTCTAACTACGCTTCTTTGAAAGAAGGAAAATATCGTCAGCGTAATCCAGGTGTTGAAAGTATTCAAACAGATTCCATCTGATACGTTTGTGATGGTGTTCATGAAGCACGCTGCAGAGTACGTTAATGACAATAAAAAACAATATAGGTGACAAAATGCAGCCTTGCCTCACTCCGCTATGTACGTCGAAGGGATCTGAAAGCTTACCATTGTGTAAGACGTGGCATTGGGCTTCTTGATGATGGATATAATTTCGATCGGGGTCGATCTACTACGGACCAAATTTTCTCAGTAAAATAAGTTCTCGAGAAATGCTGAGAATATGACATCGACGCCTTCCAACTGTGTGTGGACTTCTGTCGCTTACAATTGTAATGAACCACCTGTAATGAACCATATTATGGTCTGGTAGTGCTGCTCTCACCGGCAGATCGAAGCAGCACCTGATGAGTAGTGATCTGTTGGTGGTACGAAACCAGAGGCCGAGGGTCCCATCACACCCGGACCCAGGTGCGACCGCGTGGGCGTCTGATCCGTCTGCCAACCATTCCATCCTTATCGACTATTTTATTCATTCCTCATTTTTACCTCCCCTGTTTGTGTTGTCTTCACCCGGCCTATGAATTTGTGTTAATACGTAAAGACAGGGGCAACGAGCGGCGAAAACCCCGCCCACATCTCCCGAACTGAGCTACAGCAAGCATAGGCCGCTGCTTAGCTCGTTGGCCTTTTTCTTCGCCAGATGGCACGGCCCGACCTTCACGGTCGTTATGCTACCTAAGGCTCCGTTCCCACGGACATCTTCGAATGCCCACCAAATCGTCCGTTACAAGACCTCCATTTTCCGGATCAGTTTACTACAATTACAAAAAAAAAATCCTATATGTAGCGTCATATTACTTGGTATATTTGACGCTGATTACTGCTCTACTTACATCGACGTTGGTGGAAATAGCTGAGCATGTGACAGTAATAAATATATGTATTATTACATATAAAGCTGGAAAGTGATTACACTAGTCAACAAAATTCAAACTGTTTTTTGGCACACGAAAACTGGTATCAAATCTTGAATCTATACTATGGCCACATAACAATAATATACTAAAGAAAAAGAATTGACACATCAGATTTCTTTGTGACATCAGAGTATATATTTTCATGAAAAGTACAAAAATTTCCTACAGTTAGAAAATTATTATTTACTGTACAATAAATAGTTATGATTTTCGTGAGTGTTTGACTCCTGGTAGGCTCCTTTTAAGTCTACAACAGTAATCAGCTAATATTCCTGGATTGCATTTGCCTTGATTTCTGCATTAAAGAAATATCCTGACGAAATCCCTCGTTTTATTCGTCACTTACAGCACTCAAGTTTTCGGTATAACAAATGACAAATTTCTAGATCCTAGCCCAACCTAATAAGACACATGATACGCAACATATGTATATGTGGAGCCCAGGATTTGTCTTGATGGTGCACAGGAAAACCAAAATAGTCTATATAACACTTTTCCATTAATGGTGTAAATTTTCGACGTTGAGATACATAAGTTAATTCTCCGCGTACATAACAAAAACTATCCGGATTATTTACATCGGAATTATACTGTGCGTGAATTACGTCCACAAGTCGCAGTCAACGAAAATCAGCTGTTCGGCCTGTTATAGTCAAATCTCTTGTTCGCGTTCTTTTGACACATTTGAGCTGTGAAAAACTGACTTCCAAGCGCATAACAGTAACTTACAACAAAACAAATGATCACCCACAGTTTTAAACCACATGCCTCCTATTGTGAATTGATATTTCGCGGCTCGTTGATTGCGACAAAGTTGAACTCGTCTCAACTTTTGCGACGTGAGCGACGTGTTGTTCGCGCACAGTATACTTATCGCCATCTGAAATTAATTGGGTGCATTCGGGAGTCACGGTTGCTAGCTAGCTTTAAGTGCTGCCTCGTGGTTTGTATTCCGAATGTTGCGCTAAACCACTGCTAAACTTAGCGCAAATAGCTAGGCGCTAACACTTTTAGGCAGCACAAAATTTGTTCGCTGTCTTGGCTTAGCGGAGATGACAGTTCGAACGAATTGCCTGCATTCAGAAATCATAGGGCTGCCTGAGCGCTCCCATTTTGGTTAATGTAATTCAGTGCAAAATTGGGACAAAAATAGGAACGCTCAAGTAGCGCTACCGATTTGTGAACGCAGGCATGTCAATTTACAACAGGAGAGCCAGCATACCATTCGGGCGTCACAAAAAAATTGTTATGTGCTTAGGAATTCGATATTTCTATGCAGCGCATTACGCTTTTTTCCGTGACGCCCGAATGCACCCATTGGTTCAACTTTATTTGACAACAGAAACCACGTTGTTCGCGCATACTATAATTCAGCCATTAACCACTTTTGTGACATATATTGTAACTTCAATAAATTTAAGTTAGTCGAATATTATCTAGTCGCCGAAATTAAGTTATTCAAACAAAATCACGTAAATGAGTGATTCTTTTCTTTTCGGCACTTGTTGTGTTTTTTTTAAATAAGTAGCCGGGAGGCACTTCCTCAGCACCTTTTATAAAATTAGTAACCATAAATGATCTTTTTTTAAAGTGGCTGTAGCTTTTATAAAATTAGAACCTACCTTGATATTTAATTAAGAATATACATGAAGATAAGTTTTAGTTCTATTTAAGCCAATGTAAAACAATTTAAAGGTCGCCACACATGAATGAGCACAACCACGACCGAACTTCCATCGAACCGTCAATTTCATAAAACGTGCGGAAAAAAACCCTTATTTCCATTGTTCTATGAAATTGATGGTTCGGTTTAAGTTCAGTCGTGGTTGTGCGCGTTCATGTGTGGCGACCTTAAGGATTTAGTAGCTAACGTACCGAAGAAGAGAATAAATTGTTCCCGAAATATATACGTATTTACGAAGTAATAAATAAATTTTTAGTTAGGAATAAGCTACGTGTTTTTAATAAACGTAAATGAGGTAAAAATGAATATATAGTATAGGTGTCACAAAAAACTTAATGTGACTGGAACAAAATAATACTTTTTTTGTAATGGGGGCACACCAACACAATTAAAAACCTTCACAAAGCCTGGGTGCCAAAAACTGTGTTTACCAGTGCTATTATTCTTTAATAATTTAAAAAATACCAATGATCAACTTGTCAATATTAAGTGTTTATTTCCAAATTGTATTCAATGAAAGTGTAGTTACACTTTTATTTATGTTAGTTATGATAGCTCCCGGAGTGGATCATCATCGTCATCCTCGTCAAGTGAATGAATATCTGATGCGGGTACTGACACTTCGGCAAATGTTTGTGTGTTTGGATAAACCTCAGGCTAAAATCAGGACAGCTTATAGCGAATGGTACTGTTTTGTATTTCCTGTTGTTGTAATGGCTTGTCATTATGGAAGGTGACGAAGCTCAGCTTCAACAAACTTTGCGAACTGGTCAAATATCTTTTTCCCAGCTGCATTCTGTGCAATTTTGTCCAATGGGAGAATTGCCGTTTTTATTTCAGAAGAGGGTTGTTCAGATGCTGTTCGTTTTTTCAACCTTTGCATTGACGGCGCAGGTAGCTTCACTTTTACGAGCGACTCGTTTCCGAATTGTTCTTCCGGTCAGTTGTCGTCGTTGGCGGTCTCAATAAATCCCCAAAGCTATAACTGCCCTTATATGGCTCTGTCTCTTGACCTTTTTTGCAACAAATGCTAGAAAATAATAGTCATGTTAACTAATTTTATTATATTTTAAAAATTATTTCTTAATTTTATTTCTTCTATTTTTTGCAGGTACTTAAAACAGTCGATAAATGGAAAAAGATCCAAAAGAAATTCCTCCTGCGTTGGAATTTTACCCTTTGCTGTGGGGCCATCGACTGGAAACACGTGACCATAAAAAGACTGTAATGAACCACCTGTAATGAACCATATTATGGTCTGGTAGTGCTGCTCTCACCGGCAGATCGAAGCAGCACCTGATGAGTAGTGATCTGTTGGTGGTACGAAACCAGAGGCCGAGGGTCCCGGATCCAGGTACGACCGCGTGGGCGTCTGATCCGTCTGCCAACCATTCCATCCTTATCGACAATTTTTTTTATACCCCATTTTTACCTCCCCTGTTTGTGTTGTCTTCCCCAGGCCTATGAATTTTTGTTAATACGTAAAGGACAGGGGCAACGAGCGGCGAAAACCCCGCCCACATCTCCCGAACTGAGCTACAGCAAGCACAGGCCGCTGCTTAGCTCGTTGAGGGGCCTTTTTCTTCGCCAGATGGCACGGCCCGACCTTCACGGTCATTATGCTACCTAAGGGTCCGTCCCCACGGGCATCTTCGGATGCCCATCAAACCGTCCGTTACATATTTGGCGCCCAACGTGGGGCTCATTTCTGGTCAAGAACAGGACTAAGAAGGACCTCTTTGGGTTCCTTTTTAGTCCTTCCACCGATTTGTATTCTCACAAGCACATTAAGGCTACTTGCTCTAAGTCTTAGGACTTAGCCATTTTTACTTCACGTATTTTCCCTTCAAGTAGCTATGCTTTCCTCTATAGCACCCCAATCCTTCCTATAGAGTAGATTATCCTTTTAGAATCAGTTCAACAAGGCAATCCTGGTGTTGTGTTTGTCTTTTGTGGTTTAGCCACGTATTTAAGGCCTCCATAAATGCTTTGAATTGCCGGCATGTGGAGCATCTTCGGTGACCGGACGAAGCGCGGAGGAGCCCTGGATACTTTTTTGTTTGCCAGGATTGTCCTTCTAAGTAACTTATTTTAAAAAAAATTATTTACACAGTATTTCATTTTTCTATTGTTCATGTACTCAGCAGCTTACAGAGTTTATGAGTGAATTACGGCAAGGAATGCAGTGTTGCGCCTCTGCTGGCCTCAGAATTCTTTGTAACCCGTTGATCACCTGAATAATTGGGAAATGTAGTATTTTTTTTTTCTTTGCTAATTTTTCCCCTCTACAATGGTTGTCGGCTGACTCCGGTACCCAGCTCGCGTTTGTTTTGTTTTTTTTCTATTTTTAGCAGCACACTTTATCCTCAGCTTCTCCTTCTTAGCAGGCCTCGAAGTAGAAGCTGCTCTGTAATGAACCACCTGTAATGAACCATATTATGGTCTGGTAGTGCTGCTCTCACCGGCAGATCGAAGCAGCACCTGATGAGTAGTGATCTGTTGGTGGTACGAAACCAGAGACCGGGGGTCCCATTACACCCGGATCCAGGTACGACCGCGTGGGCGTCTAATCCGTCTGCCAACCATTCCATCCTTATCGACAATTTTTTTTATACCCCATTTTTACCTCCCCTGTTTGTGTTGTCTTCCCCAGGTCTATGAATTTTTTGTTAATACGTAAAGGACAGGGGCAACGAGCGGCGAAAACCCCGCCCACATCTCTCGAACTGAGCTACAGCAAGCATAGGCCGCTGCTTAGCTCGTTGAGGGGCCTTTTTCTTCGCCAGATGGCACGGCCCGACCTTCACGGTCATTATGCTACCTAAGGGTCCGTCCCCACGGGCATCTTCGGATGCCCACCAAACCGTCCGTTACAAGACCTCCGTTTTCCGGATCAGTTTACTACAATACAATTACAAAAAAAAACCTATAGCGTCATATTACTTGGTATATTTGACGCTGATTACTGCTCTACTTACATCGACGTTGGTGGAAATAGCCGAGCATGTGACAGTGCAATATTTAGAGATAGTACTCTGAACATCGCAATGGGAAACAATACTCTTGGAATGCCTGACCACGCTGTTAATATTACAGATGATGCTTTCCCTCTACGAAAAGACCTATTGAAACTTTGCAGTCAAACTGGTTTCAGTATTGCGCAAAAAAATATCTAATTACCGTTTTTCACATGCCGGAAGAATCGTGGAAAACGCTTTTGGCATACTTGCATGGCAATTGAGAGGATTTTTAACACGAATTAAGTAGAAACCCGAAACTACCGACAAATTAATTTGAACTGCTTGCAGCCCTTATAACTGGCGATGAAAGACTGCTTCAGGCAACTATGTACCTACCTCAATAAGCAGTAGATATAGAGGGTTTCAACACTGGGAATATTTCACCTGGGGGCTAGGAGGATCATACCATCGGTCTGCCGTCTGTCAACAATCTAGGCAGCAATAATTACAAACGTGCTGCGGAGGAAGTCAGGCGAGAGTTCACTACATACTTTATAGAAGAAAATCCTCTGCCTCGGCAGTGGGGAAAAGTTGAAATTGTTATGGAAAAATAATTAAGATTCTATTAATATTGTTCTTGTTTTTTGTTGTTGTTGTAGTAGTAGCTACGCCTTAGAGTAAAATAAAGGTGTGCATGTAAGTTATATGTTAGTAGCGGCTTCCTCTCCCACGGTGTCGAGGCCAAGAAAGATAGCGGCTTCGATAGGAGGCTCCCACAGAGCGCTGGGTGTTAGCGAGGTAGGAGCTGCTGAGCATATAAAGATGTGGTGAACATCATGAGGTACAACGTTTGGGATGTCGTCATGGATGCGGGACATGCGGATGCAGTTTCCCTCCTCGGCCAATCTGGCTGCAGATGTGGGCAGATAAGATAAGATATAATAGTCGAGCTACTGTCCAAGCAGGAAGGCACTGCGACCATAAAAGATCTATTTTGCCGTAGCCCATTAATCCGAAAGACCGTCCACCTTTCTAAAGGGCACTAAGAATCAACCTGAAGTCTGCAGTGCTGATAGTAGCCTGCCCGAGGAGTCACATCCTAAAACGCGCGATGGCGGGACATTCGCACAAGATGTGTTTGGTCGTTTCCACGTCCTCCAGACAGAGACGGCATTCAGTCTCGCTGGACAGAACCATCTTGTTCAGGTGATATCTGACCAGGTGATGGCCAGATAAGTACCCCGCTAGGAGTCTTAGGTGGGTTCTACTCATTTGAGTAGTACCTTTGTGAATGAAGGGCAATATAAGCTCCTTTGATCGACGTAGCCCTGGAAGGTTATTCCAGTACTGATGACGCAATAGTGCAAACCAATCTGTGATGTAGCAAGTTCATCCGCAGCCTCGTTCCCCTCAACGCCCTGGTGGCCTGGCCCACAACACAAGAAGACTCGGTTTTTGGTTGCCAACAGTTGACGGAGATCGTAACACTTCTTCACCAGCTTTGAAGAGACCTTATATGAGGAGAGCGCTTTTATAGCTACTCGGCTGTCTGAGTAGATAGCAATGTGAAAGCCGCGAAGTCCAGTTTCCAGGATTACCTTGGCGCAGACCTCAATGGCGTGGATCTCAGCTTGAAAAACGCTGGGCGAGACTCCCATTGCGATCGAAATCCTAGGGTTTGGTCCAAAGACACCTGCACCAACACCCTGTTTTAGACCCGTCGGTGAACCACTTAATACAGGGTGTTTCATTTACCCATTCAGAGCGTTCAGGGATGAGGGCTGAAAATTTTCTGCCGAAGTAAACCTCCGTGATCATGTAATCTGATCTCAAGCAGATCTGCAAGTCAGGAATTTGATTCAGAATGCTCATGTGACCGCTTTCTTCACTACGCACGTCAGAAGTTAAACGAAGTCTAAGAGCATTTAGAGCTGCTGATTCTTGAATGAATATATGCAACGGAGTAAGTCCAATAATCACCTCCAGGGGTGGCGTAGGACAAGTGCGCACAGCTCCAGTGATGCCAAGGCAGGCAAGGCGTTGAAGCTTATTGCAGTTCAGTAAGACAGAAAATTGCTGAGTTTTCGGTCACCACACAAGCGCTGCGTAGGTCACCATGGGCCGCACCAGCATGGTGTATAACCACTCAATTATCTTTGGGGTGAGCCCCCATGTTCGTGCGAAGTAAAATGCAAAGCACATTATCTATGTTAGTATTCCAGATGAGTTTCGAGTCTAGAGTTACCCCGAGACATTTAACTTCAGTGGAATAATCTAAGGTCGTACCGCCTAACGAAATTGGATCCAATGTTATATTTCGTTTTCGTGTAAACGGCACAACGACAGTTTTCTTCACACCAGTGTCGACCTCATCACCTCAGTGATGGTAGATTCGAATTTGCCCCTGACTATGATAGTTAAATCATCCACGTATCCGATAGTATGATAATCGTGGTCATTAAACATGGAAATCAGCTCGTCTACGACAAGGGACCACAGAAGGGGTGACAGCACACCACCTTGTGGACAGCCCTTTACGACATTCACGCAAATGGGTGTACTGCCTAGAGTTGAGTGAATATCCCGTCCGCAGAGCATGGTATCTATCCAGGCAATCAACCCCTCTCATCGGCCCAGAGCCATACTGTGGAATCCCCTTGTGTAGTGTAAGACGACATATCAGGGAATGGGAGCACTCGGTAACAATTGCGCACTGGGACAGTACGCCTGGACTCAGACAGGCCAAACTGTTTATAGCTGGTTACTCGCACAGTCGTACCATTGGGCTCTTAAGATTACGCGGAAACCGCGTGAGAATTATCTGCGGGCTCCTTACGGGTCATTTTACCCTGAGGGATCATTTATATAGAATGGGGATCGTCTCTGACCCAAGCTGTCGCTTCTGTGAGGGTGAGGATGAGACATCTCAGCACATTCTTTGTGACTGTGACGCACTTCAACTCCGCCGCTTGAAATGCTTCGGTGACGCATTTCCTGAAGCGGAAACGATTGCCTCACTAAGACTCGAGCAATTGAGCAGATTCGTGGGAATGATTGGTCTCGACAACTAATCCCTAATCTGAATAGACACTAGGGTGTAGCACAATAGACCTTCAGGTCGCAGTGCTTGGTGGCCCTTCGGCCCACCGCCCTCCACCTAATCTATTCTAATCCATGCAATGGTAGCGGGCGGGATGTTTCTGAGTTCCAGTGCTCTGGAAATGCACTCGCAGCCGATATTATCGAAACCCCCCCAATGTCAAGAAACGCACACAACGCGATTTCCTTATCACTGAGGGACTTTTCAATTGTACTGACAAGGTTATGCAAGGCGGTCACTGTTCACTTGCCCTTCGTGTACGCGAATTGCATACGATGTAGGGGGGTCGACAGTTCCATCTTGTGCCTGATATGCAAATCAAGCAACTTTTCCATGGTTTTAAGGAAGAAGGAAGTAAGGCTAATCGGTCTATAGGATTTGCGCATATGTTCCGGCTTATTGCCCGCTTTGGGTATGAAGACCACATTAACTTGCCCTAAAAAGTTCGATTAGCGGAGTTATTATGATCTCCAAGCTGTTTTGCAACAGAGCGGGGAAAATGCCGTCTACTCCGGGAGCTCTAAGTGGCTCAAAGGATTCTATCGCCCATTTTACTTTGTCCATGTCAAAGATGACCCCCGATCAACTGCGAGCCCGGCTTATGGGAACCCGTTGGGGCCTCGCAGTTGGGCAGGGGTCACCATCAGGCAGTACAGACCCTGGGAAATGGGTCTGAAGCAGCAACTTTAATGTCTCTTTTGGACCTTCAGTATACGAACCGTCTGGTCTCAATAGAAGGCCGACCCCGTTTGCTGAGTCTTTGGATAGGGCTTTGTGAAGGCACGCCGCTTCCGATAGCGACTGAATGCTGTCACAATGTCTTTTCCAGCATTCTCGTTTGGAATGCCTAATAAGTTTGTTGTACTCGGTGAGAGCAGTTCTGTACTCATCCCATCTATTGAAGCGCTTAGGTTTGTTGAACATCCTCCTAACTTTAGCTCGCTTGCGGGCCAATTCCCCGTTCCACCAGGGTACTTTACGCTCCGACTCCACCGAACGGGAAACGGTACTATCTCTGTAGGAGGAAGTTAAAATTACATTGAGCTCTTCAGCTGCAATCTCAATTTCCCCTGTAGTGCTTATGGGGCTGACCAGTAGTTCCGCTTCGGAGCTAACTAGTTCACAGAATTTAATCCAGTTGGTTTTCCTTGGACAAAAAGTATCCGAGCAAATGTCGGATTGTCCTAGGATGTCAAATCTGATGTTTCTATGATCTGAAAGAGACACTTTGCCCGACACGTGCCAGTTCGCAATGAACCTTGAAAGAAACCGCTAGCAAGGGTAATGTCGATTACCTCTGCCCTTGCCGCCGTGACAAAGGTAGGTTTGCACCCCCTGTTCAGGACATTCACATGTTTACACATAAGATAGTCAAGAAGGCGCTTACCTCTATCGTTGATGTCGCTGCTACCCCACACCGTGTGGTGTGCGTTCGTATCACAACAGATCACATAATGCCGGTTAGTGCGTCGACAGAAGTCGACGAGCTGCTGGACCTCGAGTGGTGGAATCTCAACATTGTCAGAAGGGAACTAGGCGGACGCAATTACCACTTTCTGACGACCGTTGAGCGTGGATACTTCCACCAATGCTGCAGCTAGATCTCTGGAAATAAAATTGGATAGTGGCAAATAGTTGATCCATTTGTCGATCAGAAGTGCCGCGCGCGGACAACCCGCTAATCTGTCATAAATCAACTTACCAGTTGTTGTGTTTAGACCACACGGACCACCCATGGCTCTTGAATAAGCGCAATGGTGGCCTGTTTATCGGCGAATAACCTGCACAGCACTCAGTAGCCGATGCTCCTATTACGTGGTGCAGGTTCGCTTGAAGCACCTTAATGGCGCTCATGGTCCTGCGAGGATAGCGAGCGTTGGAAAAGGCACTTTTGCTAGCCCTGTCGGGACCTGTTGTCTCCGTCCCCCTTTCCTTAACGCTCCCTTCGGTGAGAGCCGCTGAGTTTCCTTGGGCTATTAGCAGCACGAGGACCAAACGAGTTACTGCCCCGTATCGATGGTGCGCCTTGACGGACATTGACCGCTGGCAGCACAGGTTTTGCGGCACTTAACGCTGCGCGATGAGTACTAGATGCGCTACTGGTAGATGGTGTAATCGCATCTATGATGAATGTCGAGTTGCCGTCGGTGTCGACAGGCCCCACGTTGGTTGGAATTTGGTCCACCGCCAGTTTAGGATCAGGTTCGCCTGCGGCTGTTGGGGCGAAATTGCGCGCATCCTGCTTATTGGAGGAAGGCGCATTGTCTACATTAGGACGCTTGCACTTGCCCAGATTCACCATGATGTGCGTGAAGCGATAGGCAATTTTACCCTTGCGCTCCAGCAACCGCTCCATCCAGGCGTCGTCCACTGCCAAGACGAGGTGAAGGGAGTCCTCATTTAACCCCCTATTTACAACCCTCCAATTTTCGGTTGGAAAGCGATTTTGAGCTCCAATTGATCCAATGACTCTTTCATTGTAGAGCGTAGAGCTGCGGGGAAAATAGCCACGTATAACGTGTGGACGAGGGAAGTCCTTTTCCTCCACAAGTGAAATGGGGAACGAGCATTTAGATTTGATAAATCCAAAGCTCCTTCGCACCCATTCAGCTGTCATGGCGTTAGTACAGAACAGCAAGAGCCAACCTGTACGTGGAACACAGGCCTCAAAATCAATGTCCTGATCATCGGGCCTGTTCTCGATCGTAACGTCGATAATAGCCCCCTGTACAAGAGTCATTTGCTCAGTTGTTATTGAGGTTACGGATGCGTCAGCTGAGCTGAACCCCAGCTTAACACCCGCTGTTACCTGGCTATACAATAGCTTACCGGACTATTCACGAGTCTTGGCTTTTTTCGCCAAGTTAGCCTGTGGTGATTGCTCCTCAGAGCGTACCCGCTTCACCGACGGCTTAGGCCCTGAACATATAAGGGCTATCTCCCGGGCCTTTTTCCTAGAGTGGCCCCAAGCCATAGCCCTCCTATATTTGCGCCTTTGCACCGTCGTTAATTTTGTATAGCCGCTACTTGGGTAGCCAACCCATGCGGCTGACTCCTTCACTTACGACCGTTATTCAGGATTTCTCCGAATACGATTCGTCGGGATCAGAATCCAAGTCAGAACGTAAGGGCTCCGAGTCATCAGGACTAAAGAAGTCCAAGAACGACTCAGAGGTACTGTATCGCTTAACGGCCAGTCCATCGACAGTCTCAACAACGGGCCTGGAGGCTCCGTCGAGCAGTGAGCTAGTAGGCAGCTCAGAGGAAACTGTGTTTGATGCATTTGGAGCAGGGGCGGTTCCACATTGGAAGCAAAGGAAGCAGTGCTTCCCTTGTTAATTTCACCAAATAGTTCATTCAAATCCACGTTGCCAAACATTATACAATATAATATACATATGTATATAGATTCCCTAAAATACACTTAATTATTTCATCCATATGATTTTGATCATTACTTACTCATCAATTACATTCTTCATACATTATTTTCATACGTATTTCCTGTGCGATTCGACTTCCTATTTCCTACTCGTATATGTACAAATAATACGTTTCTCTTCATTTAATTTTATCCCATACTCTTTTACTTCTATTCGTGATAACAAAGCGAAGAGAATATGGGCGACACATTTTCGTCCGCCTAGAATCAATGGAAGCAACAGAAATCACAGCTTCTGGTTATGGTAACACCCTAACAACATGCCCGTTCACATAACACACACAAGATCATATCCATTGTAGATACATACATATCATGCCGGCACAGCATATTCATAGAATATTTACAGTCATGTCCATAAGAATGTTTATTCCATCGACACTTTCAATTTTATTCCATTGACACTTTCAATTGATTGAATATTATAAACACTAAAAGAATCTACTTTGTTCTTACGCTGCTCATATCATTTGTCATCTACTTAATGCGTTTTCGATGTACTGTATTAATAGCCACTTTTGATTTTAGAAACAATTAACTAAGAAATTTCAATTGAGCCATCAGCATCCATCGTCCACAGAATGATATCCGAAATTTAGTATAAAGATTCAAATTTTGTTAGATTTTAAGTCAGTTGTATCTTACTACTCAGGAAATAAAGATTAGAATTTAATTTGGAATTTCATTTCTAAGTTCCCCTAATCCCATAACTGGCGCAGTCGGTAAACCAAGAGCTTGACTAGTTCAAACAAAAATCCGAGTATCGAATAAAGTGTGAGTTTAAGTACTTAAAAAAAAAAAAAAAGTAGTTTGCACAAAATCTTCCAAGTGTGGAAAAAGTGTACGTGTTTTAGTGCTTAAAAAGTTAAAACTAGTGACAAGCCCTGTCTAGTTAATCTAGCAGATTCTCGTGCTGAGAATTAAAATAATAAGCCATACGGACACCTGTACAGTCCTCTCCTCAAACTAAGTACAAACCAAAAGTCCAGTGCAGACTTTAAATACGGCACAATCAACAACTACGTTATCAACAAACGAGCACGGATCCAGCTCCATCACCAAGTCACAGACCTAAGAGTTATCAACAAACGGACAAGGTAGAAGCTCCATCACAAAATTCGAGGATCCAAGACTTCAACAGTGAAGTCGGACAAGCCTATATTCACAAAAATTTACAGGTTCCCACAAATACACCAAAAAGAGGTGGAAAAACAAATTGCAGAAATGTTGAAAAATAACATAATCCAACATTCACACTCTCCGTATAATGCACCATTGTGGATTGTACCCAAAAAGGTAGACAATTCCGGGCAAATAAAGTGGAGAATAGTTACCGATTATCGCAAATTAAACGAAGTAACTGTTAGCGATAAACATCCTATCCCAAATATCGAAGATTTGTTCGATAAATTAGGAAAAGCCAATTACTTCACAACTATTGATTTGGCGAAAGGTTTTCATCAGGTTCTAGTGAAACCGAGTGATCGAGCAAAGACTGCATTTTCGACACATAACGGACATTACGAATATATAAGAATGCCTTTCGGGCTTAAAAATGCCCCTGCGACTTTTCAGCGGATGATAAATACAGTTTTGAAGGAGTATATCAATAAAATTTGTGTTGTCTATTTAGACGATATATTGATATTTAGTACCTCTCTGGAAGAACATATTAATTCATTACATAAAATCTTTAATAAATTACGAGAATATAAATTAAAAGTCCAATCTGATAAGTGTAATTTCTTCACACATCAGACAGAGTTTTTGGGTCATATCTTAACAAAAGAAGGGATAAAACCAAACCCAGAAAAGTTACAAAAAATACAAAATTTACAAATACCCAAAACTGTTAAACAATTAAGATCATTCTTGGGTTTGACAGGGTATTATCGAAAATTTATTCGAGATTACGCTGCACTATCAGTCCCAATGACTAAATATCTTAAAAAAGACGCTAAAATAGATGCCAATAATTTTTCATATTTGGAATGTTTCTCAAAATTGAAACTACTTCTCACAAATCCGCCTGTATTAAGATATCCGGATTTCACAAAAAATTTTACTGTGACAACTGATGCATCTCAATACGCGCTAGGTGCAGTTTTATCACAAGAAAACCATCCAGTTGCATATGCTTCCCGTACAATGAATGCTCACGAAGTTAACTACTCCACAATTGAGAAGGAGTTACTAGCAATTGTTTGGGCAACAAAAACCTTTAGGCCCTATCTATTTGGTCGACGTTTTGAACTTGAAACAGATCATCGTCCCCTAATTTGGCTGGACTCTTTGAAAGAGCCCAATCAAAAATTGATACGTTGGAAGCTTCGTTTAAATGAGTACGATTTTAACATAAAATTTGTGAAAGGAAAAAATAATCAAGTTGCAGATTTTTTGTCACGTTTAAAAGATGATAACATAGGAAACAGAGAAATTCATGTTGGTGAAATTATTCCAAATGATGATGAAACATTAAAGGAAATAAGAGAACTTTGTGCAGAGCAAAAGATTCAACTTCCAAATATAATAAATATACCCGAATCACTACAGGTTCATGATGAATCTATTTTACTTACTCCACCTGAAGCGAATGATAATGTGACCATTCATTCAGAACCAGAAAATCTAAACACTTTAATACCAATACGAGATGATTATATAAACAAATACAAATATCAGCTGATATTATCCGAAAAAAATAACCCCAAACCTGTTAATAAAATTCGTTTTCAAGTTAAGGAAAAGGACTTACACCTGCATGAGTACATACCTGAATTACTCAACAAATTACCTCCAAATAAACACATAGCTATTTATTCAGATCTTAGTGATCACTGTTATAACAAACTTCAATTGAAACTTAAAGAAGTATTCAACAATAACTACAAATTTGTTAAAGTATCCCAAATGCTCAAAGATCTTCAAACCGAAGATGAAGCTATTTACCAAATTCACATGTACCATACTCGAGAAATAGGACATGGTGGCATTGAAAAAACTTTTAAGGGTATCTTAAAATACTTTTATTATCCAGATCTGAAAACTCTAGTGACACGTTACGTTAATAATTGTGATATTTGCAATAAAGCAAAACACTCTACCAATCCCATAAAAACCAAGTTTAAAATGACAGAAACACCCGACGAAATCAACCAAATTTTCCACATCGACATATTTTTTATTAATAACATTAAAGTTGCTACGTGTATGGACAAATTTTCAAAATATGCAGTTGCCATCATTATACCAGATCAGTCCAAACCAACATTGAGAGAAGCTATATTATTTTTCTTGTCTAGTTTAGGCAAACCTACCAAAATCGTCGCTGATAATGAGTTCAATAATTTCTTCATAAAAGAGCTTTGTAAAGACCATAATATTCAAGCACATTTTACGAAACCACATGCTCACACAGGAAATAGTGATATAGAAAGATTACATCAAACAATTGCTTCAAAATATAGAGCAACTTCTTCTAACGAATCCCCTAAATCTCGACTGTTTACTTCCGTATTTTTCTATAATCGTCAAATTCACTCATCAATTGATGAAGAACCATTTAAAGCTCATCATGGTCTAACAGATAAAACCAAAATTCTTAATTCAATGAAACACAAGAAAGAAAAGTCAATCAACAAACAAAATCAATCCCGTGAAGAATATGAAGAAAATAGAAATGTAGGTTATGTAAAAACACCCAATCGAACTCCAAAACATCTACCCAAATACAAAAAACAAAATTTGGAAAACGTAGCCCCAATTAATATAAAACGTCCCAAGCTTCTTGTCATTTCAGATGACACCAGTTCAGAAATTCCGACAGGAAATCCTCTTGTTCCTAATATTTCCACAAAATAAATGTAACCGATTACGAGAATGTAATCACTAACTTAAAGCAAATACCAATGAAAGTAACTGAAAATACGTACAAACCCGTCTATGATGTTTATCCCGATTTAAAATATAAAGTAGAAGATATTGAAGTGAAAATAAAATTATTTAAGAAAATTGATAAAACAAACCCTATAAATACACTTCAACTAGACAATATGAAACTTAAGTTTTGCGCGAGGTATATTATACCACGTTGGGAGACTCTATAGATGGTTTTTTTGGTATAATGGATAGTGAGGATAGCGTAGAAATATTGGAACATCTCGAAAATATTGGTAGAAATGATAAAGAAATAACCAACAAATTCAACAAACAAGAAACAATGAAATCTTCGAACGAAATTTAGCGATAATCAAAAATCACACCGAATTAATTCAAAATCAATTTAAACAACTTGTTACATGGACTTCAAGCCATTACCCAAATTTGAAAACAAATATTATTCCTATAGTATATGTATAAAGGAATTAAAGAATCCAATTAATTGTGAACATACCTGTAAATTCATTAAAGTGAATAATCAAACGTATATCGAAGAAATAGAAATTGGAATATTACTAGTGCAAAATTACTATGGAAGCATAGCACATAATTGTAATGAGAAACAATTTCGAATAGTTGGAACCTTTGTAATCAATTCTAATAACTGTTCAGTAAAATTAAATGAAATGTTTTTCACAAATAAAATAATACATTTTTACCACAAGTTAATAATACCATTACCAATACTTTTCAATCATTCAAAAAACTAAATAAGTTTTGAAGATATCAAGATGGAAAAAGTTGAGAACATAGCAAACATAGAATTAATCGAATTCAAACTTAACCATAATACAATAATTCCCACAATGTCAACCATAACATTTGTAATAGTGATAATACTATGCATTTTTTTTTATATACTTTAAATGTAAGAATAAAATTTTCAAAGTAAATTCAATTACATCTACAGAAAAACTAGCACGAACATTTGACAAACTAGAGAAGAAACGTGTTAAAAATATAAAATAAAAAGACAGAATAACTCTGAATCAGGAGCTTCAGTCTAAGGATGGGGAGGTTATGGTAACACCCTAACAACATGCCCGTTCACATAACACACACAAGATCATACCCATTGTAGATACATACATATCATGCCGGCACAGCATATTCATAGAATATTTACAGTCATGTCCATAAGAATGTTTATTCCATCGACACTTTCAATTTTATTCCATTGACACTTTCAATTGATTGAATATTATAAACACTAAAAGAATCTACTTTGTTCTTACGCTGCTCATATCATTTGTCATCTACTTAATGCGTTTTCGATGTACTGTATTAATAGCCACTTTTGATTTTAGAAACAATTAACTAAGAAATTTCAATTGAGCCATCAGCATCCATCGTCCACAGAATGATATCCGAAATTTAGTATAAAGATTCAAATTTTGTTAGATTTTAAGTCAGTTGTATCTTACTACTCAGGAAATAAAGATTAGAATTTAATTTGGAATTTCATTTCTAAGTTCCCCTAATCCCATAACTTTCTATGGTGCCTATTGAGGATCGCGCATTTCGACGCAGCCCGACGCGACGACATTGAGTTAAATCTCCTACACTTGTCGTGCCGCTATGATGCGCTCGTATATCTTGAGAAGAAGCTGCCAAAATCGCAGCTTCTTAAGCACTTTGTATGAAGACTTTTTAAGGTGATACGAAGAGAATGTAGATGTTAAGTTTCCGTTTCTCTTGCAATTTTTTCTATATACTCGTAGAAGTGGACTTGCTTTTTGAGTTGGGGTGTGGTGGGTGGTTCAATTAATTAAATAAATAAAATATCTGAGGTGTTAAAATTTGATAATGGCATTTAATGAATTCCAGCTTAAAACGAACGAATTGGAACTCTTTGTTATGAATTTTCTTGAAAGTTTAAGTTTTGTATGGAAACATAGTGCGATAAGCTTCTTTGATATACATATATGGGTCGAATTCTCGCTTTAGGTAGTACAAACCTACTGGGGTACATCATAACAATTATTTTAAAACTTTTAGGATCTGATATTATGTAAAAAGTAACAATGAACGATTTAATTTTTCGAAGATTGAATGATTAGGCGAGAATAACTCGAAAACGGTTACGAGCTTTACAAAAAGGATAACATCTAGTTCGAGGCTAAAGTATAAAAATACATCGTAAAACCTGAGTATTGGAAGTCATTTTGAGTTACATTAATATTGTTTAAGTTCATAACACACAACGGTTAGCATACTGTTGCCAATTTGCTTTATGAATTCTCTCCACTGAGTTTTTGATGGACACAACATGTTGCGAAAAATGTCATTTTCTCCATCACAAAAATTTTTCCGCTGGCTACGACTAGCATATGATGACAATTCAGAAATGATAAAAGTAACACAACGGAATCGCAACATGCTATGGCAACAGTATCGAAGCAGCTTTGCAGCAATTTGTTGTGTTCTGAACTGCACTCGCATCTAGTCATCCATCAATTGTCAAATTTCCAGTTCAAAACTGACTACTAACGAAAAATCGTATGAATACGACAGCGCAAGTGTCATTTCTGAATTGTTATCATATGCTGGTCCTAGCCAGCGGAGAAATTTTTGTGATGGAGAAAATGACATTTTTCACAGCATGTTGCGTCCATCAGAAACTCTGTCGAGAGAATTCAAAAAACAAATTTGCAACAGTATGCCAACCGTTGTGTCTTATGATTTTAGCCACTGATACAATTTTTTTTCAGTAGTCAGTTTAGAAGTGGAAATTTGACAATTGACGGATGACAAGATGCGAGTACAGTTCAAAACACAACAAGTTGCTTCAAAGCTGCTTCTATTCTGCAGCCACAGCATGTTGCGATTCCGCTGTGTATTATGAACTTAGCCATTGGTGTTTCCAACGCCAATATTTCAGAAACGATTGCTAGTTTTCGAAAAAGGATTTCAAATTCGTTCTTTTTAGCCTGAAATATTTTGAAAACCATCATCAAATTTTGGCCCATCAGATACTGAAGTCGTTCCATTTTCCGCAAATCAAATAAATGCGTCTTATTTCCTGGTCTGCTTCCCTTGCTCTGGAACCCACGAACCGCCACTGATTTGGAGCTGTATCACATTCAGTTTTTTTTTTGTTTTTTTGGTATCCATAGAATCCCACGAATATCCGGGAAGGACAGTCGCCGACGACATCACCCGGTCTGCCGTCAGAAGTCTGGTTTAAAACTGGAGGTCGGCTGGCAGAGTTCACATACTAGCGGCCAAGCACCCTCTTGACCATTCATCCCTTGGCGTACGCTGTTCCACCTTTGATTTAGGGTATGTTTATAAATTAGATACCGCTCCCTGCCCGACCAAGTTTAGTCAGCGCTGATGGCAAACATAAGACTTTGCCAACAGCCGGCTTCCACCCGTCACCACGCGGAGGTAAAGGTCGCACTTCCTAGGGCATGGCAGTTACGGCAAATGTCCCATGATGGTCCAAATGTTAGCCCCCTGTCACACCTTCGGCTAACGGGAAGATGTAGGAAAGTTAGGCCTGAGCGTTGGTATTCCTCCTGTAGGAATACATCTGGCAGGCACTTTGAGTACTGGTGTGAAGAAGGTCGATTCAGCAACACGCAACTCTAAAGGTGTCGGCAGGGCAGCAAAAGCTGCATTTGTGTGGCTTCTATAGTTGTCCCAGTTCATGAAAGTGCGGGAAGTAGACTGGAAGGCCTGTCGAGTCTGATCTATATGAGCCAAAACTCTCTAAAATTCCTCAGGTCTTATGTACAAAACTTATTTTTAAGAAGGTGTTCGTGACTTCGGTTTGTAGTTGTAAAAAAAACTCATTTCCCCACTACGAAGCAAATTTTTGTTATTATATTTGCATACTAGCCGAACTAACTAAACAAACAAACAAACATTCACATCACTTTTATACAAATACGAGTAAATAAATAAATGTTTGAATAAATAAATACGTTCAAAACACAATCGCAACATAACTACTTTTATTTCCGGGACGACTTGTATGCGTCCGACCATCATCCATCCATATTACGAATACATAAAAAGATTGCGGATGCGTTCGCGACTGCTCTATTGCACACAAGAAAATAAGGGGCTTTTCCCAAAGCTGAAAATGCCACTAAAAGGGACCAGATTTCATACCAGAGAGGACATTATGTCGAATGCGACAGATCATCTGAGAGCCATACCGAGGGAGGACTTCCAGCGATGCTTCCAACAGTGGCAGAAGCGATGGGAGAAGTGTGTGGCAGCCAAGGGGACTCCTTTGAAGGGGATATGTATTAAATAATTATATCATAATAAACGTTGATTTTATGAACAAAAGTCGGATACTTTTTGATCACACCTCGTATATTTACAATTGGAAAAACACATTTTCTGGATACTTGCAGCAATTTGGTCGATGCCGCAGTCCCGGGGATCAGTCGCAGAGTATCGTGGAACAGTTGAAACTTGAAAAAATACATCTTTTGACCGCACGACACATTCATCATCATCGCGCACGTGTTTGTTTTCTCGGATCACTAGATGAAATTGAACTAACAAATAAAGGCTGAACACGGAAAACGAAAACTAAACGCGGAACGCACAAAAACCGGGGACTCGTCGCTATCAGTCGCCGACGACTGGATTCTGGACACGACGAAATCGTAGAAGTAAATAATTACGTAATTTAGCCGTCAAAATCAGCTGAGCGGAGGCCTGTATTTTGAGATGGCAATGACAATACTTAACTTCCCGCATCGCCAACAATCAAGCAAAACGCGAGTGGCCCCGTCGTCAAAACTCGCCTTTTCAGCAGCCGTCCCCAAACCTAAATCTCAAATCGCCTGTCAAAATTTCCACTGTCCACAATCCAGCTGTGTGTGTGTAATGCAGGATCGAGAATGAACGCAGAATGCAGCAGCAGCGGCAGCGAAATGTCAAATTAGAAAGGACGCATTTCCCATACGCGACCTATATTGAACGCAGCAGCAGCGACAGCGGCGAAAGCAGATCTTCATGTTGTTGTAGTTGCTGCTGCCGCTGCATTCTGCGTTCATTCTGGGTCGTCGCGCTCGGTGGCCGTGATCGTTCGGTCACCGCTCTACGATACTAATCTAGAGCTCGGAGATCAAATCTCGGCGCGATCAAAAACTGCCTGTGAGTACTAATAGAACTCTCACAGTGCTCCGAGCTTGTCAGTATAAAGACGGCGCGGATAGGAGGTGCATGCTCGCAACTGCACTTCCGAAAAGTAGATATGCTATCGAAACGTCAACAATGCATAGAAAATGCTAGAGATGTTGACGCGCCCATGCCCCTGGAGGGGTCAAGGCAATTAGAGAGAGAGAGACAGATTACAGAGGATAGTGGAGACCGCCACTTAAGGTATGCGCGACAGCCAAATTTAGAATTTAAAACAATTTTTCACAAATACAAATATGTATTTTGGAAAAACCAAAACAAATATTTTTGTGAAAAATACTTCGAATTAAATGTACCGGTCACGCCACAAAATTTGATTCATTACATCATCCAGCAATTGTCAAATTTCCAATTCAAAGCTGTTTCCTGACAAAAAAAAATCGTATGAATACGATAGCGCGAGTGTCATTTCATCATATGCTGGTCCTAGCCAGCGGAGAAATTTTAGTGATGGAGAAAATGTCCAGCATCAGAAACTCACTGGTGAGAATTCATAAAACAAATTGGCAACAGTAGGCCAACCGTTGGGTGTTATGAACTTAACCAATAATTTCAAATGTTTCGCGGTAATGAACAAAATCCCAAAGGCTGTAAATTTGAAGATCATATAAAGAACGGACATAAGCCAACATTTTTGGCACCCATTTACACACTGCGACAACAGACAGACATGGCTAAATCGAATCAGGAAGTGACCCTGATCATTTATATAAGTATATACATTGCTATACCTCCGGAGCCTCCTTAAAGATGTTACATATTTTCGTCGTGACAAAAACAATATACCCCATACTATAAGTCTAGGGTATAAAAAATCCGAGATTTTTAACTGTGTATTTCCGGTTGCTTTTGGACAACATTTTCTTTTTGTCTGAGTTCATAAGCCCGAATTCGTCTTATTAGTATGATTTCAAACATATGTACATATGTCTAATCTAACTCTGCGCATAATCGCAATTTGTTTACTGTGAAACATGAGCTTATTAATAGTCAATTTCCCTTTTGTACACAATATATACAAAAATTGCACGTGCATCTTGAAAGCCGCACTCACACTGCACTCTACTATTGAGAAAGAGAAAATGTTTTGAAATGATGGTGTCCCTCGGCCGATGCGACATTTTCAATATTTTCTGGGAAAAGTCTACCTGCGGACCGAGTATCGTGTCGAAATCGAAGCAACTAACATTTGTAACCTACACTAACATCTGTATTTGTCAAATACAGCAACAACGAAGCTCTAACACCAAACCATTTATTGCTTGGATCGTCAAGTGGTTATAAACTTCTATGCATCGATGGTGGAGACTAGCGACTTCCATGGCAGTAAACCAAAGATGCGTTTTGCTAGACACACCCTCGTCGCATATTCCTAGCGATTAGCGATGAAGCCATAGAGCATGGCGGACTATTTGTATGTATCTGGTTGATAATCGTCTGCGATAGACGCAGAATGGTGTCTAGCAAAACAGACCTTTAAGGCGTTCGCCGACAAATTCTGGCGTCGCTGGATGAATGAGTACACACCAATCCTGGCCAGGTGAAGTAAGTGGTTCACAAAGCGTCCCCGGTAAAACTAGGCGACATTGTAGTTATTATTGACAAAAACCTCCTAAAGAACTGTTGGCCTAAAGGGAGGATAATCGACACCACGGCAGCAAAGGACGGGCAGGTAAAATGTGTTACAGTCAAAACCGAACATACCGAGATGCTGAAACCCACAACCAAAATAACGGTACTATACGTCGACAATGATTCGAAGGGTAACGACGATAAGAAAGAGCTCCTTTGTAAATAATATATATTATTAATAATCGGGTGATACTTTGGAAATATTTTCGTTTAAAGCGCAACTTATTGATTTTGTGGACTAGCTTCGACTTCATTATGGGCAGGTCTGGGTAGAACGCTATGTTTCCCACTGTGATCAGTCGCTCGATCTTATGCCTTTCGCTACCGTCCTTTGATAGTCGGGCAGCAAATAAATAGGCCCGCTTGCACGAAGTTGTCCCTTGTAATGTTTAGCCTGTTTGGCGCCGTTCATCGAGATTGTATAATACATTTGGTTTTCGATTCGTCAATTTTTAATCCTATTCCTATAGCTGCAGACTTCAGTTTTCTGAATTCCTCCTTCGTGCGCGGTAGTCATGGTGCCGGCATCGTCGGCGTATGCTTCTCTATGCGCCGATCTTATTAGTAGCAATAGCGTGTTTCGTGTCAACCGCGTTCATTTTTCTACTCCAGAACCAGGTTAAAGAGCATGGGCGTGAACCATCTCCTTGTTTCAGGCCTGACTCCGTTCGGAAGCTGTGTGCCAGCTAGTTTTGAGTCGGTACTTGGCATTCGGTATTCTCCATAGTGGTATTAACCGGATCAGTTTCGGCGGGACTTTAAACTTGAGTAGTATCTTATGCAAAACATTATGGTCAATGCTATTGTGTAACGGACGATTTGGTGGGCATTTGAAGATGTCCGTGGGGACGGAGCCTTAGGTAGCATAACGACCGTGAAGGTCAGGCCGTGCCATCTGGCGAAGAAAAAGGCCCCTCAACGAGCTAAGCAGCGGCCTATGCTTGCTGTAGCTCAGTTCGAGAGATGTAGGCGGGGTTTTCGCCGCTCGTTACCCCTGTCCTTTACGTGTGTATTAACACAAATTCATAGGCCTGGGGAAAACAACACAAACAGGGGAGGTAAAAATGAGGAATAAAAAAAAAAGTCGATAAGGATGGAATGGTTGGCAGACGGATCAAACGCCCACACGGTCGCACCTGGGTCCGGGTGTGATGGGACCCTCGGCCTCTGGTTTCGTACCACCAACAGATCACTACTCATCAGGTGCTGCTTCGATCTGCCGGTGGGAGCAGCACTACCAGACCATAATATGGTTCATTACAGGTGGTTCATTGCAATTGTAAGCGACAGAAGTCCACACACGGTTGGAAGGTGTCGATGTCATATTCTCAGCATTTTTCGAGGACTTATTTTACTGAGAAAAATTGGTCCGTAGTAGATCGACCCCGATCGAAATTATATCCATCATCAAAAAGCCCAATGCCACGTCTTACACAATGGTAAGCTTTCAGATCCCTTCGACGTACATAGCGGAGTGAGACAAGGCTGCATTTTGTTACCTATATTGTTTTTTATTGTCATTAACGTACTCTGCAGCGTGCTTCATGAACACCATCACAAACGTATCAGATGGAATCTGTTTGAATACCTTCAACACCTGGATTACGCTGACGATATTTTCCTTCTTTCAAATAAATCGGATCATAGTTCAAATGACGGATGCCCTGCACCGCAAAAGTCGCAATGCGGGACTTAAAATCAATGCTGCGAAAACTAAGTACTTGAGCTTAGATCCAGGAAGGCTGAGCGAACTTTGTGTTTCGGGCAGACGGTGGAAGAAGTAGACAATTTTTGCTACTTCAGAAGCGTAGTTAGAGCAGATGGTGGATCGTATGCTGATGTACAGTCTCCTATCAACCAGTGACGTGCAGTGGAAATTTTTCATAGTCAAGCAGTTGGGCGCCCTAAAGCCAATTTAGCATAAACAAAAATGGACTGTATAATAGAATATGGACAGTCACAAAAACATTTATACCAAGCGGCTTTAAGCCTTAAAGAAGAAATCAGGAAAGATATAAATAAAATATTGGCACATATATTCGGAATACAAAAAAAAATAAATAATTAAAATATTACTAATAAAAAAAATGATAAATAAATATTATGTTAATTAAGACTAAGAAAAATTCAGGGGTATTTGAAATAAATAAATATTCTTTCGCCATTGCCATTTATTTGTATTCCAAATCTATGCGCCGTTCTTTAAGTAAAAACTCTTTAATCACATTATCAAAAAAATCGTTTTCTCTTCGCATTTGTATAAGAAGATCCTTTTCAACCGCAATTAAAGCAAGATCCGAAAGTCGTTCTTGGGATTGGCGATTTCTCAAAAATGTGTGAACGCGCTTTAGTGTTGAAAATGACCTTTCCGCAGTTGCCACTGTGACTGGAATTGACGTTAATAATTTTGCTAAAATATGAACTTGCTTAAAACCGTTTGCGACATAAGGCCGTTTTTGAAAATAATCGAGAATTTTACTAGGATTCGCGTTTTTAAACTCATCTGAAGAATAAATAACTTTTAGCTCATTTTTCAACTTTATTCTGTCGAAAAATTGACCGTGATATTCAATAAGTGAGTCAAAATTTTTATCGGGAAAATTTGACTTGAATTTAGACAAATAATTCGGTTCAAGCAACTCTAAAAATGAAAGATCTTTAAACGAATGGAATCGATCTCGAATTTGCCCGAGAATAACATCTATAATCTCCCGAAATATCCGCCGTAAATTTTGTAAAGGATCTATCGCATTTCTACATTTCTTACGTGGTGGCTGATATTCTGCTGTAACTGTCGAATAGAAATTATCAAACTTTTTAGAAAAGTCATTTTCAAGCCAATTTTCAAATTCAATAATTTTTTGGCTTGCATATGAAATGTTTACCACTTTGCTCTGAATAATATTAAATAATATATCAGTTTTCGAAAAAATTTCAGAAAAAATTAACAGATATAATTGAAAATCTGACTCTGCGAATTTTTGTAAGTATATATCGGAAAAAGTCAAGGAATCGCCATCCCAGTGTTGAGAACCATTCGAAATTGTCTCAAAAACTGTACAAATTTCATGCTTATGTTCAAATATAACGTTAATAATACGCGAATGATAATGCCAACGCGTTTTGGAAACCGATGGTAAACGACGATTTACTATATTTGCAAAAAGGTCCGACCTTTTAGTGGATGTATTAAAAAATGATGCGATTTTATTGATGTGCGCGAAAAATAATTTAATTTCCGGAATAAACTCAACTGCTTTAAACAATACTAGATTTAGTGAATGAGCGTAACATGGAACGAAAATTGCCGATTTATGTTTTTCCCGAATTAAAGTCTGAACTCCACGAATTTGAGAACTCATTACTGCTGCGCCATCGTAACATTGTGCAATTAATTTCATATCGATATTAAAATTTTGCAATTGTTTTAAAATGTGAGAGCTTATTGCTGTAGCTGTACGATTAGCGCTTACATCCAAAAATCCGATAAATCTTTCTTCAATCTCATTTGATATTGTATATCTAAAAATCATCGTTAATTGTTCCCAACCGCTAACATCTGGCGTTTCGTCGTGGAAACTAGCTCATGTCCAACCAATCCCCAAGAAAGGAGAAGCATGTGATCCATCTAACTACCGACCAATAGCACTAACTTCGACCCTATCAAAAGTCTTCGAAACCCTGGTTAACAACCAACTAATGAGCTACCTTGACTCACATCATCTCATCAATGATCGGCAATATAGTTTCCGGTCTTCGCGCTCCACCGGCGACCTAATGACATACCTCACCGAAAGATGGAATCGCTGTATCCACCAATTTGGCGAAGCTAAAATCATTGCCCTCGACATTTCGAAAGCTTTTGATAGAGTCTGGCATCCGGCTCTTCTAGCTAAGCTCCAGGCTTTTGGTTTGGACCCAAAATTAGTTAAATGGATCGAAAGTTTCCTTCACGACCGTTCGCTTCAGGTCGTCCTTGATGGAGTTAAATCAAATTGCCATACCACCAACGCAGGGGTCCCCCAAGGTACTGTCCTTTCACCAACACTCTTCCTTCTCTTCATCAACGATCTTCTCAGCGTGACTTCCAACTCAATCCATAGCTTTGCAGACGATAGCACCCTTGACTACACTTACTCTTTCAACTCTGTAGCTGACTCTCGCCGAAATTCAACATCTATCAACAGAGATCGCAAGTTTGACTCACTAAATGAAGACATTTAAAAAATTATTGCATGGGGGAAAGCGAATCGAGTAGAGTTTAACGCCTCAAAAACTCAATGTTGTCTACTTTCCAATAAGCGATGTGCTCCACCTACCGCCCAACCCATTCTTGTCGATGGGGTCAGCATTCCTGATTCGCCCATACTGAACATACTAGGTATTAACATCTCCAGTAAACTAAATTGGTCCGACCACATTTTTTGCGTTGCAAAAAACGCAATGAAGTGTCTGGGCTTTCTGAATCGCTGTAAAAGATACTTTTCACCATCTGATCTGGCTCAAATTTACAAGGCTCATATAAGACCGAGACTTGAATTTAATTCCCACATATGGGCAGGCGCAGGTAGAACCGCATTATCCGCGTTAGACAAAGTTCAACGGAAAGCCTTCAAGCTTATTGGCGAGGAACACATAACATCTAAAATCGAACCGCTTGAACACCGGCGAAGTGTCGGCTGTCTCTCACTCTTCTATCGCTACTACAACCGCCGTTGCTCTGATGAAATAGCCAACCTCATTCCTGAGCGTACTTTTCCTTTACGTAACACCCGACTAGCCAGTCGAGTCCATCCTCATCTTCTAGAACTCAGCAATAGTCGCACCGCCAAATTCCATGACTCGTTTGTATCTAGGACAACACGAATGTGGAACGATCTACCATCTTTTGTTTTCCCCCGCAACTATGACCTACAAAAATTTAAACGGAATGTACACCGTCACCTTATTCAAACTCAACCCATCTCCCCACTACCTTAATCCCTTACCGCCAACGCTGTGCTCTCGCATCAAAGGGTTACCCCCTAAGCTTTGGTATAAACATAAAAAAAAAAAAAAAAAAAAAAAAAAAACCATTACAGCTACAAATGGAGCCTCCTTTATTTCCAAATTGATTTTATTTCGAACCACATTAGCTATAGCGGAAACAAGATCGTTTTGGATTCTATTAGACAAACCCGAAAACGCTGCATTTGCTTTTATAGAATCTATGTGGGACTCAATTATCGGATCGTACAAACTCAAGAAATTTACGGTTTCGATAAAATTACCACGATTATTTGAAGAAGAGTCTTCATTATTTCCGCGAAAAGGAAGCTCCTGTTTTGCCAAAAAAATTACAGTATCGATTAAACGTTTCAAAATATTACGATTACGCTCAACTTTTTCATTATGCAAACTAACAGATATTGCCACCTGGTTACTAAGCATAAACTCTATACGCTGAGAACCAAAATTATCTAAATTTAATTAACGACTGAAGATGTTTTTCGGAACTTGAATGCTTTGCTGCAGAGCCCGTAAAATTATTCAAATCACTAAATCCAGCTTTATTCCAAACAGATTTTTCATTCGTGAACAAAAGACACGGCCAGCAAAATAACTTATTTAATTTACAGCTTCCCGTTAACCAAATGTACTTTTCATACGTTTCGATATGGAATTTTCGCGAAATATTTTTTAATTTAAACTCTAAACTAAGATCTGGCTTCGGTCTATCCGATTCTATAATTTCTCTTTTCTTGGCAAAGGAAAGAGTTGAAAATCCCGCTTTTAGTACGAAATCCGTCGCGCAGCAATACTCCGACATAATGCGAAAAGAAAACTTACCACTTTTATCACAAATCAAATCAATTAAATCACTACAAACGGACAAAAAAACTTCAAATCACAATTTAATCAAAATCACCCGATTGCACTGATTTCCTCTTTTAAATTGCAACGAAAAATCCATTACATAACAAAAACAAAAGCTCTACTGGAAAAATCAAATTCCCATAAACATTCCCTGCATTGGCAACATTTCATTAACAAGCATCATTGGGCTGTGGTGTGGGGTGTGAAAAAAAAAATACCACGGCCTTTCCCTTTGAGGGCCTGTCGTTAAAACCGACAATCAAAGGACAGGATGTGTATGCCAGCAACTTGCACTATCCGAAATCTTTATATGCTAACGAAACGTCAACTATGCCTCGGATAAGGACTGACTCAACGGTTACGACTTTTAGCTATCGTACAATGACAAAGATTGGATTCTGGAATGTGCGTACTCTCCTGGACAATGGATCAGAAGGTCCCCAGAACGCACGATTTCTTCAATTAGAGAGTGAATTTCTGAGGTACAAATTAAATATCTTAGGAGTTAGTGAGATAAGATGGTGGAACAGCGGAGAATTCATCTCTCCAACGGGCAGCACTGTAATGTTGTACTCCGGTAAAGCTACCGGTAGTCGCCGTGAGTCAGGTGTGGGGCTCCTTTTAACCAGAGCCGCGCGAAACTGTCTCTTATCCTGGAAACCGGTCTCTGACAGGGTCTTGACCGCCAGGTTCCGGACCAAAATGAGGAACATCTCAATAATACAATGTTATGCCCCTACTGAACCCGACAATGTCTTGGCAAAAGACTCCTTCTACGAAGAACTAAACGCCGTTCAGAGCAGAACACCTAAAGGTGACATTATAATGGTTATGGGTGATTTGAATGCGAAAGTTGGCGCGGATAACTATGGGCTCAGACATGTGATGGGGAGACACGGTCTTGGTGATCGTAATGACAACGGTGAAAGATTTGTGGAGTTCTGCAACTTTCACAGTCTCTTCATCGGTGGTACTATGTTTGAGCATAAGGACCACCACAAAATCAGTTGGTCCTCTGTTGATCGGCGCAGAACACAAAATCAAATCGACCATTTTGCCATTAGTAAAAGATTCAAGAGTTGCCTCCTGGACGTGCGAAACAAGAAGGGTGCCGATATTGGGATGGGAAGAGACCATTATCTTATGATCGCTAATGTTCGATTGCGTATTGCAGCCGTGCGCCGCCCCAGCGACGAAAGATCCAGGCCCCGCAAATTCAACACCGCTCGACTAAAAAATCCAGCTGTCTTACAACAATATAATGACCATCTTGCGCAAAAAGCGGCTGAGATAACTAGTCACCCAGATAGTGACATGAACGAAAACTGGGATGCCATAAAAAATGCGTACATTGATAGCGCAAATACCATCCTTGGCCCAAACCCGGATTGCCGGAATAAGCCCTGGATGTCCGACGCTTCATGGCAGCGGATTGTTGAAAGAAAGGAGCTGAAAGTTCGTTTGGCTGCAGCCTCAGACGACAATCGAAGCAGCATCGAACTCCTTTACCGTCAGAAAGCTCGAGAAGTTCAGCGTAGTGTGCGACGCGATAAAAGAGTTTATGCCAATTCTCTTTTAACGTCAGCAGAAGAAGCCGCTAGAAGTAACAACTTAAACGCCGTATACGGGGTCATCAAGGAGTTTACAGGTGGTCGTAACTCCTGCCAACATCCGGTGAAAGATAGTGATGGAAAGCTACTTATCTTGGAAGAAGATCAAATGAGGCGGTGGAAAGAACACTTCGCCGCGGTCTTGAACCGTGTAACCTCTGGTGAAGTTCCCCCTCATAGATAATTTAGCTAACCATCAAAATGTGAGTATACGGTCCACTGCCCCGACTAAAGAGGAAATAGTCACTGCAATTATTGCACTAAAACGAGGAAAGGCCGCCGGACTTGACGGCATCCTTGCCGAACTTTATCAAGCAGCCCCAAGCGTAACTGCCGATTTGCTGCACCCACTTGTTGATAAAGCGTGGAATACAGAGACCTTTCCCACTGAGTGGAAGGAAGGTTTGATCATCAAACTTCCAAAGAAGGGTAGCCTCACAGACTGTAATAATTGGAGAGGGATTTGTGTGCTTCCTGCCGTTGCCAAGATAATAGCTAAAATCGTCCTGGAAAGACTAAAGGCCCACTTAGAAAGCACAATTGATGAAGAGCAGGCTGGCTTTCGATCCGGATTCTCCTGTGTCGATCACATTAACACCTTGCGAATCATCATCGAGCAATGCGCTGAATACGATTCTCCGCTTCACTTGCTTTTCATCGATTTCGAAAAGGCTTTCGATAGTGTGAACCGGGATTCTATATGGGCGGCCTTGCGCAGGAGAGGCATCCCTGAGAAGCTTGTGGCTATTATTAAGGCAACCTATGACGGCGCGAAATGTCGCGTTCTGCATAAAGGTAAGGTGTCGGGGGACTTTGAGATTCGCAGTGGAGTTCGGCAGGGGTGCATCCTCTCACCGATCCTATTCCTCATTGTGATCGGCGATGTGTTGCATGCAGCCCTATCCGGACTCGACAGAGGAATTCAATGGACTTTGACATCTTATCTACAACATCTTGACTACGCTGACGACATATGCCTACTCTCCCACAAAATCATGGATCTGTCCGCAATGGCGTTAGATCTCGAGAGGGAGGCAAGCAAGGTTGGGCTAAAGATTAATACCAACAAGACCAAGGTTCTTAGCCCGCCGTTGCGAAAAAGAAATCCGACACCTATTGCCATCAATATTAATGGGCAGCCTGTGGAGAAGGTGGACAACTTCGTCTACCTGGGTAGCATTGTTGCCGAAAATGGTGGTACGGAGCAAGACATCGCTCGTCGTATCAACCAGGCTAAACGTGCATACGGCATGCTGTCCAAAATCTGGCAGGGCAGTTATCTCAGCATCAAGACCAAGCTGGGCCTGTTTCGCTCCCTGGTACTATCAGTACTTTTGTATGGGAGCAGTACATGGAAAGTTTCCGTAGGAGTTACCAGAAAGCTGCAAGTTTTCGTCAACTCATGTCTTCGTCGAATTTTAAGAATTTTCTGGCCCGAAACAATATCAAATGAAGAGCTAAGTCGGCGTACGGGTCAGATGCCAATGGACGAATTGATACGCAGGCGAAAATGGCAGTGGATAGGTCACACATTGCGGAAGAGTGATAACTGCATTGCTATGCATGCCATGAAATGGAACCCCATTTCCAACCAAGGCCGACCAAGAGGGGGTCCTCGAATCACATGGCGTCGATCTGTGGCAAAGGAGTGTCAGGTACTGGGTAAGTCTTTTGGGGAGTTGCGCCCCATTGCCCAGAACAGAGTACGATGGCGCGCAGGAGTAGTTGACGCGCTATGCCCCGCTAGGGGTTAAGGCAAAGTAGTAGTATCATTGGGCTTTATCCCACACACAAAAGCAGTCGCGCCAGTGCTTGACTTGTCTCATATAAATTTGCGAACAAAACAAAAAAAAATCGTTGCCCAATGTACTACCGAAATCCAAGATTCCCATTTTCTGGAATCAACATGTCTCTAGTATTTGGATGCACACATGGTACATGCATCTAAAGATCTAGGCACATTTTCCTATTCTAAGTTTGGTGTCTATGTTGTGCAAAATGTGGGAGGTTTGAATATTATCTAAAGTAATTGAACGAATGTTTTTTAACCAAAAGAAGGCGCGGATCAGAATTTGAATGTGTAAAGGAATATTTGAATGATAACATGTATTCTTCAGCTTAAAGAAAAACATTGACTGAAATGATGATATGCGTATTGGTGTAAGCAAAGTTTATTATTGAATTGCTTATTTCGGTAAGTCAAGCAGTTTGGAATTGCTTACTACGAGTGCACGTCACTGCTATCAACAAGGCTCGAGCAGTTTGTTTCAGTTTGACTCCTTTCTGGATCTTCGGAGCCAACGTAAAATTAGTGCTTCTGCATGGCTGTTCAACTTGGAAGGTGACCAATAAGATAACAACTAGACTGCAAACTTTTGTGCACCAGTGTCTACTGCGCATCCTACATAAACGCTGGCCGGAGGTCATTTCTAACGACAATCTCTTTACTATTACAGGTCAGGACAGGATAGACACTTCCATTAAATGGCAAAAGTGGCAATGGAAAGGTCACACTCTCCAAAAAGGGCCGAACAATATTGCTCAACATGCCCTCGATTGGAACCCGCAGGCAACGGAAGTTGCGTGCTGGACGACCTAGTAACACCTGGAGAAGATCAGTTGAGGTCGAGGGTAACTCAATAGGTAAATCGTGGAGTCAGTTGAAGGCGATACTGGCGAACAGGACCAGGTGGAAAGTCGGCGTGGTTAATGCCCTATGCCCCACAAGGGGTTAACAGGATCCAGAGAGAGAGAAATCGACCCGTTCTGAGGCCACCTTGGTATTCGCACTCTATGGATTGATTAGTCACTTACTTACGCATAAGTAAGTAAAGTGATGCAGACAACCCGAGTCCCGAGATGAAAGCTTCTGCGATGCATATTATTATATTATTGCAAAATGTTGTCAGCGTTGTTAGATAATTTTTGTCAATATTTTGAAGGACGTGAACAAAAGGAATTTTTCTCTGTAATTCGTAAATTTCAGATGGTCGCCTTTTTTTGTGGATTGGACATAATACACTTTTCTGCCAGTCGTCAGGTATTTTTCAGTTGTCCAGATCTTAACTATTGATTTATGAATTGAAGTGGTCAGCTCCGTCTCACCTTCCTTTAGGAGCCCTGCGGGAATTTGGTCGATTACGCTTTATTTGGTTTTAATTTATGTAACGCTGTCTTCACTTCGTTGAATGTTGGTATAGTGGGTATCCATCCTCCATCAGCATCATCTGGGATTGAAAGATTTTCCGACAGCGACAGCGAGGGTTCAGCAAATTTTAAAAGTATTGTACCCATTGTGTTCTGATGGGAGACGCGACATAGCCGTTGCAAGTTTATAGTGTTAGTATCATCACTAGGTTTAATCCAGATATAGGTTGTACCATTACTACGTCTGGGGTATCCGGGTTTTAATTAAAATGACTGTAGCAGCTTATGGCTTACGAAATCGAAAGTATTTTTTTGATTAGAACTGCATGAGGAATCGCGTGGTGAAGACCTTATCCGTTAATATTAGTATACCCTGAATATGAAGGCACTGTCAAAATTCGATCAGAGTCGATTTGTATTTTCTGACAGTAGCAGAACCTTTGGCACTACTCTGCATATTCGATACAAGTAATGACCAAGGGGTTCTGTTGAATGGGATATAATTCCAGCACTTCAGCTTCTTCCATATGTGTTTCCCTACAGACAATGATGTGAGAAATTTCGAACTAACATAAAACGAAACCGGAAAATAGAGGGTTTCGCCTGCAAGTCGAGGGTTTTGTAGTGGAGATATTATTGCCAATGGTGTTGATTATCTTTAGCCATCAATGTTTTCGAGCTCGGATGAGTTTGGGAAATGCAGGGGTGTGCTAACTGTAACAAGAGAAATATACTATTATTAACCTAGTTTGAGAAGATATCAAAATTCCATATTTTTTTTTGTTTTCTGTGCTAGTTGAAAGCGACTTTCCTGTATGTTTTCATATTTCTAAGTGTAACGGTCTCGAAATGGTAAGGAGGGTGGGACAAATTATGATCTACTCGGTAGTACCTTTCTCATGATACCCCACTTGTCTATTCCAGATGAAAAAAAATGTTGACCTTCATTTCCCCTCTATGGGGACCTGCTCTCAAAGCAGCAACCAGATAACCCCCTTTTCCTCCACTTCTCTCCCCTCCCACTCCTTTCCCACGAATCTTTACCCTTTCAGTAGTGGTTAACTCCAATTCACTTTACAAAAAACAATAAACAATATTCAAGTATGCAATACTCGTATTACTAGTACGTAGCAGAGGCCGGCTATGTGCTTTTTTGCATGGATGGTGTCAAAATGTCAAAATTTAAATGAATGTACTATTATTAAATATTATGTGACTGTAATGAAACTTAGAGATATTATTGCCTATGTTGTTGGTTATCATCGGCCATCAATATTTTTGACCTCGGGCGTGCTCTGGGGGTGCGGGGATGTGCTAACTGTAACTATGGAATTGCACTATTATAAACCTTTTCCGATGAGATTTCAAAATTCTATTATTTTTAGTTTTCTGCACTATTAAAATGCCGCTTTCCTGTAAATTTTCATATTTCTAAGTATAACGGTCTAGAAATGCAAAAGGCGAGGGGACAAACTCGGATCGCGTATTTTCCCCTCTCCCTCTTTTGTCCTTTCTTCAAATTTGAAAAAATTTCAAAAATGGAATGTACTCGACGTTACCTTTCTTACGATACCCCACTTGTCTATATCAAACGAAAAAAAAATTTCGATCTTCACTTCCCCTCTATGGGGACCCCTCCTTAAAGTTTGCCTATTACGACGCATCGCTTTCTCCGGTGAATTATAGTAATTCTACACATTCCTACAAAATTTCATGTATGTAGCTTTAGCCGTTCGTGAATTATTCTATGTACAGACGGACAGACATTTGACCGATTTCATAAGGGTTTTGTTTTTACTACAAAACCCTAAAAACATGATTTGTATGTTATACCTGTGCTCACTCCCGCCTTCGAATTGGGACAACAATGTACATATTATGTTGGTATGTAATATACTAAGCTCGTACTAAATTTTACAAACTAATCCACATAAAATATACCTTTGTAATTGCAGTGAAACATATTGAACACTTCTGAGCGTACCTAGCGAAGACCTCTTCTCCGCACATTGACGACAGCCTCTGGCAAATTAGACGATATCAACGGCGACTGACTGGACAGTGTATGGATGGTCATATGATGACCATTGCGGTCGGTTCTCATGCTGAATTCATCTATCTATTCAACCGACTGATATGAGTATCGAGTAGCTAAGTAAACTTGGTTAGCCGACTACTTTTAGTAACTGATCGATTTTTGCACTGATCGCAATAGACACGTCTTAGTCGGATTGCGCGAGTAATAAGGAATATTTTATCTTAACCGAAAACTTCGAACGGATTCGTATTTAGATTCGTGTTAAAGATTACTAAGTGTTTTCGTATTTCCTATAAAAGTTATCATTCTCTGAGTTTATGTAGCAGAGTTCCATTTAATGTTAAACTGGTTCCGTGCGTTCATTATGGTCCTTGGCTCCAACCCTTCGTAAAGTTTTTGTTTTGTCTGGCAACCTAAGTTGTAATCATGCTTTCTTGCTATAAAATTTATTTCAAACCCCTTTTAAAAGTGCCTTAACTAACAAAAATAATCATAAATTTTGATAATATTTAGTAATGAATAGCGAAAATTGAAAGTTACGGTTGGAAATTTTGTGTGCACTTGTGAAAACGCAGTTGATACATAATATATTTTATTTATTGAATGCTCTTCAAGTGTGTGCAACCACTCTATAGATAGTCGTGTTATAGTGATTACAAGGCGATTGCTTATAATTTCAAAGGGATAACACTGAGTTAACTGAAAAAACGTAGGTATAACTTTACTTTTTTTTTGTAAAAATACATATAACTTGAAAACTGATATTTTACTGTGCCCATTCCATACATATGCCCAACAGAAAATGTATTGAAAAATTTCTTCTCTTATCACAAATGCCAATCAATAATTTCAAGTGATCAGACTTTGTTTTTACAAAGACAATGGCATTAATTATTTTGATAACAGTTTCGATTAACTTACGGTTATAATTACAATATAATATTCTTGTCAAAAACTAATTGTTCGGCTAATGATCATTAGCAAAATTAAAGTTAAATGACACTAAATAATTTGTTTGTTTTTTCGGAATGTATGAATTTTAAAAAGACACCTGGCGCAGTGAAGCCAGAGGAACTGATTTTTGATATGGGCTAATTCGGGATCATTTATGAGTTTATGTATAATTATGATATGAGTGGGATACTTAACTGCATTTGTTAGTACCAGGTGCAGCTGCAGAATTATGTATTTCAATATACGGGCGATATTTTCAGATGATGAAACTTTTTAACTGTTCGATTGATTTTACAATAATATATGAATTTATTTATCTCCGGTTTCATTTTAAGCTTCATCAACTAAATGCCTTTCATGTAGGTAAATTTTTGCTTATTACTTTTTGCTTTTATGTTATTGTACCGTGGATTTTCCTGAAACTCCACCGGAAGCTATTCCTCAATAACTTTCACCAACTGGACAAGTTTCGTTCAACTAGATTTTTCCGTTATAAATAAATTATGTTTTCAAAATTTTACGGTTATGTAGCTGTAACTTTGGAACTGACTCGATGATGATGCTGAAATTAAATAGGAGCCCAGTTCTGACAATCGCCCACCAATTCACTTAGCTAGCTTCTTGCGTTATAGAGTTATTTTGCTTAGAAAATTTAGCCGTTATATGGCTGTAACTTTTAAACCGTTTGATGCATTTCTCTAAAATTAAATAAGAGCCCAATCCTCCATAACATCCACCAACTGGATAAGTTTCGCTGAGCTAGCTTTTTCCGTTACGTAGTTATTTTGTTTATAAAATTATGCCGTTATTTAGCTGTAACTTTTTAACCGCTTGATGGATGTTTAATTAAATTCCATAATAGGCTAGTCCTTATTGTCGTCTACGTACTGGACAAGTTTGGTCTAGTTAGCTTTTTCCGTTATGGAGTTATTAGGCTTAGAAAATTTTGCCGTTATATAGCTGTAACTTTTTAACCGGTTGATCGATACTGCTGGATTTCAATAGCAGCCGGCTCCCTACTGACATCTATCAACTGAAAAAGTTTCATTTTGCTTACGACTTCCGTTCGACTGTAATCGTGTCCACAACATTTTGCGAGGGAGGGTCTAATAACTGATTTTTTCTTCAAAAATCAGTTAAAAAGGAGGGATGCACAGCTTAAGTGTATTTAGTTCAATTTTTTTAATCGGCCTTACAGGGAACTCTCATTCAACTAAATACTGAATAATCCTAAAAAAAACCAATTTTTTTTTTTTTGAAAAGATTGAAAATTTTGCACAAAAACTAGTTTTTAAAAATCTTGTGTAATTTTTTTTACGAAGTTTTGTTATATTATTCCAACAATGATGATGGTAACAAAGGTCAAAAAAATCGGCTGCGTAGCATTTGACGATTCATAAGTTTTAGTTTGTCATAATTCATTCGGTAGTTCGTAAAAGGGAACTAAAAAGTGAATGATAAGAACACATTACCTATTAGTCAAGCATAAGCGCATTTTTATATTTTTTTTTGAGAATAAAAGTGGAGTGTACCATTGCTAAGCAGTCAACAAGACCACTTAGCAATAATCCCCACCCGAAAATTTTCATCCTAAGCCTATTCGCTTAGTGCTTGAGCTGGTTTCGTCACCCGATAGACTATATCCGTACTCTTCAGGAGCTACCTTGAGTCTATCGGGGAGGTAACTGGACCAAGCCCAGTGTGTATTCCAACTTTCGTCAGAATACGTCACTTCGCACGATGCTCACGGTATATATGTATAGTGGGCATTATACGACACTAGTAGCTCGAGCTACCTCATTGTGCTCATTACTGGAGTCCTGAGAACCGCTCCATCTGCTGCCTTGGGTATGTTGCTCAACCGGCTTCCTCTTGATATTCTTGGAGAGAAGATCGTTTCAAACGCGACCATCCGCCTTCGAGAATCAAGTCACTGGTTCTCGTCAGCCACTGGCCACTCTGCAATTCTATATTCGATGATTCCAAGACGGACGGGGACTGGGAGCTGCAGTTTGCCCTGATTAACTGGACCTACGCCTGTCGTTCCGTCTACCCGACCACTGCACTGTTTTTCAGGCGCTCGTCTCATGTTATATCCCTGAAAAGACTGCACATTAGTTCGATAGTGGGTGTTATCACTGGACACTGTCTTATTGAAGATGATACCAGGAGACTTCGTCTTCCCTACAATGATTTCTGTAGAAGCGGTGGAGACGTAAAAGAGGAGGAAAGTTGCTTCCATCTTCTGGGATCTTCCCCGGCTTTGACTGGAAGGAGGATGTCGAATTTTGGATCGTCCGTCTTCTCCGGGTTAGATGCCAATTGCCCAGTAGTTTGGTGGGATCCGCCATTCAGTTAACACTCGCGAGTATTTTGGTTGCATCGTTATTCACGCGGTGCAAATTTTGAACATAATAAAATAACGTTTAGACGAAAAACTTCGTTTTAAACTACATTTAAGTATTTAATTTTTTTTTTGGATATAATTTTTTCATATTGAAAACAATATTAACTCGCGGGCCGGATGAAAACCAGAGGCGGGCCCGATTTGGCCCGCGGGTCGGAGTTTGCCGACCCCTGAGCTAGACTACAAACGCTGAGAATGCCACAATCGTTGTCTTGTATTTATTGTGATTTGCGAAATATTATCTTGGCGATAGATTGGCGAATTGAAATCGTATCGCGATTCTTTCGCCTAAGGGTTATCCCTTAATTATTGAAAAAGCAACAAATAATCGATAAATTTATCGTATGGAAGAATCGCCATCGTATCATCTGGGCAATTTATCTTCCAAATGATACGAATTTTTTTTGCTGGGATAGGATGATACTAAGAATATAAATAAATTTAAAAAGTCAGTATCAAAGTCGTCTCACCTTCACTACAGTAGTTTTTCTTAACCAATGTACTAATTTCCAGCTAAGCTGACTTGAACCTCAAGAGAAAAGCAGCTTTTTGAGTATTTTCGTGGCGGGAGTCGAACCCGAAACCTCTCGGTTAGTAAATCGACTGTATTCCTATTGAGCTACCGCAGGTATTGGAAGTGTAAACTCTGAAGCAATCGTCAAGCAGATTTCAGAAACAATGTGACCTACTATAAAAACAATTATAGTGAATCATTAAAACAATGGGATATACTATACTACGGATATTGATGCGCATTTCCTAATTTAATATGACCTACTGTAAAACTAATTACGAACACTGTTCAAATAATAAGTTTCCTATGAATTTCCGGTATTTCAATTTTGCCTCATTGAAATACCGGAAATTCGGATTTATACTATTGTATAAAACTTATTTCAATTTTGTATGGAAATTCAATTTCTTATGCATATTTAAATTAATCAGATTGCCAATGATACTATCTCCCTATAATGGTATTAACGTCTGAAATTGATTAAAAATAACAAAGTTGGATTCAAGTTAAGCGCCACTTGGATATACGAGTCAAATTTTCGATTAAGCTCCACGATACGAAATGAGAATCTTTCATCGCTATCGTTTAGCGCTTCATTCTTTGTTCTCTGCTTATGCATAACAGAAGCTTTCATCCCGGGACTGGACCTCTCTGCATCTATTTACTTACTCAACGTTAGTGACTATTTAATCCATCGAGTGCGAACTCTAGCCTTTAAAAATAAGTTTGTTAGCAGAGTGAAATCAATTATATCCTTCAAGCTGTTATATAGGATAATCAACCGTGTAATTGTTTCATTCACTCCACGATAAGGCTATAAAGTAACTACTACTAGAGACGGAACCTCATACGATTTAACCAAAATCGCGGTGTCAATTGAGACGTAAATAATTAAAATGAAAGTCGCCTTTAGAGGGATAGGGACGACAACACTTCAGAAAGCTCTTCAAAGGACAACTGCCTATTACGTTTCATTGTATGAGTAACATACTTTTATTCAGCATTACCTCTTCGTGTACTGAAGGAATCCAACACATATGCAACTGATAGGCAAGCACTCTTAATTTGTATGGAATCCCACTTCTTGTTAACTATCTCTATTCTTTGATAAGGCTGAATAAAAAAATGGAGATTGTGATTCCTTAAGCGTGGAGCGAGTGTAGTAAGCGGAGCCCACACCAGAGGCTATTGTGAATCAACAGTCTCTTGTGTATGCTCCGCGCTTAAGAGATCACAACCCTCAGATCACACAAACAAGAACGCTCGCTTGACTCCCTCTGGATGCAACATATTTACGATACGTTTCAATTTTTAATTTTTTCCAAGCTCGAGAACTATGTGAAGATATGTTTTCCGCACCCAACTTGTATACGTATAACGCAGCATGCCGAACTCTCTAATGTACTAAAATTTCAAGAAAACAAGCTAGCCTTCGGCTAGCTTGCCGAAAGTATGATACCCTTCACGCTTCGAGTGAATAGTATCATACCTTCGTTGTGTATTGTGGTACATTTGCCACTTCGAAATTAGTACTAAAACTTGAAATAGTGTGCCGATTTCAACCAAATTTCGGAACGTGGCTTAGCATTCAATATGATTGAGTAATATGCAATTTCATAAAGATATGTTTAGAAATAAAAAAGTTTTTCTGATAAAAACTTGCTTTTGGAACGATCGTTGCTATGACAGCTATATGATAGAGTAGTCCGATTTCAACCGAATTCGGGAATGTGATTTCACTAAAGATACGATTGATTAATGTGAAATTTGAAAACAATATCTATAGAAATAAAAAAGTTATTCCCACAAAGACGAATTTTTGGACCGGTCGTTCTTATGGCAGCTATATGACGTAGTGGTCCAATTTCAACCAAATTCAGGAATGTGATTTGATTAAAGATACTGCTGATGAGTGTGAAATCTGAGAACGATATCTTTAGAAATAAAAAAGTTTTTCTCACAAAGACGAATTTTTGGACCGGTCGTTCCTATGGCAGCTATATGACGCAGTGGTCCAATTCCATTGGTTCCGACATATATATAGCATGCAATAGAAAGAAGGCTGTGAACAAAATTTCAGCTCGACAGCTTTAAAACTGAGGGACTAGTTTGCATAGAAACAGACAGACAGACGGACAAAGCTTAATCGACTCATCTCATCATACTGACCAAGAATATATATAGTTTATATGGTCGAAGATGCTTCCTTCTGTGCGCTGCAAACTTCATGACAAAATTAATATACTCTATCACATCCGTGAAGGGTATAATGAGAGTTGAAGCTCGAGTAGTTAATCTGCATAATTACCAGTATTTCTTTAGATCTTCACACAAAATGTGAGAGCAAAGCAAATCTCTTATAAATATTGCGTTCAGATAAGCCCTTCTATAAGCTAACGTTTGTAAACCAAATAAGGAACAACGAGTTCTGTATTCAGGCTTGGAGCGCCAGCCAATTCGCTAAATAGCGAAACCAGGAAAATTATACTGGATTTTCTCTATACGTTTGATATTAACATTATAGAAAAGATACCACACAATTGAAAAATACTCAAGAATCGAGCGAACAAAGAAGAATACAAAATCTTTAAAGTATGAGGATCACTAAACTCACGCGTCTTACGTTTAACAAATCCTAACATGCTATTCACTTTTGATAAAATGTAATCATTATGTGATCGAAATGAAAGCTTTTGATCAAAAATTACACAAAGGTCGGATATCTCAAAGACTCTTTCAAGAACACTACCTGCTGAGGAGTACTCATAAAAAAGGAATTTTTAATCTTAGCCCGTCCAAAACTATACATTTACTAACATTTAAATTTAAATTATTATCACACCACCAATTTTGCAATTTCTCTTAATCGCATTACATTTTGAGACAGTCGCTTACAATAGCAATTTTCATATTATACGCGTACTGCCATGCCCGCACTTATTCAAAATTTCGGATGACAAAAACTAAAAAGAATATCGGCCCTAAATGACTTACTTGTGGTACTCACGATCTACATCTTATCATAGAGCGCGATGTACAGCCGTTTAACATTACCAACTGAGCTCTATCAATTAAGGCTGGTACCAACCTGCTCCTGCGAAAATGTTGCACTTATCTCACCCACGAAAAAGTGACAGTGTAGAGTTGAACACAGCACATTACCGCAGTACTCTACACGACACGTGATTTTCCATTCTACTCAAAAACCAGTTTTGAAGCGAAATAAAGTGCAAAGTAATTGTTTTCGTGTGAAAATTGCTCATAATTATGTGGAGACTTTTTTCTTCGAATGAAATATGTTAGTACGAGAGCAAAAAATTTTCGTACGAATGCAACTTTTGACAGTTTCTGTGTGAGATTTCCTACGAAAAATTGATCATTGAACTTAGCTTTAAGTAGGAATTCTGTTCATATTATTAATAAATGAAACCGGAATATAGAGCGCTACGCCCGCAATCCGAGGGTTTTGTAGCAAGTACTTATTTTGGTATGTAAGTATCGGCTCCTTGCTTTCCTTGGTACCACTTAGATGGATAAATAAAAAATGTCTAACCCATCATATAGTATCTTACATGCCCATTCATATAACGTGATTGTAATGAAACTTAGAACATATTATTGCCTATGGTGATAGTTAGTACTTTTGATCTCGGACGTGTTTAAGGGATGCAGAGGTGCGCTAACTGTAATTATGGAAATAAACTATTATTAACCTATTATGAGGAGATATACAAATTCCATTATTTCCCGTTTTATATGCTATTCGGAACCCACCTTTCTGAAAGTTTTCATTTTCCTAAGTGTAACGGTCTCGAATTGCAATGGGGGGGGGGGCTAAATTACGATCTAGTATTTTCTCCTTCCTCACTGTTCCCCTTTCTTCAAATTTAAAGTAAATGCCAAAAATAAAATGTGCTCAACATTACCTTTCTCACAACACCCCACTTGCCTATACCAGTCGATAAACGAAATTTGACTTTAATTTCGCCCCCCACCCTCCCTCCCCCGTCCGTTACAGTTGGCCAATTATGACACATCGCCCCTACCAATCTTTACCATTTCATAAATGTAATTAACTATAATATGTAACAATAACTGCAGTTCGCACTACGAAAAACAACTTGCAAGTAGTACTCGTACCTTCGAAGCCGGTAGGTGTATTTTTGTAAATGAATAGTGTAAAAATGCCTAACTTTAAGTGAATGTACTATTATTAAATATTACATGATTGTAAAGAAACTTAGAGATATTATTGCCTATGGTGTTGATTATCATTGGCCATCAATATTTTTGACCATGGATGTGTTTAAGGGATGCAGGGGTGTGCTAACTGCAACAACAGAAATGTACTATTATTAACCTTTTTTGATGAGATTTCAAAATTCTAATACTTTGGGTTTTCTATGTTAGCAAAATGCCGCTTTTCTATAAATTTTCATATTTCTAAGTGTAACGGTCTCGAAATGCAAGGGGGGGGGGGGCACAAGCTCTGATCACATATTTTCCCCTCTCCCTCTTTTCCCCTTTCTTCAAATTTGATGAAAATTCCAGAAATGGAATGTACTCGACGGTACCTTTCTTACGATACCCCACTTGCCTATACCAGACGAAAAAAAAAAATCGACCTTCATTTCCCCTCTATGGGGACCTCCCCTTAAAGTTGACCTATTACGATGCATCACTTTCTCCAGAGAACTATAGTATTTCTACATATTCCCACCAAATTTCATGCGTGTAGCTTCAGCGGTTCGTGAGATATTTCATGGACAGACAGACAGACAGACAGACGGACGCATGACCGATTTCATAAGGGTTTTGTTTTACTACAAAACCCTAAAAATGTCTAACCCATCATATAGTATCTTACATGCCCATTCATATAACGTGATTGTAATGAAACTTAGAACATATTATTGCCTATGGTGATAGTTAGTACTTTTGATCTCGGACGTGTTTAAGGGATACAGAGGTGCGCTAACTGTAATTATGGAAATAAACTATTATTAACCTATTATGAGGAGATATACAAATTCCATTATTTCCCGTTTTATATGCTATTCGGAACCCACCTTTCTGAAAGTTTTCATTTTCCTAAGTGTAACGATCTCGAATTGCAATGGGGGGGGGGGGGGGGGGCTAAATTACGATCTAGTATTTTCTCCTTCCTCACTGTTCCCCTTTCTTCAAATTTAAAGTAAATGCCAAAAATAAAATGTGCTCAACATTACCTTTCTCACAACACCCCACTTGCCTATACCAGTCGATAAACGAAATTTGACTTTAATTTCGCCCCCCACCCTCCCTCCCCCGTCCGTTACAGTTGGCCAATTATGACACATCGCCCCCTACCAATCTTTACCATTTCATAAATGTAATTAACTATAATATGTAACAATAACTGCAGTTCGTACTACGAAAAACAACTTGCAAGTAGTACTCGTACCTTCGAAGCCGGTAGGTGTATTTTTGTAAATGAATAGTGTAAAAATGCCTAACTTTAAGTGAATGTACTATTATTAAATATTACATGATTGTAAAGAAACTTAGAGATATTATTGCCTATGGTGTTGATTATCATTGGCCATCAATATTTTTGACCATGGATGTGTTTAAGGGATGCAGGGGTGTGCTAACTGCAACAATAGAAATGTACTATTATTAACCTTTTTTGATGAGATTTCAAAATTCTAATATTTTCGGTTTTCTATGTTAGCAAAATGCCGCTTTTCTATAAATTTTCATATTTCTAAGTGTAACGGTCTCGAAATGCAAGGGGGGGGGGGGGGACAAGCTCTGATCACATATTTTCCCCTCTCCCTCTTTTCCCCTTTCTTCAAATTTGATGAAAATTCCAGAAATGGAATGTACTCGACGGTACCTTTCTTACGATACCCCACTTGCCTATACCAGACGAAAAAAAAAATTCGACCTTCATTTCCCCTCTATGGGGACCTCCGCTTAAAGTTGACCTATTACGATGCATCACTTTCTCCAGAGAATTATAGTATTTCTACATATTCCCACCAAATTTCATGCGTGTAGCTTCAGCGGTTCGTGAGATATTTCATGGCCAGACAGACAGACAGACAGACGGATGACCGATTTCATAAGGGTTTTGTTTTACTACAAAACCCTAAAAATCGAATTCGTTTCTAACCTTAGTGAAATATCAATTCCGTTGATACAATGTTTTGAAGTATCTAGTCAACTATACTGTTAAATCCAGTATCAAACGAATTAATAAATGAATTAGAAGAAAAACCCAAAGCGTTTCCATATCGCCATTTTACTTCCAAGCCGAAGGTATGATACCCTTCGCATTATGTTATTTCATTTACTAAGAAAGTAGCTGCAAAGATGCAAAACCTGAGGAGTGCCTTTATCCATACGAAACCACTAAGCTTGAATGAAATAGAGGGAATTTGAGAATAAAAAAGTATTTGTCCTGTGAGGGGCTCAAACCTCAGCCGGCAGTGTTTTACGTGGCAACAAAAATGTATGGCACCAGCCAGGACGTAGTCATGGGTCCCGAGGTGAAAAGCGGCCCGCGTTAAGTAGAGTGGAGCTCTGAAAAATGCCGAAATCGAACAATTTTCGTGAAAAAAATGCAATCAAAAAATTAATTCAAACTAAGGTATGATATGGCCACACTACTGTATCCCTAATATAAAATCGTCATATTCCAGTTATACTTTGAGTTAGAGCTTTCTTTCCCCATGTCAATTTCTTATATTGCTTGTAGCCAGTAAATTCGCTCAATGTAATCGATGCTTAAAGGTTTTGGGTCGAAAGAAAACTTGTTTCCGCCCAGCGGCTTAAAATTTATTTTTAGCGACCAGCCTAGTACACACCTGATCATTTTTAGACAAATTCAATCAAATGCAATAAGTGCTTATTTGATTGACTTGAATTGCCCTGAATGTCCTCAAATATGTTCAGGTGTGTACGAAGCCTTAGAGTGTTAAATTCATTAGAACGATTTTATTGCTGAAGTCTGCCACGAGTGTTGGTGCTGTCAACACTTTACCAGAATTTTACACAGCTTCGTTTCTATGCGGTTGTGATACTTTTGTTAAAACAGAGTAATATAAAATGTTTAAAATTGTTATAATAGAATATTAAAACCATCTCAGTAAAAGCCAACATATACTGTGCGATCCATCGTCAGATCGATCTGCCGATGGATCGCCATAAAATATCTGCCGATCTCCGCTGCACACAGACTGTACGATTTTAGTGCGATGCGATAACGAATGACAATTCAGAAAATTGGTTATAATTCACTCTCAAGCCAACCTACAATAATTTTTGTTAACTATTTGGATTTGTGTGGAATTTTCCTATACAACACATTTGACATTTGCATTACAGACCCATTGAAATCATCAGAATCCGTCAAATTTCATAATTGCATAACTTGACATTCACTTGTGATAATCACGTACACTATCCAATCGATCGTCAGACCGACGGATCGCAGTAAAATTGCACCATAAAATTTGATCGTCACTTCAGTGAAATCGTCAACGATAGTCACATACACTGTGCGACCGATCTGACGACGGATTGAATCGTATATTGGGGCTATACGAAGCCACGAACAAAACTAACGACCAGCCTTTTTTAATATCCTTCACTAATTGTACGAAATAGAAAGGGACGGTAAGATTCGAAGGTGGCTAGTTATATCCTTCTAAATATTTAATTACCACCAAGCTTGATTTTTAGACGACAGACTAAAGATTCGTCTTGCTAGGCACACGATCGTGGCACATTGTTCGCTATTAGCGATCAAACCATCACACCGGAATACTTTGCGACGATCGATTTTTTCGATCGTCACAGGGTCATTTCTAGCAGGCCGAACCTTATCGCTTAGTTATATTATGCGTGAAAAACGTCCACAGGTCGCAGCCAACGAAAATCAGCGGTTCAACCTGTTATAGCTAAATCTCTTGTTCGCGTTCGTTTGAACCGACTTTCTAAAAAACTTGCAACACTTTTTTAAATCAAAAATTGAAACACTTCTAAGAACGTAAAAGTAACTTAGAACAAAACAAATAGTCCCCAACAGTGCAAAAATACAAGCATTAAAAACTGACACTGACACAGATCTCGAGAAAACACTCAGAGTTACTTCTGGATGTCGCGTTATGTTAAGATAGAATTTATCAACCTCCGATATCGTTGTATGTTCTAGTGAAACTCGAGGTCAAACTTTAGTTGAAGTCAATAGTTCAGTGGTACCTGTTTGAGTTCGCTTCAAGAAGTATGTAATATGTACAACGTTTACCATTATCTTTGCCGTACGTACGTAACGTACCAAAAATTGATGCAATTTTAGTTCAGTGGAGATTCTGTCGTGGTTGTAAGCAGCGTTCCCAACTCCAGCCAAAAGTAAGTAGATCTACTTACTTTTTCGCTTATCTACTTACTTTTACGCTTATCTACTTACTTTTACGCTTATTTACACTCATTCCTGCTTACTTACAAAAATGCTAAAACGCTTGAACTGTATGCAAATGATTAACCCAAAGATTGTACTTCAGAACAAGTTGAATTTAATTATTGAACTAGTCAGTAGAGTAAAATATTTATTCGAAGACCATACAAACTCGATGAAATTTATATTGGTAAATAATTAATTACAAAAAATAATTCTAATGTATTATAAAAGAGGGCTTTTATAGCTTCCCGCAATTTTGTATTTAATATCTTGAATTTTCCACACTCATCTGCAAATGTACAATGCGTGTTTTATTTTCACAATATAACCTTATGAAAATAGGCCAGGCGATACGTTGTTTGAAGGGGTTTGGCAGCTCTTGGCCGTTGTTGATGCAAAGGGTCGCTCCGGTGCGTAGAAACAGCTGCCGCAGGAACGTCGTCATAAGCTGCTTCAGAGTACATGCCAGGTACTGTCTGAGTTTTTTTTTTTCAAGAAATCCATAAAGGCTCAACCGCATAAGAACCGTTAACATTTTTTGAAGTAGTGCGAATTTAAATTTAAGGTAAGCCTCTAAAGAACACTCAGTGCCTGGCATGCACTTGCACTCTGAAGCTACCATCCACCGGACGAAAAACGCAAACCAGAAACTTTATTGGAAATACGAGTACGTCAAGGATGCTTACAAGTCAAGGCACTTCTTAAAATAGCAGATTCAGATTGTTTTGATTTCAAAATATCATCCGGAATGTTGAGAAAATTCAATCAACAAATGTATAGTTTTAAATAAAGTGGAGTGGCTCATTGGGAGTCTAAGTCAAAAATGACTCAAACTCGCTTTCCACTACCACACAAAAATTATCAGCTTAAAGCCAATTCTTAGAAACTATAAAATGCGCTTATGCATGAGTAAACACAGTAATTTTTCATTGGATGAAAATTCGCACTCGTGTCGTGTACACTATATAAGGTGTTAGCATTCCACTCCGTGACCTATTCCGATTCGGAATACAAACCCCTGCCTTGGTCGAGCTGCTTCCCCCATGGATTAAGGCAGCTTCTGAAGAGTGAAACCATGGTGTGGATGAAACCAAGTGACAGGAGGATGAATTGGCTTTAATTTGATAATTTTTGAGTGGTAGTGGAGAGCGAGTTTGAGTCATTTTTGACTAAGATTCGCAATGACCCACTCCACTTTATTCTTAAAAACTATAGAATGCGCTTATGAGTGAACAAACACAGTGAATTTTAATTTTGTACCATTTAACATGCGTAGATTTTTAAGCAGGCTGTCCCATATAGATGGGACAAGGTCCGATTCCTCATGCAATTTCAACCAACAAATATTAAGATTTTTCTTTGATTTACTTACTATTTAGCTGCTATAGGTATTTAAAGTTTAAAGAAAATCGCAGATTTCACATTATCCCCTAATCAGATTGCTGGCAAAAGCAAAGGAGCGGCAGCGGCATCCTATGTGACTTGGGTAAATGTGCTTTCTTGTACCTGGTCAATTTTCTGAATAAAAAGCTTAAGATTTGTATGAAAATTTCCTAGGTGCGAGGTAGGTGTTAAAAAGCACATCTACCGATGACACAGACGATGCTATTGCTTCTGCCGCTGCTTTGTTTCTGCCGGAAATCTGGTTGGGGCGTTACTCTAAACACGATAACTCAAAAACTATTTCACGTAGTATTGTAATTAAAACTGTATCACAACTAACTTTATCGTATGAAATAAGAAATGTAGCTCATAAAAATAAGTTAAATTAAATAAAGCTCTTAAAAGTGAAAATTTTTATTTACTCTCGTAAAATTTTGCAATTTCATCGGATTTTTCTCGAATTTTCACCTACATACATATCTTATCTGTTTTATTACAATATATATAAAAAAAAAACATTTTGGCTTCATTGTCCTTTTTTTAAGATTTAGTATTAGCTGCGATGTAGTTTTTATTGCAATGTGCTACGTGTAGTAGTACGTGGACTTCACATTACTATAAACGCGATAACTCAAAAGCGTTAACATATATGTGAAGTCCACAATTATTTTTTAAATTACCATTCCTGTTGCACCTAAATCGTTGAGAAATGGAAAATATTACTTTTTGCTTTGAATTAACTGAGAAATCGCGTGGTGAAGAGCTTGTTCGGTTGAAGTGGGACACCCAGTAGAAGTGTTTTGGCAATATGTAATCAGACTTCTGTAACTTCATACAATTTCGTATGAAATACTTTGATTTTTCCACGTTAAACGTGTTATTTATTTATTGTTTCACAATATAACTAATACTACGTTTACGCTGGATTCGAAATCTCGTAAAATGGGATTTCAGCGAAAACTTCTTGAAACCCACCGGATTTCGCATACATTTTATTGCGAAACGAAATCTTGATAGTTAGCCAGAGCAGCATGAAATCCTTCAGAAATCGCTATTGAAATCCTGATGCGATACGGCAATGCCCCACATACCAATATAAAAGTGCAAAATTCCCAATGCCAATACAATTCATTTCCAATACAGATGACAATTGATATTTAAAAATTTTAACAAAATGTTAAATAAAAAATAACGGATGCTTGTCAGTCGTTGACGTGCAATCGCAATTTAATTTATTTTAATGTCAAATGAAATCTCATCCGCGTCAGTATGAACACTTTGGAGATTTCGGAGCAGCTGAGGGATTTCAAGTCCAGCGTAAAGGTGGTATTAGTAAAATTTATTTGTATTAATAGAAAATGGGTGACTTTTATTTTTCTGGTGTACATTTATATACTAATAAATGTATACCAGAAAAGTAGAAGTCACCTATTTTTTATCAACACAATTAAATTTTATTAAGTTATATTTAAAAAAAATAAAACTGGATTACCAAAAAAATGTTTACTATTTTATCAACTTACTTGTTTGCCTTTCTACTTACTTTTCTTAAATAGATATAAACGTGAAATTTGATGAATGTCGCCTTTCACGTTTTCTAACAAAACCGTGGTGGAGTTTTAAATGTAGATTATGTACATATGCATGTTATGTCTCTGGAAGTTCGTTTATACTCGTACCACACCACTTAAAACAGTATTAATCAGTTAACATCAGTCAAAATGCATTCAAAATTCATAATTTAGACTAAAAATTGGTATTAACACTGCTGCATAGACACAGTCGTTAGGGATTGAGACATTTTTCTTTAAACTTTTTTTTTGGCCAATATACATATATAAGGTTAATCACTCTAACTGTGCTCCTTGCTAATCTAACTGTGATGAATTGATTCGATGTTTAACACCTTGTATAAGAATATGGCCTTCAATGAGGTCATATTTAACGTGGAAGTTGAAAAATCAATTGATATACATATTGTATATGAACACGTTTTACAAATAAATATATCCTTGTTTGCTTCGGTGATTCATATATCCTCCACGAACATAACATACATATACAGTAAGATTTACAACTTTTCCGTGTAGATTTTTTTTAATACGGAACGTCACATACACGACACGCTCGGTAGCCGTGAAGTCTCTGTCACCAGTCTACGATGCTTTATTTAAAGAACATGGGTTCGATCCCCAGCGCGTCAATAAAAACTGCCCGTGGGTATTATTAGAACTCCCACAGCACTCCAAGCTCGTCAGTAAAAGACGGCTGGGATAGGAGGTGCATGCTAGCAACTGCACCATCCGAAATCTATATGCTATTGAAACGTCAAGAAGTCATGGGTGCGTCAACATCTCTGACTATGTTGAAGCACCCATCCCGCTGGTAATCCGGTTTAAGACCGAGTGAAACGTTCAAAGTACTATGACAAAGCATATTGATAACCTACTCTGACGCTATTTTGAACGTATCAATCCATTTTCAAAATTAGCTGAAGTCTTGTCATCTCATCGAATCGAAGTTGGACGGCCGGCGCTCAACTTTTCATTAAACATTTGATTGAAAGCGCGTGGACATGATCGAACTACGGTTTGACAAACTAGCATTTGATGAAAAGTTGAGCACCGTCCAACTACGGTTTGACAGATGCACAAGACATCAAACCAGTTTGACAAGGGGTTCACACGTTCAAGTAGGTGGTTTCTCAAACCGTAGTTTGATCATGTTAACGCGCTTTGAACCAAAGTTTCATCACTAAGAATATCGAAAATTTCACAGAAAAAAGTAGTTGGAATGGAAAACAATATAAGATGTTGGTGGTTTTTATTCCATTTGTGGTGATCTGTACAATGAATTTTGGTGCGAATTCCCTAAATGTTAAATCTGGCATTTTTCATGTGGAAAAGTGGTAACAGATGTGAACGTGTCAATTGTTGATCAAAAATTCACAATGAAGAATATTCTTGTTAAGTCGAACTTGAACTGACAATGAGTGTATTTTGAACGTTTCAACTGGCTTGTTTCGATGAGCGATTATTTTGGTAAATGTTCCATTGCTGCCAAGCAGTCCGTATAGTTAATGGAATTTTTCGAAATTAAAACAACTTGTGCAAATGCAACAATTGTATAGGTTCAATAATTTTAGATTGTAGTTTTGCGACGGTAAGCCGTTTTTTTTTTTAAGTTTTAGATTTCTTGGTGATCCGAAGTGCAAACGGGAAGTTATGTCCAGGAGTTAATCTCCTGGCTTAATATATATACGGATACATCGTAGTTCAAACGTCGTTAATAATTACAATCAAGATTGCATTGCGAGAATTAGGCGAAATTCACACACACAACACCGCGCTGCACGACTGCTTGAAATTTCAATCGAGATACACAGCATCAAATGGGCGGATTCACACTCATCGTTCAGCATGCGATACGATCGACTATGCTTGGATATTGTGCGTGGCTGCGTCGGAGCTGAAAATGTAGCTAATCTGAATATCGCCTTACGGACACAGACACGGAGGAGGTAGTTGAAAAAGGCGATTTCCAACCAGTTGAGATGACGATTATTAAGAGAAACTTCCAATTCTTCCCTTACTGCATGTCAACTTGCAAGGAGAATGGGGATAACCGCAAGTAAATACATATAAGGACGGTCCAGCGAACACTACTATATAAGCTTATCCGTCATTAAAATGTTTACGGCTAAAGAAAAATTAGAGTTGACGCAGTCACATTGTAAGCAGCGCTTAAAATTCTTAAGGAAGCTCATGAACTGGACTTAGGAATGGAGGCAGGTAGTCTTTACAGATGAAAACCAATTTTCAGTGGACGGTCCAGATAGATTCTCCTATCCATTACCATTACCATTATTACCACTATAATAGAAGAGAAGAGAACAATTAATTGACGCAATCAAGGCATTTATTCTATGTATGATTCCCTGCCAGGCAGAATATTGATTTTGTTCTCATTGAAATGTGCCTGGAATATCTTCAACGCAAATATCACACAAAATTGTAAAACAGTGCCTGAACCTAAGCGATGTCGCAATAACATGGTGACTATTTGAACCAAATCAATTGCTACGATTTCAACAACATTTTCTTTACGGATTCAATCTGTATAATCTGTATAATTTCTGATATTTTATATTTCCGAAAAGTTCTTTTAAGATACTTTCAAAGTGCAAATGTTTGGCAAAAAATTACAAATATTTCGCAAAGGCCAATACATATTCGCAAAAATATTTGTTGTACGTGTGAACCGAATATTTTCTATTTATCGCCATGTGAAGAAGTGGAAAAATTTGGACAAATATTCGCGACATATGAACGCACCTTTATCAATGATTGTCTCTATTTTACAATCTCTTGGGGCGAAATATCGATGAACCTTAGCATTTGCCGCGGAGTGTAGTATAATACTATATATGTATGTACATGAAGAATTTATGTTCGATTGCCTGTTTAAAAGGCGGAAACCTTTTAAACAGCTTGGTTGTAAACGTCATTATTAATTTGGTCAATACCAACCTGGAATAAATCAATTACCAAAATCGAAACACGTACATATCTGACTGGACGCTATGGTTGTTACCGCCTGTTCCGCAATATTTATTGATTTATGACATTGCGAAGTACTCGACTATCCGCTAGTGAAATAAACCACTTTCAAATCGTTTTCAGATTTATTTTGATTAGATTATGCTAGCGACTATGATGATATATATTACTCAACAGATAACAAGTTCTTTGATATTCCGGGTAATTTAGTGTTGATCAGATTTTCAAGTTATTTTAAAGAAAACATCATATTTTGTCCAATGTATTCAATATAATGTTACAGCACTCCTTATTTCTCAAATGACGCACAAACAATTACTTTTTGGCGGATTTAAGGATATTCGACACTATTGAATTTGTTTGCGTGTTGCAATAAATCCCCAGATTAACTACTAGCTATTAAAAAATTAACATTTCCCAGTTAATAAAATAATCGCAATAACCTGACAAATAAAAAGATTAAAAATTATTAAAATTTAAGTTAATCTAATGACTAAATGCACCCAACAAATAGAATTATTGTAAAGTATGTGCTGACTTGAGTGTTTATCTTGTGTCTACGTAAAACATCAACAATTTTCGTTTGTAATGGATGGACTAGATATTATGTACTTTAATAGGTCATTGTTAGATTATCCACAAGATATCAGTCGTATGTATGTAGTATGGATACTGATCAAGGCAAAGCATAAAGTAGAGACACTTATGTACATATAAGTCGTTTACAAATGACTGCTCAATTCATTTAGATAATCACTTTGCAGCTCTTTATCGGTTTTTTTTATTGTATCAAAATAATGGGGAAGCTATTGTTTAATTTGAGGATTGAAATTTACTTCTGATTGTGTAAAAAAAAGTCAGTCATGAGCAAAAACAAGGAAAAACGCGTTTCTACTACTGCATGTGTTACATTTGTACTGTAATTGGATTATCGAGAAGTTCATCATCAATTAAACCCTGAAGTGTTAGGATAGAGTAGTGAGAAACATATAAGATTTGTGGTCAACAGCTTCATGGGACGTGGACAAAACCACAATATTTGTACATCGACCTCTAGTCCAATAATTGTGCTTCATACAAGCAGCCCAGGTGGAAGGTGCAGGATTTTGTTTTTTGTGCACATTTATGTTTTTTTGGGAGCTGAACACGAATCCGTGGTTTGCCAAGAAAAATTTGGGCGGGGGGGACCTTTTTTTACAAAAATATGTTTTTTTTGATCATTTGGGGGGTTATTTTAACATACTAGCTGCGTTTTTTTATCAGTCTAGATCAGATCAGCACAACAATTGCACGCGTTATAACTAACAAAATACGTAGTTCAAGATAGAGCTGGTCGTTAGTGTAATGCGTGAGATTGTTGTTCTGCACTTGATCTGGACTGCCAAAAACACAGCTTCTATTGTTATTGTTGATGTGTAAACATCTTATGGCGCGATACGGTGTAAAACCTTGGTATCTGTGGAATACGTAAATAGAATTAGTGTGTGTAAATTCTCAATTTGTACTTAGTGCAATTTATGTACACTGCATATCGTGCATAAGGAACAACTCTCGTCAGAAGCTGGGTAAGTCTTTTGGGGAGTTGCGCCCCATTGCCCAGAACAGAGTACGATGGCGCGCAGGAGTAGTTGACGCACTATGCCCTATTAGGGGTTAAGGTAAAGTAGTAGTAGAGGACTCGGGCTAATGAACATATGGCCCGGGTTCAAGTTCCCGTCACGCCAAACTTTTGCGTACTTTGTTTTTCTCCTTTTTTCTTTTTTAACAAAGATAATTTTGTGGCTTTTGTATAAATGAAAATGAATAATACAATTTTAATTATGGCCAAGTAAAGTTAAATTTGTTACTGTCTGAGGTCAATCGTGAGTTCTTGAATATTTATTTTCCCATATTGATCTCAGCTAACCATCGCCCATCGGGGAAATCATCTGTTCATGTGAAATCTACTACATTAGTGTGTGTGCGTAGAAATTCTCAACTTCATAACATTCTGTGCTTTACTTTATATAGACTGCGTAACTTGCAAAAGGAATAGCCTCCGTCAGAAGTTACATAGCGCATCGGGAGCGTTGCTGGCGCAAGGATCTTGTGTTAGCGGCCATATTACGTAGAGTACGCATATTCCAGGAACAAATGTTTGTCACTAAACCAACGGTTGCTATTGTAAAATCCATAACCGAAAATAAATTATAATATTAGTTGATAAATGTCTGAATGTATGATACTCCGCTTCGCGTGAAGGGTATCATCGTTTTGATTTGTGGTGCCTTTGCTACTTTGAAATTAGTAGTTAAACTTGTTATGATTTCACTGTTCCTATGAGAGGTATATGAAATAGCGGGCCGATTTCAACCAAATTTAGAAGTGTGATTAAGCAGTAAATAAGATTGAATAATATGAAAAGATATGTTCAGAAATAAAAGATATCTTCAGACATACTTGTAAAAAAAAGTTTTTCTAATAAAAACTTGATTTTGGAACGGTCGTTCCTATGGCAGCCATACGATAGAGTAATCCAATTTCAACCAGATTCAGCAAGGTGATTTGGCGAAGAATATTATTGAATAATTTGAGATTTTAGAAAGATTCATTAGAAATAAAAAAGTTATTCTCACAAAGAACCAGTCGTTCCTATGGCAGCTATATGACGTAGTAGTTCGATTCTAATGGTTCCGGCATATTTACAGCATGCAATAGAAAGAAGGCTTTGTGCAAAATTGGAGAAAGATATCTTTATATTTTAAATAATAATAATAAATAAAACTAATATACCCTAATATCTAAATTTGGTTGAAATCGGCCCACTATTTCATATAACTGTCATAGAAACAGTGAAATCGCAACAAGTTTAACTACTAATTTCAAAGTAGCAAATGCACCACAAATCAAAACGAAGGTAGCTTATTTTTAACCAAGTTAGCACAATGTTCACTATTATGGTAGGAATTAACACGTAATCGGTGCAGAGGCCAATTTCCTGGTCTCGGACGCAACCTATTGTTCATATTTTTTTGTATTATTTTAAATATTAAACATTAAAAACTATGCACAAATGTTTAAAATTTTAAATTGAACCCAGGCAGAAAACCACTTTATGAATGTAAAAAAGGGCCGGCAATCAACAAACTGAGTATGAAAGCATCCTAATGTCATTAGTGGTGGAAATACTCAATACCAGAGAGCTGGTCTCATTAAAGAATGCGGGTTATCTTTTTATGAATAACGCAACAGATATAAAATAAACCAGGCCGAAGCTTCCGAAGCGTATACACCCTAGACTTGTACAGACCTAGTGGTGATACCTTCTTGTTCTTCTTCTTCCTCCTGTGATCCAGATAAGGCTTTCTCCCTGATGTCACCGCTGTATTACAGAAGTCCACAGGTGGGGCTCCTATCCAGGATCGATGGCTAATCCCTAAGGATTGTATTGCCAAGTGGTGATACCAAAAGTACCAATTGGCAACGACCATATGCATTAAAAGTGAGTTTTTTATATGGCCAGTATATAGGTTCGCACTCATTAAGGAGGATCTTGACCATTCTCAAAATCAATTAATTAACCCATTCTACAAATATTTGTTGAATTTTTTAAGTCGCTAGCTTCATTCTATCGAAAGTTATTGCTTATTTGAAGGCTCACTTGTAGAAGAGGTAGAGGTTTCGTTTGTCAAATCTTGCGCACTTTTAATAACAACCAACTAGATCCCAGTACAAACATTTTGCCAAAATTTCAAGTCACTAGCTTCATTTTATCAAAAGTTATCCCTTATTTGAAGTTTTACTTGTAGGGAAGGTAGGGGTTCCTTGGGTCGCTTCTTGCTCATCATTGCCACCAACCAGTTAGATCACCCTACAAACATTTAACCTTCATAGGACCGACCTCGAAAAATTACGTTAAAGACCAAGTGGGGTGTAAATGAACCCCAACTTTTTTGTATTATATAAAGGACAACAAATATTTTGGACAAAACATTTTAATTCTATATTTTGAAAAATATTCTAAAGATAAAGCAGAAATAAAGAAAACCGTGATAACTGTAGTACAAAAATAACTATCACACTTATCACAAAAAGTTCTGATTCTGATATAATTAACATTCAGGTACTGATTGTGCCGGAAACTTCAAGATTGCCTGTACCGTAATGAACAAAATTAACGATAACTCGTTACAGTATGTAGCAATTTATTTCAACTTTTTTGCACGAAATGAGAAGTATATTTAAGAAACATATCTCAGAGGAAATTTATTAGGAAATTTTTTTTCAGAAGATAACCTAAGAAATGTTAGTCTGGGGTGCAGCTGCACCCCGCTCGAGCTTATGAAGGTTAAACAAAATTTCAAGTCTCTAGCTTAATGCTATCGAAAGTTATCGCTTATTTGAAGTTTCAACTGTAGGGGAAGTAAGGGTTTTGTTGGTTGGATTTTACTTATTTTCAGTAATAGCCAAGTGGATCCTACTGCAAACATTTGACCAAAATTTCAAGTCGCTAGCTTTATTTTGCCGTAAGTTGCGGCTTATTATAAGTTAAATTTCTAGGGGAGGTAGGAGTTCCTTGGATCGGATCTAACTCACCTTTTATACCAACTAACTCAATTTCACTTCAAACATTTGGTCAAAATTTCAAGTCGCTGGCTTCATTCCATCAAAAGTTATCGCTTATTTGAAGTTTCATTGGTAGGGGGGGTAGGGGTTCCTAGGGTCCACTCTCAGCCATTTCCAATACAGACTAACTGGATCTTATTACCATCATTCTACCAAATTTTCAACTCGCTAGTGTCATTCTATCGAAAGTTATCGTAATTAAAGGAGGGAGGTAGGCGTTCCTTCGATCTGATTATGCCCAACTTACTAAAATCCCTGTAGCTTCTTACCTCAGGGTTACATCCCAAAAATCAAATCTCTACGGCAATTGGCTCAAGAGTTATAGACAAAAAACCTGAAAAGTAGGATAGTACAGAGCTCTTTATAAGAAAATTACCGTTAGTTTTCAACTGATCGGTTTTATTTTTCCAGGAAAGTATAAGATTACCCTCACGAGCAATCTACCAAAGCTAGAGCTTTTCATGTTTATTTAATCGGGAGTTATAAATACATTTAATTATTTCGCATATGTAGGGGAGGTAGGCGTTCTCTTGGCCTGGTCATAGCCATTTTGAATACCAACCAACTATATCATATTGCCAATAATTGACCAAAATTTCAGGGCTCTAGCTTCATTCTATCGAAAGTTATCGTGCGAACGGGCAGACAGACAGACATGGCTAAATCGAATTAGGAGGTGACCCTGATCATTTATACAGGGTGTCCCATTCATGATGGTAAATATTTAAATGGTAGATAGTATGGCTCATTTGCAGGAAATTAATGTACTACATGAACCCTCTATCTTTAACCGTTACAGAGTTATAGCATTTTAAAATGAAACCGGAATATAGAGGGCTACGCCCGCAATCCGAGGGTTTTGTAGCAAGTACTTATTTTGGTATGTAAGTATCGGCTCCTTGCTTTCCTTGGTACCACTTAGATGGATAAATAAAAAATGTCTAACCCATCATATAGTATCTTACATGCCCATTCATATAACGTGATTGTAATGAAACTTAGAACATATTATTGCCTATGGTGATAGTTAGTACTTTTGACCTCGGACGTGTTTAAGGGATGCAGAGGTGCGCTAACTGTAATTATGGAAATAAACTATTATTAACCTATTATGAGGAGATATACAAATTCCATTATTTCCCGTTTTATATGCTATTCGGAACCCACCTTTCTGAAAGTTTTCATTTTCCTAATTGTAACGGTCTCGAATTGCAATGGGGGGGGGGGGCTAAATTACGATCTAGTATTTTCTCCTTCCTCACTGTTCCCCTTTCTTCAAATTTAAAGTAAATGCCAAAAATAAAATGTGCTCAACATTACCTTTCTCACAACACCCCACTTGCCTATACCAGTCGATAAACGAAATTTGACTTTAATTTCGCCCCCCACCCTCCCTCCCCCGTCCGTTACAATTGGCCAATTATGACACATCGCCCCCTACCAATCTTTACCATTTCATAAATGTAATTAACTATAATATGTAACAATAACTGCAGTTCGCACTACGAAAAACAACTTTCAAGTAGTACTCGTACCTTCGAAGCCGGTAGGTGTATTTTTGTAAATGAATAGTGTAAAAATGCCTAACTTTAAGTGAATGTATTTTACTATTATTAAATATTACATGATTGTAAAGAAACTTAGAGATATTATTGCCTATGGTGTTGATTATCATTGGCCATCAATATTTTTGACCATGGATGTGTTTAAGGGATGCAGGGGTGTGCTAACTGCAACAATAGAAATGTACTATTATTAACCTTTTTTTATGAGATTTCAAAATTCTAATATTTTTGGTTTTCTATGTTAGCAAAATGCCGCTTTTCTATAAATTTTCATATTTCTAAGTGTAACGGTCTCGAAATGCAAGGGGGGGGGGGGCACAAGCTCTGATCACATATTTTCCCCTCTCCCTCTTTTCCCCTTTCTTCAAATTTGATGAAAATTCCAGAAATGGAATGTACTCGACGGTACCTTTCTTACGATACCCCACTTGCCTATACCAGACGAAAAAAAAAATTCGACCTTCATTTCCCCTCTATGGGGACCTCCCCTTAAAGTTGACCTATTACGATGCATCACTTTCTCCAGAGAATTATAGTATTTCTACATATTCCCACCAAATTTCATGCGTGTAGCTTCAGCGGTTCGTGAGATATTTCATGGACAGACAGACAGACAGACAGACAGACAGACAGACAGACGGACGCATGACCGATTTCATAAGGGTTTTGTTTTACTACAAAACCCTAAAAAACTGTTCAAACCCTTGACTTGTCCAACAAATTTTAAATTTTCTAAGCCCCCAATTATTCGATCTTACTTTCTGAAACTACATAAAATTTCATATAAATAAACTTTTTACCGGTTAAAAAACTAACCATAATTTCAAAGATACAACCGTTCAAACTTTGAAAAAATTGTGAAATCTATTTTTCATCAAAAATCCAAATGATTATTTCGTAACGGTACTTTGAACTGACAAATCTGCAAAGTTGACAAAAGTTTCCCCATTATGTTATGTTTCGAACGGTATGTAAATATTAGGGACTTAGATTTGAAAATTTGCGAATGTGACGTTTTAAAAGTAAAAAAACGGGATTTTCATGTAAAGCAAATCACATGATATGATCAAGATAATTATGTATTAACAGTGCCAAGTTAATGTGGCAAAAACTTTACATTGGAAATGTTTCTGGAAAATCACGTTTTTTTACCTTTAAAACGTCACATTCGCAAATTTTCAAATCTATGTCCCTAATATTTACATATATACCGTTCGAAACATAACATAATGAGGAAACTTTTGTCAACTTTGCAGATTTGTCAGTTCAAAGTACCGTTACGAAATAATCATTTGGATTTTTGATGAAAAATAGATTTCACAATTTTTTCAAAGTTTGAACGGTTGTATCTTTGAAATAATGGTTATTTTTTTTAACCGGTAAAAAAGTTTATTTATATGAAATTTTATGTAGTTTCAGAAAGTAAGATCAAATCTTGGATCGAATAATTGGGGGCTTAGAAAATTTGGAATTTGTTGGACAAGTCAAGGGTTTGGACAGTTTTTTTTAAAATGCTATAACTCTGTAACGGTTAAAGATAGAGGGTTCATGTAGTACATTAATTTCTGCAAATGAACCATACTATCTACCATTTAAATATTTACCATCATGAATGGGACACCCTGTATATATATATTGCTATACCTCCGAAGCCTCCTTTAAGGTGTTACACATTTTCGTCGTGACAAAAACAATATACCCCATACTACATATAAATCTAGGGTATGAAAATTTGGAAACATTCCTGTTTCGCAAAAATTAGGAGAATTCTCTCTATTTGATTAGAGAGAATTTTCACAAAACTCAAAAAGTTTCCGCTTTAGGACCTACAAGTCCCCCCGCGCGGATTCTAAGTTCTTAAACCTTAAGCGGAAATGGACTACCCAAAGCGGAAGTGTCGCAATTAAGGAATTTTAAAAATTCTCTCTAACTGCAATAGAGAGAATTCTCCGAATATTCGCGAAACAGGAATGTTCCAAAATATGTCATACTAATAATAAAGACAATCAAATTAAAACTTTTCACGGCAGTTAGCGTGACAAACAATTTTGTCTTTTTGACAAGTATAAAGAGCTGCTTCTCGGAAAGTTTACTGTATACTGAGCTGAATTTGGTATCAAATCTCATCAAATTTAGTGCACTGCTTCAAAAAATATTTAATGTTTGGGGCGCATACTTTTGGAAATACTTCAAAACAGAGCATTATTTTGATCAAACAATATTTTTGTTGATAAATTTTTACTGGAAAACATCGGATTCGTGTTCAGCACCCCAAAATACATAAGGACACACAAACAAAAAAAAAGTACTGCAAAACTTTCCATCTTAAAATCCCAGGCTCTTGGAATATAGTACTCTCCGTAAATTCAGTAAGAAAAGAAATAGAATGGCTAATGTAATGTAATGAAGATAAATTTAGGTTAGCTAGTACTCGTAAATCGTTGGATTTGTTTATGATCATCAGTGAAAATATGCAATTGTTCCCTCTGGGTATACTACAATAGCACCAGATAAGCAATTTTGTGAGTACCCAAGTGGGTTTGTACTCTTTCGGACGACAGTGTTTCTTACACCAAAACAAGTCAGTTTTAAACTATGTACAATATATAGATATGAATGAAAATACATAGTACTTGGCTCGGAAAATATGAAAATCAATAAAAAAAAATACCGTTTTCCTTATTATTAATTTTACTATTTCTAACTAATACTCATTTCTAGAAATTAGAGATATTTTAATGGAAGTCAGTACTACAATTACCTTTTGTTAATTGACTTAACCCCTCCAAGAGCATGGACGCGTCAACATCTCTAGCATTTCCATGCCTTGTTGACGTTTAGATAGCATATCTACTTTTCGGAAGTGCAGTTGCTAGCATGCACCTCCTATCCGCGCCGGCTTTATACCTATAAGGCTGGAGCATTGTGAGAGTTCTATTAGTACCCACAGACAGTTTTTGATCGCGCCGAGATTTGAACTCCGAGCTCTAGATTAGCTTCATAGGTGACCGAACGAGTACGGCCACCGAGCCCGATTAACAGAAATACAACACAATATTGACATGTTTTCAATTGAATTGGATTGGCGATTATCACATTTAAAAATAACCATGTATCTTTCCAACTATGCGTATTTTATCAACTGGTACTTGTGCTTACAGGTATGATTGAAAGTAATGCATATTCTCTTATCGCGAGACGAATGGCTACGTGGATAAGAACATAGAAGTATGATATACGATTTTTTTTCACTAAGGATTAACGGTGAACTGCGTGTTGCATGGAGGCCTTTTCAGGAATTAATTTTTTTATCTTTCTGTTTGATTTTTAAATGATTTTGCAATGCTTTAAAGAATGCCGCTTGTAAATGTCCACGATAAATAGTACCTCGTACAATATTGCGTTCTAAACTCCGATAAGCTACTTAAGCTCTAAGTTCTTAACGTATCACACAAGTTATATTTGCTGTTTTGACTTGAACAGTATTCTAGAGGAAGGATTTATAGATTGTATTGTTCTAGTTTTTTTACCTCAAGTCTTTGGTCAATATTTGGATTTTTTAAAAATCAATTGAAATCATAAATGATCACGTGCCATTTGATAAACATTTATATTCTTAACAACATGTCATACCGAATCTCTGTTTAGTAACGGACTCAGGTGTTTTGACAAGTGGCCATCAGATAAGGCACTACAACTGAAATGAAAAAAAAAACTTGTTAGGCTGAAATCGACGCTTACCTGCGAACCGTGTTACTTAGCCATACATCATTTAGCACTACCCTCTTGATTATAAGGCCAGCTTGTCGCGCGACCAAAATGGTTATACCATATGTATTAAGCTAAGCAATAAGTTCTGGGTTTCTTCGTGCTCGGATCAATAGATGCCATTCAACTATGTAATATTTTAAGAACCAAATTGACTCTAAGGATCCAAAGCAGGCTGACTGATCTCATCACTTATTGAACTGCCCAACTGACAATTTTTCTCCCATAAGACGCCACAAGAGTCCTATGAGATTATTCTTATAAGTTCACTCCTGTAGAGTACTACAAGCACCTAACGACAGTCTTACAAACGTTAAATGGCACCTTTAAGAGAGTTATCTTAATCTGTTAAGAAAACTTAAGATCTTCTTATGCATGTGCAGTGATGCTAAAGGAAAACAATGAAAATCATACTACCTCGTTGCGAAAAATCGTAAAAATCTTACTTTCCTCTATTAATTGACTTCTAGCTGAGAGAGCCCTTTTCGTACACATTTTTTTTTGTCATTTTGGGTATTTTTACTACGCGTTATCGCGCTCGGTGGCCATGGTCGTTCGGTCGCCGCTCTATGATACTAATCTAGAGCTCGGAGTTCAAATCTCGGCGCGATCAAAAACTGCCTGTGAGTAATAATAGAACTCTCACAGTGCTCCGAGCTTGTCAGTATAAAAACGGCGCGGATAGGAGGTGCATGCTAGCAACAGCACTTCTTAAAAGTAGATATGCTATCGAAACGTCAACAAGCATAGAAATGCTAGAGATGTTGACGCATCTATGCCCCTCGAGGGGTCAAAGCAATTAACACCCCGGGGAGAGGTTTTCTTTGGGTTTACCACCATTCATCTCAGCGATTTCGAACACTAATGGTTGCACACTCATCTTGGTAAATTTTCACACTTTTTCGCTGTTTTCAATGCCAATTTCACGCCTACTCACCCTCATGTGGAGAAGGGGAGCGGAGACTACGGCTAAATCGAAAAATTAAATAGCTAGAAACGATTCTGGATCCTAACGGATATGTTTGTGAAATTTTCATAGAAATTGGTCCGCAAATTACTTACAAATATATAGAAATATATAGATTGATAACTTGAGTTGAATTTTCGAAATTTTGCTTCGAAAATACACGAATTCAATCGAATACAGTAAAAAAAATGTTTTCACAGTACATTTAGTTCCATACGATATATCACCAAAAACATACATTTTAAATTAACATTACAAACTAACATTTCAAACAAAACTGAGATTTCTCTTTCTACTGCATGTTGCACCAGTTATTATACACAGGGTGTCCCAAACCCCAACGTCAACCCGGAAACCGGTGATAGGCCAAGTGGTGGCAGTTATCAGAAAAGTATTAAAAAAAGTCTCCGTCAATTATTTTTTGACTTATAGACATTCAAAAAAGAATTGGAAAAATGCATACCCTGTGATGATTTTTTAAGTACTGTTATTACAAATTTTATTTTTTTTTTATTTTTTTTTTTATGAAGCAACCCTGACTAACTGTTCTATAAATCACAGTCTAAGAGTAAAAAATTACTGTATTGGTTTTAAATAAAATATGACTTTTTTCCCCAATTTTGTACTCAAAATTATCACTTATCCCAACTTCAACTGACTGTACTGTAAAAAAATATAACTACCACGCGGTTTTGGCAAGTAACTGTAAAAGATGGCGCATTTTGTCCAGATTCCAAAATGGTACGACATATATAGCACATGTAACCTTATGAATGATTTAGTGATTCAGTAACAATTTGATTATAGGACGCATTTAACTGCCATTATGTTATACAGATACAGTGCGCGGGAATATGCTATCATGCATCTTATTTATGGGGAATACAAATGCAATGCTAGTGCTGCAGCCAGAGTTTATCGTGAGAGATATCCAAATGCTGAACGTTATCCGGACCATCGAATATTTATAAACGTACCCAAAAGTACAGTACAACGAATTCTACGGAGAAACAAGATGCACCCGTACCATGTTCAACGAGCCCAAAGTCTGCTACCTCGAGATTATCCGCAGAGAGTACAATTTTGTCAAACGATGTTGCGTGAGTACAGAGAAGATCCCCGATTTTTTGACAAAATTCTATGGACCGATGAATCCACATTTTCTAAAGATGGTTACATTAACCTCCACAATTTACACGAGTGGCACATTGAAAATCCACATTTAATGCGGCAAAATAGAGCGCAGCATCGCTTTAAAGTGAACATGTGGACTGGAATTTTAAATGGCCAAATTATTGGACCATTCGAGCTTTCGGCGAACTTAAGTGCCGAGACATATTTAGATTTTTTTAATGAATCATTTACCCAATTTATTGGAAGACGTGCCACTCAGTACTTTTGGAAATGTGTGGTATCAGCACGATGGCTGACCAGCGCATTATGCCCGTACAGTAAGAGAGTTCCTCGATCGAGAATATCCCGAGAGGTGGATAGGGCGGTCTGGTACAATTTCGTGGCCGGCACGTTCACCTGACCTAAATCCCCTGGATTTTTTTTACTGGGCAGCGGTAAAAGAAAAGATTTACACGAAAGAAATAGAAAATTTGGAGGAACTCCGCCGAAAAATTGCGGAAGCCGCTGAAGCCATTACTGTTTCTAGATCGTGACGGTCTGCTTCAGAGGTTTGTGATCAGCAACACGCTCGACCGAGTTATTTACCCAATAAATGGGTACTCATTTAACAGCTGAGTGGGCTCATAGTCCGACACGTAAATCCCCTTTTCGAAAACTACCGCATTCAGTAGGAATCAAACCGGGGCCCAGTGCGTAGAAGGCGAACGTGCTAACCGTTGCGCCATCCGGACTACTTAAATTAACTCTTATTGCACTATTATTATGAGAATATCACTCTAGTGGAGTTGCTGAGACTTTTATTCTTGTAATAAGATGACGTTATGTCATTATGTACTCTCATTGAGCTTCATGTATGAGAGCTTAACTCTAGAAGAGTTATACTCTCATAAAAATTGTTTGTTAGTTGTGTGAAGCAAGCTCTGACGCTCTTCAACCTAGCATTTGAATACGCCATCCGCGTGATGAATGCAGACACGAGAGGCACACTACCTTTTAAGTTGATGCAAATAATAGCGTACATAGACGACATTAACATCATGTCTCGACACCTGACTGCCGCTGAAGTGACATAGCTTTTTTACACTACACGGTCACGGCTAAAAACTAAAAGCAATATAGATCATAATGGCTAATTGTAACCCATCATCACCATAATTATTCAGCTCAATCATAATTAAGCAACCGACATCACCTAGCCATCATTCCACAGAAATCAACACCTAGCCGTCGCATCATCACCATATCATTAACATTCCATTATCACCATCCCTCAGAAATGAGGACTGAGCCAATACTTTAATTATCTACACCATCACCACCCAATCATAATTTTTCAACGATCATCATCCACCCCACATCATTGTTCAAGTTCAACCATCATGGGAGATCAGTCCCACTCAGATGGCATCTTCATCGCAATGTTCGCCCAGAAGAACACATAAGATGCATTTTTTGACATGGATATGTCTTATGGTTGAAAATTTGTCCGTCACGCTGGATGTCACGATTTTCATTAGGCGAGCAGAAGTGGGAACAAGTCAGTTGAGAATGTTTGCGTGTACAATGAATGTGGTAGCCGATTGGTGTATAGAAGGTGCGTTCTTTTGCGTACCTATCCAGTGTAGTTTAGGGTAACAAACACGCATTACACAAACTTCAAGCGACTTGTTGTTTGTGTAATTCGTGTTCGTTACCCTACCCTGTACTTGATAAATACTCCCTTGGAATCATTTGTCGAAATGAGCCGGCTAATTCGTGCGAGCAAAAGATTTCAAATTTCAATACTCTCGGCGATGAGGTTACACACACATGCATAGTTTACATTGGGTCCCTTTGACGATGATGTCCGAAAACCTATTTCCCCATAAGCGACAGAGATTTTCTCAACAGTCATCATCTTGTGAGTGTTAAATGCAAGCGCAAAGCAAAGATTAGACATTGCAAAGATACTGCACTTCATATATGTAAATGAACCCGGCTACTACATCATGTAGCTACGAGTATCATAGGAACGACTGGCCAAAAGTCGGTCTTTGTGAGAAAAACTTTTTTTATTTATAAAGATGTCTTTCTCAAATTTTGCACAAAGCCTTCTTTCTATTGCATGCTGTAAATATGTCGGAACCATTGGAATCGGAATACTACGTCATATAGCTGCCATAGGAACGACTAGTCCAAAAGTTAGTCTTTGTGAGAAGAACTTTTTTTTATTTCTAAATGGATCTTTCTTTCTAAAATCTCAAAATATTCAATAATATCCTTTGCCAAATCACCTTGCTGCATCTGGTTGAAATTGTACTACTACTATCATATGGCTACCATAGAAACGACTGTTCCAAGTAAAGTTTTTGTTAGAAAAACTTTTTTATTTTTGAAGATATCTTTACGGAATTTCATATTATTCAATCATATTTACTTTTTAATCACACTTCTAAATTGATTAATTGGTTGAAATCTATTTTCCACTATTTCATATACCTTTCAAAGAGACAGTGAAATCGTAACAAGTTTTACTATTGATTCCAAAGTGGTAAATGCACCATATGTCATATAAGCCGAAGGAATGATACCCTTCATACCTTCGGCAAGCTAGTCGAAGGCTAGCTTTCTTCGTATTTCTTTATGGTCTTTAATTTTGTCTTAGCACATTTTTCGATACGGTGAACCGTTTTCGAAATATTGTCCATATTGTTTGCTGAGTTTTAGCGGAAGATTATCTCGAAAACTATTTCAGATTCGAAAAAAATTGTTAAGACATTTTTAATGGATTTTGCTGTGGTCTTTGGATTCAGAAACTTTTTCGCTATGACTAATAGTAATAGTAATATTTTTAAAAACCCAAACAGGTTTTTTTGTTTTGTAGTAAAAATTATTTGAGACACGAAAAAAAATTGATATCTCATTTTTGAGAGTTTCCTGATGATCTTTCATTTTGTCTTAGAATATTTGACGCTGTGGTTGACTGTTTTCTAAATATTAAAAAAAAAATTAAAAAGGTCGTTTTTTTATAGTTTTTCCGAGATTCTACCGAAAGTTCACTTCGTATTATATTTTGAGCACTTTCGATATAATTTTCTCTGAACCCTACTACAAAAATTTATGGTACAAAATTTCCTGGATAATTAATATCTTTCACAATACAAAGCGGCAATCTTTATAAAATGACGGAACTTTAGCATGTTTTTTGCTAACCCTTTAAACCCTCTACGGCCGCGAAAACCACCCTCGGAGGCTTTCCAGACTTCTCATTTTCATATTCCTGCAGTACAAAGAACCGATCGTGAAAGATCTAGTCTTGGTACCTATAACGTAACCAAACGGCCACCAGTTCCCCAGCTATAGATTGATATATTCGGAAATCGCTGGGAGCAATGCAGTTCAATTAAACAGTTTATGTCGATCAGACAGTTCGTTTCTTGTCAATAAAATGTTAATTATCTGTAATTACATGAAATAGCAAACAAACAAAATGATTCTGCTGTACAAATAAAATTTGTTAGTGGCGCCTAGCAAAACGCACCTTTAGGATATTATTAGAATTTAGGTTTTTTCTGGAAAATTTAGTTGAGGTTTGAATTCTAAACCAAGACACAACTCTGATCTGTCCACTATTTCAATTCATTCATTTTAAGAACGGTAGCCCCAAGGTAGATTTCTTTTATTTTCATAGCGCCAGTTCAAAACAAAACTGACAAGATTTCTGTTAAGTACATACGAGTATGCATAATGGCAGGTACTCGTATTTTTCCCGTATATGCATTTTTCGTAATGACGCATTTAACAAGCGTTTGCTATCTTGTCCTCCTTTCTGTTTCCATCAAGACAATTTGAATACGTATAATACAATATTAATAAAAAATGAGAATCAAAGGCTAGATAGGTTATTGACAATCATACCTGGTCAGGTAAATTTTGATTAGACGTTTATAGCATGTACGTATGTATATGTAAAATACGTATGCACTTTGTTTCATATTTGTTACTTTTAATAGTATCAATTAAATACATATTTCTTCTACGGATCTTCCACTAAATCCAAGATTTTAAAAGCATTCATGTCAGAATTTACTGAATTTTTTCATGGTCAATCGGCACGATGAAGTTTAGTACATATTAGTATTCTACGCAATGGGAGTTTTAGTGACGTGAAAGATAAAAATATGTGATGTACTCTACAAATGTGCATATGTACGCATATTTATTTCTGCTAACTGAAAAAATTGACTGGTGATTCCCATGTAAAATACCGAAAAGACATAAAACTGCAATCATTTTAATCAGTCTTGACATAAGATTTAAATGATTCGCTGGACATGTGGCATATTTATCTTATCGTTACTAGGCATTTAGAAACTAAAAGGTTATTGTTTTATTTAAATCGTTTGTAATTTATGCAGATAGTTAGCCATCGTAAATAGGTATGCATTCATTCATGTTCACTTTCCGTCACTTTGTAAGCGGCTAATTTATCATAGTGGTCATCTTTTCGATTCAGACAATATACTTGTGGATATAATCTACCTTGATGTATGTACATATATGCAGTTAATGTCATTTAATGATCCATTTACATTTAAGCGGCGACTATAGCAAATATGCAAATTACAATATTCCTTCTCTGGTACTCCGATCAACCCGATAAGTATGCGGTATTGAAATTAATCATAACAGTGACAATAATCAAAATAGTTACAATTCTACAATTTGATTGCAACTAAGTAATGACAAATTTAGTACTATGGTAAGCGGCATTCAGTGAGGTCAATTCGATTGTCGGAAAGGGAATTTTTGCTAGAAATACATGCTTAATTTATATGAGACTAGTGACGGAATCTTGATACGTACAAGAGAAGTTGATTATCTGGTAAATCTTCTGATACTCGTATCAACATAATGTCTACCACGCTATGCTAATCAACAAGGCGCGGAAATTGACGGGAAGGCCAAGAACGTGAGCTGACTAGAAACTCGTACTTATAATTCTGACAAAAATTATTACTCAGGAAGGTCAGTTCTCCCAGAACTCTATGTTGTGATGTGTGAGCTTCATTGGTTAAAAGAAATCGAGTACTCGAAAAAAAAAACGAATTCAATTTCTCGCAATACATAATGCAGATTTGGCCAAAAGTCACGACGACGATAAAGTTTAAAGGCCGGTTTACATTCTCGCGGCGTGGACGAGGCGAGCATGCTCGGCGAGAATTCGCAAGGCAAGGAGCCTGGGTGAGGTGCGCGTTCACATTTTCGCCCGAATACGAGTCACGAGTAGTTTGTGGAAATTCAAAATAGCGAAATAGGGGTAGTTTGTAACGGACGGTTTAAGCATGCGAAGATACCCGTGGGGACGGAGGCGAAAGTAGCCTTGTCGCAGACAGGCGGCAAAATTGGCGAGCAGGAGGTCCATGCTGGTAACTTGCATTCTCCGAAACTAGTTTATGCCAACGAAACGTCAGCTGGGCCACATGGAACAGTTGACGCGCTATGTCCTACAAGGGGTACGGGCAATTAAGTAGTTCCTTTCGACCTTTTAAACACTGGATTAAAAGTCACATATAATCGCGTATACGCTCCTTAAGATACTCATGGGTAAAGGTCCCGAAAGTCCGTTTTAACTGATTAAAAAAAAAAATCAAAAACTGCTAAGAGTGCGAAACATGTCAAATTGGTGGGCGGTAGTGAGGATGTGATAGCAGAGCATTATAAATTATTTTTAGGGTTTTGTATAAAAACAAAACCCTTATGAAATCGGTCATGCGTCCGTCTGTCCGTCTGTCCGTCTGTCCGTCTGTCTGTCTGTCTGTCTGTCTGTCCATGAAATATCTCACAAACCGCTGAAGCTACATGCATAAAATTTGGTTAAAATATGTAGAAATACTATAATTCTCTGGAAAAAGCGATGCGTCGTAATAGGTCACCTTTAAGGGGGGGGTCCCCATAGAGGGGAAATGAAGGTCGAAATTTTTTTTTCGTTTGGTATAGGCAAGTGGGGTATCGTAAGAAAGGTACCGTCGAGTATATTCCATTTTTGGATTTGAAGAAAGGTGAAAAGAGGGAGAGGGGAAAATATGTAGTCCGAGTTTGTCCCCCCCCCTTGCATTTCGAGACCGTTATAGCTAGACATATGAAAATATACAGAAAAGCGGCATTTCACTAGCATAGAAAACCGAAAATAAGAAAATTTTTAAATCTCATCCAAAAAGGTTAATAATAGTACATTTCTATAGTTGCAGTTAGCACACCCCTGCACCCCTCAAGCACACCTGAGGTCAAAAATATTGATGGTTAATGATAACCAACATCATAGGCAATAATATCTCTAAGTTTCATTACAATGACATGATATTTAATAATAGTACATTGACTTAAAGTTATGCATTTTGACACTATCCATACAAAAAATACACCTACCGGCCTCACGCATATGTAGATATGCGTGTACTACAATATTTGCATGTTGTTTTTCGTAGTGCGAATTGCAGTTATTTAATGAACCAACTTTGGAAGGGTGAAGATTGGTGATTGGTGATCCTAACAATAACTATTCACACAATTAATTTTTTTAGGGTTTTGTGTCTTAAATCTTACAAAATCGGTCAAATACCTGTCTGTCCGTCTGTTCATAGAATATCTTACGAACGGCTGAAGCTGCACACATAATTCAGCGAGAATGTGTAGAAATGCTATAATTTTCGGGAGAAAGCGTTGTGTTGTAATTGGCCAACTTTAAGAGGGGGGGGGGGGGGGTCCACATAGAGGCGAAATTAAGGTAAATTTTTTTTTATCCACTGGTATAGCCAAGTGGGGTGTCGAGTACATTCCATTTTTGGCATTTTCTTGAGATTTGTAGAAAGCGGAACAGTGGAGGAGGAAAAAATATTAGACCGTAATTTGTCCCAGCCGCCCTGAATTTCGAAGCCGTTACACAAGTTTGCAATTTTCAATGTCGTCTTAACATGAATGGTTAAGCATCTCGAAGAGTAGGACAGTTTATCTCGTATGCACACATATCTATCTACAGCTTCTCGTATTAAAACTATTACTTTGAGAGGTGACAGATGCAGTCTTTTTGTGAATTGGCATGTAAGATAGTATATCATGGGTAAGACATTTAATTATGGTGTTTTTATTCAGCTGAGTGGTACCAAGAAGAGCAGAGAGTCAATATTTAGATACCAAAATAAGCGCGTACTACAAAACCCTTGAATTGCGGGCGTAGCCCTCTATATTCCGGTTTCATTTAAAATGTAATGAGTTCCTTTTCTTCAATTATTTCAAAATCAAGTAGTGCGTGTAAAATCTACTCAGTAATTTTTGACATGTTGAAAAAGTAATGTTTCTACTCATTACTGTGTTTAATACTTTCAAAAACTACTACATACTAAATACTTCTTAATTACCTTAATTGAGATCGTTAATTTGGTTGACTATTGCACTAAAACGGTCTCTTCCATCGTTTCTAAAACGAACTAAACATGTAAGCATGTAAAGGAAAGGATATTATACGGCGGGTGTTTTTTCTCACAATGTCAACAATTTAGATGTGTCTATGCATCTTGACTTACTGTGGCGTGAGACGAACATCAGAATTTCGGAGAACAAAACAATACAGTTATTTCGCATTGAAAATATTCACCCTACTGGGCTTAATACTAAAATAGTATTATTTTAATTTTTTTGAATTGCATTGAGTGGAACAGACGCCACTATTTGGGCATGTTCCTTCGTCACTTTATAAGCTGACTACTTGACTGTACTGGTTTCGTCGCCAATGGACCTATACTCTTCAGGTGTTGCCTTTAGTTCCATTGGCGAGGCAACACTGATGACCGGGAGGAGGCAAAAAGGAATCCAAAACATTAGTGATCTGCTTTGGATATCTTCCAAAATACAATTATTATTACTGGTCAATGCTGGGAAACTGCAAACTTCTTTGTGAAATCCCGGTCAATTGAAAACAACACTTGGAGAGGAGTGAAATACTATACCAAAACAGGTGTCAAATACTTTAGTGGATTCTCGGCATCCCAGTGTTAACAACTGCATCCAGCCTAAGAAATATATTCAGTCCCGTTTTCTCAATGTCCGATTAAACTCTTTGTTACCTAACAGGGACACAAATTAATCGGAGCTATAAATAGCCCAATAAGCTCTTTCGTTTCCTCATACGTCGATTAAGTTACCAAGCCATAAAGTGTGGCACTTATCTCAGACCACAATATGGCAAAATTTCTTGGCGGAATTCTACCGTCCACTAATATATTTTGTATTAGTACGGTCTTTCAGCATATTCATTTGCAGCTAAATTTGTTTCAAATTCCCTTCTATTGAATTAATTTCCAGGAACTCTGTTCTTTATGGCCATTGTTTTCATTTAAATTGGCAAAAGTGAACAGTTCTAGCTGTCAAAATCTCTGCATCCGATATCAAGTGTTGGGATTTTGTTTTAAATTTTCAACCGGACACCAGGAGTTGGGTTTTGTTCTGGATAAAAGATTAATCGTAGGTTAGGGGACGGTTAGTGTTTATTAGATAAATAACGCTATAGATATTGAGAAAATCAAATTATGCTAAATGGCAATTTACTCTTAAAATAAATTTTAATCTGACATTGAGCAACCGGCCCTCAGACACAAAGGCTAATACGATCTAATCGTCCCACACATGAAATTTATTTTAATTTTCCCAATATTTATGTACATCATTCGTTTACTAATTAGAAAAAACAAGCTAGCCTTCGGCTAACTTGCCGCTTGCCGCTTCGCGTGAAGGGTATCACACCTTCGTTGTTTCTTATGGTGCATTTCCCACTTTGAAATTAGTAGTAAGACTTGTTCCGATTTCATTGTTCCTAGGAGAGTTATATGAAATAGTGGGCCGATTTTAATCAAATTGTAAGGAACGTGATTTGGCAGTCAATATGATTGAATAATATGAAATTCCGTAAAGATATCTTCAGAAATAAAAACCAGGCCGAAGCTTCGCTTCAGAGTCCGAAGCGTATATACCCTAGACTTGTACAGACCTAGTGGTGATACCAAAAGTACCAATTGGCAACGACCATATGCATTAAAAGTGAGTTTCCCATATGGCCAGTTTATAGGGGAGGTTAGCACACATTCATGAGGATCTTGGCCATTCTAAACATCAATTAACTAACCAATTCTTCAAATATTTGTCGAATTTTTCAAGTTGCTAGCTTCATTCTATCGAAAGTTATTGCTTATTTGAAGTCTCACTTGTAGGGGTGGTAGAAGTTCCTTGGATCGGATCTTGCCCATCATAGCCACCAACCAATTAGATCACAATACAAACATTAAAAAAAAGATGTCAGTTGTCTAGCTTCACTCTATCGAAAGTTATCGCTTATTTGAAGTTTCATTTGAAGGGGAAGCAGGGGTTTCATTGGTCGGATTTTACGTATTTTCAATATTAGCCAACTGGATCCTACTACAAATATTTGACCAAAATTTCAAGTCGCTAGCTTTATTTTGTCGTAAAATATCGCTTATTTAAAATTTCATTTCTAGGGGAGGTAGGGGTTCCTTAGGTCTGATCTAACCTATCCTTAATGCAAACTAACTAAATCTCACTTCAACCATTTGACCAAAATTTCAAGTTGCTGGCTTCATTCTATCAAAAGTTATCGCTTATTTGAAGTTTCATTTGTAGGGGAGGTAGGGGTTCCTTAGGTCTTATCTAAACCATCTTTAATGCTAACTAACTCAATCTCATTTCAAACATTCGACCAAAATCTCAAGTCGCTGGCTTCTCTCTATCAAAAGTTATCGCTTATTTGAAGTTTCATTTGTAGGGGAGGTAGGGGTTCCTTAGGTCGGATCTAACCCATCCTTAATGCCAATTAACTCAATCTCACTTCAAACATTCGACCAAAATTTCAAGTCGCTGGCTTCTCTCTATCAAAAGTTATCGCTTATTTGAAGTTTCATTTATAGGGGAGGTAGGAGTTCCTTAGGTCGGATCTTGCCCATTTTCAATGCCAACTAACAAGATGTTACTACTAACGTTTTGCCAAATTTTCAACTCGCTAGTGCTATTCTATCGAAAGTTATCGTAATTAAATTAATAGTTAATTTTTTAAATTTTGTAGGGGAGGTAGGCGTTCCTTTGATCTGATTATGTCCAACTTACTAAAACCCAAGCAGCTTCTCACTTCAGGGTTACATACCAAAAATCAGATGTCAATTTGTTCAAGAGTTATGGACAAAACACCTGAAAAGTAGGGTAGTACGGGGTTCTTTGCAAGAAAATTACCGTTAGTTTTCAACTGATCGATTTTATTTTTCCAGGGGAGTATAAGATTACCCCCACGAGCAATCTACCAAAGCTAGAGCTTTTCATGTTTATTTAATCGGGAGTTATAAATACATTGAATTATTTTACATATGTAGGGGAGGTAGGCGTTCTCTTGGCCTGATCATACCCATTTTCAATACCAACCAACTAGATCATACTTCCAACATCTGACCAAAATTTCAAGGCTCTATCTTCATTCTATCGGAAGTTATCGTGCGAACGGACAGACAGACGGACAGACGGACAGACAGACAGACAGACAGACATGGCTAAATCGAATCAGGAGGTGACCCTGATCATTTATATATATACATTGCTATACCTCCGGAGCCTCCTTTAAGGTGTTACATATTTCCGTCGTGACAAAAACAATATACCCTATACTAAAAGTCTAGGGTATAAAGATACAAAGTATCCACACTGCATGCAGATACATCGGAACATGGATATGTCTATGACTACCGACTGCGTGGAACCTGTTGTGTTGAAGATATCGACGTAAGTTTTATAAAGATCCCAGTATAGTTATACTGGATGAAATCTTTCGAAAAAACACGTCCCACGCTTTCGGTAGGCATAAGACATATCCATGTACCCATGTATCTGGTGGCAGTGTAGATACTCGTCATAAATTCTGTTTTGCTTTGTCCTGTCCGCTTGGGCTCCTTTCTCTCGCGGGATCGTTTCGTTTTCGTTTGCATTGCGTGTGTGCAATATTCACCTCCTCTCGTGCACCCTGTTCCATCTACCTGTTCCATCTACCCGTTCGGTACAGGTTGCAGACTGCAGCCTATCGACATTTCTCTGAGTACGTTTCTGCTAATCGCAATCACGCTTCCCACCATCTTTTCCCAATCGGACGTGTATTGTGTTTGTGTATCTATTGCAAAATCGCTCCCACACTATCCGTCTCATCCCGCCCCTTTAATCAACAGTCCGGGTCCGGCACACACAATCCGTTTCTCAAGTAACGCGTGCGACTCTATGCGATTGTGTCCGGCAAACAGAAAGATAAACTAACAAAAGTAAACAAAACATTCCAACACACGCACAAAGAGAATGCACAAGAAAAATTTTGGAATTTTTGCAGAAGGGAGGGGGGCATTTGATCTTCTGCAGACCTCTGAATGTACATCATGTCACGATGAGCTGCCCGGAACTATAACATTCTGCGACGAATATTTCTCTATTTCGGGGCTTGGGAGATTGTAACTCGCGTAGTACGAATCCGCCATTTTGTTTTATGATATGTTTATTGCATGTGTGGTGGGGGCCCACATTGTGGGCCAGTCAGACCTCAAATCGCCGCCATTGCAAATGCACAACCATTTGGATAGAATGAACTTCATCCGCGATGGCTCTCGCTGTCTATCTTCGGGGGGCGGGAACTATGTAGTGTACACACTCTCAAATTGCGTCTGCGCATGTCCAAATGTTAGTCGAACTGACTACTTGCTACTTTTTCTGGGACCCTATTGATTCAGATATGTAGTACAACGCGCGCTATTTTATACATTTTGGAATGCGGAAGGTGGGCATTTGATCTTCTGCAAACCTCTGAATGTACATCATAACATATAATATCCTGCGACGAATATTTCTTTATTTCGGGACTTGAGAGATTCTAACTCGCCTAATATAAATCCGCCATTTTGTTCTATATGTTTGTTGCACGTGTGGTGGGGGCCCACATTGTGGACCAGCCAGATCTCAAATCGCCGCCATTGCAAATGCACAAACGCAGTCGCTGGATCACCCGATTTGGCTCGAATGAACTTCATCCGCTCTCGCTCATCTTCGTCTGCGCATGTCCAAATGTTAGTCGAACTGACTACTTGCTACCTTTTCTGGGACCCTAGTGATTCAGATAGTACAACAAGGGCTTTTTTATTAAATGATGAATGGGAATTGGCGGAAATTGAAGGTCATTGAAAGTCCGCCCGTTCACCCGTACACTATGTTATTTCTTGCCGTCCACAACGTCAACGTTTATCGCTATCAAATCAACATCCCAACATGTACACACAGGATCCCCGTAAGCGCTCCGCCCGCGCAGATCTACAAGCAACAGCCATGCACAATGACCACTTCACTCAAATGACATGCACAACCAGAAAAGAAAAATTTTCAATGGGCTTGTTTCCTCTTCTGACCCCCGAGTAGAAAAACAGACATTTCGTGTGACGGACAGATTTTTAGGATGACCCCCAGCTATAAGACATATCCATGTCAAAAAGTTTTTCTAACAAAAACTTGCTTTTGGAACGGTGTTTCCTATGACAGCTATATGATAGAATAGTCCGATTTCAACTAAATTTGTGAATGTGATTTGACTAAAGATACTATCGATTAGTGAGAAATTTGAAAAAAATATCTTTTGAAATAAAAAAGTTTTTCTCACAAAGACGAATTTTTGGACCGGTCGTTCCTATGGCAGCTATATGACGCAGTGGTCCGATTCCATTGATTTCAACATATTTATAGCGTGCAATAGAAGGAAGGCTTTGCGCTAAATTCGAGAAAGATATCTTCAGAAATAAAAAAGTTTTTCGCACTAAGACTAATTATTGGACCGGTCGTTCCTATGGCAGCTATATGACGTAGTGGTCCGATTCCATTGGTTCCGACATATTTACAGCGTGCAATAGAAAGAAGGCTTTGCACAAAATTTCAACTTGATAGCTTTAAAACTGAGGGACTAGATTGCGTAGAACCTGACGGACAGACGGACAGACAGACAGACGGACAGACGGACAAAGCTTAATCGACTCGTCTCATCATACTGACCAAGAATATATATACAATAGTTTGTATGGTCGGTGATGCTTCCTTCTGTGCGTTGCAAACTTCATGACAAAGTTAACATACCCTATCACATCCGTGAAGGGTATAATGACTTGTATTTTAATCTTACGACGCAAAGGAAATATTTCTTTTATTTAAATAAATTAGATACGAAGAAAAAGATAATCTGGTTTAAGTGATGAAAACAAGTTGCCCTTGGCATTCCTTTAGTGATCGCCTTATTCCCTGCAAAACTTTGGAATGATGGCTAGTCGGAGTACGAGGGTGAGGAGTGGCCGTGAAGGCCAGAGTAAGCAAAAATGAGCAAAACCCTCTCCAAAGGCTTAAAGCGATGTGCGCTCGCAGACCAACTCAGTAACCGGGAATTGTGGGCAGGGTGAACGGCAGCTATTGACCTCCTCCATCAAATACAATACAAGATTCGAACATCAAGCCCGCTAAACAAGAAGAAACTCTACTCTACCAAGACAAATAATTCTAATACGGAACGACAATGGGACGCCTACGCGTCAAACTCCCTAAACCGCCGAAAACGAAGTTCCCGTGAAGGGAAGAAGCTCTACAGCCACACTACTGTAAAAATGCCACCAAGGCAGAAAAAAGGAAGCGAAGGAAGAAAAGATTACCGTCCAGTCAGAACAGATCCTTTTTTCTTCAAGTCGTGAGCCTACGGTGGAAGTCGGTTCTTATATGGCCCATGGTTTTCAAGGAGAGTGCTTCTACAGTTTCCTTTTCTTAGGATTTTCGGGCGCATCCTGATTCAGAAAATTCCCCAATAATAATCACAGAAATTCACGAGAGAGAAAGGATAGAGAGGGAGGAAGCTATTTTTAATTTAGGATTTCATTTTTATCTACTGCACGGATCAGAGCAAATGAAAGCCTATGCACACCCTTGGGACACAATCAATCCGTGAGAAAAGAAAGCAGACCTCGATACGCTCCCTACGAGGCTGTAGCCCTGTCAAGGAACAACGAGAACAACAAGAACAAGAAAAATTTGAAAAATAGCCATTTTCAAATGATCATATCTCGGGTGTTTTTCCCTGTATCGATATGAAATTTGCAGCACTTCGTAAGATGACCGGGGCAATGACCATACCAAATTTGAACCCGAACAAGCACTACAGAGGTCCGAAAACCCGTGCTTGTTGTGTCGCGTAAACATAGTCTTGGTCACTTTTAATTTTTTTTTTTTCGTTTTTCTTTGGCGCTCCCGCGTCCCTAGATAGGAAAAGGGAATTTACGTGTCGGACTATGAGTACCCGTTTGGGGTTAATAACTTGGTTGAGCATATGTATGAAAGAGTTTTACTTTCATGTAGGTTTTTATTTTTTTATATATGATATGTTTGCGTTTTTAATAAAACTATTTAATATTTTACTATTTATTAGTTAAATATTATTTATTGATTTTTGTTTGTTACGTCAGTATAGTCCGAATAACCGTTTCCCTAGATAAATGTATTCAATACAGAGATATATTTTAATTAAGAACAAGAAGGAAAACTCCATCAGTTGGAGAGAAGGCAATGAAACATTTTTAAGTAAATTAGTAAAAAAAATCACTATTGCCTTATTTCCATCCATCAGGACCACGAGGAGGTTGGAGTTATATTATTTTATTTCAAATTTTCAACACACGAAAAAACATAAAACGGTGTGGATGAAGATACAAACAGGTCATAAATTCCGGAATTCTTCAATTGCACCTTCTGTCCTCAAAATATAGTTGTTGTCATTTGATCTGCTTGTAGACTTTGTTAACGTTAAAAGTGCACTTTTAGCGTATTTTATTACTATTAAGAGAACAGAAGAATTCCTTCATTAATGATGCTTCCTTTATTAGTATCTTATTCGTGGACGAAAATTTGGGGCAGATATGATTTTGCTTAATGTTTGATAACAGATCTCATTTTATCATTTTTCGATTAGATTTGCTATGCAACAGTTGCAAGAATCCCGTTTCGTATGCGGTATAGTACTTGTCATTTTCCCCATATAAATCATCATACATCATAAAATATTCAGATGGCTTAAAATTGTCGTTTTAAACAATTAGCACACAATTCTTTCAAATTTCCTTTTCCGGCTTACAAAAATCTTAACATGACCCCTCATTTTTCGTCTGTCTTTCAACTATTTATATGCAATAATTGTAAATACCTGTATTAACATCTCCATAAGCCCTATCTTTAATAATATCATCCATTAAAGAACCCACCTCCTCGAAGTACTTGAAAAATGAACGTGTCTTAAGTCTTTTGAAGATCCGAATGATTTCAAAAAAGTTAGTAGAGTAGTGTGGAACACAAAAGTAAAGCGCTTCCTTGCCAAGAATATCATTTTTCTAGTTCAAAGGACTCAAAGTGCGTTCAACAATAGTCTACTGCATTCGCCTCACCACCCCAAGTCATATCATACCCATCATCCCTTGATATCACTTCTTTTCCAAAAAATGTCCTTTTCTTTCTTCAAAGGTCGCAAAATGCCATCAGTCGTGGTCGAAGGACTCAAAATGTCATTATGCCATTAACAGAACTCCAGTGCATTGGTCTCATTACCACGACTTAGAATACACCCTTACCTACCAGCTTTGGTTTTTGTTTCATTTCATAATAATAGAGTCCTTTTATCCTGACGCACATCTCCAGCAGCACTAACATATAACCATTTTGTACTTAATAACCAAAGCAAGCTAAGTACCAAATTTAGTTAAACCACGGACCACGGGTAATACCTGAAAGATTTTTTTTTCCACTGAAATCATTAAAAAGACTTCGAGAAAGCGAGAAACTCTATACATATTTTTTCACATTTTTGAATGTATCTTTCTATCTACTCCATGGATCAGAGCAAATGAAAGAAAAGGCACATCCATGGGACACAGTCAATCCGTGCAAAAAGAAACCAGACCTCTATACGCTCCATACGAGGCTGTAGCCTTGTCAAGGAACAACAAGATCAACGAGATCAACGAGAACAAGAATAATTTGAAAAATAGCGATTTTCAAACTGTCATATCCCGGTTGCTTTTCGTCATATCGACATGAAATTTGCAACACTTCGTAAGACGACCGGAGAGAATGGTCATACTAAATTTGAGCCCCCACAATCACCTGAAGCCGCAGCTACAGAGGTCCGAAAACCCGTACTTGTTGTGTCGCGTAAACATAGTCTTGGTCACTTTTCTGAATTTTTTTTTCGATTTTTTCGTTTTTCTCTGGCGGGCGGGACGCTCCCGCGTACCTAGATGAATAAGTGATCCTATGTCCGTATCCTCCTGTATTAGTATAATATACATATGCATTTATATGTGATAGTAAAAAAAACAGTCCGAGCGAGTTTCCTATATGGCCAGTTTATAGGGGAGGTTGGCACTCATTCAGAAGGATTGACCATTTTCAAAATCAATTAACTAAGCAATTCTACAAATATTTGTCGAATTTTTTAAGTCGCTAGCTTCATTCTATCGAAAGTTATTGCTTATTTGAAGTCTCACTTGTAGGGGAGTTAGAGGTTTCTTGTGTCGAATCTCGCGCATTTTTAATAACAACCAACTATGTAGATCCCAGTACAAATGTTTGACCAAAATTTCAAGTCACAAGCTTCATTTTATCGAAAGTTATCGCTTATTTGAAGTTTCATTTGTAGGGGTTCCTTGTGTTGGATCTTGCCCATCATTGCCACCAACATATTAGATTTCAAGTATCTAGCTTCACCGAAAATGACGGCTTATTTTAAGATTCATTTGTAAGGGATGTATGGGTTCCTTGGGTCGGATCTGGCCCATCTTTAATACCAACTAACTCAAGCTCACTTCCAACATTTGACTAACATTTCAAGTTGGTGGCTTCATTCTATCAAAAGCTATCGCTTATTTGAAATTTCATTTGTAGGGGAGGTAGGGGTTCCTTGGGTCGGATCTTGCCCATTTTCAATACCAACCAAGTAGATCTTACTAGCAACATTTTGTCAAATTTTTAACTCGCTAGTGTCATTCTGTCGAAAGTTATCGTAATTAAATGAATATTTAATTTTTTTAAATTTGTAGGGGAGGTAGGCGTTCTTTTGATCTGATTATGCCCAACTAATTAAAACTCAAGCAGCTTTTTACCTTAGGGTTACATGCCGAAAATCAGGTGTCTACGTCAATTGGTTCAATAGTTATAGACAAAAAACGTGAAAAGTAGGGTACTACGGGGCTCTTTGTAAAAAAAATACCGTTAGTTTTCAACTGATCGATTTAGTTTTTCCAGGAGAGTATAAGATTACCCTCACGAGCAATCTACTAAAGCCAGAGCTTTTCGTGTTTATTTAATCGGGAGTTATAGATACATTCAATTATTTTACATATGTAGGGGAGGTAGGCGTTTTCTTGGCCTGATCACACTCATTTTTAATAATAATACCAACCAACTAGATCATATTTGTAACAGTTGGCTAAAATTTCAAGGACGTTTTTTTATCAAATCTTCCGATTTACAAGAGAAGAAAACAATAAAATTGCCCTCGTTGGGTTAATTTTGGGTTTTGTTTTGAATGCCGGCGTTTAACTATAGCCGGCCGGCAACAAATGCTTGTTCCCGTTTGTGATGTCTCGTTCGCTGCTTCGGCCTGCAGCAAATATTCCAATAACTAGAAAACCGTTATCCCATTAGAATGGACCCGCTAGCAACAATATCTTATCGCAACAATTTGCGAATGCAATGAGCACCGTTGCCGACAATCAAAAACCTAGCACAATATAAACAATAGGCAATAGGCTAACAAATCCCAACACATCAATGATTTCACCTTTGGGCAATGTTTGAAGAGTGGGTTTTAAACGGGTAGGCATCAACCAACACGATTTGTGAGAGCCGCCCGTTTACTTGATGAATAATGCCAACCAATGCATTTATAAGAGAAGAAAAATGAAACTTAGCCTTTTTCTTCTTCTGATCACTTCGTTAGCTTGCCATCACCAAAAACCGATTTTATGGCCGAGAGGAGTCGGAGCATGGAAAATGAGAGACGACTATGAGCTGAACAGGAAAGGGAATGGGTAGCAAAGTAGGGCATAGAGAAGAGTGTTCAGTGGACAGGAAGTAGGTAGTAAAGTAAAATAAGAACATAGTAATAAAAAAAAAATAGATGAAAAAGTAATGTGCAAAATTTAAAAAAAAAAGTATTTCAATATCTCTTGCAATTTCAAAAAAGTAATGATTACATTTTGTACGGATAATTAAGTACTTCTTAAAAAAAAAGCATTTAAGAAGTATTTACAATAGTATTTTTGAAGCAGTAAGTAATACTGAGTACTTTCGAAAATACTAAATATTCCCATGCTCTGTGTGATAGTGATATATAGTATGTAAGGATGTATAATTTCAGTAAAATCCATCAATCGGTTCAAAAGTCTGTAAGTCTGTATTAGCTGTCTACAGCTAATAATGAAAATTTTTTATTAGCAAAACACCGCTGTAATGGAAGAAGGTAGCTTGGTGAAACTTGTAATGGTGGTTGTCGGAGGACGAGGGTGAGGGATGGCCGTGAAGGCCAGAGTAAGCAAAAAGTGAGCAAAACCCTCTCCAATACTGCCAGCGATGTGCGCTCGCAGACCAACTCAGTAGCCGGGAGTTGCAGGGTGGGTTGACGGCAGCTATTGGCCTCCTCCATCCAATACAATGTTAGTATCGCACATCATGCCCGTAAAAAAAAAAGAAATTCTACTCTACCAAGATGATTCTAAAAAAAAAAAACCCGGAACGACAATGGGACGCCTACGCGTCCAACTCCCTAAACCGGCGGAAACAAAGTTCCCGTGAAGGGAAAAAGAGCTCTACAGCCAAACTACTATCAAAAATGCTACAAAAGCAAAAAAGAAAAGGGGAGGAAGAAAAGATTACCGTCCAGTCAGGACAGATCCTTTTTCCCTCAAGTCGTGAGCCTAAAGGTTTTCAACGGCTCAAGCTACGGACCCCAGCTGGGATGGGCCCGGCGCGTCTAAACCCTCCCTACCGTGGGACTTCAGGCGCATGTTGTGAAATCCCCCAAAAATAACCAAAAAAATTCACAAGAGAGAGAGGGTAGTGAGGGAGGAAAGTATTTTTAATTTAGGGTGTCATCTTTGTTTTCTTTCAGTTCATGAGATATATAGGATTAAGCGATCCAATGCCTATTATATATTCAAGTATTTTATAAGAGTGCATATATATTATATAGCCGAAACTAAGAGCAAAAAAAAAATAATTCAAACTACCAATAAATCTAGCCTCAATCTAATTGACGACCCAATGTAATTGCAAGTAAAATTCAAATTGCAGTAATGCTGTCAACGATTATAGTTAATTAAATTCACTGAACACGAAATTATTTCAAGGCATCATGCCAAACTATACGAGTAATAGGCATATTCTTATAATAAAATTTTTTTTTTTTTTTTCAAATCTTCCCACAAGAGAAAAATAATCTTATTGCCATCGTTGGGTTTATTTTTGTTGTTTGTTTTGCATGCCTGCGTTTAAATACAGCTGGCCGGCAAAATAAAAAGAAAGGCTTATCCACGTGGATGACGTCACTTTCGCTGCTGTGGTAACTCTGCCTGTAGAAGATGCCAAACTTGGATAAACTGATATCCCATTAGAACGGGCCCGCTATCAACAATCGCTTATCGCTAGCAACACTGTGCGAGTGCAATGAGCACCGTTGCCGACAATCAACAAGCTAGCCCAATATAAACAATAAGCGAGCAGCTAACTACTACTACATCAACAGTGATGTCACTTTTGGGCAATGTTTGAAAAGCGGATATTAAATGGGTAGGCCCACACCAACACGATTTGAGAGAGCCGCCCGTTTACCTGATAAACAATGCCCACGAAAGATGTAATTTAGAAGAGAAAAATGATACTTAGCCAGGTTACAAAATACTGCGTCCGAACGTTTCCCATGAGATGGCGTTCATCCAGCTTGCCTTTCCAGCTAATCGGTCGGCTCTATGATTGTACTTGGGGCCCAATATGGTGGCGGATTACTGGCTCACTTGGGTGGCGGAATCCCATTCGTGGCACGTCACTCGCTGGCTTCGGTGGCGGAGTACTCTCTCCGGCGCGACTTTGTCCATCCTTTGGTGCAAAGCGAAAAAAACTGCTCCTATTGTAGTGGTTGCGGCGACCCTCCTGACGATTTGCTGCACAGATCACACAAACACTTTTCCTTTTTTTATCTTTTCTGGTGGCTCCGAAAGGGGAAATGGTGGTTCACAGGAGCAACACTGACACTTTTGTTTAACACCCGTCGAGTTAGCGCAAAACAAAATTCCAAATCGCGGCAATTGTAAAAAAAAAATTAAAATGGCTTATAAGTCTAGAAGATCCCGAAACCCAGAAGAAGCAACGACTTTTATTCCTATATAACGCACGGCTCCAATCCCTCTCCCGCGTGTTCAACCTAACCTCTACGTCGCGTCTTAATCGAATCAAAGAAAAGCGCAAAATTCAATATTATCGCTATAAACAAAATGTTATTGAACAAGTAAGGCACCGAAAGCACCGATAATAAAAAAAAAAATATAGCCAAAATTAAAATATAGTAAGGCAATAGCGATTTTCGGCACGAAAAAACCACCACGAATCGACCGCCTCGGTTGCCTGTTCAATCCCAACTCCCCGCGTGTTCAACCTAACCTCTACGTCGCGTCTTCATCGAATAAAATCAAAGAGCAAAATTCAATATTATCACTATAAATACATGGTATTGAACAAGTAAAACACCGATAATTCAAAAATAACCGAAATTAAAATATAATAAAGCAATCGCGATTTTCGGCACGAAAAAAAAACCACCACGAATCGACCGTCTCGGTTGCCTCTTCCATCCCAACTCCTCTAGATTCCGTTAGATCCCTTTTCCGCTTGCATCTCGGCATCGCTGATTGGTTGGATGCGGGATCATACGATACTTCCGTTATTCGTCATGACGTCAACGAAACTTTTCTTTGTCAAATCTTAGATCCGCACCAGAACCTAGATAGCGTGATCTAGCGGCATGCTGGGGAAACCTTTTAAATGTCAGAAAGAAAAAGTTGCGACTCCTTGCTTTGCATAGTCCAGCGAACGCTTTGTTTTTTTTTTTTGTTTAAATTTTTTTTTTTTTTTTTTTCTTTTTTTTTTTTTTTTTTTTTTTTTTTTTTTTTTTTTGGTGTTAAAAATTACTGACCACTGATGATGATCCACAACAACCCACTGTTATTATTATTTTTATATCTTTCAGGAGAAAAAAGCAACACAAAAGAAAACATCGCAGCCAACGGATTGGCGGAAGACAACATGGCATTTTGTGTGGCCGTAGTCGTTGCTTTCATAACAGATTAGCTAAGACACAGCTAATGCATTTACCACTACGATTGCTTCCGTCGGCATTGTAGTTTTCGCATTATACTTTAATCACATTGCCCGCAGAAGCAATTGCAGTGGCATCGGCCTGGCAGTCCATAAGCATGTATTCCTTAGCGCAGAAATTTCCTCTGTTGACGCGGTGATGAGCCCATTACAACACAGTTGGATCTCTCCTTGATATAGGGGTGAGATACGACTGAATGGTACGATGGTTCACTTTGACGCTAGTTGCGCAAATCTTTCGCGTGAAAAGTACCTAGTTCCTTGCCATTCATATCGGTTACAGTGTAGCAGGACCCGCCTAGGATGGATGTTATGCGGCATTTGACAAACTTTGGTCCCAATTTTGCGCTATAGTGCTCCACTGCATTGCTTGGCTTGAAATTTCTGCAATACACGACATCGCCAATATTGTACTTCACTGGTCTCGTTCTTAAGTTGTATATACGGGCATTGGTTTTGTTAGCTTCCCTCAACCTCTCCTGTATTTGACTACGAATTAAGTCCATTTTTATCTCTGGGGAAATATTCGCGGTATTATCCTGCAGTTGCTGCGCCTTACGCAATATTGCATATGAACTCCCATGAAGCATCATTGTTTGCCCAAAAAGCGTGAAGTAAGGGGAATACCCTAGGGTCGAATGGTAGGCCGAGCGTAGTGCACAATTTATCTCGGAGAGATGATAATCCCAATCGCTTTGATCGGGTTTGACATACGCGCGAATAGCAGCAATTAACGATCGGTTAACTCGCTCTGAGGCGTTGGCCTGTGGCGAATATAACGCCGTGTAAAAGTGGTGCACACCGTAGCGCTTCAAGAGGTTGTTGAAGAGAGAAGATCGAAACTGTACGCCGTTGTCCGAAACTACGGTTTCTGGAACGCCGAAGATATGAAAAACCCTCTGCTCAAGGAATTTCACTACCACTTCTGCCGTAAATTTACGTATAGGTTCGACCACTGGGAATTTGGATAAGCTGTCTAAAACTATGACTGCCCCCACGTTTCCGGTTTTGCTGCGAGGATATGGTCCTATCAAGTCTATATATAATCGTTGAAACAGGCGGTCTGGAATGGAAAGCGAACCCATAGGAGGTCTTAAAGGCTGATTTGGAGCCTTCGTCATTTTACAAGTGTCGCAATGCAGCACAAATTCTTTAACGTGTTGGTACATTCTCGGCCAATAAAAGAGGTTTCGGAGCCGGTGAAATGTTTTATCAACCCCCCCGTGTGCGCAAAGCGGATGATTGTGGGCCTTTTGGATTAACTCCCCGGTAAGGTGTTGAGGAACCCATAATTTCCATGATGCCTCCTCCTGAAGGTGATCCCCGGTGGCATGTTGGGTACGCCTGTACACAAAGTCATCGATTAGTTTGAGGTCCGGAAGATGATGTTGGTTTTCCCGTATTTTCTCGATCAATGCTCTGTATTCATCGGATTTGAATTGGGGAGAGCTAAGGTCTAAACCAAGTAACGACTCCTGCTGAACCTGTAGTTCCGACACATTGAAGTCATGAACTCTAGATAAGGCGTCAGGTACCACATTGTCACTACCCTTACGGTGACGTATAGCGAATTTAAAACCTTGGAGCTTAAGAGCCCAGCGTGCTAGCCGACCGTGTAGGTCCCTGAGGCTCATAAGCCATTTAAGCGAGGCGTGGTCGGTCACTACCTCGAATTCCTGTCCCTCCACGTAGGGGCGGAACTTGTTAATTGCAGTCACCGCAGCAAGGCATTCTTGCTCCGTTACCGTATAGTTGCGTTGTGCGGTCGTAAGCTTTTGTGACATAAAAGCGATAGGGGCTTCTGCGCCGTCGTCTGTATGTTGGACCAACACTGCCCCTATACCTTCCTGACTCGCATCGCAATGGATGGAGAAGGGTCGAGCAAAATCCGGGCTGTGCAGGACAGGCGCGGAAGAGAGGCTCTGCTTGAGCGCATTAAAAGCGTTTAAGGCCTCGTCCGTCCACAAAAACTTGCGACCTTTCCGCAACATATCCGTTAACGGAGCGGTTAGGGCAGAATAGTTCAAAACGAATCTGCGGTACCAGCCGCATACACCTAAAAATCGGCGAAGGTGACGTACCGATTTAGGAAGAGGGAAATTCGAAATGGCGTCCACCTTGTCAGGATCTGTCATAATGGTCCCATGGCCAATAACATGCCCGAGGTATTTCACCTGTTTCATCACAAAATGACTTTTTTCGACATTTATTGTCAAGCCTGCTTCGCGTATACAAGCCGCTACCCTGCTGAGGAGAGTGCAATGCTCCTCAAACGATGACGAGACGACTAGAAGATCGTCAAGATAGACAAAAACTTGGTGACGGATTTCTGGTGGAATTACTTTGTCCATCAACCGCTGCATCGTTTGAGGTGCATTGCACAACCCAAACGGCATGGTAACAAATTGATATAGGGGGCGCCCCGGCACAGTAAATGCGGTTTTGTCTCGTGATTCCTCGTCGAGAGGGATCTGCCAAAAGGCGTCCTTTAAATCGATGCTGCTTATGAATTCAGCCTTAGGCAGTCGACTTAAGATCCCTTCGATTAAAGGCAGAGGATACGCATCTTTAACTGTGACGCTGTTAACCTTGCGAGCGTCAAGGCACATACGAACCTTACCGGGTTTCACGACCACAGTCACGGGCGACGCCCAGCTGCTTTGCGATTCCTCGATGACACCCATTTCCAGCATCCGATCTAATTCTGCAAAAAGTAGTTTTTCTACTGCAGGTGACACAGCAAAATGCCGTTGTTTAATCGGCTTATTATTGCCGACATCGATCGAATGCTTAATAAGCTGAGTTCGTCCTAAACCTTCTTTTGCATAGGATGGGAAGCTGGAAATGACTGCCATGAGGGTCGCCTCTTGTTCAGGTTTCAGCTGATGGCGGTTGTCCTCTGTCGAAAGTTCATTAATCCCCATATTGGGTGTGCGCAAAGGGTTGTCAAACGAGAAAAGATCCGACGCAAGTTGAAAAGTGCGTACGAAATCGACGCCAAGATATAGGTCTTGACTCAATGTCGGTATAATCAAAAATGTCATACGTTTAGTAATCCCCCGAAACGTAATGGAACCGGTGGCATGTCCCAATGTAGCGTGTTTCGTCCCGTCGGCCGTTGTCAACGTCAAGTTGTACCGCTTCCAAGGGTGTTTGTTCGCTTGCAGGAATTTCCTGGCGAAACCTGAAGAGATGCAAGATGAGGTAGCCCCAGTGTCTATCAACCCGACAACTTGTTGATCGAACAATGAGACCTTAGCGTAAGGGCGTAAATCGTCTGTAGGCTGATCAATCAAGATAGTTTCACATAGCCTTCGGCGTGAATCCTTGACGCGTTTCCAGAAGTTCCGTAGTCTTAGCGTTGACCGTTTCGGCTTGTTTGTAGAAAGCTCCTCATGACCAAAAATGCGCTGTCGGGCTTGGTTATACTCGTGTAACCGCACATGGTAAGGCTTAAAAGTGGATTGTTCGTCCTTAGTAGGTGTGGTCTTGGGAAGCTCTCCTCCCAAAGAATCTGTTTGCGTCGCGTGGGAAACCAACAAACGAAAGGAAGGTGACATAGGCAAAGGTGGTGCAGCGTCGAGATGAATAGGAGTAGTTTCCACAACAGAAGGGTTAGGGTTAATACGGGTGGAACTGTGCACAGAAGAAGATGAATCATGATGCGGAAGGCAGTCCGATGAATCCGAGGAATTTAAAGTTCTTTCTGGTGTGTTCACCAAAGGTGCAATCCGAGCGGCAAGAATTACATCCGGTGACGTCATAGTTGAGCTAGTCGTAGCAGGTAATGTCGTTGCAGAGAATGTTATAGCAGAGGTTGTCACAGCAGAGATTGAATTAGTCATTGTCGATGAAGTACTTTCGGGTATAGTCCCTGAGAAGATTAGAGATTTATCCGATAGCTGGTTATGTGTATTAACATTAAGGCATGGTTGTTGTTGCCCATTTAAGGCATCTCCTCGAACTGAGTGTTCTTTGAGGACATCTGGGTGTTGCGCGTCCTCGCCGACCCGTTTTTTGGCCCACTGCACTTAGGGCATTCAGGTTTTATCACATCCTTGTGTCCACAGCCAAAGCAGAAAATTCGCCGCTCAGCCGCACAAACATCGTAGCGATGCCCCCTTTTCGAGCAGTTCCAGCATATCAGCTGAGAGGTATTGACCTCGGAAACTTGAACGGGATAATTTCCAGCTGCCCCATAATTTTTGAATCCGGCTGATCCGGTACCCAGCGGCACGGACAAAATTTCCGCGATAACGTTACGATGAGGACGCCGATATTGCCTCCGTTCTTGGAAACTCTCTACTTTTCTTGCGGCCAGCTTGAGGTCTCGTAGTGATTCAATGTCAAACATGAGGAGATGAAATTCGATGCTCTCGTGGACATTCCTCATCACCATAGAAGTTAGCTCCCGCTCAGTTAATTTCACACGCATCCGGTCATTTATCTGAAGAACTGCCTCTAAGAAGTCGTCAAAGCATTCATTACTTCTTTGCTTTCGACGGCGAATCTCTTCGATCAGATCAGCATCCGCATGTCTGTCACCAAACTGTTCAAGAAGAGCCCTCCGGAGAGAACCCCAAGTGTATCGGTTCTCAGAGCTTGCCGCAAAACGGCGAAACCAGGATGCTGCCCTACCCTCAAACAGCAAATGCGCTCCAAGGCAGATGTTTTCAAAATTGCTGTCTAAGGTGCGGTGTGTAAATAGCTCAATTTGTCGTATGAACTCATCGACACCGTTTCCACTAAATCTTAAGCCCCAGTCGGTTATTGTCCTAAAGACTTGCCCTGTGGGTATACGGGATCTTTCACGCGACGCGTGCTCTCGAGGTCCTGCATGGGTTGATTGCGGACTAGGAGCACCCATCGCATCTCCTAAGTGCAAATTTCCAACTTGGCCGGCCAGACGCTCTCCTAAAAGTTGATCTATATACTGTTTGAGGGCTTCTAAAGTACCTGTGGAAGCATTTGGTAGAGGTGCAGACGGAAGTGGAGCTAATGGTGGATGAGGTGGACCGAACGCCGCCTGCTCACTAGGTGTCGGTTGATAGTTACCACCTCCGGGAAAAGAATGCCGGCCTTCTGTTAATACTTGCGAGGCTGAACGCGTTAGTCCAACAAGCGGCTCTTGCATGCTTGTATCGAGAGGGGCAAATTCCACCGAAAGAGGATTGAGAAGAGCTTGGGCTCGGGCTCGGGTCATCGGAGGATCCGGCTGCTTCGGCACTGCTCCTCTCTCTTGATTAGTAGAAGGTGAATGTTCTAACGGCATGATGCCTAGATAGAAAAAAAAAAAAAATCAAATCCGGTAATAAGGTGTAGGGAAGACAAAATCACAGTGAATACTCCAAATCAAGAGAATTGCACTGTTTCTAAACCAAAGGGTTGGTATTATAATTAGTAATACACATTCAAATGGCGAAAGGGTATAAGTAGAAAAAAGATATATATATTAGCTCTTAAAATTTAATCAATATAATTATAATTAGTCAGTTTAATATACGGACACCTCTGAATCCAAGGGAAGGTGCCGCTTCAAATAATACCTGGAACAGGGTCCTGATTAGAGGCAGCCAGGTACCTTATGTAAGAAAGTGTTTCAAATGTGCAGATAGTGCCTTAGTACTACATATATACATAGTAGATATTGTTTAAAGGGAACCTTAGATTATATGAATGGCTTAGGCAATTTATAACAAGAAGTAAATATTGATTGAGAGACATTCAATGAGTAACTGTCTAAATGCAATACCTCTCTATTTAATTACTATGTGATAAACACGATGAATTTATCGTGTTAGGTATTATACCGCAGTCTTTTCTAAAACCCAAAGCCTTTAATGTAAAGTTTTATGTCTTTATGACCTTCTAATAGTGTCGTATTGAAATTGAATTAGTAAACTAATCAAAAATAGAAAAAAAAGCAGAAAACAGGAAAAGATTTCCAACATCAGAAAAAAAAATTAGATTATCCTCTGTATCAAGAGGTCGATATATCGTCATATATGAATGCGGATAATAATATAAATCAAAAAAAAAAAAAAAGGATATTTAACAAATTCAGTTTCTCCCTCTCAACCTCTCTCTCTCTCTCTCCTTACAATACCAAGAATGTGAATGCAAAAAAAAAAAAAACGACTTTTAAGGGAAAAAGAAATGTCCTTCATGGAACGGTAAAAGGGGTTCAAAAGCAAATTTGTAGAACGTAATCAATCGCTCGACTAACTTGTCTTTTGCTAACGACTACATCCTAGTTATGAAACTGGCACCATTGCCCATTCCATACAATTCCCGAATTTCGCCGAAAGCAATGTCGAAGCCAGACGAGAGACTGATACGAACTCGACGGGAAATAAATTGTGTTTTGGTAAGGTCGCTGATCTGCTACAAAAAGGTGACCATGGGTCTTCCTTTGTTCATGGCGTTGGGATCGGAACACTTCCAATCACCCATCAATTCTCACGAAGAGAGGAAGTCATACGTCACGTGGATATAATCACCACTCAAACGACACAAGCAGATCAGCGACTGTTTGGGATAAATTGTGACTCTACTTTAAAAGGATGTGGATGGGGAGAGGTCACCAAGTCCTACGGTCTGCTCGGGCGAAAAGAAACAAAAAAAAAGTATAGCGTATAGCCGAAATGGGAGTGCTATTGCACTCCAAGTTCTAGGACTGGTGTTATGTGGGACGTCAAAATGGTGAGGACTCCAGATGGACTGAGTCCAAGTCGTCCAAGGACGACTAACGGTTGTTTTTGGGCCCCACGTTGGGCGCCAATTGTAATGGTGGTTGTCGGAGGACGAGGGTGAGGGATGGCCGTGAAGGCCAGAGTAAGCAAAAAGTGAGCAAAACCCTCTCCAATACTGCCAGCGATGTGCGCTCGCAGACCAACTCAGTAGCCGGGAGTTGCAGGGTGGGTTGACGGCAGCTATTGGCCTCCTCCATCCAATACAATGTTAGTATCGCACATCATGCCCGTTAAAAAAAAAGAAATTCTACTCTACCAAGATGATTCTAAAAAAAAAAAACCCGGAACGACAATGGGACGCCTACGCGTCCAACTCCCTAAACCGGCGGAAACAAAGTTCCCGTGAAGGGAAAAAGAGCTCTACAGCCAAACTACTATCAAAAATGCTACAAAAGCAAAAAAGAAAAGGGGAGGAAGAAAAGATTACCGTCCAGTCAGGACAGATCCTTTTTCCCTCAAGTCGTGAGCCTAAAGGTTTTCAACGGCTCAAGCTACGGACCCCAGCTGGGATGGGCCCGGCGCGTCTAAACCCTCCCTACCGTGGGACTTCAGGCGCATGTTGTGAAATCCCCCAAAAATAACCAAAAAAATTCACAAGAGAGAGAGGGTAGTGAGGGAGGAAAGTATTTTTAATTTAGGGTGTCATCTTTGTTTTCTTTCAGTTCATGAGATATATAGGATTAAGCGATCCAATGCCTATTATATATTCAAGTATTTTATAAGAGTGCATATATATTATATAGCCGAAACTAAGAGCAAAAAAAAAATAATTCAAACTACCAATAAATCTAGCCTCAATCTAATTGACGACCCAATGTAATTGCAAGTAAAATTCAAATTGCAGTAATGCTGTCAACGATTATAGTTAATTAAATTCACTGAACACGAAATTATTTCAAGGCATCATGCCAAACTATACGAGTAATAGGCATATTCTTATAATAAAATTTTTTTTTTTTTTTCAAATCTTCCCACAAGAGAAAAATAATCTTATTGCCATCGTTGGGTTTATTTTTGTTGTTTGTTTTGCATGCCTGCGTTTAAATACAGCTGGCCGGCAAAATAAAAAGAAAGGCTTATCCACGTGGATGACGTCACTTTCGCTGCTGTGGTAACTCTGCCTGTAGAAGATGCCAAACTTGGATAAACTGATATCCCATTAGAACGGGCCCGCTATCAACAATCGCTTATCGCTAGCAACACTGTGCGAGTGCAATGAGCACCGTTGCCGACAATCAACAAGCTAGCCCAATATAAACAATAAGCGAGCAGCTAACTACTACTACATCAACAGTGATGTCACTTTTGGGCAATGTTTGAAAAGCGGATATTAAATGGGTAGGCCCACACCAACACGATTTGAGAGAGCCGCCCGTTTACCTGATAAACAATGCCCACGAAAGATGTAATTTAGAAGAGAAAAATGATACTTAGCCAGGTTACAAAATACTGCGTCCGAACGTTTCCCATGAGATGGCGTTCATCCAGCTTGCCTTTCCAGCTAATCGGTCGGCTCTATGATTGTACTTGGGGCCCAATATGGTGGCGGATTACTGGCTCACTTGGGTGGCGGAATCCCATTCGTGGCACGTCACTCGCTGGCTTCGGTGGCGGAGTACTCTCTCCGGCGCGACTTTGTCCATCCTTTGGTGCAAAGCGAAAAAAACTGCTCCTATTGTAGTGGTTGCGGCGACCCTCCTGACGATTTGCTGCACAGATCACACAAACACTTTTCCTTTTTTTATCTTTTCTGGTGGCTCCGAAAGGGGAAATGGTGGTTCACAGGAGCAACACTGACACTTTTGTTTAACACCCGTCGAGTTAGCGCAAAACAAAATTCCAAATCGCGGCAATTGTAAAAAAAAAATTAAAATGGCTTATAAGTCTAGAAGATCCCGAAACCCAGAAGAAGCAACGACTTTTATTCCTATATAACGCACGGCTCCAATCCCTCTCCCGCGTGTTCAACCTAACCTCTACGTCGCGTCTTAATCGAATCAAAGAAAAGCGCAAAATTCAATATTATCGCTATAAACAAAATGTTATTGAACAAGTAAGGCACCGAAAGCACCGATAATAAAAAAAAAAATATAGCCAAAATTAAAATATAGTAAGGCAATAGCGATTTTCGGCACGAAAAAACCACCACGAATCGACCGCCTCGGTTGCCTGTTCAATCCCAACTCCCCGCGTGTTCAACCTAACCTCTACGTCGCGTCTTCATCGAATAAAATCAAAGAGCAAAATTCAATATTATCACTATAAATACATGGTATTGAACAAGTAAAACACCGATAATTCAAAAATAACCGAAATTAAAATATAATAAAGCAATCGCGATTTTCGGCACGAAAAAAAAACCACCACGAATCGACCGTCTCGGTTGCCTCTTCCATCCCAACTCCTCTAGATTCCGTTAGATCCCTTTTCCGCTTGCATCTCGGCATCGCTGATTGGTTGGATGCGGGATCATACGATACTTCCGTTATTCGTCATGACGTCAACGAAACTTTTCTTTGTCAAATCTTAGATCCGCACCAGAACCTAGATAGCGTGATCTAGCGGCATGCTGGGGAAACCTTTTAAATGTCAGAAAGAAAAAGTTGCGACTCCTTGCTTTGCATAGTCCAGCGAACGCTTTGTTTTTTTTTTTTGTTTAAATTTTTTTTTTTTTTTTTTTCTTTTTTTTTTTTTTTTTTTTTTTTTTTTTTGGTGTTAAAAATTACTGACCACTGATGATGATCCACAACAACCCACTGTTATTATTATTTTTATATCTTTCAGGAGAAAAAAGCAACACAAAAGAAAACATCGCAGCCAACGGATTGGCGGAAGACAACATGGCATTTTGTGTGGCCGTAGTCGTTGCTTTCATAACAGATTAGCTAAGACACAGCTAATGCATTTACCACTACGATTGCTTCCGTCGGCATTGTAGTTTTCGCATTATACTTTAATCACATTGCCCGCAGAAGCAATTGCAGTGGCATCGGCCTGGCAGTCCATAAGCATGTATTCCTTAGCGCAGAAATTTCCTCTGTTGACGCGGTGATGAGCCCATTACAAACTTGTGTAATTGGTGGCCGGTAGCGATGACTATTTAATTCCAGTAAGATTTATCAACCCGTTTAACTGTCACAACTACATAACGGCAACATTTTGTATGCTAAATACCTATATAGGTATAATGGAAGAAGCTAGCTGATCCAAAACTTGTCTAATTGGTGGGCATTAGTAAGGACTAGGTTGGGAGAGCTTAGTATATGCGGACAGCGATCAACTACTGGGCTTCCAGTAGGTCACGTGACCGAAATAATTGGACGACAACGATCCAGGCGGCCAAGACCCGACGTCGGGCTGTCGCGCCTCGATGATAATGATGATAATGCGATCAGATTTTTACACATAGACGTCAAGTTCAGAAAGACTAGTTCGTTTGTGTTTTTTTACGTTTTTTACTTTCAAGATACAAAATTTATACCCCACATAGACGGAGCGATCCGTCGCCCGATCGATCGGCCTTTGGATTGCCACATAATATCAGCTGATTAAAATTATATGGAACTGTAAAAAAAAATCGCCAAAGATAGGCGCACACGCAGGCCGATATCGGGCAACGGATCGACCGATCGATCGCTGCCCTATGGTAAGTCTTAAACTGATTCTAGACACCTTTTTTAGCTTCTGTCTACATTTTATGCATGTGTGCATACACTTACCTTCCGAAATACGTATAACCCAATTAGGTAAATACCAAAACTGCCTTGTTTAGAAGAACTTATAAGTATTTTGACTATTTGCATCATAAAGTAGTCAGGATGGGGGGGATGTTTAGCACGTTCGCCTTCTACGCACTGGGCCCCGGTTCGATTCCTACTGAATATGGTAGTTTTCGATAAAAAAGGGGATTTACGTGTCGGACTATCAGCCCACTCAGCTGTTAAATGAGTACCCATTTATGGGGTAAATAACTCGGTTGATCGTGTTGCTGATCACACACCTCTGTACAAGACCGTCACGATCTACAAAATGAGATGATGCTAGTTCATCTCGAGGCCATGGTTCAAATTGGACTGTTGCGTCAGTTATTTATTTATTTTATTTTTAAATGTAGTAAAGCATAGGCTCAAATTTTCTTTGACGATGAGTTGACGAGTCGATCTATGCCTTAGCATAGATCAATTATCACTTGCAGATTGATGAGATGATGGACTTACATGGGCTCAAAAGGAGACTTATAGAGGACATTGAAGGCGGTGCCAAGGACCATATGACTTCGGTCGAAGCCAAAACTCACCAAAACTCCAAGTGACGTTTGCGGAAGCCAAGTTTGATATTTATCCCTCCCAATATCCCGAAGCTAAAGCCACCGAAACACTCGAATACCCCGCTGCCTGGTGGGCGACACCCAAAATAAACTATGCGAGTGCAGCCCACGCAAAGTTAGTGAGAAATCCACTCAAATTAAAACCCACTATTGGTCAAAGGCGCAAACTAATACACTTCGCCCGGTCAAGTAGGAATGTTCCCAATTTAATTTCAGGACCAGATTCCATATAAACCATGAATCTTTGAATATATAGCCATGGAATGAGCTTGTCCTGTATGTCTCCATAGAAACAGAGGCTCCAAAATCTGGGTACTAAGTCGACATGTGGTCGATAGTTAGCTAACTCAGTAGACCGTTTAGTAATTATGAAATTTAAATATTGACAAGAATTGACGTTTGTTTATGCACAATTCGACAGCGCGGTCAACATTATGTCAATACCGAAACGCTAACTGAGTAGGCTGACTTTCGGTATTTTGACAAGAATTTACCTTTATTCATGCACAATTCGACAGAACAGTCAACATATGTCAATATCAAACAACAACCGAGTAGGCTGGCTGTCGACTTATTCGCCAAATGTTGGAGCCAGAGAAATACAGGATAAGCTCATTCCATGGCTATATATTCAAAGCCATGAATAGGGGAAATTATTTAAAACAATTTTCCGATTAATTTCCCAACTTTAGTTGATCACTGAAATATTAAAATTGATTAATGTTATGATTTACTATGATGAAACTGGTTATTTGAATAAATTCTATTTATTGTAAATTCGGTTTTTTGAATTTTGTTGGCATTTGAAACAATGACCGCTTTCGATTCACCGGGTCTCAAACTATTTTCATACAAAACGGCAGAATAGTTTTATGCCAGGTCTCGTATGGAAACTCATGGGATAAAAGTTTAAAGTCAATTGGTTGAACGTCAAATTGTTTCGCCTCTATCCAAATGTTTACTGAGTCCGCAATTCGCCCCCACGACGCCACGACGGCGAAGTATCTGTATGGTGGCAGTTAAGTTAGCTCGATGCAGATCGGTGTCGTTCTTTTCACCCATGTTCGGTCTGAGACTGAAATCAGAACGAAACGAACGAAGCTAATATTAAAAATGCGACAAAGAGCATTCAGTAACGCATACTATGTAAAGTAATGTTAATACGGTAATTTCACAGACCTTTGCGAAAAATAGACAAGGAAACATCATTTAAATACATAAAATTAGCATTTAACGAGTTCTGATTTTATCATCAAATTAACACTACATTCTTATTAAAGTGTGGTTGATCAGGTTCCAAGAACGACTACAACGAATCTGTATGTACATTATCAATATTATCAGATAGGTATCTTAAATAATGCTTCATAGGTTATTATTTATTAGAAACACATACAAAATTCTCGGCAAATTCAGAATACGAGTATATTACACACAGTGCTGAAAAAAAATTACTTAAACTATTTTATTCCCTTTTTCTAGGTAGAGTGGTGATATTTCATTGGCTAAGATTATACCAAAGTATGTGTATCCTGTCTAGAAATATTATAAATGTATAAATAGCAAAAAGTTTTGAAAGAAGTTCACTCAGCTGGTGACAATAGCCTAATAAGCAGAAAAGTGCAGTTTATTGAAAAAAATAGGAAAAAGTTAGTGTGGAAAACAAAAGTAGTTAATTATTCGATTTTGTCGCCAGAAAATCGAAATATTTGTAAAATACGAGTACATGAAAAATGACTGTTGCTCAATGTACTGTGCAATAGTACTCGAAAAAGTTTCGAGGGGAAGAAAGGCTTTGGGCGATCAGAAAAAAAACGTGCCCAGATATAGACCCCTTCTAACTGTTACAAAGCCATCCGAACTGATTCAAAACTCCATCTAGCCTTGGGAACTATCTAGTTTTAGCGACCGGTATGCAAATCTCAACAAGTTTGATGAGAAAACGCTGGGGAAAGCTGGCTTACATACATGGAAGCCAGTCGATAAACCAGACATTCTGTTAAAACATTATGCAAGAACCTTTGAAATGGACTCAGGAGCATGTTACATAGATTTGAAAGATGGAAAACACTGCAATAGTCGGAATTTAAGCAACATGTTGGCGACGGAAGATTTTATGTGTTCCGGAAACGTAGAATGCCTACGCACAAGGCTCCAACTCGTTTTGCAGTATTTGCAAGTAAATTGCTGCTGCTGCAGGGAAAGCGTATTCCACCGCACTCATGACCGAAAAAAATCCCCACACTATGTTCCAAATTTTCAAATTTCAATTCATATCACATGCTCCTTGGCCCATTTAAAACATTTTAGTTTGATTCTTTAATGGGGAAAGTCTGGCTTATGGACTAGTTCCAACATACGTAAGCCAGCTTTTACAAGGTTTTTTCTCAACAGGCTTGACGAGATTTGCAGCACGTTGCTAGATCTAGGTCTTTTCTAAAGTCAGATGAGGTTTTTAACCAGTTCGGATGGCTTTGTAACGGTAACAAATGATCTCCAAATAGGGTCGTTTTTTCCTGATCGTCCAAAGCTTTTCTTCCGTTCGGTGGGACCCGTTTCCCGAAACTTCTTTGAGCATCATTGCGCATTGCACTGAACAACATTCAGTCTTTCATTTCTTTAGCAAATAGTTCGATTGTCTCGCGCAAAACCAAAATATTGCTTTTGTTTTCTGCACTATCATTTTTCCTATTTTTGCACGGCACCACAATAAGCCATTGGAAATAAGGCATTAATGGATAATTTCGGTTGAAACCGAGTAGTAGCCATGCAGAAAAAATTATAAAATGAACACGTTGAAGAAGAATCCTTCAACGTGTTCATTTCATCGTTTAATGGCAAAGATTGGTTTCTGGAATATGGGACTGCGTAAAATTACCGGAAAAAGAAGTTCCGTGCACCGGCAATGCTGCCGATAAGCTATTTAGCTTCTGACGGAGGTTATTCTTTGTGCACGTTGCGCAGTGTACATAAAGTGAAGCACGTTATAATATCAAGTTGAGAAATGACACGCACACACACCAAAGTTGTAGAATTCAAATGAAAGTCTTCATGCAAATGGCCACCTCATTATTTTGATTTCCCCGATGGGTGATGGTTAGCTGAGATCAATATGGGGAAAATTAATAAACTCAAGATTGACCTCACACAGTAACAAATTCAATGTTACTTGGCCATAATTAAAATTGGGGGGCAAAAACTCCTCTTCCATAGTCCTCCGCGTGGGCGCCCCCTGGAACGGCAGTGGTCACTGACCATTGCCAACCAACGTCAAGCCGCCAGTGATGGCGGTGCGATGATTTGGTTGAGGTACCCCCGTGGTGTGGAGTGTGAAAAAAAATACCACGGCCTTTCCCTTTGAGTGCCTGTCGTTAAAACCGACAATCAAAGGACAGGATGTGTATGCCAGCAACTTGCACTATCCGAAATCTTTATATGCTAACGAAACGTCAACTATGCCTCGGATAAGGACTGACTCAACGGTTACGACTTTTAGCTATCGTACAATGACAAAGATTGGATTCTGGAATGTGCGTACTCTCCTGGACAATGGATCAGAAGGTCCCCAGAACGCACGATTTCTTCAATTAGAGAGTGAATTTCTGAGGTACAAATTAAATATCTTAGGAGTTAGTGAGATAAGATGGTGGAACAGCGGAGAATTCATCTCTCCAACGGGCAGCACTGTAATGTTGTACTCCGGTAAAGCTACCGGTAGTCGTCGTGAGTCAGGTGTGGGGCTCCTTTTAACCAGAGCCGCGCGAAACTGTCTCTTATCCTGGGAACCGGTCTCTGACAGGGTCTTGACCGCCAGGTTCCGGACCAAAATGAGGAACATCTCAATAATACAATGTTATGCCCCTACTGAACCCGACAATGTCTTGGCAAAAGACTCCTTCTACGAAGAACTAAACGCCGTTCAGAGCAGAACACCTAAAGGTGACATTATAATGGTTATGGGTGATTTGAATGCGAAAGTTGGCGCTGATAACTATGGGCTCAGACATGTGATGGGGAGACACGGTCTTGGTGATCGTAATGACAACGGTGAAAGATTTGTAGAGTTCTGCAACTTTCATAGTCTCTTCATCGGTGGTACTATGTTTGAGCATAAGGACCACCACAAAATCAGTTGGTCCTCTGTTGATCGGCGCAGAACACAAAATCAGATCGACCATTTTGCCATTAGTAAAAGATTCAAGAGTTGCCTCCTGGACGTGCGAAACAAGAAGGGTGCCGATATTGGGATGGGAAGAGACCGTTATCTTATGATCGCTAATGTTCGATTGCGTATTGCAGCCGTGCGCCGCCCCAGCGACGAAAGATCCAGGCCCCGCAAATTCAACACCGCTCGACTAAAAAATCCAGCTGTCTTACAACAATATAATGACCATCTTGCGCAAAAAGCGGCTGAGATAACTAGTCACCCAGATAGTGACATAAACGAAAACTGGGATGCCATAAAAAATGCGTACATTGATAGCGCAAATACCATCCTTGGCCCAAACCCGGATTGCCGGAATAAGCCCTGGATGTCCGACGCTTCATGGCAGCGGATTGTTGAAAGAAAGGAGCTGAAAGTTCGTTTGGCTGCAGCATCAGACGACAATCGAAGCAGCATCGAACTCCTTTACCGTCAGAAAGCTCGAGAAGTTCAGCGTAGTGTGCGACGCGATAAAAGAGTTTATGCCAATTCTCTTTTAGCGTCAGCAGAAGAAGCCGCTAGAAGTAACAACTTAAACGGCGTATACGGTGTCATCAAGGAGTTTACAGGTGGTCGTAACTCCTGCCAACATCCGGTGAAAGATAGTGATGGAAAGCTACTTATCTTGGAAGAAGATCAAATGAGGCGGTGGATAGAACACTTCGCCGCGGTCTTGAACCGTGTAACCTCTGGTGAAGTTCCCCCTCATATAGATAATTTAGCTAACCATCAAAATGTGCGTATACGGTCCACTGCCCCGACTAAAGTGGAAATAGTCACTGCAATTATTGCACTAAAACGAGGAAAGGCCGCCGGACTTGACGGCATCCCTGCCGAACTTTATCAAGCAGCGCCAAGCGTAACTGCCGATTTGCTGCACCCACTTGTTGATAAAGCGTGGAATACAGAGACCTTTCCCACTGAGTGGAAGGAAGGTTTGATCATCAAACTTCCAAAGAAGGGTAGCCTCACAGACTGTAATAATTGGAGAGGCATTTGTGTGCTTCCTGCCGTTGCCAAGATAATAGCTAAAATCGTCCTGGAAAGACTAAAGGCCCACTTAGAAAGCACAATTGATGAAGAGCAGGCTGGCTTTCGATCCGGATTCTCCTGTGTCGATCACATTAACACCTTGCGAATCATCATCGAGCAATGCGCTGAATACGATTCTCCGCTTCACTTGCTTTTCATCGATTTCGAAAAGGCTTTCGATAGTGTGAACCGGGATTCTATATGGGCGGCCTTGCGCAGGAGAGGCATCCCTGAGAAGCTTGTGGCTATTATTAAGGCAACCTATGACGGCGCGAAATGTCGCGTTCTGCATAAAGGTAAGGTGTCGGGGGACTTTGAGATTCGCAGTGGAGTTCGGCAGGGGTGCATCCTCTCACCGATCCTATTCCTCATTGTGATCGGCGATGTGTTGCATGCAGCCCTATCCGGACTCGACAGAGGAATTCAATGGACTTTGACATCTTATCTACAACATCTTGACTACGCTGACGACATATGCCTACTCTCCCACAAAATCATGGATCTGTCCGCAATGGCATTAGATCTCGAGAGGGAGGCAAGCAAGGTTGGGCTAAAGATTAATACCAACAAGACCAAGGTTCTTAGCCCGCCGTTGCGAAAAAGAAATCCGACACCTATTGCCATCAATATTAATGGGCAGCCTGTGGAGAAGGTGGACAACTTCGTCTACCTGGGTAGCATTGTTGCCGAAAATGGTGGTACGGAGCAGGACATCGCTCGTCGTATCAACCAGGCTAAACGCGCATACGGCATGCTGTCCAAAATCTGGCAGAGCAGTTATCTCAGCATCAAGACCAAGCTGGGCCTGTTTCGCTCCCTGGTACTATCAGTGCTTTTGTATGGGAGCAGTACATGGAAAGTTTCCGTAGGAGTTACCAGAAAGCTGCAAGTTTTCGTCAACTCATGTCTTCGTCGAATTTTAAGAATTTTCTGGCCCGAAACAATATCAAATGAAGAGCTAAGTCGGCGTACGGGTCAGATGCCAATGGACGAATTGATACGCAGGCGAAAATGGCAGTGGATAGGTCACACGTTTGGCTGCAGCATCAGACGACAATCGAAGCAGCATCGAACTCCTTTACCGTCAGAAAGCTCGAGAAGTTCAGCGTAGTGTGCGACGCGATAAAAGAGTTTATGCCAATTCTCTTTTAGCGTCAGCAGAAGAAGCCGCTAGAAGTAACAACTTAAACGCCGTATACGGTGTCATCAAGGAGTTTACAGGTGGTCGTAACTCCTGCCAACATCCGGTGAAGGATAGTGATGAAAAGCTACTTATCTTGGAAGAAGATCAAATGAGGCGGTGGAAAAAACACTTCGCCGCGGTCTTGAACCGTGTAACCTCTGGTGAATTTCCCCCTCATATAGATAATTTAGCTAACCATCAAAATGTGCGTATACGGTCCACTGCCCCGACTAAAGTGGAAATAGTCACTGCAATTATTGCACTAAAACGAGGAAAGGCCGCCGGACTTGACGGCATCCCTGCCGAACTTTATCAAGCAGCGCCAAGCGTAACTGCCGATTTGCTGCACCCACTTGTTGATAAAGCGTGGAATACAGAGACCTTTCCCACTGAGTGGAAGGAAGGTTTGATCATCAAACTTCCAAAGAAGGGTAGCCTCACAGACTGTAATAATTGGAGAGGCATTTGTGTGCTTCCTGCCGTTGCCAAGATAATAGCTAAAATCGTCCTGGAAAGACTAAAGGCCCACTTAGAAAGCACAATTGATGAAGAGCAGGCTGGCTTTCGATCCGGATTCTCCTGTGTCGATCACATTAACACCTTGCGAATCATCATCGAGCAATGCGCTGAATACGATTCTCCGCTTCACTTGCTTTTCATCGATTTCGAAAAGGCTTTCGATAGTGTGAACCGGGATTCTATATGGGCGGCCTTGCGCAGGAGAGGCATCCCTGAGAAGCTTGTGGCTATTATTAAGGCAACCTATGACGGCGCGAAATGTCGCGTTCTGCATAAAGGTAAGGTGTCGGGGGACTTTGAGATTCGCAGTGGAGTTCGGCAGGGGTGCATCCTCTCACCGATCCTATTCCTCATTGTGATCGGCGATGTGTTGCATGCAGCCCTATCCGGACTCGACAGAGGAATTCAATGGACTTTGACATCTTATCTACAACATCTTGACTACGCTGACGACATATGCCTACTCTCCCACAAAATCATGGATCTGTCCGCAATGGCATTAGATCTCGAGAGGGAGGCAAGCAAGGTTGGGCTAAAGATTAATACCAACAAGACCAAGGTTCTTAGCCCGCCGTTGCGAAAAAGAAATCCGACACCTATTGCCATCAATATTAATGGGCAGCCTGTGGAGAAGGTGGACAACTTCGTCTACCTGGGTAGCATTGTTGCCGAAAATGGTGGTACGGAGCAGGACATCGCTCGTCGTATCAACCAGGCTAAACGCGCATACGGCATGCTGTCCAAAATCTGGCAGAGCAGTTATCTCAGCATCAAGACCAAGCTGGGCCTGTTTCGCTCCCTGGTACTATCAGTGCTTTTGTATGGGAGCAGTACATGGAAAGTTTCCGTAGGAGTTACCAGAAAGCTGCAAGTTTTCGTCAACTCATGTCTTCGTCGAATTTTAAGAATTTTCTGGCCCGAAACAATATCAAATGAAGAGCTAAGTCGGCGTACGGGTCAGATGCCAATGGACGAATTGATACGCAGGCGAAAATGGCAGTGGATAGGTCACACATTGCGGAAGAGTGATAACTGCATTGCTATGCATGCCATGAAATGGAACCCCATTTCCAACCAAGGCCGACCAAGAGGGGGTCCTCGAATCACATGGCGTCGATCTGTGGCAAAGGAGTGTCAGGTACTGGGTAAGTCTTTTGGGGAGTTGCGCCCCATTGCCCAGAACAGAGTACGATGGCGCGCAGGAGTAGTTGACGCGCTATGCCCCGCTAGGGGTTAAGGCAAAGTAGTAGTATAATTAAAATTGCATTATTCATTTATACAAAAGCCACAAAAAAAACAAAGACATACCGGGCCGAAGCGTATATACCCTAGACTTGTACAGACCTAGTGGTGATACCGAAAGTACCAATTGGCAACGACCATATGCATTAAAAGTGAGTTTCCTATACTGCCAGTTTATAGGGGAGGTTGGCACTCATTCAGGAAGACCTTGACCATCCTGAAACTCAATGAACTAACCCATTCTACAAATATTTGTCGAATTTTTCAAGTCGCTAGCTTCATTCTATCGAAAGTTATTGCTTATTTGAAGTTTCACTTGTAGGGGAGGTAAAGGTTCCTTGGGTCGGATCTTGCCCATCATTATCACCCATCACCAAAAAGATCCCCCTACAAACATGTAAAAAAAAATTCAAGTCTCTAGCTTCACTCTATCGAAAGTTATCGCTTATTTGAAGTTTCATTTGTAGAGGAAGTAGGGGTTTCATTGGTCGGATTTTACGTATTTTCAATATTAGCCAACTGGATCCTGCTGTAAACATTTGGCCAAAGTTTCAAGTCGCTAGCTTCATTTTATCGTTAGTTAGCTTATTTTAAGTTTCATTTCTAAGGGAGGTAGTGGTTCCTTAGGTCGGATCTAACCCATCTTTAATGCCAACTAACTCACTTATTTGAAGTTTCATTTGTAGGGGAGGTAGGGATTCCTTGGGTCGGATCTTACCCATTTTCAACAACAACTAACTAGATCTTATTGCCAACATTCTACCAAATTTTCAACTCGCTAGTGTCATTCTATCGAAAGTTATCGTAATTAAAATAATTTTTAATTTTTTGAATTTTGTAGGGAAGGTAGGCGTTCCTTTGATCTGATTATGCCCAACTTACTAAAACTCAAGCAGCTTCTCACCTCAGGGGCACATGCCAAAAATCAGGTGTCTACGTCAATTGGTTCAAGAGTTATAGACAAAAAACCTGAAAAGTAGAGTAGTACGGGGCTCTTTGTAAGAAAATTACCGTTAGTTTTCAACTGATCGATTTTAGTTTTCCATTAGAGTGTAGGATTACCCTTACGAGCAATCTACCAAAGCTAGAGTCTTTTATGTTTATTTAATCGGGAGTTATAGATACATTTAATTATTTTACATATGTAGGAGAGGTAGGCGTTCTCTTGGCCTGATTATGCCCATTTTCAATACCAACCGACTAGATCATACTTCCAACATTTGACCAAAATTACAAGGCTCTAGCTTCATTCTATCGAAAGTTATCGTGCGTACGGACAGACAGACAAACAGACAGATAGACAGGCAGACAGACAGACATGGCTAAATCGAATCAGGAGGTGACCCTGATCATTTATATATATATACATTGCTATACCTCCGGGGCCTCCTTTAAGATGTTACATAATTCCGTCGTGACAAAAACAATATACCCTATACTAAAAGTCTAGGGTATAAAAAGGGAAAACGGGAACTTGAACCACGGCCATATGTTTATTAGCCCGGGTCCTCCCCTCTACCGACTCAGCTATGCTACTTCTGACGGGAGTTGTTGCTTTAATTTGTTTGGAATTTGTAGGGGAGGTAGGCGTTCCTTTGATCTGATTATACCCAATGTACTAAAACTCGAGCAGCTTCTCACCTCAGGGTTACATGCCAAAAATCAGGTGTCTACGTCAATTGGTTCAAGCGTTATAAACAAAAAACCTAAAAAGTAGGGTAGTACGGGGCTCTTTGTAAGAAAATTACCGTTAGTTTTCCACTGATCCATTTTATTTTTCCAGGAGAGCATAAGATTACCCTTACGAGCAATCTGCCAAAACTGGAGCTTTTCACGTTTATTTAATCGGGAGTTATAGATTCATTTACTCGTAAGTATTTTACATATGTAGGGGAGGTAGGCGTTGTCTTGGCCTGATCATGCTGATTTTCAATACCAACCAACATACTTCCAACATTTGACCTAAGTTTCAAGGCTCTAGCTTCATTTTATCGAAAGTTATCGTGCGAACGGACAGACAGAGCGACAGACAGACTTGGCTAAATCGAATCAGGAGGTGACCCTGATCATTTATATATATATATTGCTATACCTCCGGAGCCTCCTTTAAGGTGTTACATATTTTCGTCGTGACAAAAACAATATACCCTATACTATAAGTCTAGGGTATAAAAAGCAAGAATTCGGCGCGACAGGAACTTGAACCCGAACCATATGTTTACTAGCCCGACGCGCTACTGACTCAGCTACACAGCTTCTAACGAAAGTGTTCCTAATGCAGTGCACGCTATTTAGTATACATCAAATGAAGCCCTTAATACAAAAACAAGTTGAGAATTCACACACACTAATGCTGTTTACGCATTCGCATTCAACAGATTCTACGGTTTTACAGCGTACCGCGCCATAAGACGTTTACATATAGTATTAACAAAACACCACTGCAATAGTATTACCACTGTACTATTACATGCATTTTTAAATACTAATACTGTAAATTTTCTTAAATAAATAATCGAAAATTTGAAAGCGTACCATAATCTAAGAGAGTATTAGAAATAAATCGGTTATCAGTAAAATATTTACATAGAATACGACGTCAATTTATTTGCACACTGATGAATCTGCAAGAATAGACTGTCTGCCAAAAAAAAACTTGTGAAGTTAGTTGAATCTGTACTGGAGGGAATTAGCATCGTGTATTGTCGAAATGTTACTTTACATTAATACATTGATTTTGATTCATAGTAAAAATAATTACATCATTATCACTGACGTACATTCACACAGTAATTTTCCAATATACACTGGAAGAACTACATGGAGCAGGAAGTGCGTTTTGTCAAATTACGAGAATGTGATTTATTTCTTCACGCAAATAAACATAAATAAAATACAAAGCGTTTGTCTTTATTGCCGTAATAGATACGAAAAATTTTATTTTTTAGTTTTTGATAAAAATTAGCAATATTAAAAGCATAAATCGTGCTTGCTCAATATATTAACAGTCAAAAAGGGGGAGAACATCGTATTTAGAGTATAAGATGGTACGATACCTATAAAAAAAATTCGAAGTACGTACAATATAATCGTCAACTCAGCAAGATATGATGATTTTGTCGCCCGGATATTAATAAATTGCTAGCATAAATTCTGTTCTTACATTTGCCGAAAGTCCATTTACATAAATTAGTTACTCCTGGAAGCAACAATTTAATTCTGTGCCTTTTCCGATCTTATTTTTAAATTTGTATTATGGGGCATTAAAAACGATTTTGATTATTTCATATTTCACAGTGTAACAAGAGATGACCCCAAGGAGATGGCTAGCGCTCTTAGTGTTTTACATTTCTTATCTTCTGTTTGGCGCAAGTATTTACTATCATATTGAGAGTCAACAGGAAATTGAGCAGAGGGCCGAAGAATTGGAGGAGAGAATATCCATTAATGGTGAGTGCCTTCAGATATTTACTAAGTGCAGATATGGATGTGATTTTTTATTGTGGCAATGTGTAGGTTTAAAATTAGTGTTGTCATGTGATAATATATCTGATTCTGCTTGCATGAGTTGTTCACTTAGTAGAGTTTAATTTGATTCAGAAGGTTAAGGCATGTGTGTGTGTGTGTGTGTGCGTGTTGTGTGTTAATTGCCTTGTCCCCTCCAGGGGCATGGGCGCGTCAACATCTCTAGCATTTCTATGCCGTGTTGACGTTTCGATAGCATATCTACTTTTTCGTAAGTGCAGTTGCTAGCATGCACCTCCGCGGCGTCTTTATATTCTATTAGTACCCACAGGCAGTTTTTGGTCGCGCCGAGATTTGAACTCCGAGCTCTAGATGCAGTATCGCAGAGCGCTGACCGAACAACCACGGCCATCGAGCGCGACATGTTAACGTTACATTTATATTTGTTAATACGTATTAACTCAAATTACAATGCGTTTATAATGGTAAATTTAAACCGGAACCTTCGATGAATGTAACCATGAAATTACTCATACGCGCGAGCGGTGAGTTAATTGGCGAATAACGAGACACATGTGCACTTGGCCGCTCGGCATTCGTCGCGCTAAATAACTAATAATAATAAATAATAATAAGCGCGTAGCGAACCCTCGTCAAGTGCTTTTCGAAGAGACGGAACGCGGAATCATCCTGACACATATAGTGACTTTTTGATCACGCATATCTACATGTTTTTCATGTTTTTAATTTTTTAAACAACAGTTCTCAAATTTCAAATTTAACACATACTCCAGGATCCTGGCATTTTGAGATGGAAAGTTTTGCTGAACATGAATCTGAGGTTTGCTAACAAAATTTCGCCTGGGAATTACCAAAATAACGCAGCTCTTCAAAATTTGATTAAAAATCAAAAATGTTCGATACTTTGATATATCTTTCCAAATACCATGAAAAGGATTCATTCTACGAAGAAACTTACTACAATTAAATTTGTATATAATTCCATTATCTTTAATTTGATATGTGAACCACTTCCGTACAATAAATAGTATCCTAGAAAATGGCAAAAATGTGGAAAAGATTTAAGCGTGTTTTCCAATACATACATTTCTTGTTTTGGGGCCGAAACACTAAATTTATGAATCACCAATCTTTGTGCTCATTACCTATACATACTCACCACTTTACGACTACTGCGTTATTTGTAAGAAAAATGCAACCCGCTTTCCCTAATGAGCCGTTCGTAATTGGATAGATCCTCAACTAATGACATTATGATCCTCTCGTACTCGGTTTCTTAATTGCCTGTGTCCAGTTTAAAATTTTGCGAAAAAAAAATCGGCAATATTTGTGTTAACACCAATTAGTAAGAAGTGTACGTAGGCGAACTTTTATAAATTTTTAATATAATTATTTTAGATATCTAATACATTGCTGTTTGCTCAAGTTATGATAAAGGTAATAGTGGAATTTTAGACTAAGTACATATATACTATACATTGGTGTGGTAGATAATAGGCGGTTTTGACAAATGTTATTTCATGTGAGATTTCGATACATAGATAATATGGGTTGTATGATGCATGATATTAATAATAGCTACAGGGATGTGAATTGTGTTTGAAAAGAAATCCGTTCAATAGTTGCATAGCAGTAGTTGCATTACAAATCGAATCTAAAAATTATTAGATGAGGCCTATTGAAATTTTGACGAAGAAGATTTTGAAAGAATTGAGTTCCAATAATATTAAAACTGAAAAACTGAATAGGCAACAGAGTGGTTAATGTTATGTTATGTTGTGTTTATGAGGAAGTTTCGCATTTCATGAAGTGTCGGGTTTCTCTGAAAGCCTGCGCAAATATACTATACACACCAATTTATCAATGAAAGATCCAAAACTATGAAATTATAATTCAAAAAGAAACGACAATTATCAACACACGAAAACACATAAAACGGAGAGAATGAAGATACAAGAAGGTCATAAATTCCGGAATTCTTCCATTGTCTTCGTTTGTAAGTTGAGTTTTTTTTAAATACAGTTGTTGTCATATGATCTCCTTGTAGGCTTCGTTTACCTTAAAAGTGCCCTTTAGCGTATTTTATTACTTCTAGGAGAAGACAGAACAGAAAAATTCACTCATTAATGATGCTACCTTTATTAGTATCTTATTCGTGGACGAAAATTTGGGGCAGATATGATTTTGCCGAATGTTCGATAACAGACCTCTTTAATCATTTTTCAATTAGATTTGCTATGCAAAGTTGCAAGAATCGCGTTTCATATGCTGTATATTTCATTTTCCCATTTAAATCATCATACATCATAAAATATTCAGATGGGTTAAAATTGCCGTTTCAAACAATTAGCACACAATTATTTCAAATTTCCTTTTCCGCCTTACAAAAACCTCAAAATGATCCCTCCTTTTTCGATTATCTTTCAATCATATATATGCAATAATTGGAAATACCTGTATTAACATCTCAATGAGCCCTATTTTTAATAATATCATGCATTAAAGAGCCTAACTCCTCGAAATACATTGAAATATGTATGTGTGTTAAGTTTTCTGAAGATCCGAATGACTTCAAAAAAGTTAGCAGAACGCTTCCTTATCAAGAATGCCATTTTTCTAGTTCAAAGGGCTCAAAGTGTCTTCAACAGTAGTCTACTCGATTCGCCTCATCACCTCCAGTCATGTGATACCCATTTTGCCTAGACATCGCTTCCTTGCGAAGAACATCCTTTTTCTTCTCCAAAGGACTCAAAATGCCTGCAACAGTAGTTTACTGCATTCGCTTCATCTCCCCCAGTCATGTGATACCCATCATCAATTGAAATCACTTCTTTTCCAAAAATGTCCTTTTTCTTCTCCAAAGGACGCAAAATGTCATTAACAAAACTCCAGTGTATTGCTCTCCTTACCACGATTTACAATACACCCTTACCTACCAGCTTTGGCTTTTCTTTCATTTCATAATAATAGAGACCTTTTGTCCTGACGCACATCTCCAGCAGCACCCAAATATATCCGTTTTGTACTTAATAACCAAAGGAAGCTACATATGTACCAAATATAGAAGTTATACCACGGGTAATAGCTGAAAGTTTTTATACCCTTCACGGATGTGATACCATATACTACTTTGCCTTAACCCCTAGCGGGGCATAGCGCGTCAACTACTCCTGCGCGCCATCGTACTCTGTTCTGGGCAATGGGGCGCAACTCCCCAAAAGACTTACCCAGTACCTGACACTCCTTTGCCACAGATCGACGCCATGTGATTCGAGGACCCCCTCTTGGTCGGCCTTGGTTGGAAATGGGGTTCCATTTCATGGCATGCATAGCAATGCAGTTATCATTCTTCCGCAATGTGTGACCTATCCACTGCCATTTTCGCCTGCGTATCAATTCGTCCATTGGCATCTGACCCGTACGCCGACTTAGCTCTTCATTTGATATTGTTTCGGGCCAGAAAATTCTTAAAATTCGACGAAGACATGAGTTGACGAAAACTTGCAGCTTTCTGGTAACTCCTACGGAAACTTTCCATGTACTGCTCCCATACAAAAGCACTGATAGTACCAGGGAGCGAAACAGGCCCAGCTTGGTCTTGATGCTGAGATAACTGCTCTGCCAGATTTTGGACAGCATGCCGTATGCGCGTTTAGCCTGGTTGATACGACGAGCGATGTCCTGCTCCGTACCACCATTTTCGGCAACAATGCTACCCAGGTAGACGAAGTTGTCCACCTTCTCCACAGGCTGCCCATTAATATTGATGGCAATAGGTGTCGGATTTCTTTTTCGCAACGGCGGGCTAAGAACCTTGGTCTTGTTGGTATTAATCTTTAGCCCAACCTTGCTTGCCTCCCTCTCGAGATCTAATGCCATTGCGGACAGATCCATGATTTTGTGGGAGAGTAGGCATATGTCGTCAGCGTAGTCAAGATGTTGTAGATAAGATGTCAAAGTCCATTGAATTCCTCTGTCGAGTCCGGATAGGGCTGCATGCAACACATCGCCGATTACAATGAGGAATAGGATCGGTGAGAGGATGCACCCCTGCCGAACTCCACTGCGAATCTCAAAGTCCCCCGACACCTTACCTTTATGCAGAACGCGACATTTCGCGCCGTCATAGGTTGCCTTAATAATAGCCACAAGCTTCTCAGGGATGCCTCTCCTGCGCAAGGCCGCCCATATAGAATCCCGGTTCACACTATCGAAAGCCTTTTCGAAATCGATGAAAAGCAAGTGAAGCGGAGAATCGTATTCAGCGCATTGCTCGATGATGATTCGCAAGGTGTTAATGTGATCGACACAGGAGAATCCGGATCGAAAGCCAGCCTGCTCTTCATCAATTGTGCTTTCTAAGTGGGCCTTTAGTCTTTCCAGGACGATTTTAGCTATTATCTTGGCAACGGCAGGAAGCACACAAATGCCTCTCCAATTATTACAGTCTGTGAGGCTACCCTTCTTTGGAAGTTTGATGATCAAACCTTCCTTCCACTCAGTGGGAAAGGTCTCTGTATTCCACGCTTTATCAACAAGTGGGTGCAGCAAATCGGCAGTTACGCTTGGCGCTGCTTGATAAAGTTCGGCAGGGATGCCGTCAAGTCCGGCGGCCTTTCCTCGTTTTAGTGCAATAATTGCAGTGACTATTTCCTCTTTATGTAGTCGGGGCAGTGGACCGTATACGCACATTTTGATGGTTAGCTAAATTATCTATATGAGGGGGAACTTCACCAGAGGTTACACGGTTCAAGACCGCGGCGAAGTGTTTTTTCCACCGCCTCATTTGATCTTCTTCCAAGATAAGTAGCTTTTCATCACTATCCTTCACCGGATGTTGGCAGGAGTTACGACCACCTGTAAACTCCTTGATGACACCGTATACGGCGTTTAAGTTGTTACTTCTAGCGGCTTCTTCTGCTGACGCTAAAAGAGAATTGGCATAAACTCTTTTATCGCGTCGCACACTACGCTGAACTTCTCGAGCTTTCTGACGGTAAAGGAGTTCGATGCTGCTTCGATTGTCGTCTGATGCTGCAGCCAAACGAACTTTCAGCTCCTTTCTTTCAACAATCCGCTGCCATGAAGCGTCGGACATCCAGAGCTTATTCCGGCAATCCGGGTTTGGGCCAAGGATGGTATTTGCGCTATCAATTTACGCATTTTTTATGGCATCCCAGTTTTCGTTTATGTCACTATCTGGGTGACTAGTTATCTCAGCCGCTTTTTGCGCAAGATGGTCAATATATTGTTGTAAGACAGCTGGATTTTTTAGTCGAGCGGTGTTGAATTTGCGGGGCCTGGATCTTTCGTCGCTGGGGCGGCGCACGGCTGCAATACGCAATCGAACATTAGCGATCATAAGATAATGGTCTCTTCCCATCCCAATATCGGCACCCTTCTTGTTTCGCACGTCCAGGAGGCAACTCTTGAATCTTTTACTAATGGCAAAATGGTCGATCTGATTTTGTGTTCTGCGCCGATCAACAGAGGACCAACTGATTTTGTGGTGGTCCTTATGCTCAAACATAGTACCACCGATGAAGAGACTGTGAAAGTTGCAGAACTCGACAAATCTTTCACCGTTGTCATTACGATCACCAAGACCGTGTCTCCCCATCACATGTCTGAGCCCATAGTTATCAGCGCCAACTTTCGCATTCAAATCACCCATAACCATTATAATGTCACCTTTAGGTGTTCTGCTCTGAACGGCGTTTAGTTCTTCGTAGAAGGAGTCTTTTGCCAAGACATTGTCGGGTTCAGTAGGGGCATAACATTGTATTATTGAGATGTTCCTCATTTTGGTCCGGAACCTGGCGGTCAAGACCCTGTCAGAGACCGGTTCCCAGGATAAGAGACAGTTTCGCGCGGCTCTGGTTAAAAGGAGCCCCACACCTGACTCACGACGACTACCGGTAGCTTTACCGGAGTACAACATTACAGTGCTGCCCTTTGGAGAGATGAATTCTCCGCTGTTCCACCATCTTATCTCACTAACTCCTAGGATATTTAATTTGTACCTCAGAAATTCACTCTCTAATTGAAGAAATCGTGCGTTCTGGGGACCTTCTGATCCATTGTCCAGGAGAGTACGCACATTCCAGAATCCAATCTTTGTCATTGTACGATAGCTAAAAGTCGTAACCGTTGAGTCAGTCCTTATCCGAGGCATAGTTGACGTTTCGTTAGCATATAAAGATTTCGGATAGTGCAAGTTGCTGGCATACACATCCTGTCCTTTGATTGTCGGTTTTAACGACAGGCCCTCAAAGGGAAAGGCCGTGGTATTTTTTTCACACCCCACACCACAGGGGTACCTCAACCAAATCATCGCACCGCCATCACTGGCGGCTTGACGTTGGTTGGCAATGGTCAGTGACCACTGCCGTTCCAGGGGGCGCCCACGCGGAGGACTATGGAAGAGGAGTTTTTGCCCCCCAGTATGGTCAGTATGACGAGACGAGTTGGTTAAGCTTTGTCCGTCTGGTTCTGTGCAAACTAGTCCCTCAGTTTTAAAGCTATCGAGCTGAAATTTTGTACAAAGGCTTCTTTCTATTGTACGCTATATCGGAACCAATGCAATCGGAACACTACGTCATAGACCTGCCATAGGAACTACTTGTCCAACAATATGTCCTTGTGAGAATTTTTTTTTTATTTCTGAAGATATCTTTACCAAATTTCATATCATTCAATCTATCCCCCGCCAAAGGAAAACGAAATAAAACCGGAATATAGAGGGCTACGCCCGCAATCCGAGGGTTTTGTAGCATGCGCTTATTTTGGTATATAAGTATCGGCTCCTTGCTCTTCTTGATACCACTCAGATGGACAAAAAAAACATAATTAAAATGTCTTACCCACTTACATTTTACATGCCAATTCATATTACGTGATTGTAAAGAAACTTAGAATATATTATTGCCTAAGGTGTTGGTTATCGTTGGCCATCAGTACTTTTGACCTCGTAAGTATTTAAGGCGTGCAGGGGTGTGCGAACTGTAACTACAGAAATAAACTATTATTTACCTATTCTGAGAAGATATACAGATTCTATTATTTTCCATTTTATATGCTATTCGGAACCCACCTTCCTGTAAGTTTTCATAATTCTAACAGCCTCGAAATGCCACGGGGGGGGGGGGGCAAATTACGAACTAATATTTTCTCCTTCCCCACTATTCCCCTTTCTACGAATTTCAAGAAAATGCGAAAAAATAGAATGTACTCAACATTACCTTTCTCACGACACCTCACTTGTCTATACCAGTCGATAAAAAAATAATTTGACCTTAATTTCGCCTCTATGTGGACCCCTCCCCTCTTCCACCCCTTAAAGTTTGCCAATTACGACGCAGCGCCCCCAACTAATCTTTACCCTTTCAAAAATGATTAATTAAATAACTGCAATTCGCACTACGAAAAACAACATGAAAGTAGTACTCACACCTATGAGGCCGGTAGGTGTAATTTTTGTGTGGATAGTGTCAAAATGCCTAACTTTAAATGAATGTACTATTATTAAATATTATGTGATTGTAATGAAACTTAGAGATTATATTGCCAATGATAGTGGTTATCATTGGCCATCAATATTTTTGACCTCGGGTGTGCTTAAGGCGTGCAGGGGTATGCAAACTGCAACTATAGAAATGTACTATTATTAACTTTTTTCGATCAGATATCAAAATTCTACGATTTTCGGTTTTCTATACTGGTGAAATGCCGCTTTTCTGCAAATTTTCATATTTCTAAGTATAACGGTATCGAAATGCAAGGGGGGGGGGGGGGGGGGACAAACTCGGATCACATATTTTCCCCTCTATCTCTTTTCCCCTTTTTTCGAATTTGATGAAAATACCGAAAATGAAATGTACTCGGTGTTACCTTTCTCATGATACCCCACTTGCCTATACCAGATGAAAAAAAAATTTTGACCTTCATTTCCCCTCTATGGGGACATCCCCTTAAAGTCAGCCTATTACAACGAATCGCTTTCTCCGGCGAATTATAATAATTCTACATACTCCCACAAAATTTCATGAATGTAGCTTCAGCCGTTCGTGAGATATTTCATGGACAGACGGACAGACGGACAGACATTTGACCGATTTCATAAGGGTTTTGTTTTTAATACAAAACCCTAAAAATGGGAAAAAACAATTGGAAAGTGACCAAGACTATGTTTACGCGACACAACAAGTACGGGTTTTCGGACCTCTGTAGTTTCTGACCCGGATACTTGTTCGAGCTCAAATTTGTTATGGTCATTGTCTCCGGTCAACTTACGAAGTGCCGCAAATTTGATTCGGCCCGGAGTCCGAAGCGTATATACCCTAGACTTGTCCAGACCTAGTGGTGATACCAAAAGTACCAATTGGCAGCGACCATATGCATTAAAAGTGAGTTTCCTATACTGCCAGTTTATAGAAGAGGTTGACACTCATTCAGGAGGATCTTGACCATTCTCAAAATCAATTAACTAACCCATTCTACAAATATTTGTCGAATTTTTCAAGTCGCTAGCTTCATTCTATCGAAAGTTATTGCTTATTTGAAGTTCCAATTGTAGGGGAGATAGGGTTCCTTGGGTCGGATCTTGCCCATCATTGCCACCAACCAATAAGATCATGCTACAAACATTTATAAAAAAAATCAAGTCTCTAGCTTCACTCTATCGGAAGTTATCGCTTATTTGAAGTTTCATTTCTAGGAGAGGTAGGGGTTCCTTTGGTCGGATCTTACCCATCTTTAATGCCAACTAATTCAATCTTACTTCAAACATTTTACCAAAGTTTCAAGTCGCTGGGTTTATTCTATCAAAAGTTATCGCATATTACAAGTTTCATTTGTAGGGGAGGTAGGGGTTGCTTGGGTCGGATCTTACCCATTTTCAATAACAACTAACTAAATTTTACTTCCAACATTCTACCAAATTTTCAACTCGCTAGTAACATTCTATCTAAAGTTATCGTAATTAAAGTAATATTCAATTTTTTGAATTTTGTAGGGGAGGTAGGCGTTCTTTTGATCTGATTATGCCCAACTTACTGAAACTCAAGCAACTTCTCACCTCAGGGCTACGTGCCAAAAATCAGGTATCTGCGTCAATTGGTTCAAGAGTTATAGACAAAAAACCTGAAAAGTATAGTAGTACGGGGCTCTTTGTAAGAAAATTACCGTTAATTTTCAACTCATCGATTTTATTTTTCCAGGAGAGTATAAGATTACCCTCGCTAGCAATATACCAAAGCTAGAGCTTTTCGCGTTTATTTAATCGGGAGTTATAGATACATTTAAGTATTTTACATATGTAGGGGAGGCAGGCGTTTTCTTGGCCTGATCACGCCCATTTTCAATACCAACCAACTAGATCATACTTCCAATATTTGACCAAAATTACAAGGCTCTAGCTTCATTCTATCGAAGTTATCGTGCGAACGGACAGACAGACAGACGGACAGACAGACAGACAGACGGGCAGACAGACATGGCTAAATCGAATCATGAGATGACCCTGATCATTTATATATACATTGTCATACCTCCGGAGCCTCCTTTAAGGTGTTACATATTTCCGCCGTGACAAAAACAATATACCCTATACTAAAAGTCTAGGGTACGAGTATAAACACCCGAGATATGATAATTTTAAAATGGCTATTTTTCAAACTTTTCTTGTTCTTGTTGTTCTCGTTGTTCTTTGACCGGTCTACAGCCTCGCATGGAGCGTATCGAGGTCTGCTTTCTTTTCTCACAGATTGGCTGTATCCCAAGGGTGTGCTTCATTTAAAGCCAATGCAAGGTGGATTGATGGCAATACCTGCCGCACAACTCGATCGCTGTGGCCCATACTGGACGCCACCCGATCTGAAAATTTACTGTCGCTAAACAGAAGGCATATTAGCTCGGTGGTGGTGTTATCACTGGGCATTGTCTCATTGGGGAACATGCCAGGAGACTCCGGTTTCCCTACAATGACTTTTGCAGAAGCTGTGGGGATGTGAACGAGGAGGAAAGTAGTTTCCACCTTCTCTGCTCCTGTCCAGCTTTTGCAGTGAGAAGGAGGATCCTACTTCTTCACTGACTTGGAAGAGCTAGAAAGCGCGGATGTTGGAAAACTCCAGAGTTTTATTGTTAGCTCTGGATGGTTCTAACTATCAGATATATTGAGAGAGGATGTGTGTTAGTGGTATCACAACGGACCTATTTACGGTCTAAGTGAGCTGTGTTTTGTCACAGCAGCCCATCTACGTTAGGTAGATGGCTTCATAGCCATAGACAAAATGACAGTGATAATGACAACGATGTCGTTCTGATAAAATGATGGTTATGTAGTTGCGTGCGGATCATGCTGTAGGCTCTTATGCCAAGTATTATTGGCTTCTCGCCCGGATCTCGTTATAAAGCTTCCGCCTTACAAAAGACTAAAAATGCACTTCAGGCCAGAGGTGATTAATAGACCATTTTCTACCCCGTTTTTCTTCAGATTGTTCAACTTATTTTGTTTAATGGAAGTTCCCCGCCAATCAGCTTTGAAAGAAATTTACTAATTCAATCAGCGTTCAATATGCCAACCCTAGAGGGGGGCGCGAAGCTTCGAGTACTTTGGCGGTATTGTATTCATATCAATCCTTTTTGCGGTTGAGAGGTTTTTCTTGGCGGGGAAGTTTTTACAACAGAATTGTTTTTGGGAGATCATACGTTCCTAAATTTGGTTGAAATTCGCTAACTATTTCATACACCTCTCATAGGAACAGTGAAATCGGAACAAGTTTTACTACGAGTACTAATTTCAAAGTGGCAAATGCACTTTAAGTCGCGACGAAGCTATGATATCATACCTTGCTTTTCATTGAAATCACTAAAAAGACTTCAGCGAGAAATTTCATTAAATTTCACATTTTTAGATGTATCTTTTTATCTACTATACGGATCAGAGTAAATGATAGCTTATGCACACCCTTGGGACACGAGAAAAGAAACCAGACCTCGGCACGCTCCCTACGAAGCTGTAGCCTTGTCAAAGAACAACGAGAACAAGAAAAATTTGAGAAATTGTAATTTTCAAACTGTGATTTCTCGGGTCTTTTTCCTCGTATCGGAATCAGACTTGCAACACTTCGTATGACGATCGGACCAATGACCACAAATTTGAGCCCGCACAATCACCCGGGGCCGGAGCTACAGAGGTCCGGAAACCCGTCCTTGTTGTGTCGCGTAAACATAGTCTTGGTCACTTCTCCAATTTTTAATTTGTTTATTTTTATACCCTAGACTTATAGTACAGGGTATATTGTTTTTGTCACGACGAAAATATGTAACACCGTAAAGGAGGCTCCAGAGGTATATCTATGTATACAGAGTGTCCCAAACCCCAACGTCAACCCGGAAACCGGTGATAAACCAAGTGGTGGCAGTTATCAGAAAAGTATTAAAAAAAGTCTCCGTCAATTATTTTTTGACTTATAGACATTCAAAAAAGAATTGGAAAAATTCATACCCTGTGATTAAGTACTGTTATTACAAATTTTCAGTTTTTTTTTATTTTTTTTCTTTATGAAGCAACCCTGACTAACTGTTCTATAAATCACAATCTAAAATTAAAAAATTACTGTATTGGTTTTAAATAAAATATGACTTTTTTCCCCAATTTCGTACTCAAAATTATCACTTATCCCAACTTCAACTGACTGCACTGTAAAAAAAAATATACCACGCGGTTTAGGCAAGTTGTTCAGATTCCAAAATGGTACGACATATGTAGCACATGTAACCTTATGAATGATTTAGTGATTCAGTAACAATTTGATTTGACGCATTTAACTGCCATTATGCCATACAGATACAGTGCGCGGGAATATGCTATCATGCATCTTATTTATGCTGTGTTTTGCTAGAGAGCGGCTGGGCGATTTGCGTCTGCGGCTGGAGAGCAATTGATTCATCATTCAATGTCGAGGTTTTGTATGAAAATAGTACTATGTAGTATGTTGGGCAGGTTGTCTATGCAATCAAGGATTTTTATATGTACGTGAGGAAAATGGATAGAAAGAGACGAATGTACTGTAGATGTAGAGTCCTTCGGTGGCAGCAAGGACATTCGAGAAAGGATATTTTTTTGCAGTGAAGCGATATATGGAGATTATGGGTGTCATATGAACCGGGATGAAGAGGTGAATGTCCAGAAGTAGTGTAGATGGAATTCCGGATCCTTCGGTGGCGACAAGGATATTCGAAAAAGGATACTTTTAGCAGTGAAGCGAAATACGGTCAATATGGGTGTCATATGAATCGGGGTGGACACCCGAATATCCAGGAGTAGTGCGGATGGCATTTCGAGTCCTTCGGTGGTGAAAAGGACATTCAAGAAAGTCAATTGAAATATGGACAATATGGGTGTCATATGAACCGGGGTGAAGAGGCGAATGCCTAGGAGTACTATGGATGGCATTCCGGATCCTTCGGTGGCGACAAGGATATTCGAAAAAGGATACTTTTGGCAGTTAAGCGAAATACGGTCAATATGGGTGTCATATGAATCGGGGTGAACACCCGAATATCCGGAAGTAGTGCGGATAGCATTTCGAGTCCTTTGGAGCGAAAAGGACATTCACGAAAGTCGAATGAAAAATGGGCAATATGGGTGTCATATGAACCGGGGTGAGGAGGCGAATGCCTAGGAGTACTATGGACGGCATTTCGAGTCCTTCGGTGCCGATAAGGATATTCGAAAAAGGATACTTTTGGCAGTGAAGCGAAATACGGTCAATATGGGTGTCATATGAATCGGGGTGAACACCCGAATATCCGGAAGTAGTGCGGATGGCATTTCGAGTCCTTTGGAGCGAAAAGGACATTCACGAAAGTTGAATGAAAAATGGGCAATATGGGTGTCATATGAACCGGGGTGAAGAGGCGTAGATGTAGATAACATTTCGAGTCCTTCGTCTACTTGCACAGCATTTACTCAAAAATGGTGGTGCGGACCAGAACAATGCTCGTTCTATCAACCAGGCTAAATGCGCATACGGCATGCTCTCCAAAATTTAGCAAAGGAGTTATCTCAGCACCAAGACCAAGCTGGGCCTGTTTCGCTCCCTGGCAATTTCTGCGTTTGCGTATGGTAGCGATACATGGAAAGTTCCAGTAAGAGTTACCAGAAAGCTGCAAGTATTCGTCAACTCATGTCTTCGTCGAATTATAAGAATTTTCTGGCCTGAAACAATATCAAATGATGAGCTAAGTTGGCGTACGGGGCAGATGCCAATCGACGAATTGATATGCAGGCGAAAATAGCAGTGGGTAGGTCACACATGTCGGAAGAGTGATAAATGCACTGCTTTGCATGTCATGAAATAGAACCCCGTTTCCAACCAAGGCCGACCAAGAAGGGGTCCTATCTGTGGCAAAGGAGTGTAGCGCGCTGGGTAAGTCTGTTGTAAGCTGCACCCTATTCACCAGAACAGAGTACGATGGCGCGCAGAAGTGCAGCTTTCTGGTAACTCCTACGGAAATTTTCCATGGACTGCACCCATACAAAACTACAGACAGTACCCGAGAGTGAAAAAATATCAGCTTGATGTTGATGCTGAGACAACTGCTCTGCCAGATTTTCGACAGCATGCCGTATGCGCATTTAGCCTGGTTGATAGAACGGGCGTTGTCCTGGTCCGCACCACAATTTTCGAGGAAATGCTGCGCAAGTAGACGAAGGACTCGAAATGCCATCTACATCTACGCCTCTTCACCCCGATTCATATGACACCCATATTACCTAAAATATTTATTTTGCTTTACTTGCAAAAAGTCTTTTTCGGATATCCTTGTCGCCACCGAAGGATCCGGAATGCCATCTATAGTACTCCTGGATATTCGCCTCTTCGCACCGGTCCATATGACACCCATATTACCTATATTTCGCTTCACTGCCAAAAGTATCCTTTTTCGAATATCCTTATCGGCACCGAAGGACTCGAAATGCCGTCCATAGTACTCCTAGGCATTCGCCTCCTCACCCCGGTTCATATGACACCCATATTGCCCATTTTTCACTCGACTTTCGTGAATGTCCTTTTCGCTCCAAAGGACTCGAAATGCCATCTGCACTACTTCTGGATATTCGGGTGTTCACCCCGATTCATATGATACCCATATTGACCGTATTTCGCTTCACTGCCAAAAGTATCCTTTTTCGAATATCCTTGTCGCAACTGAAGGATCCGGAATGCCATCCATAGTACTCCTAGGCATTCGCCTCCTCACCCCGGTTCATATGACACCCATATTTCCCATATTTCACTTGACTTTCTTGAATGTCCTTTTCGCCACCGAAGGACTCGAAATGCCATCTGCACTACTCCTGGATATTCGGGTGTCCACCCCGATTCATATGACACCCATATTGACCGTATTGCGCTTCACAGCCAGAAGTGTCCTTTTTCGAATATCCTTATCGGCACCGAAGGACTCGAAATGCCATCCATAGTACTCCTAGGCATTCGCCTCTTCACCACAATTCATACGACACCCATATTGCCCATTTTTCACTTGACTTCCAAGAATGTCCTTTTCGCTCCGAAGGACTCGAAATGCCATCTGCACTACTCCTGGATATTCGGGTGTCCACCCCGATTCATATGACACCCATATTGACCGTATTTCGCTTCACTGCCAAAAGTATCCTTTTTCGAATATCCTTGTCACCACCGAAGGATCCGGAATGCCATCCATAGTACTCCTACGCATTCGCTTCCTCACCCCGGTTCATATGACACCCATATTGCCCATATTTCACTTGACTTTCTTGAATGTCCTTTTCGCCACCGAAGGACTCGAAATGCCATCCGTACTACTCCTGGATATTCGGGTGTCCACCCCGATTCATATGACACCCATATTGACCGTATTTCGCTTCACTGCCAAAAGTATCCTTTTTCGACTATCCTTGTCGCCACCGAAGGATCCGGAATGCCATCTGCACTACTCCTGGACACTCGCCTCTTCATCCCGGTTCATATGACACCCATATTCCCCATGTATCGCTTCACTGCCAAAAATATCCTTTCTCGAATGTCCTTGCTGCCACCGAAGGACTCTACATCTACAGTACATTCGTCTCTTTCCATCCATTCTCCTCACGTACATATAAAGATCCTTGATTGCATAGACAACCTGCCCAACATACTAGTACTATTTTCATACAAAACCCCGACATTGAATGCTGAATCAATTGCTCTCGAGCCGCAGACGCAAATCGCCCAGCCGCTGTCTAGCAAAACACAGCATTATGGGGAATGCAAATGCAATGCTAGTGCTGCTGCCAGGCTTTATCGTGAGAGATATCCAAATGCTGAACGTTATCCGGATCACCGAACATTTATAAACGTACACCAGTCATTTTCAGAGGGTCCAATTCCACACCATATGACAGGAGAGCCAAATTCCATCATGCACTATGAGGAGGAAGTCTTACAAGTAGTCGAACAA